>JAECXW010000741.1:0-600000 GCA_018153365.1 Drosophila fuyamai
GAAAGGACTTGCCACGCAATAACTCTGTCAGGTGGAAAATTACGGAAGAATAATTCGAAATAAATCGCTGGTACCAACCAGTCATCCCAAGAAATCTTCTTAACTGTTTTTGAGTTTTGGGAACTGGGAATTCACTAACTGCGCTGATCTTGTTGGGATTCACTTTAAGTGTGCCTTCACCTACTAAATAACCTAGATAGTCAACACTTTTTAGACAAAACTGACTTTTCTGGACATGTCAATCCGGCTTTACGCAATTGGGTGGCCACTTCAAACAGATGCAAAAGATGGTCTTCGAAATTATTTGACAACACCAATAGGTCATCCAGATAAACTAGGACATGAGTCTTCAGCTGATAAGGAATTACTAAGTCCATTAGACGACACATAGTTTGTGGAGCGTTGGTCAATCCAAATGGCATCCTCTTAAATTGGTAAAGCGGACGGTTCGGAACAGTGAAAGCAGTTTTGGCACGGGATTGAGGTCAATTTTGGAAATGCAGTGTACGGGAGGAAGGCGACTGAGGAGGCCATCCATTATGGGAATCGGATAAGCGGCTTTAACAGTAACTGCATTAAGTTTTCTTGCGTCAAGAGTCTCTTACCAGGCTTTATGTTTAAGGTAACTGGGGAAGACCAACGCGATGAAGGAGCTTCTTCTATAACATCCATTTGAATCATGCGGTCGATTTCCAAACACAACAGTTTTTCCTTTGCTGGCGATAAGGGATAGAACCTTTGCTTCGCTTACTTTCGAATGATGGGAAAAAGTCGACGACTTTTTGCAGTTTCGATTTCTGTATGTTGGATAAACAGAAACGAGTAGAGACCTCTTCCGATTCGCAACTGATTTCATTAATCGAAAAGGATTGTGTGATGGAAATACCAAATGTTACCCAGAAATCCATACCGCATATCACGCTTTGTTGTATGGAAGGTACAATTAAGAATTCGAAATTTGAATCAGTGGAGTTGTATATCAAGGGAATACAAATTGTGCCAGCTACTGATTGTATTTGGCCGTCAGTGGTACGAACAATGCTTTTGATTTTATTAAATGGTCGTTCGTTTATAAAAGAGCTGAATATTCGAGGCCAAATATTTTAACAAGTGTGAAAGGCCGAATGTCATTCTTTTTGTAAGTGATAGAAGAAATTATACAACGATTAAATGCTCTTTTACGATTAAAAGTTTGGGTTTTTGGGTTTTGGGTTTTTTTTTTTTTTAAAAGTTCAGGGTTTTGACAAGACATTTTTGGTAAATGTTCCACTGCCGGAGCAGCCAAATTGTTTGGGTTGTGCGAAGCTATTGACGGACACTCGCTTTTTGGAATCGGCGAATGTCCGGCTTGGAGTTTTCCGGAACCGAATTACATTTTGCGCAATTGGGCTTATACACATCTGTCGCACCACAACCATAACAAAAAATACGACGAGACTTAAGGCAATCATGGTATTTGTGACCTATTTCGTTAAAATTCCAGCAAGTTGGTTTGCCTACCGACTTAATAGCATAGACTTCGTCATCCACAGTTGGTTCTTCTTCCGGTTGATCTCCAGAATCGTCCTCGTGAAGAATTGTGTTAACGAAACGCTTGTTTGCATTAGGGCGTTGAACTGGTTTAGGCCGAGTGCTACGATAAAATTCTTCGTGACGATGACACTCCTTACGCAAAGTAGCTAAATTTGGTGTGTCGACATGCAGTAGTTCGAGTTTAAGATCTGGCTTGAGATTATGACGCACTTCGGTCGCTATATCACAATCGTGCATGGGTTATCGAAGGGAATCAGCAATGGAAAGCATTGCGTCCAAGAACTCATCAAAACTTTCATTAGAACCTTGGTTGCGACGACGCATAACGCTTTTAATCTCGCGGTCTGATCTCTGGTCCTGGTATCTTTCCTTCAACCGCCTACATAATTCGTTCCAACTTAAGTTGTCCACTGACATATGAAGGCGCCAATAAAAAGCCAAAGCCGGTCCCTCGAATAACAAATTGGCATACTGGGAAAGAATATCAAAATTTAGGCATTGTGAAGTGAGACAATTTTCACGGTATATAAAATCCTCGACTGCAATATCGTTAGCCGAACCACTGAACTTGATTCGCCAGTTCGAAATCACATTTGAAATCCTATCGGGTCGATCCATAGAAAGGTCGCTGCGATCTGTGTTAGCATCTGGAGAATTTCTAGTCCGTTGACTGTTTCGATCTGTGCTGTTGTGGAAATCTACTCGTCCCAAATTATTTCGATTTTCCCGTTGCGACTGAGCTAAGTTATTTCCAGGAAATGTTGACCTATTCAACTGGCTGAACATCTGTGCCATTTGGTTTGTCACTGTTTCTGTCATTCTAGCTTGGAATGCTTGCATCTGTGTTATTTGGTTTTCTTCCATTCTTGATTGGAAAGCTCGCATCTGATTAATCAGAAAATGCTGATTAGGAACTTGGTTTGCAACAGGGTTACCTCCATTATGATTTTCCTGTTGGAGATCCTGCTCTGCATTCTGAACTGAAATGTTATCGTTCTGATTAGCTGCGTTTCGATGCATTGATCTGGTTATAACTCGATTTTCTCCAGTTATGTTGGGTCTCATCAGGGTTTGAGAACATGGTTGAGAACATGTTGTACAAGTGTTGTGCTCCTGTAGCCAACCTTGTAGACAGGCCTTGTGAAAACTGTGCTGACAAGCAGTTTCGATTAGTTCCAAATCGAATACTAATGCGTTGCAGATGGTGCATATCACCGAATCCTCAGTCCCTAATGAAACTAGGTTTTCGTTACTGTGCCTAACCGACATTTTAAGCTTTTGATATCTTACACTAGAGAATACGAGAATGCGATATACGGCAATGCGATATAAGAGAATGCGATATAAGGGAATGCGATATAAGAGAATACGATGTAAGATAATGCGATAAAAGAGAAAGCGATATAAAATAATAAAGCGATGTAATTATAACAATATGAGGGGCTTATCCTGGGCAGTAAAGCAGCAATAGTTTATTTTGTTCGATAGGTGCAATAAAACTGATAATGAATACGGATCTAATTATAAAATTGTGGTTTTGAGGTCTTTCCAAATGAATGAGGAACTAAACGGACCTGTCCATCTAGAGCAAGTCTCATTCCGAAATGGAAAGAAGGATTTGTTCAAAGACTGAAAGCTTGGTATAGAACCGACCTAATATCAGGACTATAATTCCAAAGCATCATCAATTCGAATTGGAATGTTTTTGACTATAATGTTCGACTATGACCGAACTGATAACAAAAACATGTTTTCAAAGTATAACATTTCTACTGGTATGGCTCCGAACCTATTCAGAGTACCATTAAATCCGAGTCAAAAATGAAATACCGACGGAATCTACAAAATAAAAGGGATGGAATATATATTTTTCGGGAAGCTCGGATGTCAAACGACAAATGACTGATCAGGCATTGGGATTGCCTCCATTGTTGGGCGCCATTAAATTCTGTAACGAACACACTCATCGAGCGTTGTCCCACCTAACACGCTCTGTCTACATTTTCGACCAGCTTACTCAGGGAGAGTGGGGTGGGTTTGTGTTAAGAGAGAACAAGATGTGTTACAGAACTAACAGTAGTAGAAAGAGAAACGATAGCAAAAGGTAACCAGCTCTATAGCTAAAATCGGACAAAGACAATGCACCTATCGAAGATTGAGAACCAGATGTTATTGGCCTCGTTCTATACCCACCCTAACATGTGAAATCCAATTAGATTCCACACATAAATAACTATTGCTCCACATACCCATAAGTGCCCTCCAATAAGTTACCATTTAAATTATCTTAAACATTATTTACTTCAAAAAAATCAAATTTAGGTTCATGTTTCTTATATACTTAAGTTCCTAACACTATGTCCTAAAATCAAGAAATCGGTATTCGTTTTGTTTGTGTCTATATGTGTGTAATTATATTTTAGTAAGGTTGTAAGAAATTAAGAAATAAATTTTATTTTATGTTAATGTATGTTTTATGGGACTACATCATGTCCCTATTTCTTACTAATATGAATATATTTGAATTATGTAGATATTTATATGGTTTCTCTATTCAATATAACTTTCTTATTCAAAAAGCAACAGCTCTTAGGCTGTGATTACGTTAAATTTACGAGATGAATTTATATGTATAAAATAAAGTATAAAAAGGAGTGTGCAGACTCACAAGAAAATATGAATGTTGACGGCTATGCCGTACTTACGCAGGATTCAACGTTGTCCTTAGGCCTGATGACTGTTGAAGCGTTGCTGTAGACTTTATAAATGTGGATAAATTTTATGTCAAAACTGCACACAAAGTTTTACACTATAATAGGAGTCGTAAAGTTAATCAGTAAAATATTCTTAAATAAATACAAAAGAAAAGGCAACTAAATCTACGATACTCAGAACTATTCCCGCAAACGAGCTTGTTGTAATGCTCTCCTTAGCGAGTTGATTCGCCGAAATCCAATTGAGGTGCGCAGCTGGACAGGCTTGAACGTGTCGCAACGCTCAAGCACGCTTGATGGGAATGAAGTTTGGCCTGCAGCTTATCAAGGTAAGTCCGGGGAAGATTTCCGAAGGTAGAAAATACACGTTCTGCAGAGGACGGCGACTGTTTTCGTCTGATCTCAGGAAAACTCCTGTCTTTGCCAGCAGCGAGGCAAAGAGGCGAAGCGATCTGGAACAAGGCACTAGGCGGTGCGATCAGCAGCAAAATATTAGGCGAAGCGATCCGCAACGTGGCAATAGGAGGTGCGACACGCGGTTCCGAGAAATGCGTTCGATGCGCACGCCGAAGTTCTGCGAACTCGCACACGCAAGCGAGCGCCTGGCCGATAGCCGTGCTTAAAGCCAGGCCTTGGAAAAGATATCCTCGTGTTCCAACTATGTATGTCTTGGGAACAACGAAGAAGACAACAGACTAATTCCTACGAAAACGCAATTAAAATTGGCCGACTTTGGTTCCTAATAAGCTTACCAGAAAAATATGACACTATTCACTTATGAAAATAGTAATTCCTTTAAAGAAATAGTCGGCACGTTTTTAGGATGAATTGAGATATTAATATTAAGAGCGTTCAAGAGCCTTAGGGAAAAGTTTCCAGAAAAGAGAAGGATGCAGCCGGAAACAACTCTAATGAAGTGTGGACCTAGTAAGTGCCAATTCCATAGGCAGGATTTTCGTTCCAGTATTTTATTGATAATCTGGTATTTTTGTCAAAATCTGATCTTCACGTTGCCAGACATGTGATATTTGCTTAAAGCACCAAAATGAGTTTTAAATTTTCACTGGCTCCCACAGCCACTGTTTTGATTTTTGGTCCCTGCGACTAACAGTCAAAACTGAAAAAGGTGTCAGTGGAAATTACCAAATATCCTTGGCATGGAAATTACCAAGCTCTTTACCGTTCATGTCTTCTGGGACATATATAGATTGGCCAAGTTTTTTCTTTACTCGAGCTTTGGTTCCTACAGGAGCTAGTTTAGCCTTAAAATTGTTTCCTGAATTGCTTAAAGGGAATTTCTTTTTGATCACCGCTTGTCCTACTTCAAATGTTCGAAGTCTTGATCGCAGATTATACGTCCTTTGGTTTACCGCATAGGCTTTGCTCAAATGCTTGTTAATGTTTGAACGGATTCTCTCAAACTCATCAGTTCTTTTGAGGCTGACATCACCCTCGGTAAGTAAACCAAGCTTGTGCAATAATTTGTAATCCTGTCCGTGAGAACTCATATGTTGACCAAAAACAACATGATATGGGGAAATACCGATAGACTGATGAATTGCATTTCGAAGTGAACAGTTGATACTACTGAGGAATAAGTCCCACTCACGCTGGTCTGTGCGAATATACGCTCTCAAAGCAGTATTGATTGATCGGTTAACTCTCTCCGCGGCGTTTGATTGCGGAGCATAAGCAGCAGTAAACATATGACGAACGCCATATTTTAAAAGAAAATCGGAGAAGTCACGGCTTTAAAACTGAGTGCCGTTGTCACTCACGACTGTTTCAGGCAAACCAAGGCAAGAAAATATTTCATCTCGCAGTATATTGACAATCACTTTCGTGGTGAACTTTTTCACTGGTTTCAAAAAGGTGAATTTGGAAAAGTGATCCAGGATAATCAGTATGCCTATGTTGCCAGATTTCGAACGTAGAAATGGACCAATAAAGTCAATACAAGGTTTCAAAGAACGCGTTGGATACTTTGTTGTTTGGCACGTTTCGCAGTTGCGTATGTATTCACGGACGTTTACTACCATGTTTGGCCAGTAAAATCGACGACAAATGCGCTCAAGGCATTTAGCCATTCCACAGTGAGCCGATGAGGGTTGATCATGAGCAGCACTGATTACGACTTGGCGCAACGTTTCGGGTACAAACAATTTTCAGCATTCATCATGAAGTCTCAAAAGTATTGGGAAATGTGGCGCGGTAATAAATAAAATTATCGACCATTTGAAAGTCAGGTAAATTTGAAGAGGAGAATTTATTCTTGAGGGCAGAATATTCCTCTGACTGGAATGCATCTGAAGCAAGATCAATTTCAGGATGAACTTCGATATCTATCGCCGCAACTTCGTCAGCATCTTCAAACGATCGAGACAACGCATCCGCTACGACATTTTCACTCCCTTTAGGATGCTCGATCATCAATATACATCCTGAACTTTTTAAAATTTAGGCATTGTGAAGTGAGACAATTTACACGGTATATAAAATCCTCGACTGCAATATCGTTAGCCGAACCACTGAACTTGATTCGCCAGTTCGAAATCACATTTGAAATCCTATCGGGTCGATCCATAGAAAGGTCGCTGCGATCTGTGTTAGCATCTGGAGAATTTCTAGTCCGTTGACTGTTTCGATCTGTGCTGTTGTGGAAATCTACTCGTCCCAAATTATTTCGATTTTCCCGTTGCGACTGAGCTAAGTTATTTCCAGGAAATGTTGACCTATTCAACTGGCTGAACATCTGTGCCATTTGGTTTGTCACTGTTTCTGTCATTCTAGCTTGGAATGCTTGCATCTGTGTTATTTGGTTTTCTTCCATTCTTGATTGGAAAGCTCGCATCTGATTAATCAGAAAATGCTGATTAGGAACTTGGTTTGCAACAGGGTTACCTCCATTATGATTTTCCTGTTGGAGATCCTGCTCTGCATTCTGAACTGAAATGTTATCGTTCTGATTAGCTGCGTTTTGATGCATTGATCTGGTTATAACTCGATTTTCTCCAGTTATGTTGGGTCTCATCAGGGTTTGAGAACATGGTTGAGAACATGTTGTACAAGTGTTGTGCTCCTGTAGCCAACCTTGTAGACAGGCCTTGTGAAAGCTGGAACAAGCAGTTTCGATTAGTTCCAAATCGAATACTAATGCGTTGCAGATGGTGCATATCACCGAATCCTCAGTCCCTAATGAAACTAGGTTTTCGTTACTGTGCCTAACCGACATTTTAAGCTTTTGATATCTTACACTAGAGAATACGAGAATGCGATATACGGCAAAGCGATATAAGAGAATGCGATATAAGGGAATGCGATATAAGAGAATACGATGTAAGATAATGCGATAAAAGAGAAAGCGATATAAAAAGAGAAAGCGATGTAATTATAACAATATGAGGGGCTTATCCTGGGCAGTAAAGCAGCAATAGTTTATTTTGTTCGATAGGTGCAATAAAACTGATAATGAATACGGATCTAATTATAAAATTGTGGTTTTGAGGTCTTTCCAAATGAATGAGGAACTAAACGGACCTGTCCATCTAGAGCAAGTCTCATTCCGAAATGGAAAGAAGGATTTGTTCAAAGACTGAAAGCTTGGTATAGAACCGACCTAATATCAGGACTATAATTCCAAAGCATCATCAATTCGAATTGGAATGTTTTTGACTATAATGGTCGACTATGACCGAACTGATAACAAAAACATGTTTTCAAAGTATAACATTTCTACTGGTATGGCTCCGAACCTATTCAGAGTACCATTAAATCCGAGTCAAAAATGAAATACCGACGGAATCTACAAAATAAAAGGGATGGAATATATATTTTTCGGGAAGCTCGGATGTCAAACGACAAATGACTGATCAGGCATTGGGATTGCCTCCATTGTTGGGCGCCATTAAATTCTGTAACGAACACACTCATCGAGCGTTGTCCCACCTAACACGCTCTGTCTACATTTTCGACCAGCTTACTCAGGGAGAGTGGGGTGGGTTTGTGTTAAAAGAGAACAAGATGTGTTACAGAACTAACAGTAGTAGAAAGAGAAACGATGGCAAAAGGTAACCAGCTCTACAGCTAAAATCGGACAAAGACAATGCACCTATCGAAGATTGAGAACCAGATGTTATTGGCCTCGTTCTATACCCACCCTAACATGTGAAATCCAATTAGATTCCACACATAAATAACTATTGCTCCACATACCCATAAGTGCCCTCCAATAAGTTACCATTTAAATTATCTTAAACATTATTTACTTCAAAAAAATCAAATTTAGGTTCATGTTTCTTATATACTTAAGTTCCTAACACTATGTCCTAAAATCAAGAAATCGGTATTCGTTTTGTTTGTGTCTATATGTGTGTAATTATATTTTAGTAAGGTTGTAAGAAATTAAGAAATAAATTTTATTTTATGTTAATGTATGTTTTATGGGACTACATCATGTCCCTATTTCTTACTAATATGAATATATTTGAATTATGTAGATATTTATATGGTTTCTCTATTCAATATAACTTTCTTATTCAAAAAGCAACAGCTCTTAGGCTGTGATTACTTTAAATTTACGAGATGAATTTATATGTATAAAATAAAGTATAAAAAGGAGTGTGCAGACAAGAAAATAGGAATGTTGACGGCTATGCCGTACTTACGCAGGATTCAACGTTGTCCTCAGGCCTGATGACTGTTGAAGCGTTGCTGTAGACTTTATAAATGTGGATAAATTTTATGTCAAAACTGCACACAAAGTTTTACACTATAATAGGAGTCGTAAAGTTAATCAGTAAAATATTCTTATATAAATACAAAAGAAAAGGCAACTAAATCTACGATACTCAGAACTATTCCCGCAAACGAGCTTGTTGTAATGCTCTCCTTAGCGAGTTGATTCGCCGAAATCCAATTGAGGTGCGCAGCTGGACAGGCTTGAACGTGTCGCAACGCTCAAGCACGCTTGATGGGAATGAAGTTTGTCCTGCAGCTTATCAAGGTAAGTCCGGGGAAGATTTCCGAAGGTAGAAAATACACGTTCTGCAGAGGACGGCGACTGTTTTCGTCTGATCTCAGGAAAACTCCTGTCTGTGCCAGCAGCGAGGCAAAGAGGCGAAGCGATCTGGAACAAGGCACTAGGCGGTGCGATCAGCAGCAAAATATTAGGCGAAGCGATCCGCAACGTGGCAATAGGAGGTGCGACACGCGGTTCCGAGAAATGCGTTCGATGCGCACGCCGAAGTTCTGCGAACTCGCACGAGTGCCTGGCCGATAGCCGTGCTTAAAGCCAGGCCTTGGAAAAGATATCCTCGTGTTCCAACTATGTATGTCTTGGGAACCACGAAGAAGACAACAGACTAATTCCTACGAAAACGCAATTAAAATTGGCCGACTTTGGGTCCTAATAAGCTTACCAGAAAAATATGACAATATTCACTTATGAAAATAGTAATTACTTGTAAGAAATAGTCGGCACGTTTTTAGGATGAATTTGAAGTGTGGACCTAGTAAGTGCCAATTCCATAGGCGGGATTTTCGTTCCAGTATTTTATTGATAATCTGGTATTTTTGTCAAAATCTGATCTTCACGTTGCCAGACTGGTGATATTTGCTTAAAGCACCAAAATAAGTTTTAAATTTTCACCGGCTCCCACAGCCACTGTTTTGATTTTTGGTCCCTGCGACTAACAGTCAAAACTGAAAAAGGTGTCAGTGGAAATTACCAAATATCCTTGGCATGGAAATTACCAAGCTCTTTACCGTTCATGTCTTCTGGGACATATATAGATTGACCAAGTTTTTTCTTTACTCGAGCTTTGGTTCCTACAGGAGCTAGTTTAGCCTTAAAATTGTTTCCTGAATTGCTTAAAGGGAAGTTCTTTTTGATCACCGCTTGTCCTACTTCAAATGTTCGAAGTCTTGATCGCAGATTATACGTCCTTTGGTTTACCGCATAGGCTTTGCTCAAATGCTTGTTAATGTTTGAACGGATTCTCTCAAACTCATCAGTTCTTTTGAGGCTGACATCACCCTCGGTAAGTAAACCAAGCTTGTGCAATAATTTGTAATCCTGTCCGTGAGAACTCATATGTTGACCAAAAACAACTTGATATGGGGAAATACCGATAGACTGATGAATTGCATTTCGAAGTGAACAGTTGATACTACTGAGGAATAAGTCCCACTCACGCTGGTCTGTGCGAATATACGCTCTCAAAGCAGTATTGATTGATCGGTTAACTCTCTCCGCGGCGTTTGATTGCGGAGCATAAGCAGCAGTAAACATATGACGAACGCCATATTTTAAAAGAAAATCGTAGAAGTCATGGCTTTAAAACTGAGTGCCGTTGTCACTTACGACTGTTTCAGGCAAACCAAAGCAAGGAAATATTTCATCTCGCAGTATATTGACAATCACTTTCGTGGTGAACTTTTTCACTGGTTTCAAAAAGGTGAATTTGGAAAAGTGAGCCAGGATAATCAGTATGCCTATGTTGCCAGATTTCGAACGTAGAAATGGACCAATAAAGTCAAGGTATAGCCTTTGAAATACCCTTTCAATACAAGGTTTCAAAGAACGCGTTGGATACTTTGTTGTTTGGCACGTTTCGCAGTTGCGTATGTATTCACGGACGTTTACTACCATGTTTGGCCAGTAAAATCGACGACAAATGCGCTCAAGGCATTTAGCCATTTCACAGTGAGCCGATGAGGGTTGATCATGAGCAGCACTGATTACGACTTGGCGCAACGTTTCGGGTACAAACAATTTTCAGCATTCATCATGAAGTCTCAAAAGTATTGGGAAATGTGGCGCGGTAATAAATAAAATTATCGACCATTTGAAAGTCAGGTAAATTTGAAGAGGAGAATTTATTCTTGAGGGCAGAATATTCCTCTGACTGGAATGCATCTGAAGCAAGATCAATTTCAGGATGAACTTCGATATCTATCGCCGCAACTTCGTCAGCATCTTCAAACGATCGAGACAACGCATCCGCTACGACATTTTCACTCCCTTTAGGATGCTCGATCATCAATATACATCCTGAACTTTTTAAAATTTAGGCATTGTGAAGTGAGACAATTTACACGGTATATAAAATCATCGACTGCAATATCGTTAGCCGAACCACTGAACTTGATTCGCCAGTTCGAAATCACATTTGAAATCCTATCGGGTCGATCCATAGAAAGGTCGCTGCGATCTGTGTTAGCATCTGGAGAATTTCTAGTCCGTTGACAGTTTCGATCTGTGCTGTTGTGGAAATCTACTCGTCCCAAATTATTTCGATTTTCCCGTTGCGACTGAGCTAAGTTATTTCCAGGAAATGTTGACCTATTCAACTGGCTGAACATCTGTGCCATTTGGTTTGTCACTGTTTCTGTCATTCTAGCTTGGAATGCTTGCATCTGTGTTATTTGGTTTTCTTCCATTCTTGATTGGAAAGCTCGCATCTGATTAATCAGAAAATGCTGATTAGGAACTTGGTTTGCAACAGGGTTACCTCCATTATGATTTTCCTGTTGGAGATCCTGCTCTGCATTCTGAACTGAAATGTTATCGTTCTGATTAGCTGCGTTTTGATGCATTGATCTGGTTATAACTCGATTTTCTCCAGTTATGTTGGGTCTCATCAGGGTTTGAGAACATGGTTGAGAACATGTTGTACAAGTGTTGTGCTCCTGTAGCCAACCTTGTAGACAGGCCTTGTGAAAGCTGGAACAAGCAGTTTCGATTAGTTCCAAATCGAATACTAATGCGTTGCAGATGGTGCATATCACCGAATCCTCAGTCCCTAATGAAACTAGGTTTTCGTTACTGTGCCTAACCGACATTTTAAGCTTTTGATATCTTACACTAGAGAATACGAGAATGCGATATACGGCAAAGCGATATAAGAGAATGCGATATAAGGGAATGCGATATAAGAGAATACGATGTAAGATAATGCGATAAAAGAGAAAGCGATATAAAAAGAGAAAGCGATGTAATTATAACAATATGAGGGGCTTATCCTGGGCAGTAAAGCAGCAATAGTTTATTTTGTTCGATAGGTGCAATAAAACTGATAATGAATACGGATCTAATTATAAAATTGTGGTTTTGAGGTCTTTCCAAATGAATGAGGAACTAAACGGACCTGTCCATCTAGAGCAAGTCTCATTCCGAAATGGAAAGAAGGATTTGTTCAAAGACTGAAAGCTTGGTATAGAACCGACCTAATATCAGGACTATAATTCCAAAGCATCATCAATTCGAATTGGAATGTTTTTGACTATAATGGTCGACTATGACCGAACTGATAACAAAAACATGTTTTCAAAGTATAACATTTCTACTGGTATGGCTCCGAACCTATTCAGAGTACCATTAAATCCGAGTCAAAAATGAAATACCGACGGAATCTACAAAATAAAAGGGATGGAATATATATTTTTCGGGAAGCTCGGATGTCAAACGACAAATGACTGATCAGGCATTGGGATTGCCTCCATTGCTGGGCGCCATTAAATTCTGTAACGAACACACTCATCGAGCGTTGTCCCACCTAACACGCTCTGTCTACATTTTCGACCAGCTTACTCAGGGAGAGTGGGGTGGGTTTGTGTTAAAAGAGAACAAGATGTGTTACAGAACTAACAGTAGTAGAAAGAGAAACGATGGCAAAAGGTAACCAGCTCTACAGCTAAAATCGGACAAAGACAATGCACCTATCGAAGATTGAGAACCAGATGTTATTGGCCTCGTTCTATACCCACCCTAACATGTGAAATCCAATTAGATTCCACACATAAATAACTATTGCTCCACATACCCATAAGTGCCCTCCAATAAGTTACCATTTAAATTATCTTAAACATTATTTACTTCAAAAAAATCAAATTTAGGTTCATGTTTCTTATATACTTAAGTTCCTAACACTATGTCCTAAAATCAAGAAATCGGTATTCGTTTTGTTTGTGTCTATATGTGTGTAATTATATTTTAGTAAGGTTGTAAGAAATTAAGAAATAAATTTTATTTTATGTTAATGTATGTTTTATGGGACTACATCATGTCCCTATTTCTTACTAATATGAATATATTTGAATTATGTAGATATTTATATGGTTTCTCTATTCAATATAACTTTCTTATTCAAAAAGCAACAGCTCTTAGGCTGTGATTACTTTAAATTTACGAGATGAATTTATATGTATAAAATAAAGTATAAAAAGGAGTGTGCAGACAAGAAAATAGGAATGTTGACGGCTATGCCGTACTTACGCAGGATTCAACGTTGTCCTCAGGCCTGATGACTGTTGAAGCGTTGCTGTAGACTTTATAAATGTGGATAAATTTTATGTCAAAACTGCACACAAAGTTTTTACACTATAATAGGAGTCGTAAAGTTAATCAGTAAAATATTCTTATATAAATACAAAAGAAAAGGCAACTAAATCTACGATACTCAGAACTATTCCCGCAAACGAGCTTGTTGTAATGCTCTCCTTAGCGAGTTGATTCGCCGAAATCCAATTGAGGTGCGCAGCTGGACAGGCTTGAACGTGTCGCAACGCTCAAGCACGCTTGATGGGAATGAAGTTTGTCCTGCAGCTTATCAAGGTAAGTCCGGGGAAGATTTCCGAAGGTAGAAAATACACGTTCTGCAGAGGACGGCGACTGTTTTCGTCTGATCTCAGGAAAACTCCTGTCTGTGCCAGCAGCGAGGCAAAGAGGCGAAGCGATCTGGAACAAGGCACTAGGCGGTGCGATCAGCAGCAAAATATTAGGCGAAGCGATCCGCAACGTGGCAATAGGAGGTGCGACACGCGGTTCCGAGAAATGCGTTCGATGCGCACGCCGAAGTTCTGCGAACTCGCACGAGTGTCTGGCCGATAGCCGTGCTTAAAGCCAGGCCTTGGAAAAGATATCCTCGTGTTCCAACTATGTATGTCTTGGGAACCACGAAGAAGACAACAGACTAATTCCTACGAAAACGCAATTAAAATTGGCCGACTTTGGGTCCTAATAAGCTTACCAGAAAAATATGACAATATTCACTTATGAAAATAGTAATTACTTGTAAGAAATAGTCGGCACGTTTTTAGGATGAATTGAAGTGTGGACCTAGTAAGTGCCAATTCCATAGGCGGGATTTTCGTTCCAGTATTTTATTGATAATCTGGTATTGGTCAAAATCTGATCTTCACGTTGCCAGACTGGTGATATTTGCTTAAAGCACCAAAATAAGTTTTAAATTTTCACTGGCTCCCACAGCCACTGTTTTGATTTTTGGTCCCTGCGACTAACAGTCAAAACTGAAAAAGGTGTCAGTAGAAATTACCAAATATCCTTGGCATGGAAATTACCAAGCTCTTTACCGTTCATGTCTTCTGGGACATATATAGATTGGCCAAGTTTTTTCTTTACTCGAGCTTTGGTTCCTACAGGAGCTAGTTTAGCCTTAAAATTGTTTCCTGAATTGCTTAAAGGGAAGTTCTTTCTGATCACCGCTTTTCCTACTTCAAATGTTCGAAGTCTTGATCGCAGATTATACGTCCTTTGGTTTACCGCATAGGCTTTGCTCAAATGCTTGTTAATGTTTGAACGGATTCTCTCAAACTCATCAGTTCTTTTGAGGCTGACATCACCCTCGGTAAGTAAACCATGCTTGTGCAATAATTTGTAATCCTGTCCGTGAGAACTCATATGTTGACCAAAAACAACATGATATGGGGAAATACCGATAGACTGATGAATTGCATTTCGAAGTGAACAGTTGATACTACTGAAGAATAAGTCCCACTCACGCTGGTCTGTGCGAATATACGCTCTCAAAGCAGTATTGATTGATCGGTTAACTCTCTCCGCGGCGTTTGATTGCGGAGCATAAGCAGCAGTAAACATATGACGAACGCCATATTTTAAAAGAAAATCGGAGAAGTCATGGCTTTAAAACTGAGTGCCGTTGTCACTTACGACTGTTTCAGGCAAACCAAAGCAAGGAAATATTTCATCTCGCAGTATATTGACAATCACTTTCGTGGTGAACTTTTTCACTGGTTTCAAAAAGGTGAATTTGGAAAAGTGATCCAGGATAATCAGTATGCCTATGTTGCCAGATTTCGAACGTAGAAATGGACCAATAAAGTCAAGGTATAGCCTTTGAAATACCCTTTTGCTTTGCACTTGTGCACCCATGGGAGGTTTCAAAGAACACGTTGGATACTTTGTTGTTTGGCACGTTTCGCAGTTGCGTATGTAGTCACGGACGTTTACTACCATGTTTGGCCAGTAAAGTCGACGACAAATGCGCTCAAGGCATTTAGCCATTCCACAGTGAGCCGATGAGGGTTGATCATGAGCAGCACTGATTACGTCTTGGCGCAACGTTTCGGGTACAAACAATTTCCAGCATTCATCATGAAGTGTCAAAAGTATTGGGAAATGTGGCGCGGTAATAAATAAAACAAGAGAGAACGCTATAGTCGGGTGCCCCGACTATCAGATACCCGTTACTCAGGTAAAAGGAGTGCGAGGGAGATGGAGATAGAAACTTTGATCACGCATAACTTTTTAACGAATGGTCCGATTTGAAAAATTTCTCCTACATTTTGATAGGTATTGATAAACACAATAAAACTGCATTTTTACTTTTCCCAAATATTTAAATTTTTAAAATCGTATATAAGCGATTGTGGGCATTAAAGGGGGCGTGGCACCTTTTTGAAACAAACTTGCGCTGCGTAGGAACTCCTAGAATCTGCATGCAAAATGCCAATCTTCTAGCTTTTATAGTTTCCGAGATCTCAGCGTTCATACGGACAGACAGACGGACAGACAGACGGACAGACGGACGGACGGACAGACGGACAGACGGACATGGCTAGATCGGCTCGGCTAGTGATCCTGAACAAGAATATATATACTTTATAGGGTCGGAAACGCTTCCTTCTAGCTGTTACATTCTTTTGCACGAATACAATATACCCTTTTACTCTACGAGTAACGGGTATAATTATCGACCATTTGAAAGTCAGGTAAATTTGAAGAGGAGAATTTATTCTTGAGGGCAGAATATTCCTCTGACTGGAATGCATCTGAAGCAAGATCAATTTCAGGATGAACTTCGATATCTATCGCCGCAACTTCGTCAGCATCTTCAAACGATCGAGACAACGCATCCGCTACGACATTTTCATTCCCTTTATGATGCTCGATCATCAATATACATCCTGAACTTTTTAATTGCCAAAACTACAGCCATGCATTCAAATTCTGTAACTGTGTAGTTACGCTGTGCTTTATTAAGCTTTTTAGACATTAAAGCTATTGGTCGTTCACATCCAGAGTCGTTACAATGGGCTAGGACAGCACCAACGCCATGTAATGAGGCATCGCACTGTAGGATAAACGGTTTTTCATAGTTGGGATGAACAAGACAAGGTGCTGAACATAACTTTGATTTGATATTCTGTAACGAACACACTCATCGAGCGTTGTCCCACCTAACACGCTCTGTCTACATTTTCGACCAGCTTACTCAGGGAGAGTGGGGTGGGTTTGTGTTAAGAGAGAACAAGATGTGTTACAGAACTAACAGTAGTAGACAGAGAAACGATAGCAAAAAAAAATAACCAGCTCTATAGCTAAATACGGACAAAGACAGTGCACCTATCGAAGATTGAGGACCAGATGTTATTGGCCTCGTTCTTTACCCACCCTACCATGTGAAATCTAATTAGATTCCACCCATGAATAACTATTGCTCTACATGCCCATAATTGCCCTCCAATAAGTTACCATTTAATTCATCTTAAACATTATTTACTTCCACAAAATCAAATTTAGGTTCATGTTTCTTATATACTACAGTTCCTAACACTATGTCCTAAAATCTAGAAATCGGCATTCGCTTTGTTTATGTCTATATGTGTGTAATTATATTTTACTAGGTTATAAAGAAATTAAGAAATAAATTTAGTTTTACGTTAATGAGTGTTTTATGGGACTACATCATGTCCCTATTTCTTACTAATATGAATATATTTAAATTATATAGATATTTATATGGGGTCTCTATTCAATATAACTTTCTTATTCAAAAAAGCAACAGCTCTTAGGCTGTGATTACGTTAAATTTACGAGATAATTTTATATGTATAAAATAAAGTATAAAAAGGAGTGTGCAGATTCACAAGAAAATATTAATGTTGACGGCTATGCCGTACTTACGCAGAGTCCAACGTTGTCCTCAGGCCTGATGACTGTTGAAGCGTTGCTGTAGACTTTATAAATGTAGATAAATGTTATGTCAAAACTGCACACAAAGTTTTACACTATAATAGGGGTCGAAAAGTTAATCAGTAAAATATTCTTTAATAAATACAAAAGAAAAGGCAACTAAATCTACGATACTCAGAACTATTCTCGCAAACAAGCTTATGTAATGCTCTCCTTAGCGAGTTGATTCGCAGAAATCCAATTGAGATGCGCAGCTGGACAGGCTTGAACGTGTCGCAATGCTCAAACACGCTTGGTGCACACAACCACTACATTTGGTGGAAATGAAATTTGGCCTGCCGCTTCTTGATAAGTCCGGTAAATAATTTCCGCAGGTGGAAAACACACGTTCTGCAGAGGACGGCGACTGTTTTTCGTCTGATCTCGGGAAAACTCCTGTCTGTGCCAACAACGAGGCAAAGAGGCGACGCGATCCGCAGAATAATAATAGGCGGAGCGATCAGCAGCAAATATTAGGCGAAGCGATCCGCAACGAGGCAAATAGGTGGTGTGATCAGCAGTACAATATTAGGCGAAGCGATCCGCAACGTGGCAATAGGAGCTGCGACACGCGGTTCCAAGAAATGCCGAAATTCTGCGAACTCGCATACGCACAAGAGAATCAGGTAACCAGGAATCGCAAGCGGGCGCCTGGCCGAAAGCCGTGCTTAAAGCCGGGCCTTGAAAAGATATCCTCGTGTTCCAACTATGTCTGTCTTGGGAACCACGAAGAAGACACCAGACTAATTCCTACGAAAACGCAATTAAAATTTGCCGACTTTGGGTCCTAATAAGCTTACCAGAAAAATATGATAATATTCACTTATAAAAATAGCAATTACTTTTAAGAAATAGTCGGCACGTTTTTAGGATGAACTAAGATATTAATTTCAAGAGCGTACGACTGCCTTCGGGAAAAGTTTCCAGAAAAGAGAAGGATGCAGCCGGAAACAACTCTAAAGAAGTGTGGACCTAGTAATTACCAAATCCATAGGCGGTATTTTCGTTCCAGTATTTTATTGATAATCTGGTATTTTGTCAAAATCTGATCTTGACGTTGCCAGACTGGTGATATTGGCTTAAAGTACCAAAAAGGGTTTTAAATTTTCACTGGCTCCCACAGCCACTGTTTTGATTTTTGGTCCCTGCGACTAACAATCAAAACTGAAAAAGGTGTCAGTGGAAATTACCAAATATCCTTGGCATGGAAATTACCAAGCTCTTTACCGTTCATGTCTTCTAGGACATATATAGATTGGCCAAGTTTTTTCTTTACTCGAGCTTTGATTCCTACAGGAGCTAGTTTAGCGTTAAAATTGTTTCCTGCATTGCTTAAAGCGAAGTTCTTTTTGATCACCTCTTGTCCTACTTCAAATGTTCGGAGTCTTGATCGCAGATTATACGTCCTTTGGTTTGCCGCGTAGGCTTTGCTCAAATGCTTGTTAATGTTTGAACGGATTCTCTCAAACTCATCAGTTCTTTTGAGGCTGACATCACCCACGGTAAGTAAACCAAGCTTGTGCAATAATTTGTAATCCTGTCCGTGAGAAATCATATGTTGACCAAAAACAACTTGATATGGAGAAATACCGATAGACTGATGAATTGCATTTCGAAGTGAACAGTTTATGCTACTGAGGAATAAGTCCCACTCACGCTGGTCTTTGCGAATGTACGCTCTCAAAGCAGCATTGATTGATCGGTTTACTCTCTCCGCGGCGTTTAATTGCGGAGCATAAGCAGCAGTACACATATGACGAACGCCATATTTTAAAAGAAAATCGGAAAAGTCACGGCTTTTAAACTGAGTGCCGTTGTCACTCACGACTGTTTCAGGCACACCAAAGCAAGGAAATATTTCATCTCGCAGTATATTGACAATCACTTTCGTGGTGAACTTTTTCACTGGTTTCAAAAAGGTGAATTTCGAAAAGTGATCCAGGATAATCAGTATGCCTATGTTGCCAGATTTCGAACGCGGAAATGGACCAATAAAGTCAAGGTATAGCCTTTGAAATACCCTTTCGCTTTGCACTTGTGCACCCATGGGAGGTTTCAAAGAACGCGTTGGATACTTTGTTGTTTGGCACGTTTCGCAGTTGCGTATGTAGTCACGCACGTTTATTACCATGTTTGGCCAGTAAAATCGACGACGAATGCGCTCAAGGCATTTAGCCATTCCACAGTGAGCTGATGAGGGTTGATCATGAGCCGCCCTGATTACGTTTTGGCGCAACGTTTCGGGTACAAACAATTTCCAGCATTCATCTGGTGAAGTGTCAAAAGTATTGGGAAATGTGGCGCGGTAATAAATAAAATTATCGACCACTTGAAAGTCAGGTAAATTTGAAGAGGAGAATTTATTCTTGATTGCAGAATATTCCTCTGACTGGAATGCATCTGAAGCAAGATCAATTTCAGGATGAACTTCGATATCTATCGCCGCAACTTCCTCAGCATCTTCAAACGATTGAGACAATGCATCCGCTACGACATTTTCACTCCCTTTACGATGCTCGATTTCAAAGCAGTAGCCTTGAAGCTTAATTGCCCATCTGGCCAATCTGCCACTAAGGTCGGATTGGTTCATTAGCCAACGCAAACTTGAGTGATCCGTTATTACTTTGAAAGAATGTCCATCAATATACATCCTGAACTTTTTAATTGCCAAAACTACAGCCATGCATTCAAGTTCTGTAACTGTGTAGTTACGCTGTGCTTTATTAAGCTTTTTAGACATGAAAGCTATTGGTCGTTCACATCCAGAGTCGTCACATTGGGCTAGGACAGCACCAACACCATGTAATGAGGCATCGCACTGTAGGATAAACGGTTTTTCATAGTTGGGATGAACAAGACAAGGTGCCGAACATAACTTTGACTTGATATTCTCAAACGCCTCTTGAGCCTGATCGTTCCACTGAAAGGATTTGCCACGCAATAACTCTGTTAGGTGGAAAATTACGGAAGAATAGTTCGAAATGAATCGCTGGTACCAACCAGTCATCCCAAGAAATCTTCTTAACTGTTTTTGAGTTTTGGGAACCGGGAATTCACTAACTGCGCTGATCTTGTTGGGATTCACTTGGAGTGTGCCTTCACCTACTAAATAACCTAGATAGTCAACACTTTTTAGACAAAACTGACTTTTCTGGACATTTATTGTCAATCCCGCTTTACGCAATTGGGTGGCTACTTCAGACAAATGCAACAGATGGTCTTCGAAATTATTTGACAACACCAATAGGTCATCCAGATAAACTAGGACATGAGTCTTCAGCTGATAAGGAATTACTAAGTCCATTAAACGACACATAGTTTGTGGAGCGTTGGTCAATCCAAATGGCATCCTCTTAAATTGGTAAAGCGGACGGTTCGGAACAGTGAAAGCAGTTTTGGCACGGGATTCTTGATCTAAACAGATTTGCCAAAAGGCATCCTTGAGGTCAATTTTGGAAATGCAGTGCACGGGAGGAAGGCGACTAAGGAGGCCATCCATTATGGGAATCGGATAAGCGTCCTTAACAGTGACTGCATTAAGTTTTCTTGCGTCAAGACAAAATCGTACCTTACCAGGCTTTATGTTTAAGGTAACTGGGGAAGACCAAGGCGATGAAGGAGCTTCCTCTATAACATCCATTTGAATCATGCGGTCGATTTCCAAACACAACAACTTTTCCTTTGCTGGCGATAAGGGATAGAACCTTTGCTTAATGGGTTTCGCAGTAGATGTGTCAATGTTGTGCTCAATCAGTTTAGTCAAACCCAAGCCCTCACTTTCGAATGATGGGAAAAAGTCGACGACTTTTTGCAGTTTGGATTTCTGTATGTTGGATAAACAGAAACGAGTAGAGTCCTCTTCCGATTCGCAACTGATTTCATTAATCGAAAAGGATTGTGTGATGGAAATACCAAATGTTACCCAGAAATCCATACCGCATATCACGCTTTGTTGTATGGAAGGTACAATTAAGAATTCGAAATTTTAATCAGTGGAGTTGTATGTCAAGGGAATACAAATTGTGCCAGCTACTGATTGTATTTGGCCGTCAGCTGTACGAACTAAGCTTTTGAATTTATTAAATGGTCGTTCGTTTATAATTTGCTGAGCAAGCTGTCCACCAATTACACTTTTGTTGGCCCCACTGTCTAAAAGAGCTGAATATTCGAGACCAAATATTTTAATAAGTGTGAAAGGCCGAATGTCATTCTTTTTGTAAGTAATAGAAGAAATTATACAACGATTAAATGCTCTTTTACGCTTCCAGAATTTTCGCATGCGCAGGGTAGAACGTCGTTTTGAAGCAACAATAGCATTAACACGATATATTTTGGATTTTCGTTTTAAATAGTCTTGAAGTCGTATATGATATGGATTAAAAGTTGGGGTTTTTGAAGAATCAGGGTTTTGACAAGACATTTTTGGTAAGTGTTCCACTGCCGGAGCAACCAAATTGTTTGGGTTGTGCGAAGCTATTGGCGGACACTCGCTTTTTGGAATCGGCGAATGTCCGGCTTGGAGTTTTCCGGAACCGACTTACATTTTGCGCAATTGGGCTTATACACATCTGACGCACCACAACCATAACAAAAAATACGACGAGACTTCAGGCAATCATGGTATTTGTGACCTATTTCGTTACAATTCCAGCAAGTTAGTTTTTCTACCGACTTAATAGCATAGACTTCGTCATCCACATTTGGTTCCTCTTCCGGTTGATCTTCAGAATCGTTTTCGTGAAGAATTGTGTTAACGAAACGCTTGTTTGCATTAGGGCGTTGAACTGGTTTATGCCCAGTGCTACGATAAAATTCTTCGTGACGATGACACTCCTTACGCAAAGTTGCTAAATTTGGTGTATCGACATGCAGTAGTTCGAGTTTAAGATCTGGCTTGAGATTATGACGCACTTCGGTCGCTATGTCACAATCATGCATAGGTTCTCGAAGGGAATCAGCAATGGAAAGCATTGCGTCCAAGAACTCATCAAAACTTTCATTAGAACCTTGTTTGCGACGACGCATGACGCTTTTAATCTCGCGGTCTGATCTCTGGTCCTGGTATCTTTCCTTCAACCGCCTACATAATTCGTTCCAATTTAAGTTGTCCACTGACCTATGAACGCGCCAATAAAAAGCCAAAGCCGGTCCCTCGAATAACAAATTGGCGTACTGAGAAAGCATATCAAAATTTAGGCATTGTGAAGTGAGACAATTTACACGGTATATAAAATCCTCGACTGCAATATCGTTAGCCGAACCACTGAACTTGATTCGCCAATTCGAAATCACATTTGAAATCCTATCGGGTCGATCCATAGAAAGGTCGCTGCGATCTGTGTTAGCATCTGGAGAATTTCTAGTCCGTTGACTGTTTCGATCTGTGCTGTTGTGGAAATCTACTCGTCCCAAATTATTTCGATTTTCCCGTTGCGACTGAGCTAAGTTATTTCCAGGAAATGTTGACCTATTCAACTGGCTGAACATCTGTGTCATTTGGTTTGTCACTGTTTCTGTCATTCTAGCTTGGAATGCTTGCATCTGTGTGATTTGGTTTTCTTCCATTCTTAATTGGAAAGCTCGCATTTGATTAATCAGAAGATGCTGATTAGGAACTTCGTTTGCAACAGGGTTACCTCCATTATGATTTTCCTGTTGGAGATCCTGCTCTGCATTCTGAACTAAAATGTTATCGTTCTGATTAGCTGCGTTACGATGCATTGATCTGGTTATAACTCGATTTTCTCCAGTTATGTTGGGTCTCATCAGGGTTTGAGAACATGGTTGAGAACATGTTGGACAAGTGTTGTGCTCCTGTAGCCAACCTTTTAGACAGGCCTTGTGAAAGCTGTGCTGACAAGCAGTTTCGATTAGTTCCAAATCGAATACTACTGCGTTGCAGATGGTGCATATCACCGAATCCTCAGTCCCTAGTGAAACTAGGTTTTCGTTACTGTGCCTAACCGACATTTTAAGCTTTTGATATCTTATACTAGAGAATACGAGAATGCGATATACGGCAATGCGATATAAGAGAATGCGATATAAGGGAATGCGATATAAGAGAATGCGATATAAGGGAATGCGATATAAGAGAATACGATATAAGATAATGCGATAAAAGAGAAAGCGATATAAAAAGAGAAAGCGATATAATTATAACAATATGAGGGGCTTATCCTGGGCAGTAAAGCAGCAATAGTTTATTTTGTTCGATAGGTGCAATAAAACTGATAATGAATACGGATCTAATTATAAAATTGTGGTTTTGAGGTCTTTCCAAATGAATGAGGAACTAAACGGACCTGTCCATCTAGAGCAAGTCTCATTCCGAAATGGAAAGAAGGATTTGTTCAAAAACTGAAAGCTTGGTATAGAACCGCCTTAATATCAGGACTATAATTCCAGAGCATCAACAATTCGAATTGGAATGTTTTTGACTATAATGTTCGACTATGACCGAACTGATAGCAAAAACATGTTTTCAAAGTATAACATTTCTACTGGTATGGCTCCGAACCTATTCAGAGTACCATCAAATCCTAGTCAAAAATGAAATACCGACGGAATCTACAAAATAAAAGGGATGGAATATATATTTTCCGGGAAGCTCGGATGTCAAACGACAAATGCCTGATCAGGCATTGGGATTGCCTCCATTGTTGGGCGCCATTTAATTCTGTAACGAACACACTCATCGAGCGTTGTCCCACCTAACACGCTCTGTCTACATTTTCGACCAGCTTACTCAGGGAGAGTGGGGTGGGTTTGTGTTAAGAGAGAACAAGATGTGTTACAGAACTAACAGTAGTAGACAGAGAAACGATAGCAAAAAAAAATAACCAGCTCTATAGCTAAATACGGACAAAGACAGTGCACCTATCGAAGATTGAGGACCAGATGTTATTGGCCTCGTTCTTTACCCACCCTACCATGTGAAATCTAATTAGATTCCACCCATGGATAACTATTGCTCTACATGCCCATAATTGCCCTCCAATAAGTTACCATTTAATTCATCTTAAACATTATTTACTTCCACAAAATCAAATTTAGGTTCATGTTTCTTATATACTACAGTTCCTAACACTATGTCCTAAAATCTAGAAATCGGCATTCGCTTTGTTTATGTCTATATGTGTGTAATTATATTTTACTAGGTTATAAAGAAATTAAGAAATAAATTTAGTTTTACGTTAATGAGTGTTTTATGGGACTACATCATGTCCCTATTTCTTACTAATATGAATATATTTAAATTATATAGATATTTATATGGGGTCTCTATTCAATATAACTTTCTTATTCAAAAAAGCAACAGCTCTTAGGCTGTGATTACGTTAAATTTACGATAAAATTATCTTTATATGTATAAAATAAAGTATAAAAAGGAGTGTGCAGATTCACAAGAAAATATTAATGTTGACGGCTATGCCGTACTTACGCAGAGTCCAACGTTGTCCTCAGGCCTGATGACTGTTGAAGCGTTGCTGTAGACTTTATAAATGTAGATAAATGTTATGTCAAAACTGCACACAAAGTTTTACACTATAATAGGGGTCGAAAAGTTAATCAGTAAAATATTCTTTAATAAATACAAAAGAAAAGGCAACTAAATCTACGATACTCAGAACTATTCTCGCAAACAAGCTTATGTAATGCTCTCCTTAGCGAGTTGATTCGCAGAAATCCAATTGAGATGCGCAGCTGGACAGGCTTGAACGTGTCGCAATGCTCAAACACGCTTGGTGCACACAACCACTACATTTGGTGGAAATGAAATTTGGCCTGCCGCTTCTTGATAAGTCCGGTAAATAATTTCCGCAGGTGGAAAACACACGTTCTGCAGAGGACGGCGACTGTTTTTCGTCTGATCTCGGGAAAACTCCTGTCTGTGCCAACAACGAGGCAAAGAGGCGACGCGATCCGCAGAATAATAATAGGCGGAGCGATCAGCAGCAAATATTAGGCGAAGCGATCCGCAACGAGGCAAATAGGTGGTGTGATCAGCAGTACAATATTAGGCGAAGCGATCCGCAACGTGGCAATAGGAGCTGCGACACGCGGTTCCAAGAAATGCCGAAATTCTGCGAACTCGCATACGCACAAGAGAATCAGGTAACCAGGAATCGCAAGCGGGCGCCTGGCCGAAAGCCGTGCTTAAAGCCGGGCCTTGAAAAGATATCCTCGTGTTCCAACTATGTCTGTCTTGGGAACCACGAAGAAGACACCAGACTAATTCCTACGAAAACGCAATTAAAATTTGCCGACTTTGGGTCCTAATAAGCTTACCAGAAAAATATGATAATATTCACTTATAAAAATAGCAATTACTTTTAAGAAATAGTCGGCACGTTTTTAGGATGAACTAAGATATTAATTTCAAGAGCGTACGACTGCCTTCGGGAAAAGTTTCCAGAAAAGAGAAGGATGCAGCCGGAAACAACTCTAAAGAAGTGTGGACCTAGTAATTACCAAATCCATAGGCGGTATTTTCGTTCCAGTATTTTATTGATAATCTGGTATTTTGTCAAAATCTGATCTTGACGTTGCCAGACTGGTGATATTGGCTTAAAGTACCAAAAAGGGTTTTAAATTTTCACTGGCTCCCACAATTCTCAAACGCCTCTTGAGCCTGATCGTTGAAAGCCTGAAAGGACTTGCCACGCAATAACTCTGTCAGGTGGAAAATTACGGAAGAATAATTCGATATGAATCGCTGGTACCAACCAGTCATCCCAAGAAATCTTCTTAACTGTTATTGAGTTTTGGGAACTGGGAATTCACTAACTGCGCTGATCTTGTTGGGATTCACTTTAAGTGTGCCTTCACCTACTAAATAACCTAGATAGTCAACACTTTTAAGACAAAACTGACTTTTCTGGACATGTCAATCCGGCTTTACGCAATTGGGTGGCCACTTCAAACAGATGCAAAAGATGGTCTTCGAAATTATTTGACAACACCAATAGGTCATCCAGATAAACTAGGACATGAGTCTTCAGCTGATAAGGAATGACTAAGTCCATTAGACGACACATAGTTTGTGGAGCGTTGGTCAATCCAAATGGCATCCTCTTAAATTGGTAAAGCGGACGGTTCGGAACAGTGAAAGCAGTTTTGGCACGGGATTGAGGTCAATTTTGGAAATGCAGTGTACGGGAGGAAGGCGACTGAGGAGGCCATCCATTATGGGAATCGGATAAGCGGCTTTAACAGTAACTGCATTAAGTTTTCTTGTTTAGGTTTTTCAGGCTTTATGTTTAAGGTAACTGGGGAAGACCAACGCGATGAAGGAGCTTCTTCTATAACATCCATTTGAATCATGCGGTCGATTTCCAAACACAACAGTTTTTCCTTTGCTGGCGATAAGGGATAGAACCTTTGCTTCGCTTACTTTCGAATGATGGGAGAAAGTCGACGACTTTTTGCAGTTTCGATTTCTGTATGTTGGATAAACAGAAACGAGTAGAGTCCTCTTCCGAGTCGCAACTGATTTCATTAATCGAAAAGGATTGTGTGATGGAAATACCAAATGTTACCCAGAAATCCATACCGCATATCACGCTTTGTTGTATGGAAGGTACAATTAAGAATTCGAAATTTGAATCAGTGGAGTTGTATGTCAAGGGAATACAAATTGTGTCAGCTACTAATTGTATTTGGCCGTCAGCGGTACGAACAATGCTTTTGATTTTATTAAATGGTCGTTCGTTTATAATTTGCTGAGCAAGCTGTCCACCAATTACACTTTTGTTGGCCCCACTGACTAAAAGAGCTGAATATTCGAGGCCAAATATTTTAACAAGTGTGAAAGGCCGAATGTCATTCTTTTTGTAAGTGATAGAAGAAATTATACAACGATTAAATGCTCTTTTACGATTAAAAGTTTGGGTTTTGGGTTTTTTTTTTTTTAAGTTCAGGGTTTTGACAAGACATTTTTGGTAAATGTTCCACTGCCGGAGCAGCCAAATTGTTTGGGTTGTGCGAAGCTATTGGCGGACACTCGCTTTTTGGAATCAGCGAATGTCCGGCTTGGAGTTTTCCGGAACCGAATTACATTTTGCGCAATTTGGCTTATACACATCTGTCGCACCACAACCATAACAAAAAATACCTAATAGCATAGACTTCGTCATCCACAGTTGGTTCTTCTTCCGAAGAAACGAAACTCTTGTTTGCATTAGGGCGTTGAACTGGTTAAGGCCGAGTGCTACGATAAAATTCTTCGTGACGATGACACTCCTTACGCAAAGTAGCTAAATTTGGTGTGTCGACATGCAGTAGTTCGAGTTTAAGTTCTGGCTTGAGATTATGACGCACTTCGGTCGCTATATCACAATCGTGCATGGGTTCTCGCAGGGAATCAGCAATGGAAAGCATTGCGTCCAAGAACTCATCAAAACTTTCATTAGAACCTTGTTTGCGGTCTGATCTCTGGTCCTGGTATCTTTCCTTCAACCGCCTACATAATTCGTTCCAATTTAAGTTGTCCACTGACCTATGAACTCGCCAATAAAAAGCCAAAGCCGGTCCCTCGAATAACAAATTGGCGTACGTGAGACATTTTACACGGTTTATAAAATCCTCGACTGCAATATCGTTAGCCGAACCACTGAACTTCATTCGCCAGTTCGAAATCACATTTGAAATCCTATCGGGTCGATCCATAGAAAGGTCGCTGCGATCTGTGTTAGCATCTGGAGAATTTCTAGTCCGTTGACTGTTTCGATCTTTGCTGTTGTGGAAATCTACTCGTCCCAAATTATTTCGATTTTCCCGTTGCGACTGAGCTAAGTTATTTCCAGGAAATGTTGACCTATTCAACTGGCTGAACATCTGTGCCATTTGGTTTGTCACTGTTTCTGTCATTCTAGCTTGGAATGCTTGCATCTGTGTTATTTTCTTCCATTCTTGATTGGAAAGCTCGCATCTGATTAATCAGAAAATGCTGATTAGGAACTTGGTTTGCAACAGGGTTACCTCCATTATGATTTTCCTGTTGGAGATCCTGCTCTGCATTCTGAACTGAAATGTTATCGTTCTGATTAGCTGCGTTTCGATGCATTGATCTGGTTATAACTCGATTTTCTCCAGTTATGTTGGGTCTCATCAGGGTTTGAGAACATGGTTGAGAACATGTTGTACAAGTGTTGTGCTCCTGTAGCCAACCTTGTAGACAGGCCTTGTGAAAACTGTGCTGACAAGCAGTTTCGATTAGTTCCAAATCGAATACTAATGCGTTGCAGATGGTGCATATCACCGAATCCTCAGTCCCTAATGAAACTAGGTTTTCGTTACTGTGCCTAACCGACATTTTAAGCTTTTGATATCTTACACTAGAGAATACGAGAATGCGATATACGGCAATGCGATATAAGAGAATGCGATATAAGGGAATGCGATATAAGAGAATATGATGTAAGATAATGCTACAAAAGAGAAAGCGATATAAAAAGAGAAAGCGATGTAATTAAACCAATATGAGGGGCTTATCCTGGGCAGTAAAGCAGCAATAGTCTATTTTGTTCGATAGGTGCAATAAAACTGATAATGAATACGGATCTAATTATAAAATTGTGGTTTTGAGGTCTTTCCAAATGAATGAGGAACTAAACGGACCTGTCCATCTAGAGCAAGTCTCATTCCGAAATGGAAAGAAGGATTTGTTCAAAGGATGAAAGCTTGGTATAGAACCGACCTAATATCAGGACTATAATTCCAAAGCATGATCAATTCGAATTGGAATATTTTTGACTATAATGTTCGACTATGACCGAACTGATAACAAAAACATGTTTTCAAATTATAACATTTCTACTGGTATGGCTCCGAACCTATTCAGAGTACCATTAAATCCGATTCAAAAATGAAATAACGACGGAATCTACAAAATAAAAGGGATGGAATATATATTTTTCGGGAAGCTCGGATGTCAAATGACTGATCAGGCATTGGGATTGCCTCCATTGTTGGGCGCCATTAAATTCTGTAACGAACACACTCATCGAGCGTTGTCCCACCTAGCACGCTCTGTCTACATTTTCGACCAGCTTACTCAGGGAGAGTGGGGTGGGTTTGTGTTAAGAGAGAACAAGATGTGTTATAGAACTAACAGTAGTATAAAGAGAAACGATAGCAAAAGGTAACCAGTTCTATAGCTAAAATCGGACAAAGACAATGCACCTATCGAAGATTGAGAACCAGATATTATTGGCCTCGTTCTATACCCACCCTACCATGTGAAATCCATTTAGATTCCACACATAAATAACTATTGCTCCACATACCCATAAGTGCCCTGCAATAAGTTACCATTTAAATTATCTTAAACATTATTTACTTCAAAAAAATCAAATTTAGGTTCATGTTTCTTATATACTTAAGTTCCTAACACTATGTCCTAAAATCAAGAAATCGGTATTCGTTTTGTTTGTGTCTATATGTGTGTAATTATATTTTAGTAAGGTTGTAAGAAATTAAGAAATAAATTTTATTTTATGTTAATGTATGTTTTATGGGACTACATCATGTCCCTATTTCTTACTAATATGAATATATTTGAATTATGTAGATATTTATATGGTTTCTCTATTCAATATAACTTTCTTATTCAAAAAGCAACAGCTCTTAGGCTGTGATTACTTTAAATTTACGAGATGAATTTATATGTATAAAATAAAGTATAAAAAGGAGTGTGCAGACAAGAAAATAGGAATGTTGACGGCTATGCCGTACTTACGCAGGATTCAACGTTGTCCTCAGGCCTGATGACTGTTGAAGCGTTGCTGTAGACTTTATAAATGTGGATAAATTTTATGTCAAAACTGCACACAAAGTTTTACACTATAATAGGAGTCGTAAAGTTAGTCAGTAAAATATTCTTAAATAAATACAAAAGAAAAGGCAACTAAATCTACGATACTCAGAACTATGCCCGTAAACGAGCTTGTTGTAATGCTCTCCTTAGCGAGTTGATTCGCCGAAATCCAATTGAGGTGCGCAGCTGGACAGGCTTGAACGTGTCGCAACGCTCAAGCACGCTTGATGGGAATGAAGTTTGGCCTGCAGCTTATCAAGGTAAGTCCGGGGAAGATTTTCGAAGGTAGAAAATACACGTTCTGCAGAGGACGGCGACTGTTTTCGTCTGATCTCAGGAAAACTCCTGTCTGTGCCAGCAGCGAGGCAAAGAGGCGAAGCGATCCGGAACAAGGCACTAGGCGGTGCGATCAGCAGCAAAATATTAGGCGAAGCGATCCGCAACGTGGCAATAGGAGGTGCGAGAAATAGTCGGCACGTTTTTAGGATGAATTGAGATATTAATTTCAAGAGCGTACGACTGCCTTCGGGAAAAGTTTCCAGAAAAGAGAAGGATGCAGCCGGAAACAACTCTAATGAAGTGTGGACCTAGTATGTGCCAAATCCATAGGCGGGATTTTCGTTCCAGTATTTTATTGATAATCTGGTATTTTTGTCAAAATCTGATCTTCACGTTGCCAGTCTGGTGATATTTGCTTAAAGTACCAAAATGAGTTTTAAATTTTCACTGGCTCCCACAATTTGTCAATTTTTGTAAACAGAGAGCAATAACGAGTACAGAATGCAGAGGTCAGAAATTTTGTCGTTAAACGTAAACGCATGGAAAGAGAAATTGTTACAGCTTAATTTAGCTACAAGCGGTAGGAAGCAGACATTGCAGGACAGACTTCTTGACCACTACGACATAGCAGCTGAGGAAATTGAGGATGAGGAGTCTGAGTACGGGGATGCGACGACGATGCACAGTTCAAGATCTACACCAGGCGAAGGTCGCAGGTTATTTACATTACGCGACATAGAGGACTCCCTTTCTCAGTTCAATGGTACGAGCCAGCCGTCTGTTCACAGCTGGATCCAGGAGTTTGAAGATAATGCAGCAGCAGTCCAATGGAATAGTCTTCAAATGTTCATCTATTCGAAGCAATTGCTCAAAAGGAGCTGCGAAAATATTCTTTCGAAGCCAGTCAGGTATTTCCAAGTGGTCATCTCTAAAGCGAGCATTGGTAGCTGAGTTCGGATCTGAGGTTTCGGCAACTGAAGTTCACCGAAGTTTAAAAAATCGCCGAAAGGGCCCAAAAGAGGATTACAAGGAGTATCTCTATTCGCTCATGGAAATAGGAAAGCCTGTCAATTTGGATGACGCCAGTCTTATAGAGTACTTCATCGAAGGTATACCCGACTCGAGAACCAACAAAAGCAACTTATATCAGACCAGGACTCTGCAGGAACTTAAGGATCAAATTAAGGTATATGAGAAAATTCGTAGCAGTCGCCCTCAAGTGGTTAATACGACAAAATCTTATTTGATCAACGAAGACAAAAAACCGGATGTGACCAAACAGCACTTCAAAAAATGCTTTAAGTGTGGTGATCCTTCACATTGTGCAAGAGAGTGTAACCAGCAAATTAAATGCTACAGGTGCGAACAGCCTGGACATATGGTATCGAATTGCCCAGTTACTAGGACAGCTGAAAATTAGGAAGGAATAAGTGCGAACTCAATGACGAACCACATCAGCAGCAGTGGCAAATGTATTTTTAAAGAAATTTCATGTCATGGCGTTCGATTTTCCGCTTTGATCGATACAGGCTGTGATCTCTGCCTTATCCGTGAAGACGTGGTTGGGATGGTGGGAAATATCGAGCTTGTTGATGAAAAGCATTGTCTGGTCGGCATTTGCAACAGTGAGCTAAATACGCTTGGCAGTTTCGTAATCCAAGTTTTGGTAGACAACACTTATTTGGACTTAAACTTCCACGTTGCTAGCAGAAATGATATCAAGTACTCAGCAGTAATCGGAAATAGCGTACTGAAGCTAGTAAACTTGATATTTTCAGAGAAGTCGGTAAAATTTCAACCAAAAGTGAAACTGAATATCCAGAAATCGTTTACCACAGGGCAAGAGGTAGATTCAGAGTTACAGATATTCCTGGAATATCCTGAATTGTGTCTTTTCGCCGAAAGTGAAGAGCCCGAGACTGACGTTGCTCACCTGGATAGACCAATTGCTGAAACTGTGAAAGTTTTAATCACCAAATAGAAGCCAGAGAAAAAGAAGGACAGTCCCATTCAAATGAAGATAATGTTAAATGACAAGTACCCAGTCTATGAACGTACTCGACGCATTTCACATGCAGACAAGTCAATTGTAGACAACCAGGTTGAGAAATGGCTAGCAGAAAAGATTATTCAGCCAAGTTCATCTGGGTATGCCTCACCTGTTGTCTTGGTACCACAGAAGGACGGCAGCAAGCGGCTTTGTTGCGACTATAGACGGCTAAACGCGAAGATTGCAAAAGATAATTTTCCGATGCCACTTATAGATGATGTCATTGAAAGACTGCAGGGAAACAGCTTCTTCACAACACTTGATTTAGCGAATGTATTTTTCCATGTACCAGTTGACCAGAATTCGACAAAGTATACATCTTTCGTGACGCATGCAGGGCAATTTGAGTTTTTATCAGGGACTGAAGAGAACCGGTACCGGTACCGAAACCGGAACCGGAACCGTTTCCTTTACGGAACCGGAATCGGAACGAAACCGAAATTTTAATTTTCAATGGAACCGAACTGGAACCGGAACCGATTATTTGGCATACTGTGGAACCGAAACCGGAACCGAAATCTATTTATTGGGTATAAAGTTTAAAATTATAACCGACTGCAATGCCTTTGCGTTAACAATGAAAAAGCGCGGCGAAATTCCTTTAAGAGTGTCGCGGTGGGCATTGTTTCTCCAGGACTATGACTATGTTATCGAACATCGAGGTGGCAGCAAAATGCGGCACGTAGATGCCTTGAGTCGTGTTTCATGTCTAATGCTGGAAGACACTCTGCAACATAAATTGCAGGAAGGTTTCTTAACACCTATTAACAAAGCCAATAAGCCGTTGGAAACATATCACGTTGACCATGTAGGTCAATGGAGCAGACCGGCAAGAACTATAATTACATTATCGTGGTGATCGATGCATTCTCTAAGTTCGTCTGGCTCCACCCGACAAAAACTACAACGGCTGAAGGAGTTATCGATAGACTTATTCGTCAAGCGGCAGTGTTTGGAAACCCTAGGCGCATAATATCAGATAGAGGGACTGCGTTTGTTTGAACGGCATCCAGCATCTGATGATTACCTCCGGAGTTCCCCGAGGAAATGGTCAAGTGGAGCGGATCCATAAGATCGTGATTCCGTTGTTAGCCAAGCTTTGTCAGGAAAAACCGTGCAGTTGGTATAAACATTTAGAAGTTGTACAGCAAGTAATGAACAGTACACCCCAAGAAGCACGAGATTCTCGCCTTTTAAGATACTGACAGGCGTTGAAATGAGTACTAACAAAGTAAAAGAGCTGAACATGTTCCTTGAAGACGCTGCTATTGAAGAGTTAGACCAGGAAAGAGAAAATGTTCGTATGGAAGCGCAGGATAACATTGCCAAAATTCAGCAAGAGAATCGTAGATCCTTCAACAAGACGCGTAAGAAGGAGTTACCTTACAAATTAAACAAGCTCGTAGCTATAAAGCGCACGCAGTATGGCACCGGCTTAAAGTTGAAGCAAAGTTCTTTGGACCTTACAAAATTGTCAGGACTTTGCCTCACGGCCGATATGATGTGGAAAAAGTCTGGTCGGCATTTGCAACAGTGAGCTAAATACGCTTGGCAGTTTCGTAATCCAAGTTTTGGTAGACAACACTTATTTGGACTTAAACTTCCACGTTGCTAGCAGAAATGATATCAAGTACTCAGCAGTAATCGGAAATAGCGTACTGAAGCTAGTAAACTTGATATTTTCAGAGAAGTCGGTAAAATTTCAACCAAAAGTGAAACTGAATATCCAGAAATCGTTTACCACAGGGCAAGAGGTAGATTCAGAGTTACAGATATTCCTGGAATATCCTGAATTGTGTCTTTTCGCCGAAAGTGAAGAGCCCGAGACTGACGTTGCTCACCTGGATAGACCAATTGCTGAAACTGTGAAAGTTTTAATCACCAAATACAAGCCAGAGAAAAAGAAGGACAGTCCCATTCAAATGAAGATAATGTTAAATGACAAGTACCCAGTCTATGAACGTACTCGACGCATTTCACATGCAGACAAGTCAATTGTAGACAACCAGGTTGAGAAATGGCTAGCAGAAAAGATTATTCAGCCAAGTTCATCTGGGTATGCCTCACCTGTTGTCTTGGTACCACAGAAGGACGGCAGCAAGCGGCTTTGTTGCGACTATAGACGGCTAAACGCGAAGATTGCAAAAGATCATTTTCCGATGCCACTTATAGATGATGTCATTGAAAGACTGCAGGGAAACAGCTTCTTCACAACACTTGATTTAGCGAATGTATTTTTCCATGTACCAGTTGACCAGAATTCGACAAAGTATACATCTTTCGTGACGCATGCAGGGCAATTTGAGTTTTTATCAGGGACTGAAGAGAACCGGTACCGGTACCGAAACCGGAACCGGAACCGTTTCCTTTTTACGGAACCGGAATCGGAACGAAACCGAAATTTTAATTTTCAATGGAACCGAACTGGAACCGGAACCGATTATTTGGCATACTGTGGAACCGAAACCGGAACCGAAATCTATTTATTGGGTATAAAGTTTAAAATTATAACCGACTGCAATGCCTTTGCGTTAACAATGAAAAAGCGCGGCGAAATTCCTTTAAGAGTGTCGCGGTGGGCATTGTTTCTCCAGGACTATGACTATGTTATCGAACATCGAGGTGGCAGCAAAATGCGGCACGTAGATGCCTTGAGTCGTGTTTCATGTCTAATGCTGGAAGACACTCTGCAACATAAATTGCAGGAAGGTTTCTTAACACCTATTAACAAAGCCAATAAGCCGTTGGAAACATATCACGTTGACCATGTAGGTCAATGGAGCAGACCGGCAAGAACTATAATTACATTATCGTGGTGATCGATGCATTCTCTAAGTTCGTCTGGCTCCACCCGACAAAAACTACAACGGCTGAAGGAGTTATCGATAGACTTATTCGTCAAGCGGCAGTGTTTGGAAACCCTAGGCGCATAATATCAGATAGAGGGACTGCGTTTGTTTGAACGGCATCCAGCATCTGATGATTACCTCGGAGTTCCCCGAGGAAATGGTCAAGTGGAGCGGATCCATAAGATCGTGATTCCGTTGTTAGCCAAGCTTTGTCAGGAAAAACCGTGCAGTTGGTATAAACATTTAGAAGTTGTACAGCAAGTAATGAACAGTACACCCCCAAGAAGCACGAGATTCTCGCCTTTTAAGATACTGACAGGCGTTGAAATGAGTACTAACAAAGTAAAAGAGCTGAACATGTTCCTTGAAGACGCTGCTATTGAAGAGTTAGACCAGGAAAGAGAAAATGTTCGTATGGAAGCGCAGGATAACATTGCCAAAATTCAGCAAGAGAATCGTAGATCCTTCAACAAGACGCGTAAGAAGGAGTTACCTTACAAATTAAACAAGCTTGTAGCTATAAAGCGCACGCAGTATGGCACCGGCTTAAAGTTGAAGCAAAAGTTCTTTGGACCTTACAAAATTGTCAGGACTTTGCCTCACGGCCGATATGATGTGGAAAAAGTCTGGTCGGCATTTGCAACAGTGAGCTAAATACGCTTGGCAGTTTCGTAATCCAAGTTTTGGTAGACAACACTTATTTGGACTTAAACTTCCACGTTGCTAGCAGAAATGATATCAAGTACTCAGCAGTAATCGGAAATAGCGTACTGAAGCTAGTAAACTTGATATTTTCAGAGAAGTCGGTAAAATTTCAACCAAAAGTGAAACTGAATATCCAGAAATCGTTTACCACAGGGCAAGAGGTAGATTCAGAGTTACAGATATTCCTGGAATATCCTGAATTGTGTCTTTTCGCCGAAAGTGAAGAGCCCGAGACTGACGTTGCTCACCTGGATAGACCAATTGCTGAAACTGTGAAAGTTTTAATCACCAAATACAAGCCAGAGAAAAAGAAGGACAGTCCCATTCAAATGAAGATAATGTTAAATGACAAGTACCCAGTCTATGAACGTACTCGACGCATTTCACATGCAGACAAGTCAATTGTAGACAACCAGGTTGAGAAATGGCTAGCAGAAAAGATTATTCAGCCAAGTTCATCTGGGTATGCCTCACCTGTTGTCTTGGTACCACAGAAGGACGGCAGCAAGCGGCTTTGTTGCGACTATAGACGGCTAAACGCGAAGATTGCAAAGATCATTTTCCGATGCCACTTATAGATGATGTCATTGAAAGACTGCAGGGAAACAGCTTCTTCACAACACTTGATTTAGCGAATGTATTTTTCCATGTACCAGTTGACCAGAATTCGACAAAGTATACATCTTTCGTGACGCATGCAGGGCAATTTGAGTTTTTATCAGGGACTGAAGAGAACCGGTACCGGTACCGAAACCGGAACCGGAACCGTTTCCTTTTTACGGAACCGGAATCGGAACGAAACCGAAATTTTAATTTTCGATGGAACCGAACTGGAACCGGAACAGATTATTTGGCATACTGTGGAACCGAAACCGGAACCGAAATCTATTTATTGGGTATAAAGTTTAAAATTATAACCGACTGCAATGCCTTTGCGTTAACAATGAAAAAGCGCGGCGAAATTCCTTTAAGAGTGTCGCGGTGGGCATTGCTTCTCCAGGACTATGACTATGTTATCGAACATCGAGGTGGCAGCAAAATGCGGCACGTAGATGCCTTGAGTCGTGTTTCATGTCTAATGCTGGAAGACACTCTGCAACATAAATTGCAGGAAGGTTTCTTAACACCTATTAACAAAGCCAATAAGCCGTTGAACACATATCACGTTGACCATGTAGGTCAATGGAGCAGACCGGCAAGAACTATAATTACATTATCGTGGTGATCGATGCATTCTCTAAGTTCGTCTGGCTCCACCCGACAAAAACTACAACGGCTGAAGGAGTTATCGATAGACTTACTCGTCAAGCGGCAGTGTTTGGAAACCCTAGGCGCATAATATCAGATAGAGGGACTGCGTTTGTTTGAACGGCATCCAGCATCTGATGATTACCTCCGGAGTTCCCCGAGGAAATGGTCAAGTGGAGCGGATCCATAAGATCGTGATTCCGTTGTTAGCCAAGCTTTGTCAGGAAAAACCGTGCAGTTGGTATAAACATTTAGAAGTTGTACAGCAAGTAATGAACAGTACACCCCCAAGAAGCACGAGATTCTCGCCTTTTAAGATACTGACAGGCGTTGAAATGAGTACTAACAAAGTAAAAGAGCTGAACATGTTCCTTGAAGACGCTGCTATTGAAGAGTTAGATCAGGAAAGAGAAAATGTTCGTATGGAAGCGCAGGATAACATTGCCAAAATTCAGCAAGAGAATCGTAGATCCTTCAACAAGACGCGTAAGAAGGAGTTACCTTACAAATTAAACGAGCTCGTAGCTATAAAGCGCACGCAGTATGGCACCGGCTTAAAGTTGAAGCAAAAGTTCTTTGGACCTTACAAAATTGTCAGGACTTTGCCTCACGGCCGATATGATGTGGAAAAAGTTGGTGACCATGAAGGTCCAGGGAAAACATCAACCGTTGCTGAATATATGAAGAAATGGAATCCTCAATCTGAATCTGCAGAAGAACCATCATTCGAGCCGAATGCTAATTCAGGATGGCCGATTGTGGGAAAGAAAGGAAAACAAGAAGTGGTCATGTCTACAACTGTTCTAAATAAACATATTAGACTTATTTTAGTTTATTTACGTTAACATTACCTCTACATTATTTAAAATCTGTTGACGTAAGCTTATCATTGGCAAGTCTGTCGATATTAGAATATCGATACTGCGTGAAAAGAATCGTGGCACGAAGTATTCGCTTTTGCTTTCTGTGTTTCCGAGAGAGAAGATTTAAAACCACAAAACCCTTTGTTTTTCCATTCCAAATAAAAATCATTAAATTATATTTGGAGTTGTAATTGAACTAATCACCGGCGATTGTACATATATATACTTTATAGGGTCGGAAACGCTTTCTTCTACCTGTTACATACTTTTGCATGAATACAATATACCCTTTTAACGGGTATAAATAGATGGTTTGGAAGAATAGTTAGCTACAGACGCAAACATAGTAGAGGACTATAAAATTCAAGAAGTTGACCCAAATATAAAATGTGAAACCACCCTTGAAGTAATCAAATCATTACCGAAGTTCACCGGGGATCCAACACAACACGTAAGTTGGAGAGAAGCTGCAGAAACTGCAATGAGCCTTTATAAAATTCAGAGTCAGCAGTATTTTATCGCGTAAACAATTTTACGAAATAAAATCATGGGAACAGCCCACGACGCTCTTACCAATCATGGCACTATTCTAAATGTTCAAGGAATTTTATCTAGATTGGATTTTATATATAGTGATAAAGGACCAATCCATATTCTTGAGTCCGAATTAAGTATTCTTAGACAAGGTAGAATGACAGCTACTGAATACTATAATGAAGTCAATAAAAAAATTACTTTACTTATAAACAAAACTATAATGACATACGGAAAGGATAACGTAATTACCAAAGAAATAAACAAAACAATAACGACCAATGCTCTACGAATTTTTATCTCTGGATTAAATGGTCCGATAGCAGAAACCCTTTTCTCATTAAATCCACCGGACTTGCCCAATGAGTTGGCAAAGGTCCAGGAACTAGAGTCAAACAATTTCTGAGCTCAATTTGCAAACAGATACTATGGCTTTAAAAATGAAAATAAAATCAGGGAAATAATTTAAGATTTAATTCTAAATAAGAATTTTTGGCAAAATAATAATCAGAATGCCAATCAAAAAAGACAACCTGTCGAGCCAATGGATGTAGATTCATCGCTCCAACTTCAAAATAAGCCCAGTAATAATTGGCAGTCAAATAATAATCGAGGTAGATATAATAATAATTATTATCAAAACAATAATCGCACAAACTATTATCGTCCAAATCAAACCTAAGAGCAAACTCAAGCTCAAAAAAGGGAACCAGAAGAAACAGTTAATCAGCCTGCTAATAAGGTAACAAGATAAAATAATATCATGAAGATCATTTTTTAGATCAGACCCCTACAGGGGAATGCCTTATCTAAAAAGAGTGGACAGAAAAATTAAGAAAGGGTGAAATATTTTAATAGACTCGGGAGCTACGTCTTGCTATATAAAGAAGGGAATTTTTGAGAATAAAAATGAATTAGCAATTTATAATAAAGTATCTACAGTTCTTGAGTATTCCATTATTAAATATTAAGATTATATAAATATATGTGGAACAAGACATTTTTTCTATGAAATAGAAGGATTGGAATCTGACCTATTAATTGGGTTTTATTTATTAAGAAAAATCGGAGCAATTATAAATATTGAAAAGAGAATGTTGGAGTATAAAGGGAATACAGAAAAGTTAATATATTACGATAGTGAGGAAAAAAATGAAACAAGTTTAATGGAAGTCAATTATACTCTTCCATTAAAAGAATTTATTTTAAAAAAATATTTTGTTAATATAAGTTTCGAAAACGCAGAATCTATATTTATGAAACGAAGCGAGAAAAGTTTGGGATCAATAAATCCTGAACGCGCCGATGATGAAATTTCCCTCAACAAAAAATTAAATAGTTTGGGATCAACTAATCCTGAGCACGCCGACGATGAAGTTTCCGTCAACAAAAAAATTATTGGTTTAGGATCTCAAAATCCTAAACACCCCGACGTCGATTTTTCCGTCAACAAAAGAATAAAAAATATTGAAAATAATGAGCCCAAGCGAATTAAATTGAACAGTACAAATCGAATAGAAGTTCTGGAGAAGAAAATAATTGACATAATCGAGGAGGAACACTCAAAAATAAATTTACAAATTCCATTTCGTACCGATATTCGGAGTGAAATAAACACCGAAAATGACAGGGCAATTTATAGTAAACAATATCCCCATGCCTTATCAGTATCAGATTTCGTTAATACGGAAATCAATAGAATGCTTAAGTAAAATATTATAAGACATAGTAGAAGTCCTTATAATTCGCTGGTGTTAGTGGTACCCAAAAAAGGTCAAAATGAAGATGGCAGTCCCAAACATAGATTAGTAATAAATTACAAAAACTAAACGAAAACACTATACCGGACAGATACCCGATGCAAGACCCGTCTGTAATATTAGCTAATTTAGGAAATGCTAAATACTTCTCAACAATAGATTTGGAATCTGGATTCCACCAAATTTTAATGAAAGATTCAGATATTGAAAAAACAGCACTTCCTATTAATAACGGAAAATTTGAATTTTTACGAATGCCTTTTGGGTTAACAAACGCACCCAGAATTTTTCAAAGAGCTATGGATGATATCTTAAGAGAACAAGTATGAAAAACTTGCCATGCTTATCCATATAATTATATAACGATATAATTATTTTTTCAAACACTATTGAACAACACTATGCTGATTTAATTAAAATAATTAATATTTTACAAAGAGCAAATATGAACATTTCTCTCGAAAAATCTAAGTTCTTTTAATTAGAAACCACATTTCTAGGTTACATTGTTTCCCACAATTACAAAATATCAAAATATAATAATATTAGAGAACTCCGAAGTTTTCTAGTTTTAACAGGGTATTACAGAAAATTTGTCCATAACTTTGCAAAAATTGCTAAACCATTAACAAAATATCTAGAAGGGAAAATGGAAAGGTTTCTAAAAGAATGTCAACTAAAGTTTCAATAGAGTTTGACGAATCAGCTGTACAAGCTTTCAACGAGCTAAAAGAGAATCTAATAGCACAAGTCGAATTAGTTCAGCCAGATTATAGTAAGAAATTCGTTTTAACTACAGACGCATCAGACGTAGCTATCGGAGCATTACTAACACAAGATAATAAACCAATTACGTTTATTTCACGTAGAAAATGCCGAAGATAGAGCTATAATAATAGAGGAAACACACAATCGAGCTCATAGGGGACTAGACGAAACAAATCAGTAGATTATATTATTGGCCCAATCTATTTGTAAAACTAAAAGAATATATAAAAAATTATACAATTTGCAATAAGAACAAATATAACAGACACCCCAATTCCAATTGGGGAAGCCCCAGTCCGAACTAAAGAAGGCGAAAATTTACACATTAATTTATATTATGCGCAAAGTTTAACTTTTATAACTTGTATTGACGCGTACTCTAAATTCCTAGTAATTGAAAAAATTCAGAATAAATTAAATATCGAAAATAAAGTAATAAAGTAACTACTTCAACATTTTCCCCAAGCCAAAGTAATTATGACCGATAACGAACCGAGCTTTACCTCGGCTCAATTTAAATCTTTTGCACAAAGATGCAAACTCTAACATTATGCAGACCCGAGGCACAGAACCTCAAACGGACAAGTAGAAAGGGCACATTCGACATTAACAGAATTAGCTCGCTGCATAAAAGAACAATTTAATTTAACTGACACTTCTGAAATCGTAATAAGAGCCGCTCAGGAATATAATCAGAGTATTCATTCCACAACAAACCAAAAACCTGTTGACATTCTTTATAATAAAATCGAACACGATAATATTCCACAATTATTAAAAAATACACAGGAGAAAATGTTGGAAACACATAATGAAAACAGAAAAGAAAAACAATATCACGTAGGACAAGTAATTGAAGAAATATAGAGAAAGAAATAAACCAAGATATAAGAAGCAAATAGTTAAAGATGTTATGCCTAATAAATCAACAGTAGAAACAGAATTATTCACAAAGATAATATTAAGCCTTAAAAAATTCTTTTTTAAAAATTACAGAAAATGTATTCTTAAATAAATATTTTATCAATTATAATATTGGCCAGTTCCGAAATAATTGATTACTCGAACCATGATTTTTTCTGTTCAAAGACAACAAGGATGTACTTACGTATGAATCTTACAACGATTTATTCCACGTAACTAATTTAAGTTTAAATGTAAAATAGGATTCAAATAAAAGATCACAATGGGAAATAAAGTACGACTTAGAAGTAATTGAATTAATCTTATCCCAGTTAATATCAGCTAAAACAAAAAGAGGAATAAAATGAGTTAGGCACCGTGTGGAAATGGTTAGCTGGAACTCCGGATCATGATGTACAAAATAAAATCAATGACTTAATTGAAAATAATAATAAACAGTCTATTATTAATTCCAAATTGTTCAAAGAAATAGAATCTCTCTCTGAAGATTTTAAAAAGGTTTTTATTGATCAAGATTTACCACTAAGAAAACATCGCTTACGATTGATAACATTTGATCTACTAAATTTAATTGATACTATCACCCTTGCAAAAATGGACGTTTTCAACACCAAAATTTTAAACAATGAAGATATAAAAGAAATATTAAAACACGAGCAAAAGCCAGTAATTATCGCTGACTTAATGGACATCTCTGTGTTCAAAATCGCATTACATAAAGAACTTTTAATAATTTATATAAAATACCCAATAATAAATAATAGATGCAAATTATATTACACTCGACCCATTTCCCAAATCGATGGAAAATTATTAATAAGTAATCAAGTCGCAAAATGCGAAAATACATATTATGAAATGTCTACATTTAAGAAAGAACTTTTTAATAACTATTGCACTCCAAGTTTACAAAAAACATGTTTTACCCGACTATTAAACGGTAAACAATCAATTTATAAAAAAAATAAGAGAAATAAATAAAAAAAATAGACATTATCCAAGATTGTGCCATTTTAATAAATGGTAACAAAATCGTCAACAACTCCGAATTAGGTGGTTCATTCTTAATAACATTTAACGGTACAACCACAATAAATAACGTTTCATATACCAATTTAGACAACAAAATTCTTAACTATATTACTACAAACCACTTCAAAAATTATGAATATATATATTATATATTTTCAAACAACTTCGAACTCTCTTTAGATAATATAAATATTTTAAATCCATTCATTAGAATTAATAATGCAAAAATATCTATATCCTTTATATTATTAATTTTAATCATTATATATTTGATTTCTCTACCTATTATTAAATACAGAAATATATTTATAACCAAAAAATAACGGCCAGAATTAGAAAAACCTATTAACGAAGAAATATTTTTAACAGAATTAAGAGATCGTTTAAACGAAATCCATAATGAATCGGGACGATCCATTCTTGAAGGGGGAGTGTTATCCAGCCCGTGAATCGTTTCCACTTATGGAATTAATAAACAAATTTTTAAAATCAGTCTCAGCTACATTGCCTTCGCCTTTGTTTATGATTCTGTCTTCGCCTTTTTCATTAATTTCGAGAGCCGCGCTAGACCGTTCTGCTAAGATAAATAAACCTATCGTAAAGTAAAAAGCAGCTTCCGTTCGAAGCCAAACTCTCACGTTCAAAACCAAAAGTATTGCGTTCCAATTTTCAATCAAAATTGCATCGGTCAGCATAATTTAATTTCACAACGAGATGAGACAGTTTCAGCATAAGCTTTTACTTTAAAAAAAAATAAAAGTTCTAGAAGCTTAAAGCCTAGTATCCTGATCGACGAAAACCGTACGCCAGTCATGAGAGAGAGCGAGAGGCAAACAGCTGGCGCTCACTTTTAGTGAAGTTTTTTTTTGACTTAGGTCTCCAGTTCGACGAAAAAAAAATAATGAAAAAATAATGTTCGATGAAATGAACTTTGGGTGAACCCTAGCAAAAAGAATAAAAAATTTAATTTTTTGGCGTGCGCTTCTCATCGAAAATTTCAAAAAATGGAGGGCAAAAATCAGAAAACCCGGAAAAGTCGGTTGCTGGAGTTCAGTAGTGAGGAAAAAATAGCATTGATACGATGCGTGGAGTCGCGCCCAGAATTGTGGGACCTTTCCAATAAAAAGCATTTTAATGCAACATTCATAAAAAGATCCTGGGAGGAAATAGCCTGGGAAATGGACAAAGGTGGTAAGTTATAATTGTACATTATTAAATATTTGTTAACGTGGACATATACAATATTAATGTTTAGATAATAGTTGCAAGCTGGCGTGGAAGTCTCTACGGGACAGCTACAAGTACCACAAGGGCAAGCAGCCAAAGAGTGGAAGTGCTGGAGGAGACCCACTCGAGAAGCCAACATGTGCTGCAGAGTGGGATTATTCCCCCTACATGGGCTTCCTGCCGGACATATCCACGCAGAGGCAGTAGGTTCTGGCCAAACATTTTTTTACATTATACTCATATAATATATTTTTAACAGAACAACCCAATCTGGGTTTTCGGAGAGCGACGGAGCCCAAGCAATGAGGAAACTCAAGACCCTATCGAAGTTGGCTTTTTGGAAGCGGAAGCGGAGTTGGAGGTCGGGCTGTCTGAGGTCCAAAGGGAACTGTATTCCTATGTAAGTTACCCAATTTCAATTAAATAATATAATTTCTAATAAAATATTCCTATACTTTCAAAGGGTGGAGGAAGAAGGACCGCCAAGAAGCGAAAGGTGGAGGAAACACCAGCAGACAAAATGTGCGACATGCTGGGCACCTTTCTGGAGCAACAACAAAAGGCTCCCCTTCCCACTCCACCAAGGCCGATATATGCCTACTGGGAGTCGATTCTAAGCACGTTTTCTCCGGAACGTGCTACCGAAGTCGAAGGGAAGATGACCCGGCTTCTGTGGGATGAGAAAGACGCCTGTCAATAATTCAATAAAAAGAAAAAAATTTAACATTGCAAAATAACTTTTATTGTTTTTTTAATTCCTTTGCACACCGGCAGACTCGTCTTGCCAAGGTACTTGAGAATATCCAGCACGTCCGCTTAAATATTCTTTAAGGTTGTTTCAAACCTCTTTACTGAAGTCTTGTGGGCGACCTCGTCGGCAGGGTCGCAAGTCGGTCAGGACAGTGCTTGGTATATCCTGCATCGAGTAAGTTGCTGGACTCTCCCGCATCAAAAAATTATGCAAGGCACAACAGGCTACAATGATTTTTTGAGCTTTGCATGGATTGCTTAATAAAGTTCGTTGTACAGCCATCCACCTAGCGCTGAGAATCCTAAATGCGTTCTCAATGCAACGACGAGCCCGACTTAGCCTGTAGTTAAAAATCCTTCCTCCCTATGCAGATCCTTGCCACTATACGGCTTCATGATGCGCTTATGAAGGGGGAATGCATCATCACCAACAATGTAATAAGGGGTTCGATGGCCATTTATAACATTGTCCTCCGGAAAGGGCAGCTGGTCTAAGAGCAACTGTTTGCCAAGATCGCTGTGGGAGAAGGCATTCATGTCTCCTTCGCTACCAAAAGCCCCCACATCAATGTAGGTGAAGCGATAGTGAGCGTTGCAGATTGCCATAAGCACAATCGAATGAAAGCCCTACATTATGAACGATATTGTTAATAAATTTTATTGGCGCTTAAAAAGTACTTGCCTTATAATTGTAAAAAAGGATTCCGTTATTTGGCGGGCCTTTTATCGCCACATGCTTTCCGTCGACTGCTCCAACACAATTAGCTTTTACACTACGCGAAATATCATAAATTCTTGCAAGATATATCCGATAGTTCCTATCGGAACTATAGGATATAGACGATTTTTAAACTTGATCTGCCTACACATGTTCTAGGACGAGTGTGAAAGTTTCAGATCGCTAGCTTTTAAACTGAGCTCGGTATTGAAACGGACGGACATGGCTATATCGACTCCCCCATTGATCCTGATCAAGAATATATATACTTTATAGGGTCGGAAACGTCTTCTTCACTGCGTTACAAACTTCTGACCAAAATTATAATAACCTCTGCAAGGGTATAAAAATTCCTTCGGTAAAGTTTTTCCTTGAGCTTTAACGATTCATCAAAGCTCACCAAAGCTCTAACTATCTTCTAAAGCCTAGTATCCAGATCGACAAACGATTACGCTATCGTAAAAACTTTAATCTTTCCAGTGTGACCAAAGATTGGAGAGTTCATTCGAACTGAGCTTACTACTGTCTTACTGTCAATCAGGTGGGTTTGTTGACAAACAAAAAACCAAACAAAGTTAAATGAAACGAAAATGTCGAGTTCAAAAAACACAAGCGTGATTTTGGTTGTCAGCATGGCGGAATGTATTGTAGCATTAGAGGAAGAGGACAAAAGACAGCGGCGGAAATATTGGGTGAGCCCATATCTGCAGGAAAGGGCCCTTAAAGGCCGATATGGTTCCGACGTAAGTAATACTGTTCAATAATGTATTAATATTCGTGCACTAAAAAATATTTTCTTATTATTTTAAAGTTTCAAAACTTGTTGCAGACTCCCTCAATGTTTTTCGAAAACTTTCATATGCTTCAGAAGAGTATTAACACTCTTTTTGGAATGGTGGAGCAGTACCTTATACCGAAACGGAACACTCGCCCAGATGCTATATCAATAAAAGCCAAGTTGGCCTTCGTTTTAGAGTAATTAGATTTTAAATATTTAGTCTTAGATAACAATATATATATATTTTGCATCCTTTTATTTAGATTTCTTGCCTCTGGAGACCTGCAACGCCACATTGGATCAACTTATCGGATCAGTAAGCAACATTTTGGAGTGATTCTACTCCAGGTGTCTATTGCCATTTGGACTGCTTTGCGGGATGAATTCCCTAAGTGGACGACGGGGAATATGCTGATGTGGGTTAACGGCTTCGAAGACGAATGGAACTTTCCTAATTGTATTGGAGCAGTCGACGGAAAGCATGTGGCGATAAAAGGCCCGCCAAATAACGGAATCCTTTTTTACAATTATAAGGCAAGTACTTTTTAAACGCCAATAGAATTTAATAACAAAATCGTTTATAATGTAGGGCTTTCATTCGATTGTGCTTATGGCAATCTGCAACGCTCACTATCGCTTCACCTACATTGATGTGGGGGCTTTTGGTAGCGAAGGAGATATGAATGCCTTCTCCCACAGCGATCTTGGCAAACAGTTACTCTTAGACCAGCTGCCCTTTCCGGAGGACAATGTTATAAACGGCCATCGAACCCCTTATTACGTTGTTGGTGATGATGCATTCCCCCTTCATAAGCGCATCATGAAGCCGTATAGTGGCAAGGATCTGCATAGGGAGGAAGGATTTTTAACTACAGGCTAAGTCGGTCTCATCGTTGCATTGAGAACGCATTTGGGATTCTCAGCGCTAGGTGGATGGCTGTACAACGAACTTTGTTAATCAATTTATGCAAAGCTTAAAAAATCATTGTAGCCTGTTGTGCCTTGCATAATTTTTTGATGCGGGAGAGTCCAGCAACTTACTCGATGCAGGAGACACCAAGCACTGTCCCGACCGACTTGCGACCGTGCCGACGAGGTCGCCTACAAGACATCAGTAAAGAGGTTCGAAGCAACATAAAAGAATATTTAAACGGAAGTGTTGGATATTCTCAAATACCTTTGCAGGACGAGTCTGCAGGTGTACAAAGAAATCAAAAAGACCAATAAATGTTATATTGCTATGTTAATTTTTTTTCTTTTTGTTGACAAATTATTGGCTGGCGTCTTTCTCCTCCCACCGAAGCTGGGTCATCTTCTCGACATCGGCAGCACGTTCCGGAGAAAACGTACTTAGAATGGACTCCCATTAAGCATATACCGGCCTTGGTGGAGTGGGAAGGGGAGCCTTTTCTTGTTGCTCCAGGAAGTTGCCCAGCAATGCACCTTTCGCTTCTTGGCGGTCCTTCTGGCTCCACCCTTTGAAAGTATAGATATAGTTTATAAGTGATTATATTATTTAATAGAAATTGGGCAACTTACATAGGAATACAGTTCTTTTGGGAGCTCAGACAGCCCGACCTCCAGCTCCGCTTCCGCTTCCAAAAAGCCAACTTCAATTTGGTCTTGAGACTCGTCTATGGAGTAGTCCATTGCTTGGGCTCCGTCGCTATCAGAAAGCAGAGATTGGGTTGTTCTGTTAAAAATACATTATATTAGTATAACCTACTGCCTCTGCGTGGATAAGTCCGGCAGGAAGCCCATGTAGGGGGCGAAATCCCACTCTGCAGCACCTGTTAGCTTTTTTCAACCAACACAGAAAAAAAACAATAACAAAAGAAAAAGGAAATTAGAGATTATCGTAACCCTACTAAAGTTTTTATGCCTACATAGGTATATATATAACCAATTTACCTCTATATTTTACGACCTGGCGTAACTTAATTTTTTTTATACGGCATTGCCACGCGATCAATGATATTATCATATTATTTTAACTCGATTTTTTTTTTCCCGCCGAACTGGCGCACTGCAAACCCTAGGATTAAGGCCTGGCCTGCTTCTCACTTTTTCGCTTTAGCACGCCGGACGCTTTAACCACTTTACCGCTGACTGACGGAACGGCCCGCCGAATTTGGGTTTATTATGCTGCTGCTTCTGCTACTGTGTTTGGGAGTTATGCAAAATTTCTGAGACTTTAGCTCTCGTAATTAGATTTTTCTCTCCGAAGGTGTACGAAAAGCTCGGGCCTGCTGACTGCTTTACATCTTTGGGTGATGACTTTGGAAATATGTTTAACTGGAAACTTGGAGCCAATCCTTTGGATTGCCAAAATTCTGGGGTTGAACACGCACTTTTCCTGTTTATGGAAAAACTTCTGGTTTCCGAACGATCTTCTATCATTTGTAGGTTTCTTAGAAGCTGATATGTCTCACCATTGGTTAACATGTTTTGGCCAAATGCTACTTGATACGGGCTACTTTTAATAGCCGAGTGTACACTACCTCGCAGCGCACAGGAGTAACTCCGTTGGCTTTGGTTTAGTTTTCGAGACATATAAGCGATTGATACGTCATTGTCGTCCTGGTCTGGCATCGCAGTGTATCGTAAAGGGTCGTTCAAAGTTAGGACTGTGTAGGACTGGGGCCTCGATTAGTAACTTTTTAAGACACTCGAAAGATTCCTGTGCTTCCTGAGTCCAAAGAAATTTCCGTTTGTGCTTCAATGTAACTGAAATTGGCGCAGCTACACCAGCGTAATTTCGGATAAACTTATGATACCATCCTGTCATTCCAAGAAAACGACGAACTTGCTTTACGGACCGCGGAACTGGGAATTCTTCAATCGCCAATACTTTTTCAGGGTCTGTCTTTATATTATAACATGACCAAGATACTTTACTTCTTTAAGACAGAATTTGCTTTTGTCAACGTTAATAGTCAGACCGGCCTGTTGTAAGCGATTTGCTGATAGCTTTTAATACTTGCAGATGCTTAGAGAATGTATCCGAAATAACTAACAGGTCATCTAAATAAATGAAGATTTCATTACGAAGTTAGGGTGGTATTACTTTATCCATTAATTTTGACATATAATATAAGACATATAATGATAAGCCAAAAGTGAAGTGGTACTTGCGCTATCCTTGAGGGGAATTTGCCAATAGGCATCCTTAAGGTCAATGCTCGAAATATATTGGGCTTTCGGCAGTCGACTCAAAATTCCCTCAATCAAAGGCATAGGGTAAGCATTTTTCACGGTTACTTCGTTAACTTTCCCGCAGTCGTTGCATAATCGAACTTTACCAGGCCAACGAACAAGAACTACGGGCAAAGACCAAGAACTATATGACTCCTCAATGACCCCTAGAGCTATCATCCTATCCAATTCTTGGTACATCAACTTTTCAATTGCTGGGGAGACTGCATAATGCCGCCGCTTGATGGGTTTCGCTTCCCCTACGTCAATATCGTGTGCTAAGGAAAGAAGGGTATGTGCAAAGTTTCAATTCGATATCTTTAAAACTGAGAGACTAGTTCGCGTAGAAACAGACAGACGGATAGACAGACGGACAGACGGAGAGACGGACAGACGGATATGCTTATATCAACTCAGGAGGTGATCCTGATCAAGAATATATATACTTTATAGGGTCGGAGATGACCCCTTCACTGCGTTGCACTCTTTTTACCAAAATTATAATACCCTCTGCAAGGGTATAAAAATTCAAAGCTGTAAATTTAATTATTCCTCGGACAGATCATCTAACTGGGACACAAAAATCAGATCTTAACCAACTTATTCAGAAATATCCGAACCTATTTGCCGAACCAAATAACGTAAAAGCTGAGATACGCACAAACACTGACACACCAGTCTACTCGAAATTTTATCAATATCCAATGGCACTCAAAGACGAAATTGACCGCCAAATAAAAGAACTTTTAGAAACCAATATAAACCTCTAGATTGCCTTACAATTCACCAGTGTGGATTGTACCAAAAAAATTAGATGCCTCCAATGCATTACATTGCAATGTAAGGAAATATAGAATGGTAATAGATTACAGAAAATTAAAAAGTGTTACAATAGCAGACAGATACTCAATACCAGATATAAATGCAGTTCTTGCACAACTATGAAACAATAAAATGTTTTCTGTGTTAGATCTCAAAAGTGGGTTCCATCAAATTCTTTTAAAAGAAAGCGATATAGAAACGACAACATTTGCGATATAGAAAAGACAAAATTTGAGTTCACAAGACTTCCATTTGGACTAAAAAACGCACCATCCATTTTTCAGCGTGCCCTACACGACAGTCTTAGGGAACACATAGGGATGACATAATTGTCTTCAGTCCAGACGCACAATCTCATTCAAAAAATTTAGATACAATATTTGAAACCTTAAATAATGCAAACATAAAATGCCAATTGGATAAATGCGAATTTTTCAAAAATAATGTTGCATTATTAGGATTTGTAATTTCAGACAAGGGATAGAAACCAATCCAGCAAAGTTAGAGGCCATCGCTAAATACCCCATTCCCAAACACGATAAAGAATTAAGATCTTTCCTTGGACTGTCAGGGTATTACAGACGATTTATTATGGGCTACGCTGCACTAGCAAAACCACTCACCACATTGCTTAGGGGCGAGGATGGGAGAATTTCGAAGAAAGCTTCATCGAAGAAATCTATTCATTTCAATAATGAAGTCATTCAGGCCTTTAATAATAATAAAATAAAAAAAGCACCCTAATCTCAAAAGACGTAATATTACAATATCCAAATTTTAACGAGGAATTTGTGTTGACAACAGACGCCTCCGATCACGCAATCGGAGCAATCACAAAAGGACAGACCTATAGCTTTCATATCTAGAACACTATCTTAAACCGAAGAAGTTTTCGAAACGGCAAAGAAAGAAATGTTTGCCATTTCATGGGCAGTAAAAACTCTTAGGGGGTAAAGAATGAAGGGTATGTAAAGAAAGGCAAATATGACAGACATCCCCCCAATCCAGATATAAAAGAAACCCCAATTCCTGAATACCCTGGACACATAATCCACATTGACATCTTCCCAACAGAAAAAAAACTAGTATTGACCGCAATAGATAAATTTTCCAAACTAGCACAGGCAAAAATTATATAATCCAAATCTACCGAAGACATTAAAAAACAATTACACGAATAAATATTCTTCTATGGAGTACCCAAATTTGTAGTAATAGATGATGAAAATGCTTTTAATTCAGCATCTATTATTTTTATGATGAGAGATCAGTTAAATATAACCATTTTTAAAGCTTCTCCCTATAAAAACTCAGTTAACGGATAGTTTGAACGATTTCATTCGACCCTTTCGAAAATAATGAGATGCCTTAAAACCAAACAAATATACAACACCTTTGAAGAATTATTAGACAGAGCCATTTACGAATACAATTATACAATACATTCAGTAACAAAGAAAAGACCATTAAAAATTTTTTTTCGCAGAAATATTAATACCGACCCAGACCAATTTGAAAAAATCAGGCAGGATAACAAAGAAAAACTTAAACAAAAACAATTTATAGATTTAGAAAACCACAAAAAGAAAGGAAACCTATAAAATCATATATACCAGGACAAGAAATATTTGTAAAACAAAACACCAGACTAGGCTCTAAATTATCCCCACAGTTTAAAAAAGAAATTGTCAAAGAAAATAGGAATACAACTATTTTAACTGTTTCCGAATAAGACAAGGAGTGGACTGTAAATAATCTTTTATTTGGTAGCAAAATCCTCTGCGTTGTGAGATTGCTTACGACTTCTATGTGCATACGTTTTGTGGCCAGGCACACAAATATGGCAAACCAGGCTTTGGCTATCCGGGGAGTACGACCTTTGGTTTCCTTGATTGAGATGGGTCCCGCGTAGTCCAGACCAGTGTGCCGGAAACAAGGATTTTGTTGTACGCGCCGAAGGGGTAAATCCTCCAGGATTTGCTGACTTGTGACACGCTGAGTTATAAAGCAGGACTTACAGCGAACGACTTCCTTCCGTAGGTAGGTTCCGGTCTCCCATTATCCAGTATTGCTGGCGAACTTGATGAAACGTGCCGCCTACTCCAGGGTGCAAATTAGCCTTGTGAACATAGCGCACAATCAGCAAGGCCAGCGGTGATTCCTTGGCGACGATGATCGGATGTTTTGCGTTGAATGATAACTCTGATCGGTCAATACGTCCTCCGATGCGCAATAGTCTGGAAGCATCCAAAAACGGCGTTAGTTTCAGCAATTTTGATTTTCTGGGCAGTCTTTGATCTTTCCGGACTGCGTCGTACTCTTGTGGGACAGCCGTAAGTTGCATGTGCTTCAATAGCCTCTCTCGGGCGTATCCCAAGTCTTTAGCTGTTAGGTATCCGTTGTGAGGTTCAATCTGGAATGGTAAGCTATTAGTATGATTGGCTATCCCTTTGGGGCGTATGCGTTGGATAAATCCAAGAAGAAAGTTTATGGATTAAACTGTCGATAATATCCGGATGTGAATCCGCTTTTAGAGTAAAGTTTAGTTCCTTGGATCTTTCTTCGCAAAGCACAGCTGGGTGCAGCTGCATGTTTTGTTTTTTGGTGGCGGTCGGCCAACGTGACTCCGGCTCCACTAACCAGCTTGGACCCTTCCACCATAGATCGTGGTCAAGCAGTGTTGATGGAAGCAGCCCTCGGGAGGCGCAATCAGCCGGGTTGTCTTCCGAGCCTACATGATTCCAGCAGCTTCTAGGATACTCTGTTAAGATTTCGGCGGTTCTGTTACACACGAACGTGATCCATCGTCGAGGTGGAGCGGACACCCAGTGGAGAACGATTTCAGAATCCGTCCAACAAAAGGTAGCGGTAATTTGAATTGACAAAGACGACTTTATAATAGTTAACAATTTACTTAGTAAATGAGCAGCGGTGAGTTCCAATCTCGGTATAGAAATTGTTTTTATTGGAGCTACCCGAGTCTTGCAAGCGATTAGTGTGATCCAGATTCCGGCGTCCGTTGTTACCCGACTGTATACAACGGCTCCGACTGCTTGTGAAGAGGCGTCCGCGAATCCGTGCAGCTCAATTGATTCCGAAGGTCTGGCAAAGTATCGAGGGATTCGACACTGAGACAATGTTGGCAGCTCGCTCTCTAAGATTCTCCACCTCCTCGTAATGTGATCATTCAAAGGCTCATCCCAGCTTAGAGAGCAAGGCCAACACTCCTGAAATAATATTTTCAGCAAAACTGTAGATGGGGATACAATACCCAAGGGATCGTAAATCTTCAAAAGTTCTGATAGTACTATCCGCTTGGTAGGCGGTGTACAAAATAGGTCCGTCTCTAGATTCCAAAGCAGCCCCAATATTTTGACATTTTTTGACTGCTTTGTGGATGGCTGGTAAGCGCAGTCCTCCGGAGGAATAGAATCCATTAGAGTTTTACAATTGGAACTCCATTTGCGTAGATTAAACTTAGCCTCCGCTAGCAGCTTCACAAGTTCATCCTTGAGTTCGATGAGGCCTTCCTCTGTGTCCGCTCCTGTTGATATGTCGTCGACATATGCATCCGTTAATAAAGATGAAGCTACTCGTGGATATTGATGCAGATGGTCCTCCGCCAATTGTTTAAGAACCCTTACTGTCAAAAAAGGAGAGGGTGATAGCCCGTAGGTGACGGTTAACAACCGATAGTGTTGAATTATTTCCTTTTTGTCATTTCGCCAAACAATCCGCTGAAAATCGGTATGCGCTTGGGCTACCTTTATGCCCCGAAACATTTTCTCGATATCCGTGCAAACAACGTATCAGTATTGTCGGAATCTCAGGCAGACTCCGATTAAATCTCGCTGTATAGGCGAAGCGATGTGCAAGCGATCGTTGAGAGACCATCCGGTGTTATCTTTTCCGGATCCGTGAAATACAACACGACATTTGGTTGTTGTACTTTCAGCTTTGATGACTGCATGGTGCGCTAGGTAACAACATTGATCTTTTGGCAAGATTAGTTGATGTTCCTGGAGTGCTTCCATATACCCGCGCTGTAGGTAATCTTCCATAAAGGCACAATATTGCCCTTTTAATTCCGGATTTCGTCCGAATTTAGTTTCCAAAAATGCGAATCGATTTAACGACAGCTATAGAGAAGGGTCGCTCAGAGCCGGCACTTCCTTCTTGAACGGGTATTCCACAATATATACGCCGTCTTTATCCCGTTTGTAAGTGTTGACAAACGGATCACGGGATCACAAGCGTCAATAGTTGCTTGACTAGGTTGGATTGTATCCATCTCCATGAATCTTCTCACCATCTCATCCAAATCGATTTGAGCATGATGAGCTTGCGCTGGCGTTGGGGATTCATCACACAAGGGTCCCGAACCTACAATTACCCAACCAAAAATTGTGTTAAGGTTTACTTATCAATTTTCGTTGGCCTGTGAAGAAACTCCAAAGTTGATCCGATCCGATTATGACGTGGTTAAGGAACTCATAATCAGCACCTTTATCTGCTGGACATCCGTCGAGACTCGGGATTGCAATTGTAATTGTGCACACCATCGAGTTACGCCAGCGGCTTGTGTAGAAAGCCCAATCACCGAAATACGTGCGTGGGTACGAGGTGCGCCGATGCGTTGAATGAAAGCCTCTGTGGCCAAAGTAATAGTTGATACCGAATCCAGCAGAATTCGGCAAAACGTCTGGCGTCCACAATTGCCCACCACCTGAGCTAGTATGGTAGGCATCAGGGTCTGCGAACGAGCAATAAATGTAGTCTCTACCGAATAATTCGAAATCCCAGTTGTCGCTGCTTCGGTTGTTGTAGAGCTGCTCTCCGGTGTAGTAGTTGGGTGGGGTTCCCCTTGCGAATCTTGATGAACCAAAGTGTGGTGTGATCCTTTGCAGAGTCGACATCTGAATTTCGAAGTGCACTGCCTGGCAACATGTTTGGGCCTTACCCATATGTTTTGGGAGTAGTCTGACACGATTCCAGAGCGTTGCATCTGGAGAACAAGAAATCCAAAAATGTCCTTATCTTCACTTCGCTAGAGCATCCCTCTGGCCGTTCGGCCCAAGATTGTCGGGTTTCCATATCCAATTTATGGAGCAATATGTGTATTAGCCATGGGTCTCGCTGATCACAGCCAAGCGCGTGTAATCCGCGAATGGATTCGTCTGCTCCGTCCGCTATCTTGCGTAGGGCGGTCACTCCAGACGTTGCGACATTGGGCAAGGCCAAAAATCCAGCAATAAATGATTGCGTTATTAGTGGCTTTTTGTCGTATCGATTTACCAGCTTATCCCACGCTTCAACATAATTTTCTGCGGTGAGGGCAATATGTTTAACTAAATTGAGGGCTTCGCTATCCAAATACGATTTCAAGTAATGGAACTTCTGGCAGCTAGTGAGGTTTTCCGTGTGGGTGTGTGACTCTCGACTCCTCTAAAAACTGTGTTTGCGAGGCCACAAGCTGTGCTTGCGTGGCAGCCAAGCGCTCAAGTGGATCCTCTGCGTTAGCGAAAGGGGTGGACGAATGAGGTGCTGCCCGTTTCCTCTCTGCTATAGCGTTGGATAGAAGGGCGTGCACTTCATAATACTTGTTTTCGTATTCCTGCATATCGTCCGTTTCTAACCAATCCCCTGCCTCCAAGAGGGAGTATAGTTGCGCAGACAGCTTCATGAACTGGTCGAATGTTTCCATAATACGGCGGAAATTATGTTCCAAAGTGTCCAGGGATGTTACGGCTGATACACATTCCGAAGCACGACCATGTGCACGTGTGATTTGTGCCTTGCAGAATCCACGCTGTTGGTTCACTGATTGTAGAGACATGGCAGCACAATGAGGTTATGTCTGATTTTCAACAAGTTGTGAATTAGGAGCACGAGGATTTTACAAAAAAATGTTTTTGTAAACACCGAGACCGAGCATATCCGGTTCGAAGGACAAAAATGTTTCCGAATTACACAAGGCACAGTAAATAATGTTTTATTTGGTAGCAAAATCCTCCAAAGTTTTGCTGCTGCCGGTCTTTCCAATTGCTATTTTCTGTCTCTTAGTGCGGGCCTTTTAGTGGCGATACGTGATAAACTTAACGATATTTTCATTGTCACTATCGATACATCGATGCGATATGTGAGACTGTTCCCTATTTCTTAGCGGGAATTAACGAAGAATTATTAAACATAATACTTAATCAACTAATAAGAATAAAAATTGCATTAATTCTGAACCATTAACAGAAGCAAGAAGAGTAGTTCATAAAAGTAATATTAAAGGTAACTAAGTTCGAAACTCCTTAGGAAATTTTTGTCCACGTCAGTCCGAAAATAAAAACTTATAATAAAAAAAAAATAATAAATAAGATTATCCAGAACATTTACAGTTGTTGTCCGCTTGGGGTTATCAGTCCGTTCGTGAGTGATCGGCCCATAACCCTACAATACCGTTGTTTAATGAGATATTTTTGTAATTACAGGATGTTGTTTTTTAATAACGCTGATAACAATGGCAATCGCGACCAGCGACATAACAAATTATACCGATGCACATACCATAACAATTCATAAGGAAAATTACAGATATCAACAATAAAATTAATTCACGTCCTAAATTTAAAACAGATGGAAACGGAATTATTACAAATAAGAGAACACACAATAAACGGACTAAAAAATAGCTTACATTATCCCACTCTGACTCACGAAATAATAATAAGACAGATTTTTTAATAATGACATTGCGACGAGCTTGCAAACGCAAATTAGACTTATGAAAGAAGAAATAGGAAACATTAAATTTGCAATACAATGGGCTAAAATTAACGTAATTAATACTCTTTTATTAAACGAACCTGAACTTAACGAAATAAATAAAATATCTCAGAAAAATAACATTACCTCGTTTTCAATTGAGAAACCCTGGAATTTGTTGATGTGTCTGTCTTACATAATAAAACAACCACAATTTACTTAATAAAAACACCTGAACTCGAACCAACTAATTATGAAAATCTTGTTTTAAAGCCTGTCATCAGAAACCAACTTATAATACATTTAGAAACTAATGAACTTTTTGTATTAAATTTTACAAACAAAGAAAAAATAATAAGCTCTACATATAAAAAATAGAAAGCACTTACAAACCTTACAAACTGATTCTACAATAAACCGAATAACCACAATCACATTAATTTGCGCCATTGTTCTTGCTTTAATCGTATTAAAAAACTGTATTCACAGAAAAGAAAAAGTAATCCTACATATCCAAGAAACGCTTCCACCAGTTTTAAACAACAAAACTAATATTATATCAAATCCTAAAAATATAATACCAGATTTTAATAATATTCCCTATTTCTAACACCTCTTGAGGACAAGCAGGTTTTTAAGGAGGGAGAATTAATCATAGAAATATTTCTACATTTTTTCTGAGAAATATTGCAACATTGTCGATGGCAACATTGCAACATTTCAATACAACGGTCAAGAACCCGAAAGTTCAATAACATAAACACACCAAGAACACCCAAATTCAATAACATAAACACACGCATCCGGTTAACAGCCACAGCGCAATACCAAAAATGATGATTCTGCAAACCTTGCAGTTTCAGCCGCTCCATCAGAACTAGGCCACCGCTGCGGTCTGTTCCGCGACGTCGACGTCGCTGCCCCAACCCACAGATTAGATCAGGGTATTTTTAAATGAATAAATTCAGTCTCAAATTGAACTCCGAATAAATCAAACGTTCAAAACTTATTTTTGGGTTTTTATTATCCTTTAAATTAACTTATATGCATGGCGCAATTTTAAACCTGAAGGAATTGTCTCATTTTTGACTATCATGATTGTACTTTTTTTTTATAAACGCTGTGATCTCGGAAGCTTTAATATTTCGAGGGCTGGAGTTTTAGATTTAGTTTCCTTTGTTTTCCATGCAACGCAAAATTTTTATGCTTTTAACTAAGCTAAGGTCTGTCTAGCGCTTTACATTTTATTTTGATTATTAATATCCATCTAACACCCGAATATTTATACCCGTTACTCGTAGAGTAAAAACAGGTAGAAGGAAGCGTTTCCGACCCTATAAAGTATATATATTCTTGTTCAGGATCACTAGCCAAGTCGATCTAGCCATGTTCGTCTGTCCGTCTGTCTGTCTGTCCGTATGAACGCTGAGATCTCGGAAACTATAAAAGCTACATGTAGATTTTAGGAGTTCCTATGCAGCGCAAGTTTGTTTCAAAATGGTGCCACGCCCCCTCTGACGCCCACAAGCCACAAGCGGAGGCCACAGTTTTGATGCTATTATGAAAATTTTTATTGATATGTATTAGTTTCGTCAATACCTATCGATTGGCCTAATAAAAGTTTGCCACGCCCACTCTCACGCCCAAAAACACGATAAACGCTTACTGATCCGATAAGTTGATCCAATGTGGCGTTGCAGGTCTCGAGAGGCACGAAATCTAAATAAAAGGATACAAAATATAAATATATTGTTATTTAAGACTACATATTTAAAATCTAATTACTATAAAACGATGGCCAACTTCGCTTTTATTGGTATAGCATCTGGGCGAGTGTTCCGTTTTGGTATAAGGTACTGCTCCACCATTCCAAAATAAGTGTTAAAACTCTTCTGAGGCATATGAAAGTTTTCGAAAAACATTGAGGGAGTCTGCAACAAGTTTTGAAACTTTAAAATAATAAGAAAATATTTTTTAGTGCACGAATATTAATACATTATTGAACAGTATTACTTACGTCGGAAGCATATCGGCCTTTAAGGGCCCTTTCCTGCAGATATGGGCTCACCCAATATTTCCTCCGCTGTCCTTTGTCCTCTGCCTCTAATGCTACAATACATGCCGCCATGCTGATAACCAAAATCACGCTTGTGTTTTTTGAACTCGACATTTTCGTTTAATTTAACTTTGTTTGGTTTTTTGTTAGTCAACAAACCCAGCTGATTGACACTAAGACCGTAGTAAGCTAAGTTCGGGATGAACTCTCGAAACTTTGGTCACACTGGAAAGATTAAAGGTTTTATTCTAGCGTTATCGTTTGTCGATCTGGATACTAGGCTTTAGAAGATAGTTAGAGCTTTGGTGAGCTTTGATGAATCGTTAAAGCTCAAGGAAAAACTTTACCGAAGGAATTTTTATACCCTTGCAGAGGTTATTATAATTTTGGTCAGAAGTTTGTAACGCAGTGAAGGAGACGTTTCCGACCCTATAAAGTATATATATTCTTGATCAGGATCAATGGGGGAGTCGATATAGCCATGTCCTTCTGTTTCAATACCGTTTGCGAGCTCAGTTTAAAAGCTAGCGATCTGAAACTTTCACACTCGTCCTAGAACATGTGTACGCAGATCAAGTTTAAAAATCGTCTATATCCTATAGTTCCGATAGGAACAATCGGATATATCTTGCAAGAATTTATGATATTTCGCGCAGTGTAAAAGCTATTGACATGAATCCTTCCAAATCGTATTTTTTTATGCATACCTTGATCAGGGTAAAAGCGTCGGACGTCAATCTATAGCTCCCATAGGAACAATAGGGTAAAAGCTATTGCTATAAATTTTCTCCAATCCCATTTTTTTTGCATTCCTTCATCAAGGTAAAAGCGCGTCCTGATCGGAAGTTTATATCCTATAGCTCCCATAGGAACAATACGGTGGTGTTTATTTAGAATATTTCGCGCAGTGTATAAGCTATTGACATACATTTTTCCAAGTCTTATTTATTTACGCATACCTTGATCAGAGTAAAAGCGCTTGCCGATCGGACGTCTATATCTTATAGCTTTCGTAGAAAAAATTATTAAAGGCTGCGTAAATATCCCTTTTTTCCTATTTGTATATGACAATTTTGCAATATAAAAGCTATTGACATGAAACTATGCAATTTATCTATTTTATTTATGTATACCTTGCTCAGGGTAAAAGTTACTGCCAATCAGACAAGTACATACTACAGCCGATATTTAAAAATGATATTGTTTACGTATAGCTAACCTTTTTTTATTTATAATTACAGAAAACTTAATTTTTTTATATAATTACACAAAATGTATTTCATATATATATTTAGTATTTGATTTCGTATAATTACAAGAAATTAATAGTTGATATAGTATATATTCAACATATATGTCGCATTTATGTTGATCGTCAATAAAATGGTATTAGTTATTCTATATAATTAAACATTATTATTCATTTATATTATTTTTTAATATTTGATTGAAAGTTTGGAGTATCACCACAACTGGGTTCGTTGTTGATTATGTTTTTTCTATCGTACATGTGCCGTCCTCCTCGACTCTCATAAAAGCGTTGTATAAGTTAATCACAGAAATATTTCTACATTTTTTCTGAGAAATATTGCAACATTGTCGATGGCAACATTGCAACATTTCAATACAACGGTCAAGAACCCGTAAGTTCAATAACATAAGCACACCAAGAACCCCCAAGTTCAATAACATAAACACACGTATATAAAATAAAATTTTAAATGTTAAAGTTCTAAGATTTAAACTCCATTTAAATGAATCTAAAATTTAAAATAAAATTTAATTATTTTGAGTTATTAACATTTTATTTAAATAACATTTTTTAATTAATAACCATTTTTAAATACAAATTGAATTAAAGTTATAAAAGTATTTTAAGTCGTTTAAATTTTATTAAAATTTTTTACTATATTACAATTAAAATTCGATTTAAATTTACAAAAGTAATTTAGGTGAAATTAAACATTCATTCCCTATCTTAAAAAATAATAATTAATTTCTTAAAAAAACTTAATATTTATAAGAATTATTCTTGACAAACATTTTTATTGTAAGACAGACCCACGAAAAAAAATCTCCTATGACCAACAGGCATAACCTTATACGACCACCCTTCATTGAATTACAACCTCAATAATTACAGCTAGAAAAAATTCAAAATAATCAGTTAAATCAGGTAGAATTGATGTAATTAGACAAATTCATGTAATTCCTGTCTAATTACATCAGGAACACAGAGACAATATGGCAGCACAAGAGTAACAAGAAGCAGTCAGACAAATAATTGCTGAGCAATTACCGATCTTATTACAGCAAGCTCAAAACACAGGATTCGATTTTTCACAGGTTCCAAATCAGGAAATTTCCTATGAAAGTCGAGCTAACCTCGAAGGTTTGGATAGGGTACCAGACATCGTAAAAAGCTTAAGGGAATTTTCTGGCAACCCAACTGAGTTCAGCTCTTGGAAAAAGGGTGTGGATAGAGTTTTAAAAACATATGAACACACTGTAGGCACATCTAAGTATTTTGGGATTCTACATACCATCCGTAATAAAATCACGGGAAACGCAGACACTGCATTGTAATCTTATAATACTCCACTTAATTGGAATGCCATTTCTAAATGTCTAACTTTGCACTACGCCGACAAGCGGGATTTAGGCACTCTTGAATACCAAATGACAACTATATGTCAGGGTGCTCACCAGTCGGTAGAGGAATTTCATCAGTCAATCTACAAACACCATTCGCTTATTCTTAATAAGGTTGGATGTATGGAATTAGGAATGGAAGCAGAACAACTCATGACGAAAATGTATAGGGACAAAGCCTTAGAAACTTTTGTGCACGGACTTCGCGGAGATTTATCTCGTCCTCTCGGTATGAAGGAACCAACCAATCTTCCTTCAGCTTTACATCTTTGTCTAAAGTTAGAGAACCAAGCGTTCCGTGCTAACCATGCAATTAATAGAGGGCAACAATCCGGATTTAGAAACGTGCCTTCCCAAACCATACCACATTCACAACCAACCAGACCACAGCCAAGCAACCACTTGCCACGGACATGCTTATATCGACTCAGGAGGTGATCCTGATCAAGAGTATATATATACTATAGGGTCGGAGATGACTCCTTCACTGCGTTGCACACTTTTGACCAAAATTATAATACCCTCTGCAAGGGTATAAAAATTCAAAGCTGTAAATTTAATTATTCCTAACTTATTCAGAAATATCCGAACCTATTTGCCAAACCAAATAACGTAAAAGCTGAGATACGCACAAACACTGACACACCAGTCTACTCGAAATTTTATCAATATCAAATGGCACTCAAAGACGAAATTGACCGCCAAATAAAAGAACTTTTAGAAACCAATATAATACGACCTTCTAGATTGCCTTACAATTCACCAGTGTGGATTGTACCAAAAAAATTAGATGCCTCCAATGTAAAGAAATATAGAATGGTAATAGATTACAGAAAATTAAATAGTGTTACAATAGCAGACGGATACCCAATACCAGAAATAAATGCAGTTCTTGCACAACTATGAAACAATAAAATGTTTTCTGTGTTAGATCTCAAAAGTGGGTTCCATCAAATTCTTTTAAAAGAAAGCGATATAGAAAAGACAGCCTTCTCCGTGAATAACAAGTTAATCTCAGAAATATTTCTAAATTTTTTCTGAGAAATATTGCACATCGTAAACCCGCAAGTTTAATAACATAAACACACCAAGAACCACCAAGTTCAATAACATTAACACACGCATCCGGTTAACAGCCACAGCACAATACCAGAATGCTGATTCTGCAAACCTTGCAGTTTCAGTCGGTCCATCAGAACTAGGCCACCGCAGTGGTCTCTTCCGCGACGTCGACGTCGCTGCCCCAACCCACAGATTAGATCAGGGTATTTTTAAATGAATAAATTCAGTCTCAAATTGAACTCCGAATAAATCAAACGTTCAAAACTTATTTTTGGGTTTTTATTATCCTTTAAATTAACTTATATGCATGGCGCAATTTTAAACCTGAAGGAATTGTCTCATTTTTGACTATCATGATTGTACTTTTTTTTTATAAACGCTGTGATTTCGGAAGCTATAATATTTCCAGGGTTGGGGTTTTAGATTTAGTTTCCTTTGTTTTCCATCCAACGCAAAATTTTTATGCGAATGTGCCACGCCCACTCTAACGCCCACAATCGCTAACTAAGCTAAGGTCTGTCCAGCGCTTTAGATTTTATTTTGATTATTAATATCTATCTAACACCCGAATATTTTTAAAATTAATTGCTCATAAGTTTTTAATGAGTTATAAGCAATTAAAGTTTTCCCCAATAGATGGCGCTTGTTTAAAAAATCGGAATCTGTTGCTTTGGCAACCACATTTTTTAAGGAGAGCGAGAATAAAAATTCTACATACGCATTCTATTAGTGACCATGAAGACCATTTTTGCTTCAGCCAAGTGCCACGCCCACGAAAATCTTCAACGCTAAAATCTGACTAGCTGCCGCATTTCAAATGATTTTGTAAAATTGTAAATCGATACCAATATACTCATTCAAAATTGTTCAAATCGGGACCTTGGCTGAGTAACTGGTATATGATAGTCGGGGCACCCGACTATGGCATTCACTGTTGTTTTATTTGTAAATTCCACATTACAAAAAATTTTCGAATCGCTCCAATCGTAATATTTTTTTTAAGGTTTCAATATGTACGTTTTAAGGCTTTATTATGACGCCAACAACTTTAAACCTGAAGGAATTGTCTCATTCTTACATTTTGTTTTGGTACTACAGCGCTGTCCTCCTCCATTCTCATAAAAGCTTTATGTATGGGCCATGTATTTTAAACCTGAAGGAATTGTCTAATTTTTGGCCATGTTAATTTAATTTTTTTTTTATGGTACAGGTGCCCTTTTCCTCGATTCTTATAAAAACGTTGGGCAATAAAATTGTATATTTAAGTGTTGGACACTCGTTATGCATACCGTGATCAGAATGATAATAACATTAGTGTGTAATCGGTCCAAATTTTATGATTTTCAGGATATTTCGCGCAGTGTATAAGCTAATGACATTAATTTGGGTATCTTATAGCTTCAATAGGAAAAATTGTTAAAGGCTGGGGAATTGTCTAATTTTTGACCATAATGATTGAACTTTTTTTTTAAAAATGCTGTGATCTAGATAAGATTCCTTTGCTTTCCACTCAGCGCAAGTTTGTTTTGCGAATGTGCCACGCCCACTCTAACGCCCACAATCGCTACAGGAACTAGAAGGTTGGGGTTTTAGATTTAGATTCCTTTGCTTTCCATTCACCGCAAAATTGTTATGCAAATGTGCCACGCCCACTGTATTGCCCACAATCGCTAACTAAGCTAAGGTCTGTCTAGCGCGTTAGATCTTATTTTGATTATTAACAAACAAATATTTTTTTCAAACTAATTGATCATAATGTTTAGAAAATCGGAGCAACCTCTGGCAACCACATTTTTAAAGAGAGAGTAAAACAAGAGAGAACGCTATAGTCGAGTGCCTCGACTATTAGATACCCGTTACTCAGCTAAACAACTTAATATAAATATGCCTTCTTGTATGTTTTTCGCCGCTCGAATTAGCTCCCGATTTTTATGTTAAAATCGGTACCTCCAATTTGGCTAACTTGATTTGATTTGCATAGTTCTTGGGATATAGTTCGGTATTGTCAAATGAAAGCCATCGCAATTTCCTTTAATAGATTTCTATCGGGTGAGAATTAACATTGACTCTGTTGAGCACCTTGGCCAGCTGTTCCAAAGTCATCCGTTAGATGGCGCTATTGTATACGCCATGAAAGGCGGAAATGTAGGCGCTATCCAGGCTTAAGCGTTTAATGGGTTTTTGGGCGTTAGAGTGGGCGTGGCAAACTTTTATTTGGCCAATCGATAGATATTGACGAAACAAATACATATAAAAAGAAAATTTCATAATAGCATCAAAACTGTGGCCACAGCTTGTGGCTTGTGGGCGTCAGAGGGGGCGTGGCACCATTTTGAAACAAACTTGCGCTGCGTAGGAACTCCTAAAATCTACATGCGAAATGCCAATCTTCTAGCTTTTAAAGTTTCCGAGATCTCAGCGTTCATACGGACAGACAGACGGACAGACCGACAGACGGACAGACACACAGACGGACAGACGGACATGGCTAGATCGACTCGGCTAGTGATCCTGAACAAGAATATATATACTTTATAGGGTCGGAAACGCTTCCTTTTACCTGTTACATACTTTTGCACGAATACAATATACCCTTTTACTCTACGAGTAACGGGTACAACTACTTCGAAACGGTTCACTGTTATTTTCATTTGTCAATACCAAACTATATCCCAAGAACTATGCAAATCAAATGAAGTTAGCCAAATTGGAGGTCTGAGTCAAAAAATGGCGTATGTGTATATGTATGTAAGCATATACATATTATTGAAAATATATAAATAATATTTATATAATTTCAGAAACACACCAGCCAGATTTGCCAAATAGTAAAAACACTTTTATTGTAGTTTTAGTTAATTTTATTTTTCACAACCGCACGCTCTCGTTGTCTGCAAGCAAGTAAGTTACGCATGCGGAAAACAGAAAAAGGAAACAAAATCATTCTTAGACAGAGAGGAAGAGAACAAAGAGAAGAGAGAGCTTTGCCACTCCCTGAGATCTTCATTGTTCATCCCCTTCCCATAAACACACAATGTGTATGCGTACAAGTGTGACTTTTGGTATTCTCAACACGCCACCTCAAAAGTTACACTGATACAAATTAAGATATAACAAAAATTTAATAATAAAATATAACGAGTGTGCATATTTAAATGGTTGTAATTTTTTTTTTTTTTTACTCTGGGGTCTCATTCTTTTATGATCCAGCATTTGCTGCAAAGAATTGGGGAAACCCAGTAAAACCCAATCAGATCAATCAAAACATAAATTAACAAGATTCGTTTATATAAACAGTAATGGTTAGACTAGAAATTATTTTGGTTTGATTATTGTTAAATATATATATATATATGCCAAGAGATCCAGTTTGTCTTGGTTTTAAAGTGAATTATAAAATAACAAAAAAAAACTTCAGGCTGAAGATCCAGTCAGCCCCAGTTGATCTCGCAATGCAGTGAATCTAGCTGTTGGTAGTGGCTTCGTTAATATATCAGCCAATTGGAAATCTGTGGAAATATACTTAACGCAGATTAGTTTGTTTTCAATTTGTTCCCTGGTAAAATGATATTTAATATCAATGTGCTTAGTTCGCTTGTGGCAAGTAGGATTATTGTCTATACTAATTCAACCTTGGTTGTCTTCAAAAATGTCTATTGGGTCATTTAATTTTAATTTAATTTCATTTATTAATGACTTTAGCCATAAAGCTTCTCTAACACCTTCAAATAAGGCCATATATTCAGCTTCGGTAGATGAAGCAGCAACTGATTTTTGTTTCATAGTACTCCAGGAAATTGAACAATTTCCAAACATTTTAAATATATATCCTGTAGTACTTCTCCTATCAGTCTCATTTCCAGCCCAATCATAATCGACATACCCTATTAGAATATTATCCACTTTAATATTCCTTTTGAAAGATAACTTCAAGTCAACAGTTCCTTTTAGGTATCTTAAAACTCGTTTAAGACATTGCCATAATTCTTTGTTATTATTATTAGTATACCGGCTTAAGATACTTATTGATGTACTCAAGTCCGGACGTGTACACAACATTATGTACATTAAACAGCCAATTAAATTCCTACATGGTGCTTCACATGATTCTTTAGATTGCAAGTCCTCATAATTTAGTTTGCTTGAGAGAGGGGTACTAACTGGATTACAATCTTCCATATTGAATTTTTTTAAAACATTTTTAATATATGCAGATTGACTGAGACAAAGTTGATCATCTTTTCGATCAATTTGTATACCAATAAAATGTCGTATTTCACATAAGTCAGTCATTTGAAACGTATTTGAAAGATAAGTTTTAAATTTAGACATACTTTTGGAATTACTGGTAGCAATTACCACATCGTCAACATATAATAGTATATATATATTTTTACTTATATCTCCCTTATTTAAAATATATATGCATCGGTCTACTTCTAGATTCTGAAATCCAAAATTTTTAAGTGCGCTTTCGAAAACCTCAAACCAGCATCGTGCAGCTTGCTTAAGGCCATAAATAGCTTTATTTAGTTTACATACTTTATTTACATCGTACTAGTCTAAACCTTTTGGAACCTTCATATAAATTTCATCCTTTAAAGTTCCATTTAAAAATGCTGTTTTTACATCCATATGATGGATCAGTAAATTATATTGATTCGAGAATGCTAAAAGAAATCTGAAACTAGAAATTCGTGCCACTGGGGCAAAAGTCTCATCATAATCCATCATATATTCTTGGGTGAAGCCCCTTGCTACCAGTCTTGCCTTATATTTTAATAAATTACCATTTTCGTCTTGCTTTAAACTAAAAACCCACTTGCAATCTACTATGTTTTTATCCATAGGCCTTTGCACTAACACCATGTATTATTTACAGAATGAGAATTTAGTTCGTCTTAAATGGCTTCCTCCCACAAGGTTCTGTCATCGCGAAATTTAATTTCCTCATATGTATTGGGAATATCACTTAAACACAATTGGGTATTCATAAGACATTTTTCTAAAAATCTGTATGATAATTTTGGCTTATCTTTAATCCTCTCACTGCGTCTGACTTGTTGATTTTCATTTTCTAGTATATTATCACCAGTTTCAACTACTGGATCGGTATTCTCGAGACAAGTGGAATTTTTATTTAAGTCTTCACCAGACTTTGAATCCATTGATTCATTCATTTCCTCTAATGGAAAAACTGACTCTTCATTCTCTTCAATTTGAGAATCATGACTTCTGCTAACAGCATTATGTTTTACCACAGAGTCATTTTCATTTAAAGTCATAGATTTTATGCTTTTTTCGTCCACCACTACATCTCTGGCTATCATAAATTTTCTCGATTCCGCATTCCACAATTTATAGCCATTTGGCTCATACCCAACGAGTATAGTCTTGATCGATTTCTCATCAAATTTTCGCTTTCGCACTTTATTTAGTGCATATACCGATGATCCAAATATTTTCAAACATTTTAATATTGGCTTCCTTTTATGCCACATCTCATATGGTGTTTTTCTTATATTTTCCAAAGCTCTACTTGGGGACCTATTAGCTAAATAGGTTGCTGTTAAAACAGCTTCACCCCAAAAACTTTTATTAAGTTTAGTACAGTTAATCATAGAGCGAGCTTTTTCGGTGATTGTTCTAATCATCCGCTCTGCAACACGATTCAATTGTGGGGTATGCGGAACCGTTAAATGATAACTGATACCTTTTTCGACACAAAATTCACGCATTTCATTAGAGAGATATTCCCTGCCATTATCAATATATAGATTTACCATTTTTAAGTTGAAATGAGCCTCACTTTTCGCCACAAAGTCTTTGAATACAAAAAACACGTCTGATTTATAAGTTATTAAATATGTCACACAATAATGTGTAAACTGATCAATAAATACTACATAGTAGTTTTTATTATCAATAGTTGAGGGCGTAATCGGACCACATACATCAGAATGAACTACGAACAATGGGCGGTCAATATTTTCTTTGTTTTTAGATTTTTCAAATTTTAGTCTAGATTGTTTTCCGTTAATACATCCCTCACATAATTCATTTCTATTTTCTTGTACTTTTTTTATAAGTTCAACATCTTCAAACAAGCTGTTTCGTTTAATTTCTAAGAATTTTCCTACACTAATATGGCCCAATCTTTCATGCCACAAGCGATATTCTGCATCATTTGAAATCAACGATGTATATACTTTACTTTTTAAATAAAATTTCACAATCGGTACATTTTACTTACATATCCCTTCAAATGCAATGTGACCATTTTTGATTATTTTAATACCATCCGGATTAAATTCGACGGACATTCCAGCATCTAGCATCTTCTTCACGGATAGTAAATTGTGTGGGATTTCCTTGCAATACAGCACATTTTGTAATGCAATGTTTTTCCCCGAACTGTTAAGACTAACTAGTCCTTTCGCAGTAGCATACACAAATTCTCCACGCTTTGCAATCTCAATCGCCACACTTGGATTTAAATTCTCATACTCGGAAAATAAGGTTATATCGTTTACTAAATGATCTGATGCCCCTGAATCTAATATAAAATCAACGCCATCTGTCTTTTCGGTGGAATTATCTAATTTCATCATAAATGCAGTAGCACAATTCGGCTGCGTTGCTGCCATCTCTGTCTGTCTCTCTCTAACAGCTACGTTCATCATAAATGCAAACGAGCGTTCTGGCTGCGTTACTTTTGCCATCTGAGCCTGTCTCTCTCTTACATTATTCTGGAGAGGAACATTCTGGTTGCCACCCGCCTGCCTTTTTAAGAAGAAACAGTCTTTCTTCATATGGCCTAATTTGCCGCAATGAAAACACTTCAGCTTAGTCTTTGACTTATTCTGAAATTGTTTCTTCACAAATTTTGATATTTTGTTTTTGTATGTGCTATCCCTAGGCTCTCGATTGCCTATAGCCTGCAACACTTTAGCACTTGTATCCTTGCTAACTCCTTTTAGTTTTATTTCATGATCGAGAAGCCGTGTCTTTACAAAAGCTATTGTTAAAGTGCTCTCTGAGAGAGTTTCTATCGCTGTTATTACTCCATCATAGCTAGTTGGAAGTGTTAGAAGCAAATGAGACACTTTGTCCATTTCATCTATCTTGGCTCCTGCCGCAACTAACTCAGTAACCAAATCATCAAATAAATGGAAGTGGTTCAATAGCGGAGTATCACCCTTCAATTTTAGAGACAATAATTGTTTGCGTAATGAAAGTTGAGATGCCAGGCTTTTACGCTCGTAAATAGTATCCAGATTATCAAAAATCTGCTTAGCCGAGTTCCCATTGTTGGCAAACACTAAAAACGAGTCACTCAAATATTCGATTATAAGGCTCTTTGCATTTCTTTCTGCTCGCTTCACTTCCTCACTATCCTTATTAATGTGTTCCTCATCAATTACACTTATCAAGTCGTTTTCCTCTAACAAAGCCCTGACTCTAAATTTCCATATGGAATATTTTTCCCCGTTAAAAGGTTTTATATTTCTCTTTCCTTTTTCCATCTTCCGAGAATAACTGTTCCTTTTTTTTTTCGATTGCTATGCGCTTCTCAGAATTTTCAGAATTCTCAGAATTTAGATTGTATGTTGTTGCTAGTCTGCTCTTACACTCGCACTGTAAATGAAAAATTTGCGCCAATTTGGTGCGTCGTTATACATATATGTATATGTATATTGTTCACTTATAAGCACATATTTTAATAAAAATTAATTTGTTTAAATTTGATTTAAGTTTTAATTGATTCATTTTTTTTTATTTCACTTTTATTATTCGTTAACAATCAAAGCATTCTACTATATTTAGCACTTAGCTGCAAATTGTGACTGGGCCCATAACCTATTGAAAATATATAAATAATATTTATATAATTTCAGGAACACACCAGCCAGATTTGCCAAATAGTAAAAACACTTTTATTGTAGTTTTAGTTAATTTTATTTTTCACAACCGCACGCTCTCGTTGTCTGCAAGCAAGTAAGTTACGCATGCGGAAAACAGAAAAAGGAAACAAAATCGTTCTTAGACAGAGAGGAAGAGAACAAAGAGAAGAGAGAGCTTTGCCTCTCCCTGAGATCTTAATTGTTCATCCCCTTCCCATAAACACTCAATGTGTATGCGTACAAGTGTGACTTTTGGTATTTTCAACACATATGTATGTACATATTTACATTGAACTCAGTTTCAATCGCCCGGGGGCGCGCAGTTTGTCACTTTTTGCTCATATTCGTTTCTCACAAGTGCATTCACCTGCCCTAGAGAGAGACGGAAGATGTGCTAGGCAGAATGGAAAGTTCTAGAAGGCAAGGTTCGCTGTTAGCAAAAAGGGCGGGAATCCGTGCAAGTAAATTGGCGGCTATGAACTTTACAGAGCTGCAAACTATTCTGCTCTCGCTTTAGTCTACGACTAACCATCGTATGTGATCTCTCTTCTCGTCTGCGACTGCGATTTTTGTCAGTTTTGCCTATCTTAAAACAAATCTCCCTTAACGTAAACTATCCAGAATCCATTTTTACTTGCATTTTTGTAAACTCATTAAACTCATTTTTCTGTGCTTAAAACTAACGTAAATTTTGAAAACAAATTGTTACGCTATCGCGAGTTGTTGCTGCCTCTGTCGATTTGCTGCCGACTTCGTTGCCGTAGTTTGCTGCGCTCGCTGCTAAGTACCCATTTTAACGTAGATTTTGATAATAATAATATAAGATTAAGTCTTTTTCAAGACTTACTATTAAATTATTATTATTCATATTTTTCACTTTGCAAATTTTTCACGTAATTCATTTTTTGCAGCTCTGCCTCTTTTAACGTAGATTGGTTAATAATAACTCTTTAAGACTTTTTCAAGACATGCTCTAAGATTATTATTTTTCATATATTTAACTTTTGCAAATTATTAACGTAATTCTTTTTTAATCGCTCTGCCCCTTTACCCGTATATAAATAAAGGAATTCAGCCTTTTTTAAGGCTTATTCTTATATTTCTATACATTTTGGTATTTATCTCAGTAATAGTACTATAAGTTTAAGTCTTTTTAAGACTTACACTTATAATTCTATTATTTATATTATATAATTTATATTAACTATATTATATTATAAAATGTATATTATATAAATATAAGAAAGTAGCTTTTTTAAAGCCTTATTCTTATATTTCTAATAATATACCTAATCAGCGTATATAATCGTAGTAGTCATATAAATTTAAGATTTTCAAAAATGCCTCGTTTGAATAGACCCACTGCATCTCAGCGGGCTAGGAACCAATTGTTGAGAAATAGGGCCAATAGGGAAAATCCAGAGTATGCCGAGATGGAGAGGGTAGAAAATTCTGAATCTCAGCGTAGGAGAAGGAAAGATGCAGTAGCCAGGAATTCAGAGCAGGGTGTAAATACAGCGTCTCGTAGGTCAAGACGCTTGAATCCGCACACTCTTGCGGGTGAGCAGGGAGCAGATACTGCAAGACGTAGGGAAATTCGCTTGGATCCCGTTCTTCGTGCCGGAGAGCAAGCAGCCGACACTCGGCGTCGCTTTATTAGGCGAAGAAACACCGATGAAAGAGCTACAGAGCAGGTTGTTAATACCGCTGACCATCGGTTTAGGCGCTTGGATCCCGCTTTCCGTGCGAGTCAGCAGGCAGCCGATACTCGGCGTCGCGCTATAAGGCGACAAGTTAGAGAAGTCCGAGCTATCGAGCAAGTTAGTAAAACGGCATACCATCGGTTAAGGCGCTTGGATCCCGTTCTGCGTGCGAGTCAGCAAGCAGCCGATACTCGGCGTCGTGCTATAAGGCGACAAGTTAGAGAAGTCCGAGCTACCGAGCATGTTAGTAATACGGCTTACCATCGGTTAGGGCGCTTGGATCCCGTTCTGCGTGCGAGTCAGCAAGCAGTCAATACTCGGCGTCGCGCTTTAAGGCGACAAATTAGGCAAGTCCGAACTACAGAGCAGGACCGAAATACTGCTGACCTTTCGGAAAGGCGCTTGGATCCTGATTTCCGTGCGGGTGAACAAGCAGCGGATGCTCGGCGGCGTTCTCTGAGGCGGTTGGATGCTACGCATCGTGCGGGTGAGCAAGAAGCAAATACCCTGCAACGAGCGCAGGCAAAATCAACTCAGGATCGCTTATTGCAAAGAGCGCAGGATAGGTTTAGGAGAGCTACAGCTAGGAGTTTTAGGGAACGTAGGGCCGTCGAGCAGGCGAGAAATACACTGGCTCGACGAAGTGCTCGTATAGCTGCTCGACAAGCAACTATAGATGCCATTCCAAATATTAGTCAGAGAGTTAGTCAGTATAGAAGCCTGAGTGGCAATAGGGATGCAGAAAACCTTCAGAATGCAATCCGAAGTCAGGAGAAACGACTTGATTTATCCCAGGGAAATAGGACTCCTAGAAATATACCTATTGGATTGGATGCTCCCATAGCCAAATTCAATAGGTTAGTAAAACTTGGCCCCGATCAGATTTGCTTCTGCTGCAAGGGATTGTGGTTCCCCAAGCAAATACGTAAGCTTTCTAGAGCCTATTTGGAATAAAATTGGGAGTTTAAGGAAGAGATTTACCAGAATGCAAACCAGCTTGCTTTCACTGGGGAATCCTTTAAGTTCTGTGGCACATGCCACGGCAATATAAAAGCCGGAAGAAAGCCCAAAGGTGCCATTTTCAACGGCCTATACTTCCCAGAAATTCCTCATTCCTTGAGGGGGCTTACTCCCTTGGAGGAGCGACTGATTTCACCTCGCCTTCTATTTATGATAATTAAGTCGATAGGTCATGAGCGTCAGAGTGCAATAAAAGGAGCTGTTGTAAATGTCCCCATTCATCGTGACGTCCCTTCCACGAGCTTTCCACGAGGCAGAGGTTGTACAGCTCCACCTCAAGCGAAGAATGGAGTACGGACATGATTTCATGGCAGAGACCATTAAGCCTTCCAAAATTGCTGACGCCATCAGGTACTTAGTTAGTACAGAGCTTTACAGAAAGCACAATGTGTCAGTGAACGAGCAGTGGATCTCTGATTTCACATCCGAAACTGTTCCATTCGTAGCTTCTCAAGCACACTTAGCCTTTGTAGAGGGACAACTAGCCATCCAGCAGGAAGATGTAAACTTGGAGGTGGGAAATTCCGAAAAGAATGAAGAAGACGAAAAGCTAACTCCTGGAGGACAGGAAACTCTGCGTGAGAATAACCAGGCACACAATGTTGGAATTCCGAGAATCACAATGGCTCCGAAGAATTGGCGTTAAAAAGCATTTATGCTGGCGTCAAGAGACCATCTTCGGAAAGTTATACAACCATAGTTAGATCAGAGCTTAGGAACGTAGATAGGAGAGGTTGTAGAACTGACAAGTTGTTCTTCAATTATAAGAAGTTGGAATTGTTGAAAATTCGAAACAATATTTCAACTTGCCTACGTAAGCGGATCGTTTCTAGCCTCTCGACGTGATTCTCGATGTCGACTCCGAAGAATTGGCGTTAAAAAGCATTTATGCTGGCGTCAAGAGACCATCTTCGGAAAGTTATACAACCATAGTTAGATCAGAGCTTAGGAACGTAGATAGGAGAGGTTGTAGAACTGACAAGTTGTTCTTCAATTATAAGAAGTTTGAATTGTTGAAAATTCGAAACAATATTTCAACTTGCCTACGTAAGCGGATCGTTTCTAGCGCGATAACTGCCGCCAACGTACTCGATGAAGTTTTCATGGGAAACTTAATTTCCCATGATGACGGATATCGAATTCTTAAGGACATTTGCACTTCTCCTGCTCACTGGGAATATGAGAAGAAGAAAGTCATGGCTATGATTTATAACTCTGTCGGCCGCAGAAACTAGGTGGCCAGAGCTGCTAGTACTGCTCAAGCGCAATGTAGATAGGATTGACATTAGTGAGGAGGAAGCTTTGAACTGACCCAGTGACGTGTGCTAGGTATTTCGATTATAGGTATAGGGAAGTTCTAAAGCTCATGAAGAAGCTGGGGGAGTCTTTTGAAGTAACTTTGCTACTACCTATTATTGGCGAGTTTAGTTTCAACGGAGAGGTTCCCCTCACATTCACGGCATGTTTTGGCTGAAAGACGCCCCGGAAGTGGATTTCAACAGTGAAGAATCTATTGGTAGTGTAGTAGCCTTCATTGATCAGTTTGTAACTGTGGATGTTACAAACACAGATTTGGCTCCATACATTGAATACCAAAAGCATAAGCACGGGCATTCGTGCCTTAAAAAGGTGCGCGAATCCGTTTGTCGATTCGGTATTAAATACCCCCCAATGCCCCGCACGGAAATATTGAAGCCACTTCCCGAAGAAACTCCCAATTTGTCTCTTCATCACGAAAACTATCAGAAAATTCGCAGTCTTTTACTTCGCGATCAATCCGAGCATTTGATTAGCCATCTTAGTATATTCGAAAATTTTCTTTCTCACGATGAGGTCAGTTACGAGGACTATATATATTCTATTAGGTCTAGTTTGAAAAAAACACAGATTTTTCTGAAGAGAACATTTGCAGAAATTCAAGTTAATGCCTATAATAAACATATTAGGGTTGTTGATAATAAATCAAAATATCAATATATCGATATTTTTTTCTAAAAATGATATATTTAAATCGTGATTTTTTGTTTGCCAAAATATCGGATTTCCGATATATTTATTTGATATTTTTTGATAATTTAGTTTTTGTTCACCCTGAATTCTAAAGCGTCCAAATGAGCATCAAGATGAGCGAAAAAATGAGTGTAAAATATAATCATACAATTATAAAAAACGGCACAGCAAAGTGCAAACTTTGCGAAAAAGTGATCCAAACAAGAGGGAATACCAGCAACCTGTCTTCGCACTTGAAAAACAAACATGGTGAAATTTTCGCAAAATTCGCGCAAAAGAAGGTGTGTGTGTATGTTATATGTATGCATTTGTGCGATGGCCAGATTTCGTAGCTGTCAACGAACTTTGACAAAATTTTAACAATAACCGAGTCCTTTAAGAATGCTGAGGCTTTTAAAGGCAAGGTGGCCATGAAGTATTTAGTTACCCCATGTAGTTCGGTGCCTTCAGAGCGGCTGGCGTCCGTCATCAAATGTGTGGTATGCGACTCCATTAGTAGGATGACAGACGACCACATAACACAAATGGTGTTTTTAAAATCTCTAAACAGTGCATATCGGACATATATATATATATAATAAAAATACTATTATTGTTACAAAGAAACTTATTGCCTTTTTATTGTGGGCGGGAAATTTTTCATTTAACAAAAAAAATATCAAATATATCAAATATATCGACATTTTTTTTGATATTTTAAATATTATCATTTTTTAATAAAAAAAATATCATCGATACGATATTTTTAAAATTTTATTTTTAAAAATTTTCGACAACCCTAAAACATATTCTTTCAATGCAAAGGGCAAATATGGATATCCAGTTAATTTTGGACCCTTTTGCGTGCTGTAGCTACATAATTAATTACATTAACAAGTCCCAAAGGGGTATTTCGAAGTTAATACGCGATGCAGCTAATGACATTCGAAGAGGCAACTCAAGCATTCGTCAAAAGCTACAGTATCTCGGTCACAAGTTTATTTCGGGCACTGAGATCTCTGCTCAGGAGGCCGTATATTGTTGTATGGGATTGGCGTTGTCAGAAACAAGCAATAAATGCGTGTTCATAAACACCTTCCCTCCAGAACAACGAGTTCGTATGCTTAGACCTACAAGCGTCCTGCAAAATATGCCTCAGGATTCCACTGACATCTTTCAGAATTGTTTGCTGGACAGATACGAACAAAGACCAGATTCCCATGACGGCCTGTGTTTAGCCGATTTTGCTGCAAATTATGAGTATTCTAAAACCCGTGGTAGAGCTCGCCAAGGGGAAAATAGTAACAATGAGGCTGAAGAAGAAAATGAAGTCTTAGGAACAGTTTTTTTCGCACTTCGCGATGGTAGTGGATTTATTAGGGAAAGAAACCATCCGAATATCATTAGGTATAGACCCTTTAATATTAATTCTGATAGGCCCAACTATTTTAGAGCATTAGTTTTGCTATATTCTCCATGGAGAGATGAACAGGTTGAATTGTTTCAGAGAAATTGTGAGGAGTTTTATCATGAGCACGTGGAGGCTATTAAAGCCAACTTTGATAGGTATAATGCCATAGGCAGCTTAGAAGACGCGCTCAGAAGGGCCATGGAGGCTGAGATAAGTAGCGAGGAAAATGTAGATGAGGAAGCCGCAGTTAATCAGGAGTTTAGGGCCTTAGCTTTTCCAGAAATATCTTCTCAAATAAATGTTTTAAACTTAGACGAAGTAGATCCGGATAGCAATATCCGCATAATAAAGCTCCCGCCAATTATTTCCCCTGAAAATTTAGCCACCTTAGTTATGTCTCTTAATTTAAAGCAAAAAACTTTCCTTACGCATGTCTCGCACAATGCAAGGAGAAATGCTAGTTTCCATGAGTTCGTAGGAGGTGAAGCAGGTGTCGGCAAGAGTAGACCTATATCCACCTTATTCCAGTCCCTTTCCAAGGAGTATAATGGTAGAGTAGGATGCGACCCAACATCTGTTAATATACTGCTGTGTGCTCCCACAGGCAAAGCTGCTTTTGGAATAGGAGGCTCCACTCTCCATTCCATGTTCTCTCTCCCTGTAAATCAGGCTGGGTCTGCATTTAGGAGTTTAAGCCCTGATCTGTTAAATACCCTGCGTTCAAGATTTATTGATCTTAAAGTTCTTATAATAGACGAAATTTCTATGGTCGGCGCAACCATGTTTTCCCACCTGGACTCTCGCCTGAAGCAGTTTGTAATCGTTGGATTTTCCAGCCGCCGTCGCATGATCCATACAGCACTATATTTGGATCCCTCCTCTGGAGTACTTTTAGGTTTTTCGAGCTCACAGACATAATGCGACAGCGAGATGTCCAGCACTCAACAACATGGCGTCCGGCCAAATGTCGTCTGAAGATATGGTCCATTCACCTTTTTTCAAGCAATCAAGACACAGACCGATACAATAGGGAGAAGCTCAACTCGATTCCCACTGATCAGTTCATTTCGGAAGCCATTGACTCTGTAAAATCTGCACATATTAGCTCAGAGCAGGGGAACAGATGTCTGGAACAAGCTAGGGCATTAAAAACATCTGAGACACAAGGTTTATGTACCTCGCTCATTTTAAAAACCACTGCTAAATACATGATGACGGTTAATGTAGACACATCAGATGGTCTCGTAAACGGAGCCACTGTTGTCCTTAGGGAGATAGGTTTCAACACGTCCAACTCTCCAAACATTCTTTGGATACAATTTTTAGATGACAGTATAGGAGTAGCTGCACGATCAAAGTGCAGTCATCGCCAAGAGGCTTCATGGACCCCATTAGTTAAGATCATAAAAAGCTTTAATTCTAACCAGGCTACAACCATTGACCGGAAGCAGTTTCCAGTGGTACCTGCAGAAGCAATAACTATTCACAAAAATCAAGGCGCTACGTACAGCAAAGTGGTGGTTCACACTAGTCCTACCATGCAGAGAGCTGCGCTGTACGTAGCCTGTAGCAGAGCCACAAGTGCAGCAGGTCTCTATATTATTGGACCTTTCGTCCCCCCAAGATCCGCCCAGGGATCGCCTTCCGAGGAAGAGCTCCGAGAACTGCGTTCCGCTAAGTTACTGGGTACCCATTTCGATTGTTTACTCAATAGTCCGAACCTTCATGTCTTTTTCCATAATACGGTAAGCTTGCACTGCCACATTAGCGATGTGTGTTCTGATCAGCTAATGCTTAAGTCTTCCATTCTCTGCTTCGTTGAGGCTTCTACACACTCAAACGAAGCATTGTATATAGTATGTATATATTTAAATTAAACAAAAACAAAAACCCAAAAAAATTAAATAGTTGCATGCACAATTTGTTTTATAGTACGTATATATTTAAATTAAACAAAAAATCAAAAAACAAAAAAATTAAATAGTTGCATGCTACATTTTTTTTATAGTAACTTAATTAAATTTTATAGTTAATTGAACAAAAAACCCTAAAAAAATTAAATAGTTGCATGCAAAATTTTTTAAAGTATGTATATATTTAAATTAAACTAATTTTTTTTTATTAAAAAAAAACGCAAAAACCCCCCAAAAAAAAAATTAGTAAGGTCAAATAAGTATTAGTAGTATTAGTAGTAAGTACATAAGTATGCCTTCCGTATGTTACGGATAAACAAAATTTTGGGGAACATGGAGATTCCAAACTTGAATAATGTTTGGCAACTCATGTCGACTCCTTGGTCCCCAAATTTTATTTTGGTTTGAAAGACCCCGTTGCAAATTAACGGCCTCCACGTGGTGTTCCCTGGGTACCGATTTTAACATAAAAATCGGGAGCTAATTCGAGCGGCGAAAAACATACAAGAAGGCATATTTATATTAAGTTGTTTAGCTGAGTAACGGGTATCTAATAGTCGAGGCACTGGACTATAGCGTTCTCTCTTGTTTTCGATTCAATTTGTGGTAGGAGCAATGAACCAGTAGCAGGGTTCGTCTGGAAAACGCTTCGGAGATGTGAAGCAAAAGTTTCGGTTCTATCTTCGTCGCTGCGGTCCCAGCCACCTGATGGGTTTCTTATCGGAGTGACTGTTTCGATTGGAGAGCTCAGATTTGAATGATTTGCACTGGTTGGCGAAAGTTTTCCGATGTACCGCAATTGTGCATTTTCAGCGTCTTTCTTCAGGGCTCGGTATAGTATGCGAGTTGATTCCTTATGGCGTTGTTTTAAAGATGTCGATCTAATGGTTTGCCAAGCTCTTCGCAGATGACTTTTTTCCAGTACAAGCTGATCCAATTGCACATTATTTTTGAAATGTCTCGATTGTGGTGTTGAAATAGTGGCTGCTGGCGACATCTTCAAAAGCATCAGTGGGTCTTTCGATGTCCGTTTCGATTTTGAGCTGCGGGGTTAGTTCGATGTGAGAACTTACACTCATACCAAAATTAACCCTAAAAACAAGAAATTCGCCTTATTTTTGTCTTCAAAAGCATCGCACCTTAAATTTTAGGGTAAATTTTTCTAAAATTAAGGGCGTTCCTTTCTAAAATCTAAGGCGAAGGGCCCTAAAAACAAGAAAAACTTTTCTAAAAAATAGAAAAATAGAAAGTGTTTCTCAAATGTAGAAATTGTCGCCATAAACTAAACTCGCCTTAAATCCAAGAAAGAATTTCTATATTTTAGTAAAAATGGCACTTGTTTTTCGAAATTTTTTTCTTAAAATTAGAAATTCTGCCCTAAAAAATGATTTACCTTAAAATATAGAAAAATTTTCTCAAATTAACCCTAAAAATTCGATAACCCTAAAAAATAGAAACGCTTTCTTAAATATAGAAATATTTTCTTAAATATAGAAATATTTTCTAAAAAATAAAAATTAATCCCAAAATATAGAAATATTTTCTATAACATAGGAATTATTTTCTAAAATGATCATAAAAATGTTCTAACCCTGTCCGAGTAGCCTAGGGGTTAGAATGTCTGACCAGAAATCTAAGCACCGCAAGTTCAATTTCAGCTGCCGACATTTTTCTTTTTTTCTTTTTTTTTACTTGTGTATAAACACAGATGAGAAGTAATGCTTAGAACGACTAAAGGTTTTACCCTTTATTGAAAAGTAATTTAAATATTTTTTGAAATATGAAATATCATCTTAGAAAATTTATTTTAAATATTTCGACTTTCACAGTTGCGACTTAACGAGTTCTGAAAACTTTTTTAAACTAATATTTTTCGTAAACGACCCATCATATAGTCATCGGTTTGCCGCGCATTCTTCGCGCGCGACCGTAGCTCCATTCAATGTCTTTGAGCTCACGCGCGGGAGACCTGGGTTCGAATCCCACCAGCGGACGAATAAAATTATAAGTTTTTTCGGATAAGAAACTTATCGGATTTTACTTGTAAGAACTGAAATAAATCATAATTGTACTAATTCTCTCTCTCTTTCCCCACAGAATTATAATAGTTGAAAATCGATATAGGCAATTCATTATTGCGCAATACTAATACAAACTTTGTGACTTTGCTAAATGAAAAGCGAAGTGCTTAAATCATATACGTACATATGTATACACATACATACATAAATCCTGAATGAAAAATTACATCATGATGAATGTAGGCGCATTTTTTCTAATTTTTAGAAAAAAATACCCTAAAATTTATGGTTAGATGCCCTAATTTTAAGAAATATTTTTCTATTTTTTAGAAAACTTTTTCTTGTTTTTAGGGCCCTTTGCCTTAGATTTTAGAAAGGAACGCCCTTAATTTTAGAAAATTTTACCCTAAAATTTAAGGTGCGATGCCTTTGAAGACAAAAATAAGGCGAATTTCTTGTTTTTAGGGTTAATTTTGCTATGAGTGTAGATTTCTGTGGGGGAAGAGTGAGAGAGAGAGAGAAATTGTGTATAATTATGATTTATTTCAGTTCTTACAAGTTAACTCCGATAAGTATCTATTAAGTGGGATTCGAACCCAGGTCTCCCGCGCGCGCGTTCAAAGACATCGAATGAATCCACGGTCCCGCGATGAACACACGGCAAAACCAACTAGTATATGATGGGGCGTTAGCGGAGAATATTAGTTTAAAATATTTTTTAGAACTCGTGTCTCCCGCGTGAACTCGCAAATGTGAAAGTCGAAATATTTTAAATAAATTTTCTTAGATGATATTTCATATGACAAAAAATATTTTAATTACTTTTCAATAAATGGTAAAACCTTTAGTCGTTCTAAGCATTACTTCTCATGTCTGTTTATAACACAAGTAAAAAAAAGAGAAAAACAGAAAAATGTATGGCTCGACGGAAATTGAAATTGAACTTGTGATGCTTAGATTTCTGGTCAGACATTCTAACCCCTGGGCTACGCGAACAGGGTTAGATCAATTTTATAGTCAGAGTGTGATATTTTAGAAAATATTTTCTATATTTCATATATCAAAAAATATTTAAATTACTTTTCAATAAAGGGTATAACCTTTAGTCGTTCTAAGCATTACTTCTCATCTGTGTTTATAGTAAAAATAAAAAAAGAAAGATGTCGGCAGCTGAAATTGAACTTGCGGTGCTTAGATTTCTGGTCAGACGTTCTAACCCCTAGGCTACTCCGACAGGGTTATAACAATTTTATAGTCATTTTAGAAAATGTTTTCTATGTTATAGAAATATTCTATATTTTGGAATTAATTTATATATTTTAGAAAATATTCCTATAATTAAGAAAATATTTCTATAATTAAGAAAGCGTTTGTATTTTTTAGGGTTATCGAATTTTTAAGGTTAATTTGAGCAAATTTTTCTATTTTTTGGGCAGAATTCCTTATTTTAAGAAAAAAATTTCGAAAAACAAGTGTCATTTTTACTAAAATATAGAAATTCTTTCTTGGATTTAAGGCGAGTTAAATTTATGGCGACAATTTCTACATTTGAGAAACTCTTTCTTGATTCAAGAAAAGTTTTCTTGTTTTGAGAAAAAAATTCCTTGAAAATACAAATCTTTTCTTGGATTTAGAAAAAATAAAGTTTTAAGGCGAATTTCTAAAATTTAGGGTTATTTTTATATTTTAACCAGTTTGTTCCGCGCGGTGTCAGTCTCTTGGGGTGATCTGCAGTTTCTGGGCTTTGAAGAAGTGTTATTAGCACTGGCGAGTGGTCAGATGAAAGATCCGAAAGCCCTTTGTAGTTTATTATATTGCGTGGAATGTTTTTTGTCACCGCAAAATCTATTAAGTCTGGGACCTTTCTGGGGTCTGCTGGCCAGTATGTGGGGTTACCTGGAGAAACATAGTCCAATTTGTTGCTTAGTTTTATAATTGCATTATATAATTGCCTTCCGTTGGGAGTCACGAGTCGTGGTCCTTAGTGGGTATGTTTGATGCCGGTTCCGCCGTAGGCTTTACCGTCTGGATGATCTGTGCGGTATTTTTATTCAGGAATTGTGTTATTTAAAGTTTGTGCCGGGAAACGCAATTGGCGTTCCACATAGTTATTTGTAGATTTGTCAATTATTTTAACTGCTTGGCTGCAAGCACTGTAACACCATCTTCTGGTTTTGAACCAGTGTTTGCCTGATCGTTTTCATGAAGGACATAAATTCCATCATACTTTGTTGCATAGTAACCTTCATAGCTTTCAGTGGGCTTTGTGACTGTCTTGGGACCTGCCTTTTTTCTTTTGGGGGTCTTCCTTGTTGGCAGGGCAATTAGTGGAATTGTTAAAGTCTCTACAAACTACATAGACTGATCGAAGTTTGCAGTATGTCCTGGTGTGTCCATACTCCTGAGAGTTTGTACGTTACACTGGGCCGTTTCTTTTATGTACATAGCTCCTCTACCTTAATTCTTCGGTGCAATAGGATAATTTATCATAAATGAAATAATTTTTTTATAAGTTAAACTCTTCAAAATATAGAATTTTATTTTCGACCAATTTAAAGTGTGCAAGCCAGACATTACTAATATACAACTTTATATTCTAAAATTACTTTGGTCAAACAAACAAAATTTCAGATCTAGTTTAAATACTCAATTATTTCTAAGAGAGACTTTCTCTTCCTCTCTCTCCCTCTCTCTCATCAAGACAGTTTCTATTTTTAAATCACAGGGGTTAACGAAATTCCGCTACCCTATCTGTGCGTATACAGGTTTTTTAGGTATAGAAAAAGGACAGGTATTTTTTGTTGTCCGAAATTTGGGATACAGAACCAATAAACTGTACACTTTGGCGAAACCCATTGCTTGCGCAAATCCCTTTTTAAAAACCATAAAATAGGTCGAATGCATTAGTTGTAGCTACTTTAAGCTGCAGTTGCATTTATACCCTAGACTTCAGGTTGTAAAGTCATTTAATTAATGGTATGAAATCTCGACAAGATACCCCCCATCCATCTGATCTCTAGGACACAATATTCTATGTATATTGTATGCATGCAATGTCCCCCTTCCATCCCCTTCCAATACTCAGGTTAAAAAGGTTTCATTTGAATGTATGAATAAGGTGTAAAGTTAGTTATTCTGTACTAAGGAAGGAATAGACATCGTCGGTTTTCTACGATCAATTTTTGTGAACTTTATTTTTGCTTATATTTGTTGCTAACAAAATAAAAAAATTATAACAATGGCTTTAGTTCAGTGCGATGTGTGCAACAAAGATATTAATCTTTCGGTGTTCGAAACGCATTACGAGGAGTGCTCAAAGCCTCGTAACACAAGTGCATCTAACAACAAAATTATTTGTGATTTGTGTTATATGTCCGTAGATAGCGGAAAATTTAGTGAGCATTACAATAGGTGTCTCGGACCTAAAAATGCTTTCAAAGTGCGGATGGGCGCTCAGATTAAAAATAAGCCTTTACAGCATATTTGTGAGCGCCAAAATTATGATGACCAACCCTCCACTTCAGGAGCTGCAATTAAACGGATTAGGACTGAAGGTAATTCAACTCAAAATACCAATACAAAAAAGATAAAGACTTCGGTTGATATTAATTGTGAATTGTGTGGAGAAACATACCCACAATCAGGAAAAATAAAGAATATTAGGTCAGAAAAGCACAAGAATGCAATAGCGAGAACGAACAAAAATGTTGAAGTTATTCACCTGTCGTCGGAAACAGAATTCCCAATTAGGTCATATCGGATTCAATCCTCCGATACAAGAGATTTTATTGACCTTATAGAATTTTATAAACAATGTCAAGCCAACATGGTACAAATTCTTACTCATGGAATGGATGAATTTAAATCTATAAACACTTTGCTATTCGCAATGTTCAAAATCTAGAACTCCTGCAAATTTTTGTGAAAATTGCTTGCAGTTCATAACAACAACCAATTCGACACACGATACAAAGGAGTGTGGTAAAGTTGCCGCAACATATCCAACTCCGAATTCGGTTGCGAAGTTTAAGAACTTCTATAAAAAACTATCTCCGCCAATAGTTATACACTGGTCGGCATATATATTTTGTCATAGTATTCATTTGACTATTAGACTCTTGAGCTAAGAGCCGTGGCATTGTATGAACCAAAGAGGATGATAAAAGAGAAGTGCAAATTAATAACTGTAATTATGCTAAATATTTCGTCAATCGCCTTTTGTTTTCTCGTTCTGCTGATAAGAATGCCAGCAAGCAACGGTTTTTGCAGCGGCATATATATTTTGTCATTGCGTGATTTAGTTGTTTCTAGGCAAGCTGGAAGTGCTCTTCAAGAAGAGTAATACAAGTTTTCATTAATATTGAATTAAATCGATTTTTTAATATTTAAAATGGTAAAAACATCTGAGCTGAGCACCAAAATAAGATCAGAAATAGTGACCAAATATAACTTGGGTGTTTCCGTACAAAACATCGCTAAGGAATATCATTTGTGTCGTCAGACCATTTATTATCAAATCAATAAATATAAAAAATTTAATGATGTGATGAATGTTCACCGTAAAGGCAGAAATCGAAAGACAGGAGCTGAGACAGATCGTCCTATCGTCCGTGCTTTTAAGAAGGACCCTCTAAAAACACCAAAGGCGGTGTCCTTAGAGTGGAATGAGACTGAATCTACTTCCATAAGTATGAATGAACAATACGCAGGCGTTTGATTGAAGCAAATATGAAAACATATATCGCAAGGCCAATACCCTTTATCACCCCAAAAAATAAACTAAAGCGCTTGCAGTTTGCAAAAATGTACATTACCAAGCCCGCTTCATTTTGGCGTAATGTCCTGTGGACGGATGAGAGTAGTTTTGAATTCCATGCGTCTCAGAAGAAAGTTTTTGTACGAATTAACAAAAATTATCGTAAAAAAATTGCTCCTTAAACATTATTGAAAATGTGTGGTCGCTAATAAAGCGAAAAAGAAGCACTGATCTGACCAGGACAAAAGCAGAAACCATTACTGAGGTCACAATGATCTGGAAGGATATTCCTTTAAAATACCTTCAAACCTTGGTCGATTCCGTTCCAAATCGACTCCAAAAGGTGATAGACACCAAAGGAGATCATATTTTTTATTAATTTCCCGTTTATAATAAATTTCTAATACATTATAGTTAAATAAAACGAAAAAAAAAAATGTCAAAATACTAACGCCACCCATGAAATGACGTTGTTTTAGTTTTAATTAAATAAAAACCCTAAATCAATGTTAAAAATGAAAAATTGTTATATATATAATTTAATACATTGTAACTAAATGAATTATGTACAATCCATAAATATTTTTGTCTTTAAAACAAATAGAAATTGAACGAGGTCGGAAGCTAACTTCGGCAAGCCGAAGTTTTAATACCCTTGCAGACTTAGCCGAAGTGTGTAAAATAAACCCGAAGTCTTCTTAATACAAATGCCAAGAGCAATAGTATATAGACGTCCGATCGGCAAGCGCTTTTACCCTGATCAAGGTATGCGTAAATAAATAAGACTTGGAAAAATTTATGTCAATAGCTTATACACTGCGTGAAATATTCTAAAAATAATGAAATTTTGACCGATTTCACCGTATTGTTCCTATGGGAGCTATAGGATATAGACGTCCGATCAGCACGCGCTTTCACCTTGATGAAGGAATGCATAAAAAAATACGATTTGAAAAAATGTATAGCAATAGCTTTAACACATCGCGAAATATTCTGAAAAACATCAAATTTGGACCGATTTTACCCTATTGCTCCTATGGGAGCTATAGGATATAGACGTCCGATCGTCACGCGCTTTTACCCTGATCAAGGTACGCACAAAAAAATAAGATTTGGAAAGATTTATGTCAATAGCTTTTACACTGCGCGAAATATCCTAAAAATCATTAAATTTTAATCGATTTTACCCTATTGTTCCTATGGGAGCTATAGGATATAGACGTCCGATCGCCACGCGCTTTTACCCTGATCAAGGTATGCATAAAAAATACGATTTGGAAAGATTAATGTCAATAGCTTTTACACTGCGCGAAATATCATAAATTCTTGCAAGATATATCCAATTGTTCCTATGGGAGCTATAGGATATAGACGTCCGATCGGGGAGATTTTCAAACTTGATCTGCGTACACATGTTTTAGGACGATTGTGAAAGTTTCAGATCGCTAGCTTTTAAACTGAGCTCGCAAACGGTATTGAAACAGAAGGACAGACGGACAGACGGACATGGCTATATCGACTCCCCTATTGATCCTGATCAAGAATATATATACTTTATGGGGTCGGAAACGTCTCCTTCACTGCGTTACAAACTTCTGACCAAAATTATAATACCCTCTGCAAGGGTATAAAAAGAAACTGAGGCATCGCCATGACAAAATATATATGACAAAATATATATGCGGACATCGAAGCGGTATTAAAAAAATATTCATACCGCAATAAATACGCCGACTATTTCATCAACAACCAAAGCCCAGAAGCATATTGCTTGCGCAGTTTCATTTTGTGTGGTACACAAATACGATTCAACTTTAAATAAACAATGGACATATGAAGGTAATTATCAATAATATATTGTAATAGTAAATTGATGTTAATAATAATAATATTTTCATTTATTTCAAGTCCTGATTGTATCAAACAGTTTTGTAAGGCCCTCAAGGATACCACTTTGGCTCTTTACAATAAATACTGGGCTGATCATGAAGATCCAACCAGACCATTGGATCCATGCGAGGAGTACCAGAACGAAAATGAAGATTGCTGCGCCTGTGAGCTACCAATTCGGGTGACTGCCGACCCATACTACAATCAATTTACTGGTAGCTATATATGTAGGTCCTATTCATAAAAACTGTAAAGTAGAGTATAAGCTAAAAGAGGCGTTTTTCCCAGTAATTTTTCATAATCTGTCAAGGTACGATATCCATTTATTTATTAAGGAATTAGGTGATAATTTAAAGCCAATACCTTGCAATAAGGAATTATACATATATTGCCCTCACCCAAACCATTAGAATAAATGCTAGTTGTCGATATAAAATTAATTTTATAGATTCAAATAGGTTCTTAAATTCCAGCTTAGAAAAACTAGCTAGTTATTTAGACGATAAAAATTTCAATCTATTGAAAACTAAATTTCAGGGCGAGAAATTCACCCAAATGAGGCGAAAGGGGGTATTCCCTTATGACTTTTTAGATAGCTTTAAAAAATTTAATGAACCAGAACTTCCTCCAATTGAATATTTTTTCAATTCCCTCACAGACCAAGCCTGTTCTGCCGAAGAATATGAATTCGCTCAAAAGGTTTGGTCAACCTTTAATTGTAAAACTCTAAGGGATTATTTAAAATTATATTTAGAAAGCGATGTAATGATTTTAGCCGAAGTATTCGAAAATTTTAGAAAGATTTGTCTACACATTTATAAACTTGATCCCGTCAATTATGTAACTGCTCCCTCAATTTCCTGGGATGCAATGTTAAAATTCACGCGAACAGAATTAACTCTAATAAGTGATCCTGATATGTACAATTTTCTTAAAAGATCTATACGAGGAGGATTGACTCAATGCACTCAACGAATTTCAAGTGCTAATAATAAATACATGGAAGATTTCGATAATAGAAAACCCACTAATTTCTTAGCATACATTGATGCTAATAATTTATATGGTTGGGCCATGAGTCAACCCCTTCCCTTATCAGAATTTAAAACCTTGCAATAAGGAATTATATATTGCCCTCACCCAAACCATTAGAATAAATGCTAGTTGTCGATATAAAATTAATTTTATAGATTCAAATAGGTTCTTAAATTCCAGCATAGAAAAACTAGCTAGTTATTTAGACGATAAAAATTTCAATCTATTGAAAACTAAATTTCAGGGCGAGAAATTCACCCAAATGAGGCGAAAGGGGGTATTCCCTTATGACTTTTTAGATAGCTTTAAAAAATTTAATGAACCAGAACTTCCTCCAATTGAATATTTTTTCAATTCCCTCACAGACCAAGCCTGTTCTGCCGAAGAATATGAATTCGCTCAAAAGGTTTGGTCAACCTTTAATTGTAAAACTCTAAGGGATTATTTAAAATTATATTTAGAAAGCGATGTAATGATTTTAGCCGAAGTATTCGAAAATTTTAGAAAGATTTGTCTACACATTTATAAACTTGATCCCGTCAATTATGTAACTGCTCCCTCAATTTCCTGGGATGCAATGTTAAAATTCACGCGAACAGAATTAACTCTAATAAGTGATCCTGATATGTACAATTTTCTTAAAAGATCTATACGAGGAGGATTGACTCTATGCACTCAACGAATTTCAAGTGCTAATAGAAAACCCACTAATTTTTTAGCATACATTGATGCTAATAATTGATATGGTTGGGCCATGAGTCAACCCCTTTCCTTATCAGAATTTAAATTTTTAGATTATCAAGAAATTCTGCAGTTAGATTTAAAAAATATACCAGCAAACGGGGAACATGGGTACATGCTAGAAGTAGACCTCAAATATCCGGTTGAACTTCATAACGCGCATAATTCATTGCCCTTCTGTCCTGAAAGTAAATTGCCTTCACGTTCAAAAATTCCCAAGCTAATAGCTGATTTAAATGATAAAGAAAATTATATTATACATTTAAAATACCTGCAATTATGCATTCAACACGGGATTATAGAAAAAAAATTCATAGAGTACTAACTTTTAAACAATCTTGTTGGCTAAAACCCTATATAGATTTAAACACAAAACATAAAAAATTAGCTAAAAATGAATTTGAAAAAATTTTTTTAAATTAATGAATAACGCTGTCTACGGGAAGACCATGGAAAATGTCCAGAAAAAAAGAATCGTGGCTCTGGTGTCTCATTACCAATCTAAACAAAACTCACCTGGTTTTAGACAACGAATCGCGAGTCACAATTTTCATAGTGTAGAACTTTTTGGACCTAATTTAGCTGCAATCGAATCCACCCAAACTTGTATATTTTATGATAAGCCCATATATATTGGTTCCAGTGTTTTAGAATTATCGAAATGGTTAATGTATGATTACTTTTATAATTATACCCCTTACTTGTAGAGTAAAAGGGTATATTGTATTCGTGCAAAAGTATGTAACAGGTAGAAGGAAGCGTTTCCGACCCGATCGCAAAGTGCGTCTTCACAGAGAACGGTCGTGTTTTTGTTTTGCGCTCCGAATTTTCATTTTTCTTATTGAAACCACCGGGGTTTACTTAAATCTCTTTAACGTTTCTACACCTTTAAGTGTTTTCTAACAACTTTCCGTTCGCTTCGCGAGTGCATCGTGATTAACTTGTGTTTAATAAACATTTTTATCATAATTTAATTCGGTGCTGGTTTGTTGTTATTGTTTTCCATTGCCCCTCTTTTCAGTCTTTCTCTTCGTCGTTGAGTGCTGTTGGAACGGCACGCACTCCAACGCACCTCTCTGAGGTGTTTTATACCGGAGTTAATCGGTTAATATTCCCGCTCTCTCTCTTTTCGTTTTCTATTTCGTTTCGTGGTGCCTAACATCAAAGTTATTCGGTGTTTCGCTCCCGCTCTGTCGCTCTGATCTATCTCTCATTAAAAAGTTTTTGAGCGCTTTCGATTTTTTTGTCCGCTATAGTGCACAGTGGTCCGTGGTCAGCGAAAATGGCTTTCTGTTCATTAAAAAATTGTAAGAAAGTTATCTCGGCTGGACAGCAAAGTATTCCCTGCCATACATGTGATAAAATTTATCACGCAAAGTGTCTTGGTTATTCTGGCCTGGTTCGTGATGCCATCGATAAGAGGAGTGGCCTACGCTACTACTGCGATGAATGCATTGTATATGAGAACCAGGCAATAACTATTAGGCGGCTCACGAAAAGCAGTGTTACGGAATTAATCCGGAACTGCCGTAAAAATACGGACCTGCTCGTGGCGCTTGAATCGCAGCTCACTAGTCGCATGCTAGCTGAGCGCGATTCCCCAAAGCGCAAAAAAGTCGCGGTCGGTGGGCATTCTATGGCAGGTGCCGTGCAACCTACGGCCCGCGATTCGATTCCAGCTCAGCTGCCAATCTTAGGCGCCACTCAAATGGTACTAAGATCGGGGGCAAAAAGTGATTCGGTATCCGAAGTCGCCGGAATCGATGTGGCTCCGCTATGTACTTCCGCTCTGTCCGATCAAAATACAGTAGTGGCCCCAACACCTCATGTAGACTTAACGTCCGGATCACCGGCCGATCCTGGTAGTACAGGTACAAATTCTGTAGTACCAAAAAGGGTTGCATGTGTTGTACCAAAAACGGTTACTTGTGTTCGGGTGCCCCAGCTAAAACATGTATTTGTTTCACGGCTCGCCCCAGACCTCTCATCACTGGATATTACGGCTTATATCCGTAACAAAGTCCAAGTTGATGATTTGAAGGTCGAACAATTTAAATTTTCTTATGCTAGGAAAGTATCATCATTTAAGATTGGTATTCCTTGTGCTCTTTTTGCATCTGTGTGTTCCACCAGTTTCTGGCCCGAGGGCATATTTGTAAAAGAGTACGAAGCTAAGAGAAAAAAGAATAGTTCAGGGGAAATGGAAAATACCAGTAAAGAACCATCCCCAGCCCCTCCACATCCTCTTCTGTCCCAAAAAACTAGCCTCCTCTTTTCTTTTTTGCTATCAGAATACAAGAGGCTTACTTAGTAAGCTGACTAAATTGTATTCGGATAGTTTTTCTTTCCCATATAATATTATGGTATGTACAGAGACCTGGTTAAGGACGGATATTCTTAGCTCCGAAATTCTCCCGGGTAAGTACACTATTTATAGGCTTGATCGTCAGTCCAGACGGGGAGGTGGTGTCCTGATTGCTGTCGACTCCACCTTTTCCTCTGAATTACTAACTTTCGACGAATTTTATGACATCGAATTCCTAGGTATAAAATTATCGTTTCCCGGTAGTTTTGTATACATTACTTGTTCATATATCCCACCATCATCTGAGTTCCCTATTTACGCAAATCACCTTTCCTGTATTCAGTCAATTTTCAAAAAACTGTCAAATCAAGACCAATTAATAGTATTGGGTGATTTTAATATACCTAGTGCGACATGGTCCCCTGACGAAAACTCTAATATGTTGCTTCCTTTAGCGCAGCATGACTTTATTGACGGCTTGCTTGACATTGCGCTATCCCAAGTGAACCATGTTAAGAACTCATTAGGGCGTTTACTGGACTTGTGTTTTGTTTCAAATTCAGAAGGCGTTTGCCTATCAAGAACGGGACCACTTACACAACCGGAAGATCCCTATCATCCAACTCTAGAACTGACTGTAGACGTAAGAACAGAGCTGAATAAAAAATCCGAAAAGTCGGTTAAACGAATCCGCTGCTTTCGTAAGGCAAACTTTCATCTTTTAAATACTTTTATATCCGGCTATGACTGGTCCGAATTTTATTCATGCACTGACGTGGCTAAGGCCGTTAATATCTTTTATAATACATTGAATTCCTTCTTTTATCTGTGTGTTCCGTTATACTATCCGTCAATTTCAAATAAACCTCCGTGGTTTAATAAAGAGTTGTCACACCTAAAAATATTAAGTCCAGACTTTTCAATAAATTTAAAATGTGCGGTTCACAATCTGCCTTCTCTCGGTACCTAAGGGCTCGGTCAAATTTTATCGTGCTTAACGCCCGGTGTTATAAAAGCTATTTGACTCGTTGTAGGGTCCAATTTTCACAAGATCCAAAACAGTTTTATAATTTTGTTAACACTAAGCGTAAATCAGCCTGTTACCCTTCATCACTATCATTTGAAAACTCTACGGCAAACTCTGATCAGGAAATTGCCGATCTATTTGCCCAGTTCTTCCAGACAACATATTCTGTTTCATCCCGTCCAAATCCGTCTTATTCAAATGCCATACCCAAGTCAAACTTGATTTTTTGTCCGAGATTAAGCGAAAGCTCCCTTCTTTTGGATCTCCATAAAGTTAAGCCAGTCTATTCACCGGGTCCGGACGGAGTTCCAGGCTGCGTGCTTAAATACTGTGCTGAAACTCTGTGTAGACCTCTGTACAAATTGTTTACTTTGTCTTTAAAAACATCTCATTTCCCACTTATTTGGAAGGAGTCATTTGTCATTCCCCTTCATAAGAAAGGAAATAAATGCAATACAAGTAATTACAGAGGCATATCCAAATTATCCGCCATCCCAAAGCTTTTCGAAAATACTATTACACCCCATTTGCAGCATCTTTGTAGATCGATTATATCTCCATGTCAACATGGATTTATAAGGCGAAGATCTACGACGACAAACCTCTTGGAGCTAACGTCGTTTGTAATAAATGGCTTTAGAAAGAACATGCAGACTGATGTAGTTTACACTGATTTTAGTAAAGCGTTTGATTCAGTAAATCACTCGCTTCTTGTATTAAAGCAAGACTTATTAGGGTTTCCATGTGATCTTCTAACATGGATCTCAAGTTATCTGAGTGGTAGGACTCAACGAGTGCTTTTTAAAAACTCGATCTCGGATTTGATCCGAGTTACTTCAGGGGTCCCACAAGGAAGCCACCTTGGCCCACTTCGTTTTACTTTATTTATAAACGATCTCCCTCTAGTCTTGACAAAGTCGCGTGTCCTTATGTACGCAGATGACGTTAAGTTATGCCTGCAATATAACGAAATTTCTAGCAGTTCCGACTTACAATCTGACCTAAATGCTTTTCAAACATGGTGTTGTGAAAATCTTTTGGATTTAAATAGCGCTAAGTGCAAAGTAATGACATTTTTTTCGGGTGAACCCACAATACGCAACGTATACGCTGGGTGGTTGTGCATTGTCTAGAATTACGCAAGTTGATGACCTTGGCGTCCTCCTTGACCCAAAACTTAAGTTTTGTGACCATATTACTTCTATAGTAAATAAAGCCAGGGGAGTACTTGGATTTATAAAAAGGTGGTCAAAGGAATTCGATGATCCCTATGTTACAAAGACTCTGTTCATTTCACTAGTCCGTCCAATCCTTGAGTACTGTTCAGCAGTTTGGAGTCCTCAGTATGGTGTACATATAGACCGGATAGAGTCTGTGCAAAAGAACTTTTTATTATTTGCTCTACGGGGCCTTAACTGGAATGCAAGCCTTATTTTACCATCCTACTCTAGTAGACTCCTCCTAATTAATCTACCATCATTAGTAAACCGTAGAACGATGCTTGGCACAACTTTTATCTATAAACTTATTCACGGGGATGTGGAGAGTCCCGAGTTACTGGGTCGCATAAGCTTCTCCGTGCCTAATAGAATTACCAGGAACTATGTTCCTTTTACATTAAATATTTGTAGATCTAACTTTGATATGCATGAACCGTTTAGAGTACTGTGTAACGACTATAATAGACTATACCACATTATTTCTACTACCGACTCTTTGCCAAGCTTAAAAGCATTAATTTTATCTTACTTAGCACAAAATTAGTATTAGTATTTAGTCTCGTACGTATTTCTAATCTTAGTCTGTCCGCTTCTACATTGTGCTTTTTAACTTCTCGCGATCTCGTTTTTACGCCTATAAGGCTCCGCGCGTAACAAGCACTGCTTGGTGTCGTAAGGGCCACTTGTTTGCGCTGATCTTAGTGCATCAACGTCCGAATGAAAAAAAAAGTATATATATTCTAGTTCAGGATCACTAGCCGAGTCGATCTAGCCATGTCCGTCTGTCCGTCTGTCTGTCTGTCTGTCCGTATGAACGCTGAGATCTCGGAAACTATAAAAGCTAGAAGATTGGCATTTTGCATGTAGATTTTAGGAGTTCCTACGCAGCGCAAGTTTGTTTCAAAATGGTGCCACGCCCCCTCTGACGCCCACAAGCCACAAGCTGTGGCCACAGTTTTGATGCTATTATGAAAATTTTTTTTGATATGTATTTGTTTCGTCAATACCTATCGATTGGCCTTATAAAAGTTTGCCACGCCCACTCTAACGCCCAAAAACCCATTAAACGCTTAAGCCTGGCTAGCGCCTACATTTCCGCCTTTCATGGCACAATGGCGCCATCTAACGGATAACTTTGGAACAGCTGGCCAAGGTGCTCAACAGAGTCAACGTTAATTCTCGATAAGGATTTCTATTAAAGGAAAATGCGATGGCTTTCATTTGTCAATACCGAACTATATCCCAAGAACTATGCAAATCAAATCAAGTTAGCCAAATTGGAGGTGTTCCCTGGGTACCGATTTTAACATAAAAATCGGTAGCTAATTCGAGCGGCGAAAAACATACAAGAAGGCATATTTATATTATGTTGTTTAGCTGAGTAACGGGTATCTAATAGTCGAGGCACTCGACTATAGCGTTCTCTCTTGTTTTCTTTCTGAAAATTTAATACTGTTTTGTATTAATAAACGCGAAACTTGTGAACGCAGGGAAGAATTTATTTTTTGGCGATGGCGACGAAAAGGAGTTTGATCAGAACGATGTTCATATAACAACTAACATTTAATTTCAATATATCGACGCTTAAACCTAACTTAACGAAGGGGGCGAGAGACGGGGCGAATTCGCGAGAGCGATTAGATCTTTATTGTGCTCCCGCTCCCGCCTTACACTAGTTAACCAAACAAAAAAAACGCAAAGTGCGCGAACACCGCCCCCTCTGAAGGACCGCCGTCTTCAGCATGCCACTGGAAGCACCGCCAGCCTATGCACCGCTCGCCGATACGTCCCATCCTTCGTCTTCACGTCCGCCACTCGGACCTTGCCGTCAGCGCCGACGTGCACCGCCACGATCCGCCCGGTCATCCACTGCTGCGGCGGAAGGTTGTCCTCGGCGACGACGACGAGAGCTCCCACGTCGACGTTTTGGACCTCCTGGTGCCACTTGTTTTTTGCCTGGAGGCTCGAGACGTACTCCCGGGACCAACGCTGCCAAAACCTGTGCCTGAGAGACGAGACACTGCGCCATCGTCGTAAGCAGGTTGGGCTGACTTGGTCCGGGAGCGCTGCTGAGGGTGGAGCTAGGAGGGGCCCGCCGATCAGGAGATGGCCTGGGCTTAGGGCTTCGCCGTCGTTGGGGTCTGTGCTGATCGCTCCGAGGGGCCTGGAGTTGAGCACGGCCTCCACGCTGGTGAGGAGAGTTCCGAGCTCCTCCGCGGTCAGGATGTCTTCGCCGACCGTCCGAAGGAACAGGTGCTTTGCAGACTTCACACCTGCCTCCCAAAGTCCGCCGAAGTGAGGTGCTCTGGGCGGTATGAACGCAAACTCGCATCCTTTTCTTAATGCGAATGTTGCGGAACTCTCTCATGTGGCGATCGGCTCCGACGAAGTTCGTCGCGTTGTCGCACCACACCTTCTCCGGAATCCCGCGTCGACTCACGAACCTTTGGAATGCCAACAAAAACGCATCAGTGGTGAGGTCAGACACTAACTCTAAGTGGACCGCTTTGGACGCAAAACATACAAACAATGCCACGTATGATTTGTACGGTGGCTTGCCACGGATACGATACGTTGTGTTGAATGGGCCACAAAAATCAACACCACAGATATTAAAGGGGCGGAGAGCTCGAAGTCTGTCTGATGGCAAGTTCCCCATGACTTGCGTCAAGAGTTGCGGCTTGCACCGAAAGCAACGAATGCAAGAACGAACTGTTCTGCGGCAAACTTCCTGCGCATTAACCAACCATATCTTTTCTCGCAACAGACTTACAAGAGCTCGAGGGCCAGCATGACAATTTGTAACGTGCAGGTAGGACACGTACGTTTTAACAAACTGTGAGCCTTTCGACAACAACAACGGGAATTTGGCTTCGTACGGGATAGGAGCATTCAATAACCGACCCCCAACTCGCAGCAATGTCGAGGAACACCAATCTAATTTTTTCTCCTGAAGAAAAGGGCTTAGTTTTTGTATATTCGTTGCTACCGGTTTATTTTTTCGAATTTTACCCATGTCGTCACTGAACTCGTGAGATTGGATCACTTCCACTATTTTCTCGAACGCAAAATTCAGTTCTCTTGGTGTTATACTTTTTCAAAGGGCTGCGACACCTTTTTTACACCTTTGAATAAACCGTAAGACCCACACGAAAACCCTTAGAAGCCTTATGTGCGACGAAAAGGATTCTATTTTCTGAAGCACATAATTGGGCTCTGGAATTACCACAAGCGCCAATGCTGATTTGCGTAATTCCATCGACATGACATCAGCAGGTTCTTCGAAGTGTCGATTTACAGGCCAATCTTTTTCTGCATCGAGCAAAAAGGACGGCCCAGCGAACCAAATGGAGGCTGTAAGTTCCTCAACGTCACATCCCCGTGACACAATGTCCGCTGGGTTTACTTTCGTGGGGACATGTCTCCAGATTGCTTTTTCCGACCACTCTTGAATCTCCGCCACTCGGTTTGAGACAAAAACTGACAACGACGAAGGATGCGTTTTGATCCAATGCAAAGTGATCTCCGAATCCGTCCAGAGGAACACTTTTGTAATCGGAAAATTGAGCAATGGTCTTACACGATTATAAAGATCCGCAAGAAGGTGAGCTGCGCACAACTCAAGGCGAGGCAAAGTTTTCGTCTTGAGGGGAGCTACTTTGGATTTTGCTGTCAATAAAGATACTTTTAAACCTTCAGCGGTACTAGTTCGAACGTAGATGCACGCTCCATATGCTCGCATGGCAGCATCTGCGAAACCATGTATTTCTGCCGGGACTTTGGCGTTTGTATGAACGAATCGCGATACCTTGATCTTGGGCAGCGTTCCCTTAAAAGCTTCCCAAGATGTCTGCAGTTGCATCGGCAGCGACTCGTCCCAGCCTAACTTTCGAAGCCACAGTTCCTGCAACAACATTTTTGCCCTAGTCACTAGAGGACACAATAGGCCAAGCGGATCGGAAACCGACAGTATGTTTCGTTTTGTCGCACGAAGATCCAGGAAAGAGTCATCCAACCGAAATTGAAAGTAATCTTTACCCGGCAACCAAACCACGCCAAGGGTTTTAGTTACGTCTGAGTCTGCCGTTAGCGGCATGACAGCGCTTTCAGATGCGGACAACTCTGGGCAGTTAGAAAACCACTTTGCCAATTCAAATCCTGCCTCTTGCAATACCTGAGAAACTTCGTCTCGAAGGCTTAGCAGGTCCTCAACGCATCTGGCGCCAGTCAACAAATCGTCAACATAAAAGTCATTCTGAATGACCTTAGCGGCTTTTGGACACGAATCCTGCGCGATCTCTCCAAGCCGCATTAAACACCGAATCGCCAGATAGGGTGCTGGCGAAGTTCCATAAGTCACGGTGTTCAGCTTGAAGATTTTTAGAGACTCAGATGGATCTCGTCTCCACACTATGAGCTGAAAGTTTCGGTCAGCTTCGTCAACCATTACTTGACGATACATCTTTTTACGTCTGCTGCAAGCGCAAACCTGTGCAGTCTGAACCGAAGAAGGGTCGAATACAGCTCCTCTTGGATGGTGGGGCCAACCATCAAGATGTCATTCAACGCGACCTGCGTCGATGTACGGCTCGAGGCGTCGAATACCACTCTCAACTTTGTCGAGGTGCTTTGAGGTCGCAGCACGCATTGGTGCGGAATGAAATAGTGCGAACTGTCTGGAATTTTATTGTCAGTGGAAGACATGTGGCCCATGGCTTCATATTCTTCCATGAATTCCAGATACATCTTTTTTAAAGAAGGATCTTTGGATAATCTTCTTTCAAGCGACAAAAATCTACGTTTCGCAACTTCATATGATGAACCAAGAGTGTTCGGGTCAGATTTGAACGGCAAACGAACCGAAAATCTTCCGGACGACAATCTTTGAGTATTTTTCTCAAAGTGTTGCTCACAAAGTTGCTGCTCAGGAGTATGGACCTTGGCCTTGGGCGGCAAGTCCTCCACAGACCAAAATTTCTGCAGGGTTGTGTCTATTGACTCCAACACTTCCTCCTGGCAGCTGAGATGTACCAACTTTTCAGCATTTCTTATTTTTTCTGAGGCACATCTCCCTGACACTATCCAGCCGAGAACTGTTTTCTGCAAAATGGGAAACTCAGGCCCTTGCTTTATCTGGCCGACTGACAATAGTTCAAAGAACGAGTCTGCGCCTATAAGCATGTCTATTTTTTGGGGCTTGAAGAAGAATGGATCTGCTAATTGAATATTTTCAGGCACCCTCCAGCCGCTGGTGTTCACCGTTTGATCCGGATGATAACCAGAAATATTTTTTAGTATGTAAAATTCGGACGACAATTGACTGCTACCCACTCGCGACTTGACTATCGTGTGTATTTTCTTGGTTGCTTGAGCATTAGTTCCACCAATGCCCCGCAAGCTCAAACACACGTCCTCTCTCTTAATCTGAAGTCTCTGAGCGAGCTCGTCGGTCACAAAATTTACTTGTGAACCAGAATCGAGCAACGCTCAAGCCAAAACTAATTCGCCACTTTTTGTTTGGACGCTCACGATGGCTGTGGCAAGAATAACTCTATCCGATGCAGTCGCATGCAAGACATGCGAAGTGGATGGAGTATTCTGCAAGAGCGTGGGCTGAGGAGGAGGTGGCAACGCGAGATTTGATGGCGAATAAATGTGCAGCAATGTGTGGTGTGAGGACTTACACACCCTGCATCTCTTCGATTTGCATCTTTTTACCGTGTGGCCCTTACGAAGGCAGTTAATGCACAAGGGAGCCTTTTTTGCGAAATCGAATCTTTGCTGAACTGTTAGGGCAGCAAAAGCAGTGCAATTTCCTACTTGATGTTCTGCTGAGTTGCAAAACACGCATACTTCGCGGTCGTCCATGGCAGCAACAAACGAAAAACTCCTGTTTCCATTCTTCTTTGGATAAGCCTGGCTCTGCTGAACAATTTTTGGCTTACACGCTTCTTCGGCAACCATATGCTGATAGCGCTTGTTCAGGGCCGACTCACACTCGCTCCAAAGAGGAAGCGAGGTATAATCCAATTGTTCTTCCCATTTTCTTTTAGTTCCTGCATCGACTTTGCCCATTACTAGATGGATGAGGATGGCATTCGTAATACGTTTGTCATCCCCAATGGACAAAAGAGAATCGTACAGCGCTGTGACTGTGTCGATCAGGTTTCTCAAGGCGGTAGCTGATGGCTGGGCAATCTTTGGCAGATTAAACAGTGTCGATATATTGTCAAAGAAAATTAAACAATCATTATCGTACACCCGCCTTAGGCTAGCCAGAGCTTTTGGATAATTATCCGCGGTAACTTGGAATGCCCTGACTGTTCCTAGCGCGTCTCCAGCCAAACACGATATTAGATGGTTGAATTTTTCGATATCGTGCAGCGTGTCATCTTTGTCAACAAAAGTTTCGAAAAGGCTTATAAAATTTTTAAATTCGGAATGTCTTCCGCTGAAGGTTGGAAGAGCGACGCTCGGCAAACGGCATTGGGGTGTGCGCGTTGCCGGCGGAGCGGAATTGTCAACGCTCTTACGCTTTGTTTCCGCAATTAGGGAAATTAGCAACGATTTTGCTATTATCGCAGTCTCTTCTAACTCTTCGCGGTACCCATCATCTCCATCTTTCGCTTCAATTTTATTTTGTATAAGCGAAGCATTTTCGATGTGCGTATTTAGGATTTCTAATCGACATTCTAACTCAACCGTATTTAAAGAGAATCGACCCTCATTTAAATATCTTTGCGTTCGCTCTATACTCCTCATATATCCATCTCGTTGGTTTTTCAATTCTTCGATTTTCTGGTTGTTGCTTTCTGATTTAAGCATTTTTTTTTTTTTTTTTTTTTTTTTTTTTTGGTATCGAAGATTTTTAAATTTAATTTAATTTATTTTTTTTTTTTTTTAATTATATGTAAATGTGTACAAAAATTTTGTTTTTAAATTTATTAAATTTAAATAATAATAACCAACGAGAGGAATAAGCTGAACGCAAGCAGTGTAGGGGAGTTATTTAAAAGGAATTAATTTAAGGAATCCTAAATTATTTAATAATTCAATTTAATATGCCGAGCGCACGTAGTGTAGGGGAGCACACGCCAAACTCAAACACCAAAAAACGAACAAACGTTTAGGCAGCGGCAACGCTTGCACCGTTCCAGCGATCGAAAACGAAAACGACGAAAGAGAACTCGAAAGAACGGGCTGCGTTGTCTGTGTGTGTGTGTATGTGTGTCCGGCTGGCGGTGCTCAACGCAATGCTAACGGAGGATGATGCACTGACCGATAACTAAGGGCAACGAATATATAAACCTGACGCTTAAAAGCGCGGGAAATGGCGAAAAGCGAGGGAAATTTGACGAAAATGCGCGGCAGAAAATTTGCTGGGGATTTAATTCTCGAATTATAACTTTCCACAAGTCTCAACTTTTGCCTTTTTAATTTTTTGCACAGCTATAATTGGTGTTCACAACGACGAGAAATGGGGGAATTTTATTTTTAAAAAAAAAAAACAGGATGCCGACAAATATTTATTTTATTTTGGTCCAAAGCGATTCACTTACTTATGTATGAATAATTCGAAATATGTAAATATGTATGGATGTATATATCAGAATTATAATTGTTAGTACATGCAAGTTTTATTTATGTCTTGGTTAGAATGCTCGCTATCTACCGAATTTTTCACACGAATGCAAAAAGTTGAAAGATGGGCCAAAACACAATTTAGAACACGCCACAGATTAACTTTCAACTTTTAACACTCTATACCTGGTGGGACGATACACATCCGTCGGCAACTTCCCTCTTCGAATCCATATGCCTTCCTTCGTTGGCAGCAATTGGCGACAAGCAGCGGCAACAACAACTTCTGGTCCAGTTAACGTGGCGCAGCGGTCAAATTGTCCAGCGGCAGCAACGACGAATTAAAGCAGCGGCAACAACGACGAATTAAAGCAGCGGCAACAACAACTTCAATGTTTTAAAGCCGGCGCGATTTATTGTTTTTAATTTGTTTTTTCACCAAAAATACACTCGCGTTCCACTGCAGATCACGTCGGGGTCACCATGAAAATTTAATACTGTTTTGTATTAATAAACGCGAAACTTGTGAACGCAGGGAAGAATTTATTTTTTGGCGATGGCGACGAAAAGGAGTTTGATCAGAACGATGTTCATATAACAACTAACATTTAATTTCAATATATCGACGCTTAAACCTAACTTAACGAAGGGGGCGAGAGACGGGGCGAATTCGCGAGAGCGATTAGATCTTTATTGTGCTCCCGCTCCCGCCTTACACTAGTTAACCAAACAAAAAAAACGCAAAGTGCGCGAACACTTTCTATGAAGTGTCCTTCGTCAAGTATTATTTACTTGGATACCGATTCCTTTATTATATCATGCAAATAAGACTTTTATAAGTTAATGAAAGAAAATCCTAGTCGGTTTGATACTTCAAACTACAATGAAAATAATAAATATAATATAGTTCAGGCCAATAATAAAGAACTGGGCTTAATGAAAGACGAAAATGCAGGAAAAATAATGAAATCCTTCGCGGGTCTAAAGGCCAAGGCCTACTCAATCTTAGTTGTGAAGGACAGTAATCAAAATTCAGACCAAAGTCCTTACGAATGTATAAAAAAGGTTAAGGGGGTTCAAAGATCGGTTGTAAATAAGCTATCGCTTAATGATTATATAGAATGTATTAAACAAAAGAAAACTTATTATGGTGAACAGCGAACCATTAGAAGTAGATCTCATAATCTTTATACTGAAATAGTTAATAAAATAGTCTTAATGATAAAAGGTTTATATTACCTGATAACATACATACACTAGCTTACGGACATTTTGAAATAAGAAATATTTCAGATGATAGTTAAAATTAACCAAAAATGTATAATTAATCAAAAATGTATATAATATATTTCTTTTTTTGTTTTTATTATTTATTCTTATTTATTGGATCTTCTCTATTACTTAAGAGACTAACAATAAGTTTTCAAATCTTAATCTATGTTACGTTAACTTATGTTATTGAAAAAGGGATGGGAAATCATTCCGCTGAAGACGGGAATGATAGCTTAGCCGGTTGAGTTGTCTGGCAAGCAGGTTTGGGTGATTTGATAATCTGGCTTCATATTTAATTTTTCTGGAAACAATTTCTTCTTTTACGGGATTTATATCCAGGTCTCTCTGGATGTTTGCATTGCGGATGTACCAGGGGGCTCCAGTTATTGTTCGTAGGGTCTTTGATTGTACTCTTTGAATAATTTCTATATTGCTGCTGCTTGCGTTTCCCCAGAGCTCGGAACCGTAGGTCCAGATCGGCTTTAAGCACGAGTTATACAGTAGTACTTTATATACGAGTGGAAGGGGGGAGCGGTAGTTCATGAGCCAGTGAAGGCTGCTGGCCTTTAGTTTTAAATGGGTCTTCTTTGCTTCTATATGCTTTCTCCAGGTAAGCCTCCTGTCTAGGTGTATGCCGAGATAGGTGACTTCGTCTGCTTGTGGAACCGGCTTGTTGTTTAGCGTCAGTGGTGGGCATTTCAAATCGTTTCTGACTTTCAAAGTGAACGGTCGTGTTTTTTTTTTGCGCTTCGAATTTTGTATTTTGTTTTCGTTTATTCCCATCGGTGGGTGTTATCAAAACAATTTTAATTTTCTTCCGTGTTATTTAAACATAAATTTAAACTCCGTTCGCTTCGCCAGTGCACTTTGTATTTAATACTAATTAATCGTTTTATTTTCGTAATTCTTATCTGTGTTTTCTTTTCTTTTATCCACACCGTTTTCTCTTTTGTGCATGCACTTTTAACTTAGTTACGCTCCCGCTCTCTTGCTCTCTTTGCTTTGAAAGTTCTAAGCGTGCAGTTTCTGCGCTCTTGCGGTACTTATAACTGCTCGCTTATAAATTTCAATTCGCTTTCTTGGTCTTTTAGTCTGCTTCTGCAAGAAATGCAGCCTCGTAATCAGGGCTGACCAGTCGAATATGACTTGCTGGCTGTGTGAAAATATAGTGCACACCAAGTGCGCCGGTTTTACTGGCCGGACAAGTGATGACCTATCAAAGGGGCCAAATTTGCAGTTTTGTTGTGATGCTTGTGTCGAGGTTGCGAACGAGATGAAATCGTTCATGCGCCAAACTAAAGGCGGCCTGATGGGGCTGATTAGCTGTTTCGGTGTTGCTAGAGATAGTTTTCGCCGAGCTGATGATCTCCTCTCTGCGCTGGACTCGCAGTTTAATAGTCGTAAGCTATTAGAAGAGTCCCCTAAGCGCAAAAAGGCCGCTGGTGGTAAGGAGCAAAAGGGGAACACCCCGCAACCGAAATCAAAAGAACAACAGAGCATTCCGGCGGATCAGCAGCCGATTTCAGCAAACCCTCAAATGTTGCTAAGATCGGCAGCTAAAAAAGATTCGGTATCCGAACAATCCGTTTCAGAATGCATGCAACCAGGGTTCTAAGAATTCCGATTTGTCCGTAGTGGTTTCACAATTAGTGTATCCACCTATCTCTCAGAATGTAGCATCTCCACCACAAGGGACTACTGAGTCCGGACAACCGGCTCAAGTTGGTTTGGCAGAAGCAATGTCTGCTCCACCAAAATCCCTTTCAGTGGTTACACTCAAGAAACAAATTTTCGTTTCTCGGCTTTCCCCTGATCAAACATCTTCTGATGTATTGTCTTATATACAAGACAAAACTAAAGCCGATTGTAATAGTGTAAAGGTGGAAAAGTTTAAGTTTTCTTATGCTAGAGACATTTCATCTTTCAAGATAACTGTACCTAACGAGCTTTTTGAAGACATATGCTCGGGCGACTTTTGGCCGGATAATATGGTTGTAAAAGAGTTCGAGGCTAAGATAAAGAAGAAGGGGCCCGTGGGAGTAAAACTTCCTAGTCGAGGCCAAACCAGTGTACCAATTTCAATTTCAATTTCGACAAGTTTAGTGTAAATGTAATGTGCTTACACTTTTGCTCATTGACTTTGATACGCCAGTCTGCGAGCCATTTTTCTACAGCTACCAGGTGTTCTTTTAAATGGGCTGTAGCTGTTTTTGGGCATTTCGAGCGGCTGACAATGGCAGTGTCGTCAGCAATGGTTGAGATGAGGGTCTGGCGGCTTATTGGAATGTCTGCCGTGTAAAGGATGTACAGGATTGGTCCAAGCACACTTCCTTGGGGTACTCCAGCTTCGATGTTGCGGATGGTTGAAGTAAAGGTTTTACATCTCACGGTGAAAACTCTGTTTCTGAGGTATGACTCAAGCAACTTGTGAGTGTTTTCCGATAGGAGGGTTTTGATTTTGTATACCAGACCGTCGATCCAGACGCGATCAAATGCTTGTGATACGTCCAGAAATAAGGCACTGCAATATTGCTTATGTTCGAAAGCCGTGCGAATTTCAGATGTTAAGCGGTTTACCTGTTCGATAGTTCCATGCTTTTCCCTAAATCCGAATTGGTGCAGAGGGATCGTTCTGTTGTTTTGAAGATGTGTTACTAGATGAACAAGAAGCAGTTTTTCAAATAGCTTTGATAGACATGGGAGCAGACTGATGGGCCGGTACGAGGAAGGCTGGCCTAGCTGGCTTCGGGATCATTGTAATGACAGACATTTTCCATTGGTCAGGAAAGTAGCCCCATTTCAATATTGAGTTAAATATAAATGCGATGCATCTGACTGCGCATCCAGGTAATTCAATTATCATTTTTGGAGAAATAAAATCGTGACCAGGAGCTTTCTTTGGGTTTTTATGTTCTTTAATAGCCTTAAGTATTGTGCTGGTTTCAAGGGTAACTGGGGAGGACGGCGACGCTAGCGAGACATTCGGTAGAGTGAATTGGTTGGATGGCGGGTGAGGCTTAAAGACGTTTTCCAAGTGATGGGCAAAAGTGTTAGCTCTTTCTTCGTCACTGCGCCAATCGGGATCTATTGGTGGTTGCATGTTTGGGTGAGCTCTCCATAGTGGGAATTTATTACCCGTCGGGGATAGTTGCGCAATGTAGGCCCGTTGCGCCTGGTTCTTTTCGGTAGAGAGGGCCTTCGACAATTTTCGAGATGCTTCATTAAGTCTTTTCTTAGTAGCTGGGGACCGATGAGTCTGCCAGTCTCTGCGGAGTCTACGTTTTTCAAGTAGGAGAGACTCGATCTGGATACTTGAGCGTCCAGTTCTTAGCGGGTTTGTGGATGAGGGTTCTGGCGTAGAATGTTTGGCGGCAGAGGACATTACGTCCGTGAGGTGTTTAAGCGACTTATCAATGTCAGATTCAGAGGAAATTTCAGGATTGTGTTCGATGTGTGCACTTACATATTTTTTGTACTTCAGCCAGTTTGTTTTGTTTGATGTTAGATGTTGGGGGCGTTCCAGAAGCTGCGGCTGTTCAGGTAGACAAAGGAGAACTGGCAAGTGGTCCGATGTAAGCTTTTCTAAGGTTTTTACGTTTATCAGCCTGTGCGAGACTCTTCTAATAACAGCGAAATCGATAATGTCAGGTTGTTTATTTAGACCTGTGGGCCAGTATGTAGGCCTAGCTGGTGAGACAAAGTCAAGCGTAATACCAGGAGTGATGATAGCGTTGTATAATTGGCGGCCTTTGGGGTTGATAAGACGAGATCCCCAGTGGGGATGCTTTGCGTTATAATCACCGGCAGCTATAAAGCAGCGTCCTAGTGAGTTGTAGAAATTCATAAACTTATTTTCTGCAATACTGAAGCGTGGGGGGCAATATATGGCGGATAGGGTAAGTGGGCCGCCAATTAGGTTTATACGTAGGGATGTGGCCTGCAGGTAGTTAGTAGCGAATGTCTTCAAGGGATGATGTTTTATGCGTTGTTCTATGAGTATACGGGTACCTCAGTGTGCTTTACCGTCCGGGTGGTTGGTCGCGTGGAATATATATCCGATGATATGGAAGTAATTTTTATTAGTTAGATGGGTTTCAGAAAGTAGCATGATTTCGATATTGTGGCTGTTTAGGAACATTAGGAGTTGTGCCGGGAAACGCAGTTTGCGTTCCAGAAGCATATTCTTAAGGAGTCCATTTATACAGACTTTTGTTTGATCAGCAGTTCCATTAGAAGGCTCTGGTTTCGCAGTAGTTCTTGAAGGGAACTTTGAATCGTCGTCATGACGTTTGCAAGAGTAGCTAGTGTAGATTCTAGACCGCTAAGTGTTTGTGGGGGAAGAGTTTGGTTTTGCTGCGTAGAAGGTTGACTTATTGTTTGGCCATTTTGGCTTTAGAGCGGAAAATCATTTAGGTTTGATATGGGTGGCTGTGGACGCAATGCTGCAGGTTGAGCGGTAGATGTTTGTGAGATTCCAGGGTAGCGGAGTGCGTTGGCAAAGGAGACACCAGGAGTGGTTGTTGATGGGGTGAAGATGTTTGGTTGGGCAGAGTGTTGAGCCGCGAGTGGATTACTGCGTCTCTGATTTAGGCGGCTCTTGAGTTCTTTGTAGACGGGACAGCCCCGGTAGTTGGCAGTATGATTTCCCCCACAATTACTGCATTTCCTCAGAGTAGGGTCTTCTTTGTTTCCCAGGCATGCTTCAATGCAATGCAAATCTCCACAGGCGACACAAACTGGACGCAGGGTGCAGTAGGTTCTTGTATGCCCGAACTCCTGGCAGTTTGTACACTGCACGGGGCCGTTCCGCTTATGCGGTTCCTCTACGGTGATTCTTCGGTGAAGGAGATATTGCAGATTGTAAATAGGATGCACTGCATTTTTCTTTAGAGGTTTCGTCTCTGGGGCCAGCTCAATCTTAAACAGTGGTTGGGGAATTTTATCCCTGTTCACTATGTTTACGATGTGCTTAACGTCGAAGCCATTTTCCGTGAGGCCATTTCAAATTACTATTTCAGCAAACTTTGTTTATCTATCCACGAAGAGTGACTTTCATGAAAACCAAGCCACTTTACCTTGAGTTGATTCTTTCGTTTTTCTAATATTTTCTCTACCAAGAACGCATTAGGATATTTAACTCGTTGAAGTTCTTGTTCATAAAATAATCCCTCAATAGGTTCACTCTTATAATCCTCCAACTCATACGTTGCAGGGTAAGTAGACTTAATCTTTATTACTTTAAAAACTTCAGTTGTCCAATTGGGTTCATACCCCTTCATAAACACGCCCTTATATTTACTTATACGCACGTAATCCCCTACATAAAATTTGTGTTGTGGATATATTTTTGGATTATTGTATACTAATTTCAATATAAACTCCTCATTTTGAGTGCATACATCAACTGGACTCATTTTAATGGTTCTGTGATACGACTTATTATATTCATGGACAAGTTCATTGATTTTATGTATCCATCTATATTTTCCCTGCATACTGAACATTTTCCACATATTACTTTTTAATGTTCTATTAAAACGGTCGCATATGGATGCTTTTAAATGTGTGTAGGTATGGTAATGATTTATATGATGTTTTTTCATTAGGGCACCAAATAAAGAATTAAAAAATTCTTTACCTTGATCTGACTGAATATTCTTAGGGTTAGTTTTTGCTGTTTTAAATACAGTGTTCATTGCTTCTACTACATCCTGGGCAGACTCAGTTTTAACAGGTACAGCATACGCGTATTTAGAGAATGTGTCAATAACTGTCAGTAAATACCTATATCCGCTATTTTCTTTACAAAAAGGAATCATTTCAACTAAATCAATTTGCTAGGTATCATTTATCCCTTTTTGAACAAATTTGCGCCGAATAAAGTTTTTTCGAACCTGTTTATGAATTTCATTAACAACTTGCTGTTTGCTCATGATGTTATTTTTTATTAGGTGTTGATGAGGGTTTAGATATTAGTGATTGCTTATATACAAGTACATCGCTTTTTATTTCCTTACGCATCTTTTTTGAAATTTCAAAACACAGTCTGGTTAAATCTATTTGAACATTTTTATCGTAAGATCCATCTAAATCAGATAGTTGAACATCATATTTTTGTAATGAAACGCACTTAGGAATAATGTGATTATAGTAAAGGTATATAACTTGTTGACTTAATATTGAGTTCCAACATAAAAATGAATAAAAAATATACATAATCTTAGTAAGGATCTCCAGGATTCACTATCAAATTCAATTTTGTTACCATACTGGTTTATTACCATTACATACTGCTTATCAGATTTCCGAAACCCAAAATTACATTTTATAGTAGACATAGTTGGAAGATCAATAATTGAATCAGGTAACAAAAAATCGTATTGATCAAGTTTTAGTTGAATATATTCCTTGTATGTGAGGAGCTGCATTCATTGATCTTTTTCAAATCCCACGAAATTGTTTTTACTTTGCTGCATCCAGACCATTGGTGAAAATTTTCGTGATGTTGACAATCCACACTTTATTTTTAAATTATGTACTACATAATAATCGAATCCGAAAATAACTTCATGGTCCTGATTTTTTCGGGATTTTTTATTTTTTGTATCTTGGTACGTGTCCATTATGGTTGAGCCGTCTTTCTAAACTACTCATTTGTACCGATCAGACCGCTATATAAAGGGGAAACTTCATGTAGTCTTTGCCTCAGTTGATAAAAAAATCTCAAGCAATCATGAACACTGTAGATCGAAAATCTAGCGTTATAGTAGATTTTCAATATTTATTTGGAAAGAATAAACAAGTTTTTGTTAAAGAGTTAGCATTCATGCAGACTGGTAAACCACCATTCAACATTAAGGAATTGGATAATGAAACAATTAAACAGCAACACTTAAATCGACAGAATATTAATGGATTGGATTGGTCAGCTGGAGATATACCATACAAATGTCTAGAAGAGATACTTTCACCACTTAATAAGTACAGTGCAATTATCGTTCGTGGTGAAATTAAAAAAAAATGTTTAAGTAAATATTTATCAACAACCATTATCGATATTGACATTGGAAGAAGTTTAACCCAGCTTCCAAATTTTTTCACCAATGTAAAATCCACACAAAAAAAATTCCTCTTAGATGTTCATTAAATAATTTGTTTAAACTATTTGTAATCTTAGAAAACTCAAATTATGAAGTATATTGTAATCCAAACACATATATTTGATTATCAGTAAAAAATTAATAGTGGAACTAAGAGGTTGTCTTATTCAATGGATACCTTTAAGAATTTGTTTGGCAATGACCCCCGCAAAAGGGGATATACTCAGCTAATTTATTGTAATTATTGCGGATCTGACACTCATTTCGAAAAGAACTGCTCAAAAAAACGGGACCAGGAAAAATCTAAATAATAATAATATTGTAATTTAAGGATATATTAATATAATAAAATAAAATAAAATATATAAAATAATAAAATGTTTACACAATTCATACATCCCTTCACAATGTTAATTTGCGGACCTTCAGGATCCGGGAAAACAACGTTTTTAGAAAATTTAATAAATAAAAAGAATAATTTGCTAAATGTTTCCATAGATCGGATTATTTGGTGCTATGGAGAGGATACTGCTAAACCTAATTTTAATAATGTTGAGTACTATAAAGGAGTCCCCGAAACAATTGAAAACGAAACTAATGAACCTATTATTTTAATATTGGATGATTTGATGATGGGGGCATTTAATAAAAATGTGTGTGAACTGTTTACGAAAGGGTCGCACCATAGAAATTTTTCAGTTGTAGTTGTAACTCAAAATATATTTCATAAATCATCACACACCAGAGATATTTCACTAAATACGAAATATATTGTTGCTTTTAAAAACCGTGATAAGCTTCAATTTCTATGTTTAGCAAGACAAATATATCCTGAAAATCCGGCAGAACTATTTAGAATATATAAGGAAGTGACGGAGCAACCTCATGGATATTTACTTATTGATCTCACCCAAGGAATCAACGATCTCTTAAGATTTAGAACTAACATTTTTAATTCCGAATATACAGTGTGTTATTCAGATGAAAATGGTTTACAAAAAGAATCTAAGTCGTCTAAAAGCGAACAAACATATATTGTATGTGCTAACAACAAACTACGGAAGGCCATTATAAGTAATAGCGATAGTGAGTTAGTTAAAACATTAGTAGAGATCGTATTAAATACATTGCAAGGAAATCATAAGGTTACAAAAACACATCTAACTGCGCTCAAAAAGTATAAAAAAGTATTACGCTACCTTTCCTGTCCAAAACGCACATTAAATTCAAAGAGAAAAGTTCTAGTTCAAAAAGGAGGATTTTTACCAATTCTTATAAGTTCATTGCTTTCTGGAATTTTCGGAAAATTATTAAACCATGCTTAAAAATAAACATCACTTAAACAAAGTCATTTTGATGACCCCCAACGCCTATCAAAAATTAATAAGCGATGACCGGGGGAATGAATTAATAAGTTTAAAATTTTTACCAATTTTAAATGATAACAAAATAAGTGATTTCGATAAATGGATTAAAATTCGTCAAGAATTGTCTTACTACCAAAATAAAAAACGTAATAAATTATGGCATGTACCAAATGAACAAAAAGCACCTCCTATCTCAACTCAAACTAATGAATCAGGATTAAAATTAAAAATTGACTCTTCACTACCAAAAAAGGTTGAGTTACCAGATTTACCATCTGAAAGTGATGAAGATTTAAATTCGGCAGAAAATGATCACAAACGAAAAATTAGGAATACTTCCTTTAGTGATACTAAACAAGATATTAAGAAGATGGCAGTTACAAAAGTAAAGCTTAATGCAAAACAACGCAAATTAAGAGTAAACCTAAAAAAATATAAAGAGGAACCATCTCCATTTCAAAATCTTACTTATGTAACAGGGCGTGAAAATCTGAATCGATTGGTAAAAAATTCTGTACAAATAGGGAAAAACAAACTAAATTGGACGTCATACCAATAATTGTAAAAGTAGATATCAGAAATGGGGTATTTATATGAGATGTTTATTACATTGCTCAGCAATGATTCATTAAATGTATTTCCTGATAATGTAAAATGTGCATTTACTAACATTGTAAATATTCCTGAAGATATGAACGATGCTTGGGAAGTCGGTATTACCGATATATATCTAAATAATTACATTAAAAATTCATCTGATAAAGAAATAAATGTAACTAATAATACAGAAAATAGTACAACTGAATTTGTTAGTTTAGTAAATGCTGAAACATTTAGATACACAAATGTAACCATGGAGTCAAAAACACATGAAAATGGATTAATTTTTATATATACTGATATAATAAAACCAAGGACTGTTGGTAGTAAGAGACCCCGATGCCTTCGAGTATTGCATTACAACGGTAAAGAAAAAAATATTCAATTTAAAAATATTGAATATTATCCTTTAGACATATGGTCTCCAAACGAGATCTCAATATTAATTACCGATTCAAATGGTTATAAGATTCCGTTTGAATCGTCTGCTGTGCCGATTTTTGTTACTCTTCACTTTAGAAGACGGAGATTATCAATGGTCTAAATAATACTCCCCCAGTTGTATTTAATTCAGAATAAAAATAGCAATCATGGGGAAATCTAATCATCAATATTATTTAAATCAGTCTGGTGGAGGATTAAGCAACATAGGAAGCCTTTATGTATCACCACAAATAGTTCAACAAGGACGAGGAATTGGAAACTTTTTTAGTGGTCTTTTTAACTATATTAAACCACTTTTTCTTTCTGGAATATCCGCTATTAAAGATCAGGCTTCTGAATCTGGAAAGGCAGTGCTCAATGAGATCGGTAGAAAACCTTTGAGAAATATCATTCAAGAACAGAGTAAAATTGCGCTACAAAATCTTTCAAATAAAGCTATTGATAAAATGACTCGCTTTCAAAATGGAAGCGGAAAAAGAAATAAAAAGCGCAGTACAAGAAAAAAAAGACCTCATTTACCATCCGAAACACATCGTAAGCGTACCCAGACGCAGCATAAAAGAAAAAAGTCATCAAGAAAGATAAATATTAGTGATATTTTCTCTAAGTCAAAATGAGTAACCATATTGAATGCATGAAAAGCGAATTGGATTTGTTTGCTCCTCATCCAACGCAAAGCTCTATTTTAAGAACTGAAGAAGTATCATACAATCCAATTGCATCCTTAGACAGTGCTTCTTCAATCGAATTTGTTTGCTTGGGTAATGGTGAGACATATAGAGACTTATCAAGTGTTTATTTACGTCTTGTAGTACAATTAAAAAAGAATGACAACACCGTCATTGAAGGAAACGCCGTTGGTGTAGTAAACAATATTTTACATTCGATATTTCGCAGTTCTTCAGTTTATTTAAATAACATTTTAGTATCGCAGAGTGATAATAACTATCATTATAGAGCGTATTTGCAGACAGTTTTAAACTATGGGAGTGATGCGTCAGAAAGCCACTTGGCCACTCAAGGTTATTACCCCAATTTTGGAAGAATAACGGCAGGTCAATATGTTTACCCGTCAACAAATGAAATTCTGAAAAATATATTTAAAAATAGTAATAAGGTTGAACTGTTTGGTAAAATTCATGGAGATATATTTAATCAACCATAACTGCTTATCAACATCGTTGATTTAAGGATTAATTTTAACATTGAGAAAACTTCATTTTATTTAATGGAAAACGAAACGGAATCAAATCTGAAGATATTGGAAGCACAAATTTTCATGGATCATATAACTATCAACCCCAGCATTTTATTGGCTCATCATCATGTATTACAAACAAAAAATGCCATATACCCATTCAACAAAGTAGAACTAAAGTCATTCACAATATACCCAGTAATGGAAAACGAAACGGAATCAAATCTGAAGATATTGGAAGCGCAACTTTTCATGAATCATATAACTATCAACCCCAGCATATTATTGTCTCATCATCATGTATTACAAACAAAAAATGCCATATACCCATTCAACAAAGTAGAAGTAAAGTCATTCACAATATACCCAGAAAACAATACATTATCGATAGATAACGCTGTTATTGGACAATTACCAATTTTTTTAGCATGGTAAAAAACCGTGCGTACTCAGGAAATCGTGGATTGGATCCATTTGATTTTGAGCATTTTAAAATTCAACGATTTAACCTATTGGTTAATGGAGTTCAAGTTCCTTCTCAGGCCCTTGAGTTTGATTACTCGAACACCGAAAATGCCCAAAGCGCGCGAGGATATAATATGCTATTTAGAGGAAGTGGAATAAAACATTACGATCGGGGCCTGCAAATTACAAAGGAAATGTTTGATAAAAACAGTTTTATATTAGCCTTTGACCTAACTGCTGATCATTCAAACTCAACTGTGTGCTCGAATTTAATTTCTCAAGGTACCATCCGGATTGAAGGTAGATTTTCGGCACCACTTACTGAAGCAGTAACTTGTTTAGTTTATTGCGAATACGACTCAATGATTGATATTGATAAGAATCGAAATATCAGAGTTCTCCTTTAAACATGAATACATTACAAATTATTGATTTACTATTTAAGAATACATATACAAAAGCTATTTTCAAATGAGTTTTTCCATCGGATCAGCTACCCAAAACGATTTCTAAGTTTCCAGCTCTAACTATTGCCAACACTGATACTTCAGATCAACCTGGCACACATTGGATTGCATTCCATTTTAATAGTAATAGGTCAGTAGAGTTTTTTGACTCCTATGGGCAATATCCCCAAAAAAAAGAGTATATAACGATTTTAAAAAAAAATTCTATTAAATATTTTTATAACAAACAGCAACTACAAGGATATTTCTCAAATACTTGTGGACATTATTGTATACGGTATAGCCTTCTTCAAAGTACAAAAAAATCATTAAACTGTTTCTTAAAAAATTTTAAGAGAAATAATTTTTTTATAATGATAAGCTTATTCTAAAAATGTTTAAGAAATATTTTAAAAATAAAAAAACAATTTAATTAAAATAAAATCAATTAATATTGTTTATTGTGGGACTTCTATATAATCTCTGGTTCAACTTATAATATCTTAACATAATATTAATGGCTTCGTCTTTTAATAGAGGCAGTCTATGACACTGGCAGGTATCCGGTCCAACCGTGGCGTCTTCATCACTCCAGGGACAAAGCTTGTAGTGAAAACCATACTTTGAGTGAATAAGTTCCTTGCCTTCCAAATCCTCCAGTGTAAGTCGTAAATATTCCAGTCTGGTTACGTGCTCCTCGAAGATCATGTCTTCGAACTGCATTAAGAACAACTCAATTTGTTTCGAGTGCATTTTAATAGTTGCTTATTTTTTGGTTTTTACTCTTTAAGGTTGTGCAAACGACTGATGCAGAAGAAAGAATCTTGTGGTCTTATATGGGGGAGTTGTCCTTATTTACTTTATTTATTTGTAGATATAAATTCGAATAGAGCAGGACTATATCTATTCATATCTTTTCCTTTGTACACAATATGAGAAATGCCATTCACATTTAACTTCCTAAAGGGTGTCTTAGTGGAAATCTTGTTTACATAACTTTTAGGTAAAACTATCCAAATGTTTTCGTTGTCCTTGTCTGTTAAATATAGAGCTATTTTATTTCCATAAGGTGTTTTTTTCAGTTTGCATCCAATGATCTTATACTCAAAACCAATATATAGATTTTCAAGTTTTGTATAACCAATCAGAGGCTTCAATTCATTAAGGGTTGTTATAAAATCCTGAAGAAATAAAGTTAATTGTAATACGGTGTTAAATAAACATTTCGAGCTGAACAAACCATTTTAGTGCTTCGTTAGTCCGGATTGGTTATTATCAGGTAATTTTCAGTTGTATACTAATTTATTTAAAAGGAATACATAGCCTTTTATACTCTTGAAGTACTTATATATATATATATATATATGTATATATATACAAGGGAAAAGATATATATATATATATATATGTATATATATATATATTTTTATATATATATATATATATTTCGAATAGAATATATATTTATACATATATATATATATATATATATATTTATTATTATTTAATTTTTTAATGGATAATTTACACAATTCCTTATTCCAACTATTATCAAGCAAACCAATGTACGGATTTGCTTGGGAGTCTTCAATTTCGTCAAAAAGACTATCATCAGCTGGAAATTTGAATGAGAAGTCCGGCTGAGGCTCCTCCTCCATATCGAACGGCTGAGCAAATACAGCATCAATCCAGCTTACGGAACAAAAACTGTTTTCGTGTGCTTGCTGTGATGCAAGATACTCTTGAGACGTCATGCCAATTGGTTCATCGCCTAAATCTGCACATGTCAAGTCTTCCGGAATCGACTGTGTTGAGGAACTGGGGGGTGCGAATATGACCCCAAGAAAAATCTTCAACCTTGTTAGTGTCCTCGACGACCTGCGCAATTTCATCGTCCGTATCGACGAAAATGACTGAATCGTTAGAGATTGACATATTGGGTTAAACAAGAATACTGAATATAAACTCCTTGCGTGACCCACTTTTTATACCCGAAAAAGAAACAGTACACTTGGGAATCAAATACATGCAACCAATACATTCGATTGGTTGACTGCTGTGAGGGAAATCTGTGATGGTGTATGTCTTTGAGGGTGGAAAATATCTAGAAAGGCAAGGTCGTCAAACAATTGTGATGGCGACTGAACAGTTGTGCGTATGTATATGTTTACTTGAGTGGGATCAAACCCGATTTTCTAGAGATCAGATGGATGGGGGGTATCTTGTCGAGATTTCATACCATTAATTAAATGACTTTACAACCTGAAGTCTAGGGTATAAATGCAACTGCAGCTTAAAGTAGCTACAACTAATGCATTCGACCTATTTTATGGTTTTTAAAACGGGATTTGCGCAAGCAATGGGTTTCGCCAAGGTGTACAGTTTATTGGTCCTGTATCCCAAATTTCGGACAACAAAAAATACCTGTCCTTTTTCTATACCTAAAAAACCTGTATACGCACAGATAGGGTAGCGGAATTTCGTTAACCCCTGTGATTTAAAAATAGAAACTGTCTTGATGAGAGAGAGGGAGAGAGAGGAAGAGAAAGTCTCTCTTAGAAATAATTGAGTATTTAAACTAGATCTGACATTTTGTTTGTTTGACCAAAGTAATTATAGAATATAAAGTTGTATATTATTAATGTCTGGCTTGCACACTTTAAATTGGTCGAAGATAAAATTCTATATTTTGAAGAGTCTAACTTATAAAAAAATTATTTCATTTATGATAAATTATCCTATTGCACCGAAGAATTAAGGTAGAGGAGCTATGTACATAAAAGAAACGGCCCAGTGTAACGTACAAACTCTCAGGAGTATGGACACACCAGGACATACTGCCAACTTCGATCAGTCTGTGTAGTTTGTAGAGACTTTTACAATTCCACTAATTGCCCTGCCAACAAGGAAGACCCCCAAAAGAAAAAAGGCAGGTCCCAAGACAGTCACAAAGCCCACTGAAAGCTATGAAGGTTACTATGCAACAAAGTATGATGGAATTTATGTCCTTCATGAAAACGATCAGGCAAACACTGGTTCAAAACCAGAAGATGGTGTTACAGTGCTTGCAGCCAAGCAGTTAAAATAATTGACAAATCTACAAATAACTATGTGGAACGCCAATTGCGTTTCCCGGCACAAACTTTAAATAACACAATTCCTGAATAAAAATACCGCACAGATCATCCAGACGGTAAAGCCCACGGCGGAACCGGCATCAAACATACCCACTAAGGACCACGACTCGTGACTCCCAAAAGGAAGGCAATTATATAATGCAATTATAAAACTAAGCAACAAATTGGACTATGTTTCTCCAGGTAACCCCACATACTGGCCAGCAGACCCCAGAAAGGTCCCAGACTTAATAGATTTTGCGGTGACAAAAAACATTCCACGCAATATAATAAACTCCAAAGCGCTTTCGGATCTTTCATCTGACCACTCGCCAGTGCTAATAACTCTTCTTCAAAGCCCAATAACTGCAGATCACCCCAAGAGACTGACACCGCACGAAACAAACTGGTTAAAATATAAAAATAACCCTACATTTTAGAAATTCGCCTTAAAACTTTATTTTTTCTAAATCCAAGAAAAGATTTCTATTTTCAAGGAATTTTTTTCTCAAAACAAGAAAACTTTTCTTGAATCAAGAAAGAGTTTCTCAAATGTAGAAATTGTCGCCATAAATTTAACTCGCCTTAAATCCAAGAAAGAATTTCTATATTTTGGTAAAAATGGCACTTGTTTTTCGAAATTTTTTTCTTAAAATAAGGAATTCTGCCCAAAAAAATAGAAAAATTTGCTCAAATTAACCTTAAAAATTCGATAACCCTAAAAAATAGAAACGCTTTCTTAATTATAGAAATATTAAACTCCTTGCGTGACCCACTTTTTATACCCGAAAAAGAAACAGTACACTTGGGAATCAAATACATGCAACCAATACATTCGATTGGTTGACTGCTGTGAGGGAAATCTGTGATGGTGTATGTCTTTGAGGGTGGAAAATATCTAGAAAGGCAAGGTCGTCAAACAATTGTGATGGCGACTGAACAGTTGTGCGTATGTATGTGAGATATTATTTAGTACAGTTTATTAATATTATTTCGCGGTGCACAGTTACTGAATATAATAATTGGCTTTTATTAAATTGCTGGATAAATGCTGCTGCTTTCTGCTGATTCTTTCACACACGTTCGGCTGCTTCGATTCTCTTCTGCTACTGTCCTGTTCGGCTGCTCCTTCTTCTGCTTCCGTGCTGTACGACTTCTGCTGCTGTTACTCTGCTGTACGACTTCTGCTGCTGTTACTCTGCTGTACGACTTCTGCTGCTGTTAACCAGTGTGCCTTTAGTAGATCTGCTTGCCTACTCTCTGTTACATTCGGTCATCCTGATTAGTCATCAGTCCCTGATGACCATGCCTCCTCGTTGTGTACAGAAAAACTCCATAATTTCATGTTATCATTGCTCGTGCTCGTATTTTTGGGTCCCTCGACGTCTGCTGCTTTTCGTACATTATAACGTCCGCCTCGTTTCACTTCTGTTATTTCGTATGGACCTAAGAATTCGCTTGCCATCTTTCTCCCAGCTACGAATTGCGTTCTACGGATGGCGACGAGATCTCCAACTTTGTATCCGTACTCGCATTTTCGCTTTTTATCAAATTGCTCCTTATATTTTGTCTGGGCCTCCCGAATATTATCTTTTGCTTCTTGTCGCATTTTCTTTCTTTCGTCATCAAAGTTATCAACCATCTCCTTTTCTAGTAGTTGAAGTATATCGCTATCTGGTCTACAACGCATTTTTATCCCGATCAGCAGCTCAAATGGAGAACGCTTTGTAGATTCATGAACTGTGCCATTGATAGCCATCTGAACTCGAGGTACAAACTTGTACCATCTTCCAGGTTCCTCCGACGACAACTTTGAAATAATGCTCAGGATGGATCGGTTTACACGTTCTATTTGTCCATTGCCTCTTGGAACTCCTGTGGTGCTCCAAACGTGTTCGATGTTTTCTTCCTTCACAAATTCCTCAAAGCTAGACGACGTAAATGCTGCTCCGCGATCGCTTACTATACGAGCTGGATTACCAAAGATGTCCGACCATTCCCGTAACTTCTTGAGGACTTCGTCTGCACCTGTTGTTTTGGTGGGATACATCCATACGAACTTGCTAAAGCTGTCAACCATCGCGTAGATGTACTTGTAGTGCTTTGAAGTAGCATCCATTGGTCCCAGATGGTCTACGTGTATAGTATGAAGCGGCTCTGATCCTTTGTCGATTTGATGCAAAAATCCATCTTTTTTGCCCAACTTTTTATTGTAGATTATACATTTCATACAGTTTCCTAGGATCTGCTGTACCTTCCCTTCTAGATGTGGGATCCAATAACTCTGCTGTATGGCATGCATTGTCTTTTGTACGGCAAAGTGGCCTGCATTGTGTGCCTCTGTTATTATCTCTCTCTCCAGCGATTTCGGTATTGCTAACCGATCCGTTCCCTGCACAACCTTGTACACCAGACCAGCCTTTAATTTAAAGTTGTCATATGGTTTACTTTTCAGGATTTCGGAGACTGCTTTAATCATCGTATCCTCCTGCTGGGCTTTCTTGATTCTTGCTGTGACTTCCGACGATACCATCATGACATCAATTGGGTATCGACTCAGGCAATCCACGTGCTTCAGCCGCTCTCCTGGTCTGTGTTCCACCTCGAAACTGTAGTCCTGCAGGTACAGTACCCATTGGGCTACCTCTCGCGGAACGTCCTTCTTGCTTAACGTTTGCTTAAAAGCGGCGCAATCAGTTACAAGCTTGAAGTTGGTGCCGAGTATGTACTGACGGAATTTTTTGCATGCGAGAAAAACAGCTTTGGCTTCTTGTATATAGCTATGCTGGCGTGCTTCAGACTCTGAGGTTTTCTTGCTCCAGAATAAGACCGGATGCAATTGTCCTTCATGCCACTGTAACAACGTAGCTGCGAACCCATCCTTCGACGCGTCGGTGTGTATCTCAGTTTTTGCATTCCTGCGGTAGAGTCTTAGCACCGGCTCGCTCACCAATGCTTCCTTTAATATGGCGACCGCCTGTTGTTCTTCCAGACCCATTTTAAATTTAACGTCTTTTCGCAGCAAATTCGTTAGTGGTTTTGCGATCAGTGAATAGTTTTTTATAAACTTGCGGAAAACCCAGTTAATCCCAAAAACGACTGCACCGCCCTGATGTTTTGCGGTATTGGAAACTTTCTAATGGCTTTGGTTTTCTCCGGTCCTGGCTTAATTTCTCCTCCTCCAACTTGATGTCCCAAAAATGTTATTGAGGACTGCAGGAATCGACATTTTTTCCACTTCATCTTCAGCTCGTATTCAGCTGCTACATCTAAGACCTTCTTTAGCTTTTCCAGGCATTCTTCGGCAGTTTCGGCGTGTATAACAATGTCGTCCATGTAAAGATCCAGAATGTTTTCATTTATGAGGTTTTGCAACACATGACCAATGAAGCGGATGAAGACTGCTGGCGAATTGCAAAAACCGAAAGGAGCTCGATTGAATTCAAAAAGGCCCTCCTTCGTTATGAACGCTGTATACTTCTTGCTGCTTTCTTCGACTGGAACGTGAAAGAAACCATTTTCCAAGTCCATTATGGTGAAAATTTTTGCATTTTCCAGTTTTTCAAGCACATCTTCAACGATTGGAACGGGGAAGCAATCTTTTAGCACCATCTTGTTCAACTGGCGATAGTCCACGCAGACCCTGTTGCTCCCATCTTTTTTCTTGACGATTACTGTGCGGCTGGCGAAATTTGAGGATGAGCGCCGTATTATTCCAGCGTTCAGCCATATATCAATCTGCAGCTTGACTACATCAGCTTCGCTAATAGCCACTCGGCTTGGAGCATGTCGAAACGGTGTTATGTTCTCATCTGGTAAAATTTTCAGCGTGATCGGGCACACAGCAGTCTGCTTCTTTTCGGAAAATTCTTCAATCATAGATTGGACGGTATCTCTGTACTGTGAGGGGACATCAATATCAGTATTTTCTTTAACCACATTGTAGATACTTAACTGATTCGTGTTCACAGTTTCCTCCTCATTCAGAGGAGAAAACTGATATCCTTCCGGCGTCGACCTCATTGTGAATTTGGATATAAAGTCATATCCCAGCAGCAAATCGCATCCGATGGCATGATTGGCCACCACAAGAAGCTTGTGTGCCAGACACATACCGTCGATCTCCACTTCTGCCATAAATTGACCAGCGGAGCGTGTGATATTGTTTCCAAGTCCTCTTAAAGTTGTAGAGCTTGGCTGCAAGAGCGCGCTACCCATTTTCTCAAACACGGACATTTTTAATAGGGTAACATCTGCACCTGTGTCTATGAGCCCCTTGACTTGCACATTGTTGATTTTCAGAGACTTAAGGCGTTTTTCCTCGTATGCTACGTTTACGGCAGCCGTACCAGGGCAATCTTTCGACATGTGACCACTCTGATTGCAGCGGAAACACTTTAATGCAGCTCGGCAATCCTTGCGTAGATGTTCTTGGGATCCACAATTGTAGCAGTGCAGTTTCCTCACATAGCTGTTGTGCTCGGGCTTCATTGCGAGCTGCTGTGATTCTTTCTTCTTCACCATCACATTATCATCGATCTGACGCGTTCGTTCGTAGATTTCGTATTTCTCTTTTAGCTGCTTGTAAGAACTGCATCCATACAACGTGTACTTGTAATCCGTTTTAAGCCTCAATCCGTCGACAATGTACCGAATTACCGACTCAGTGTCTAATGTCCCACGAGCAGCAATGCGTTTCATCTGTAGCATGTATTCGTGAAAGCTTTCGTTTTTTGCTTTCACTCGCACAGACAGCTGATTGTGAATTTGGGCACTGCATACACGATCGCACTCGAATTCCGTTACAAGTTGTTGACGCAGCTGACTGTACTCGTACACTTCTGTAGACTCGAGAAAAAGAGCGGCTGTACATGTCATTTTGGCACGAGCTTGTACGTATTTCTGCTTGTCGTTAAGCCCATATGCGTCGGCGTTTAATTCGAAGTTATTAAACCACTGTTGCACAGACATATTTTCTCCACTGAACTCAGGAATTATTTTGGCAAAATTTTCCACTACCAGCTTCTTTTTGCATCAATTTTTTCGGCTGTAATTTTCAACGTGAGAAGTTGAACCAAATCTTGGAGAGTCTGCGTGTTTTGTTCTAAGACGTTTGTGTCGTTTCGGCGATTGTTTCCACATGTCCCTGATCCACTTGGGCCCTCGTATATTTCCACTTTCTCATCTTGTGGTTCCTTTTCATTTGTCATAATAATTCTGTTGCGCAATACCCTTACCGGTAGTCTGCTTGAAGATACCGTTTTCTTTTTCTGATCCTCTTTCCTTCTGGTTGTTGTCTCGTTTCCTCTGCTGGCGGCTTTTGAGGAATGTGGCACCAAACTGTTTTGTTGTCTCGCTTTATCTAATTGTTTCTGAGACATGCGGATTGCGCATTTTATCACTTTTCACTGGCAATTCGCGACTGGTTGAGCCCCCAAATGTGAGATATTATTTAGTACAGTTTATTAATATTATTTCGCGGTGCACAGTTACTGAATATAATAATTGGCTTTTATTAAATTGCTGGATAAATGCTGCTGCTTTCTGCTGATTCTTTCACACACGTTCGGCTGCTTCGATTCTCTTCTGCTACTGTCCTGTTCGGCTGCTCCTTCTTCTGCTTCCGTGCTGTACGACTTCTGCTGCTGTTACTCTGCTGTACGACTTCTGCTGCTGTTACTCTGCTGTACGACTTCTGCTGCTGTTAACCAGTGTGCCTTTAGTAGATCTGCTTGCCTACTCTCTGTTACATGTATATGTTTACTTGAGTGGGATCAAACCCGATTTTCTAGAGATCAGATGGATGGGGGGTATCTTGTCGAGATTTCATACCATTAATTAAATGACTTTACAACCTGAAGTCTAGGGTATAAATGCAACTGCAGCTTAAAGTAGCTACAACTAATGCATTCGACCTATTTTATGGTTTTTAAAACGGGATTTGCGCAAGCAATGGGTTTCGCCAAGGTGTACAGTTTATTGGTCCTGTATCCCAAATTTCGGACAACAAAAAATACCTGTCCTTTTTCTATACCTAAAAAACCTGTATACGCACAGATAGGGTAGCGGAATTTCGTTAACCCCTGTGATTTAAAAATAGAAACTGTCTTGATGAGAGAGAGGGAGAGAGAGGAAGAGAAAGTCTCTCTTAGAAATAATTGAGTATTTAAACTAGATCTGACATTTTGTTTGTTTGACCAAAGTAATTATAGAATATAAAGTTGTATATTATTAATGTCTGGCTTGCACACTTTAAATTGGTCGAAGATAAAATTCTATATTTTGAAGAGTCTAACTTATAAAAAAATTATTTCATTTATGATAAATTATCCTATTGCACCGAAGAATTAAGGTAGAGGAGCTATGTACATAAAAGAAACGGCCCAGTGTAACGTACAAACTCTCAGGAGTATGGACACACCAGGACATACTGCCAACTTCGATCAGTCTGTGTAGTTTGTAGAGACTTTTACAATTCCACTAATTGCCCTGCCAACAAGGAAGACCCCCAAAAGAAAAAAGGCAGGTCCCAAGACAGTCACAAAGCCCACTGAAAGCTATGAAGGTTACTATGCAACAAAGTATGATGGAATTTATGTCCTTCATGAAAACGATCAGGCAAACACTGGTTCAAAACCAGAAGATGGTGTTACAGTGCTTGCAGCCAAGCAGTTAAAATAATTGACAAATCTACAAATAACTATGTGGAACGCCAATTGCGTTTCCCGGCACAAACTTTAAATAACACAATTCCTGAATAAAAATACCGCACAGATCATCCAGACGGTAAAGCCCACGGCGGAACCGGCATCAAACATACCCACTAAGGACCACGACTCGTGACTCCCAAAAGGAAGGCAATTATATAATGCAATTATAAAACTAAGCAACAAATTGGACTATGTTTCTCCAGGTAACCCCCACATACTGGCCAGCAGACCCCAGAAAGGTCCCAGACTTAATAGATTTTGCGGTGACAAAAACATTCCACGCAATATAATAAACTCCAAAGCGCTTTCGGATCTTTCATCTGACCACTCGCCAGTGCTAATAACTCTTCTTCAAAGCCCAATAACTGCAGATCACCCCAAGAGACTGACACCGCACGAAACAAACTGGTTAAAATATAAAAATAACCCTACATTTTAGAAATTCGCCTTAAAACTTTATTTTTTCTAAATCCAAGAAAAGATTTCTATTTTCAAGGAATTTTTTTCTCAAAACAAGAAAACTTTTCTTGAATCAAGAAAGAGTTTCTCAAATGTAGAAATTGTCGCCATAAATTTAACTCGCCTTAAATCCAAGAAAGAATTTCTATATTTTGGTAAAAATGGCACTTGTTTTTCGAAATTTTTTCTTAAAATAAGGAATTCTGCCCAAAAAAATAGAAAAATTTGCTCAAATTAACCTTAAAAATTCGATAACCCTAAAAATAGAAACGCTTTCTTAATTATAGAAATATTTTCTTAATTATAGGAATATTTTCTTAAATATATAAATTAATTCCAAAATATAGAATATTTCTATAACATAGAAAACATTTTCTAAAATGACCATAAAATTGTTCTAACCCTGTCGGAGTAGCCTAGGGGTTAGAACGTCTGACCAGAAATCTAAGCACCGCAAGTTCAATTTCAGCTGCCGACATGTTTCTTTTTTTATTTTTACTATAAACACAGATGAGAAGTAATGCTTAGAACGACTAAAGGTTATACCCTTTATTGAAAAGTAATTTAAATATTTTTTGAAATATGAAATATAGAAAATATTTTCTAAAATATCACACTCTGACTATAAAATTGATCTAACCCTGTTCGCGTAGCCCAGGGGTTAGAACGTCTGACCAGAAATCTAAGCATCACAAGTTCAATTTCAACTTCCGTCGAGCCAAACATTTTTTTGTTTTTCTCTTTTTTTACTTGTGTTATAAACAGACATGAGAAGTAATGCTTAGAACGACTAAAGGTTTTACCATTTATTGAAGAGTAATTAAAATATTTTTTGTCATATGAAATATCATCTAAGAAAATTTATTTAAAATATTTCGACTTTCACATTTGCGAGTTCAAGAGTTCTAAAAAATATTTTAAACTAATAATCTCCGCTAACGCCCCATCATATACTCGTTGGTTTTGCCGTGTGTTCATCGCGCGGGACCGTGGCTTCATTCGATGTCTTTGAACGCACGCGCGGGAGACCTGGGTTCGAATCCCACTGACGGACGAATAAAATTTATAAGTTTTTTTCGAATAGATACTTATCGGAGTTAACTTGTAAGAACTGAAATAAATCATAATTATACACAATTTTTCTCTCTCTCTTCCCCCACAGAAATCTAGCTAAAATCGATCTTGACAATTCATTAGTGCAATATTAATACAAACTTTGAGACTTTTCTGAATGAATATATATTCATAAGTCCATAAATCCGGAATGAAATATTACATCATGATGAATGTAGGCACATTTTTTCTAATTTTTTGAAAAAATCCCCTAGAACTTATGGTTAGATGCCCTACTTTTAAGAAATATTTTTCTATTTTTTAGAAAAATTTTTCTTGTTTTTAGGGCCCTTCGCCTTAGATTTTAGAAAGGAACGCCCTTAATTTTAGAAAAATTTACCCTAAAATTTAAGGTGCGATGCCTTTGAAGACAAAAATAAGGCGAATTTCTTGTTTTTAGGGTTAATTTTGGTATGAGTGTAAGTTCTCACATCGAACTAACCCCGCAGCTCAAAATCGAAACGGACATCGAAAGACCCACTGATGCTTTTGAAGATGTCGCCAGCAGCCACTATTTCAACACCACAATCGAGACATTTCAAAAATAATCTGCAATTGGATCAGCTTGTACTGGAAAAAAGTCATCTGCGAAGAGCTTGGCAAACCATTAGATCGACATCTTCAAAACAACGCCATAAGGAATCAACTCGCATACTATACCGAGCCCTGAAGAAAGACGCTGAAAATGCACAACTGCGGTACATCGGAAAACTTTCGCCAAGCAGTGCAAATCATCTAAATCACTCCGATAAGAAACCCATCAGGTGGCTGGGACCGCAGCGACGAAGATAGAACCGAAACTTTTGCTTCACATCTCCTAAGCGTTTTCCAGACGAACCCTGCTACTGGTTCATTGCTCCTACCACAAATTGAATCGAAAACAAGAGAGAACGCTATAGTCGAGTGCCTCGACTATTAGATACCCGTTACTCAGCTAAACAACTTAATATAAATATGCCTTCTTGTATGTTTTTCGCCGCTCCAATTAGCTCCCGATTTTTATATTAAAATCGGTACCCAGGGAACACCACGTGGAGGCCGTTAATTTGCAACGGGGTCTTTCAAACCAAAATAAAATTTGGGGACCTATGAGTCGACATGAGTTGCCAAACATTATTCAAGTTTGGAATCTCCATGTTCCCCAAAATTTTGTTTATCCGTAACATACGGAAGGCATACTTCTGTACTTACTACTAATACTACTAATACTTATTTGACCTTACTAATTTTTTTTTTGGGGTTTTTGCGTTTTTTTTTAATAAACAAGAAAGGAAAGCTAACTTCGGGCGGAGCCGAAGTTGATATACCCTTGCAGAATATTCTGTAAATAATATTCTCCAAAATTATTCATATGATGCATTCTTAATACAAATAAAAATCCCAACTTCCTAACTTTAAAAACACCAAAGTTATGGCAATTTCAATCGTTCAGTTATATGGCAGCTATAGGATATAGTCGGCCGATCCCTATAAAATTTGGTAGGTCGGATTGATTGGCCAAATATAAAACCCATAGAAAATCCCAACTTCCTAACTCTAAAAACACCAAAGTTATGCTATTTCCTATCGTTATATGGGAGCTATAGGATATAGTCGGCCGATCCTTATGAAATTTGGTAGGTCGAATTGATTGGCCAAATAAAGAAGCCGTAGAAAATCCCAACTTCCTAACTTTACAAACACCAGAGTTATGGCATTTCCTATCGTTCAGTTATATGGCAGCTATAGGATATAGTCGGCCGATCCCGGCCGTTCCGACTTATATACTGCGTGCAAAGGAAAGAAGGGTGTGTGCAAAGTTTCAATTCGATAGCTTTAAAACTGAGAGACTAGTTCGCGTAGAAACAGACAGACGGACAGACGGACAGACGGACAGACGGACAGACGGACATGGCTATATCAACTCAGGAGGTGATCCTGATCAAGAATATATATACTTTATAGGGTCGGAGATGTCTCCTTCACTGCGTTGCACACTTTTGACCAAAATTATAATACCCTCTGCAAGGGTATAAAAATAATTAGTTTAATTTAAGTATATACATACTTTAAAAAAGTTTGCATGCAACTATTTAATTTTTTTAGGGTTTTTTGTTTATTCAATTAACTATAAAATTTAATTAAGTTATTATAAAAAAATAATGTAAACAAAAAATCAAAAAACAAAAAAATTAAATAGTTGCATATTTAATTTTTTTTGTTTTTTGATTTTTTGTTTAATTTAAATATATACGTACTATAAAACAAATATAAAACTATTTAATTTTTTTGCGTTTTTGTTTTTTGTTTAATTTAAATATATACATACTATATACAATGCTTCGTTTGAGTGTGTAGAAGCCTCAACGAAGCAGAGAATGGAAGACTTAAGCATTAGCTGATCAGAACACACATCGCTAATGTGGCAGTGCAAGCTTTCCGTATTATGGAAAAAGACATGAAGGTTCGGACTATTGAGTAAACAATCGAAATGGGTACCCAGTAACTTAGCGGAACGCAGTTCTCGGAGCTCTTCCTCGGAAGCCGATCCCTGGGCGGATCTTGGGGGGACGAAAGGTCCAATAATACAGAGACCTGCTGCACTTGTGGCTCTGCTACAGGCTACGTACAGCGCAGCTCTCTGCATGGTAGGACTAGTGTGAACCACCACTTTGCTGTACGTAGCGCCTTGATTTTTGTGAATAGTTATTGCTTCTGCAGGTACCACTGGAAACTGCTTCCGGTCAATGGTTGTAGCCTGGTTAGAATTAAAGCTTTTTATGATCTTAACTAATGGGGTCCATGAAGCCTCTTGGCGATGACTGCACTTTGATCGTGCAGCTACTCCTATACTGTCATCTAAAAATTGTATCCAAAGAATGTTTGGAGAGTTGGACGTGTTGAAACCTATCTCCCTAAGGACACCAGTGGCTCCGTTTACGAGACCATCTGATGTGTCTACATTGACCGTCATCATGTATTTAGCAGTGGTTTTTAAAATGAGCGAGGTACATAAACCTTGTGTCTCAGATGTTTTTAATGCCCTAGCTTGTTCCAGACATCTGTTCCCCTGCTCTGAGCTAATATGTGCAGATTTTACAGAGTCAATGGCTTCCGAAATGAACTGATCAGTGGGAATCGAGTTGAGCTTCTCCCTATTGTATCGGTCTGTGTCTTGATTGCTTGAAAAAAGGTGAATGGACCATATCTTCAGACGACATTTGGCCGGACGCCATGTTGTTGAGTGCTGGACATCTCGCTGTCGCATTATGTCTGTGAGCTCGAAAAACCTAAAAGTACTCCAGAGGAGGGATCCAAATATAGTGCTGTATGGATCATGCGACGGCGGCTGGAAAATCCAACGATTACAAACTGCTTCAGGCGAGAGTCCAGGTGGGAAAACATGGTTGCGCCGACCATAGAAATTTCGTCTATTATAAGAACTTTAAGATCAATAAATCTTGAACGCAGGGTATTTAACAGATCAGGGCTTAAACTCCTAAATGCAGACCCAGCCTGATTTACAGGGAGAGAGAACATGGAATGGAGAGTGGAGCCTCCGATTCCAAAAGCAGCTTTGCCTGTGGGAGCACACAGCAGTATATTAACAGATGTTGGGTCGCATCCTACTCTACCATTATACTCCTTGGAAAGGGACTGGAATAAGGTGGATATAAGTCTACTCTTGCCGACACCTGCTCCACCTCCTACGAACTCATGGAAACTAGCATTTCTCTTTGCATTGTGCGAGACATGCGTAAGGAAAGTGTTTTGCTTTAAATTAAGAGACATAACTAAGGTGGCTAAATTTTCAGGGGAAATAATTGGCGGGAGCTTTATTATGCGGATATTGCTATCCGGATCTACTTCGTCTAAGTTTAAAACATTTATTTGAGAAGATATTTCTGGAAAAGCTAAGGCCCTAAACTCCTGATTAACTGCGGCTTCCTCATCTACATTTTCCTCGCTACTTATCTCAGCCTCCATGGCCCTTCTGAGCGCGTCTTCTAAGCTGCCTATGGCATTATACCTATCAAAGTTGGCTTTAATAGCCTCCACGTGCTCATGATAAAACTCCTCACAATTTCTCTGAAACAATTCAACCTGTTCATCTCTCCATGGAGAATATAGCAAAACTAATGCTCTAAAAAAGTTGGGCCTATCAGAATTAATATTAAAGGGTCTATACCTAATGATATTCGGATGGTTTCTTTCCCTAATAAATCCACTACCATCGCGAAGTGCGAAAAAAACTGTTCCTAAGACTTCATTTTCTTCTTCAGCCTCATTGTTACTATTTTCCCCTTGGCGAGCTCTACCACGGGTTTTAGAATACTCATAATTTGCAGCAAAATCGGCTAAACACAGGCCGTCATGGGAATCTGGTCTTTGTTCGTATCTGTCCAGCAAACCTTTCTGAAAGATGTCAGTGGAATCCTGAGGCATATTTTGCAGGACGCTGGTAGGTCTAAGCATACGAACTCGTTGTTCTGGAGGGAAGGTGTTTATGAACACGCAATTATTGCTTGTTTCTGACAACGCCAATCCCATACAACAATATACGGCCTCCTGAGCAGAGATCTCAGTGCCCGAAATAAACTTGTGACCGAGATACTGTAGCTTTTGACGAATGCTTGAGTTGCCTCTTCGAATGTCATTAGCTGCATCGCGCATTAACTTCGAAATACCCCTTTGGGACTAGTTAATGTAATTAATTATGTAGCTACAGCACGCAAAAGGGTCCAAAATTAACTGGATATCCATATTTGCCCTTTGCATTGAAAGAATATGTTTTAGGGTTGTCGAAAATTTTAAAAATATCGTATCGATGATATTTTTTTTTATCAAAAAAATGATAATATTTAAAATATCACAAAAAAATGTCGATATATTTGATATATTTGATATTTTTTTTGTTAAATGAAAAATTTCCCGCCCACAATAAAAGGGCAATAAGTTTCTTTGTAACAATAATAGTATTTTTATTATATATATATGTATGTCCAATATGCACTGTTTAGAGATTTTAAAAACACCATTTGTGTTATGTGGTCGTCTGTCATCCTACTCCTGGAGTCGCACACCACACATTTGATGACGGACGCCAGCCGCTCTTGTTTTGATCACTTTTTCGCAAAGTTTGCACTTTGCTGTGCCGTTTTTTATAATTGTATGATTAGATTTTACACTCATTTTTTCGCTCATCTTGATGCTCATTTTGACGCTTTAGAATTCAGGGTGACCAAAAACTAAATTATCAAAAAATATCAAATAAATATATCGGAAATCCGATATTTTGGCAAACAAAAAATCACGATTTAAATATATCATTTTTAGAAAAAAATATCGATATATTGATATTTTGATTTATTATCAACAACCCTAATATGTTTATTATAGGCATTAACTTGAATTTCTGCAAATGTTCTCTTCAAAAAAATCTGTGTTTTTTTCAAACTAGACCTAATAGCATATATATAGTCCTCGTAACTGACCTCATCGTGAGAAAGAAAATTTTCGAATATACTAAGATGGCTAATCAAATGCTCGGATTGATCGCGAAGTAAAAGACTGCGAATTTTCTGATAGTTTTCGTGATGAAGAGACAAATTGGGAGTTTCTTCGGGAAGTGGCTTCAATATTTCCGTGCGGGGCATTGGGGGGTATTTAATACCGAATCGACAAACGGATTCGCGCACCTTTTTAAGGCACGAATGCCCGTGCTTATGCTTTTGGTATTCAATGTATGGAGCCAAATCTGTGTTTGTAACATCCACAGTTACAAACTGATCAATGAAGGCTACTACACTACCAATAGATTCTTCACTGTTGAAATCCACTTCCGGGTCGTCTTTCAGCCAAAACATGCCGTGAATGTGAGGGGAACCTCTCCGTTGAAACTAAACTCGCCAATAATAGGTAGTAGCAAAGTTACTTCAAAAGACTCCCCCAGCTTCTTCATGAGCTTTAGAACTTCCCTATACCTATAATCGAAATACCTAGCACACGTCACTGGGTCAGTTCAAAGCTTCCTCCTCACTAATGTCAATCCTATCTACATTGCGCTTGAGCAGTACTGGCAGCTCTGGCCACCTAGTTTCTGCGGCCGACAGAGTTATAAATCATAGCCATGACTTTCTTCTTCTCATCTTCCCAGTGAGCAGGAGAAGTGCGAATGTCCTTAAGAATTCGATATCCGTCATCATGGGAAATTAAGTTTCCCATGAAAACTTCATCGAGTACGTTGGCGGCAGTTATCGCGCTAGAAACGATCCGCTTACGTAGGCAAGTTGAAATATTGTTTCGAATTTTCAACAATTCCAACTTCTTATAATTGAAGAACAACTTGTCAGTTCTACAACCTCTCCTATCTACGTTCCTAAGCTCTGATCTAACTATGGTTGTATAACTTTCCGAAGATGGTCTCTTGACGCCAGCATAAATGCTTTTTAACGCCAATTCTTCGGAGTCGACATCGAGAATCACGTCGAGAGGCTTTTGGCCCTCACCTGGAGCCATTGTGATTCTCGGAATTCCAACATTGTGTGCCTGGTTATTCTCAAGCAGAGTTTCCTGTCCTCCAGGAGTTAGCTTTTCGTCTTCTTCATTCTTTTCGGAATTTCCCACCTCCAAGTTTACATCTTCCTGCTGGATGGCTAGTTGTCCCTCTACAAAGGCTAAGTGTGCTTGAGAAGCTACGAATGGAACAGTTTCGGATGTGAAATCAGAGATCCACTGCTCGTTCACTGACACATTGTGCTTTCTGTAAAGCTCTGTACTAACTAAGTACCTGATGGCGTCAGCAATTTTGGAAGGCTTAATGGTCTCTGCCATGAAATCATGTCCGTACTCCATTCTTCGCTTGAGGTGGAGCTGTACAACCTCTGCCTCGTGGAAAGCTCGTGGAAGGGACGTCACGATGAATGGGGACATTTACAACAGCTCCTTTTATTGCACTCTGACGCTCATGACCTATCGACTTAATTATCATAAATAGAAGGCGAGGTGAAATCAGTCGCTCCTCCAAGGGAGTAAGCCCCTTCAAGGAATGAGGAATTTCTGGGAAGTCTAGGCCGTTGAAAATGGCACCTTTGGGCTTTCTTCCGGCTTTTATATTGCCGTGGCATGTGCCACAGAACTTAAAGGATTCCCCAGTGAAAGCAAGCTGGTTTGCATTCTGGTAAATCTCTTCCTTAAACTCCCAATTTTATTCCAAATAGGCTCTAGAAAGCTTACGTATTTGCTTGGGGAACCACAATCCCTTGCAGCAGAAGCCAATCTGATCGGGGCCAAGTTTTACTAACCTATTGAATTTGGCTATGTGAGCATCCAATCCAATAAATATATTTCTAGGAGTCCTATTTCCCTGGGATAAATCAAGTCGTTTCTTCTGACTTCGGTTTGCATTCTGAAGGTTTTCTGCATCCCTATTGCCACTGAGGCTTCTATACTGACTAACTCTCTGACTAATATTTGGAATGGCATCGATAGTTGCTTGTCGAGCAGCTATACGAGCACTTCGTCGAGCCAGTGTATTTCTCGCCTGCTCGACGGCCCTACGTTCCCTAAAACTCCTAGCTGTAGCTCTCCTAAACCTATCCTGCGCTCTTTGCAATAAGCGATCCTGAGTTGATTTTGCCTGCGCTCGTTGCAGGGTATTTGCTTCTTGCTCACCCGCACGATGCATAGCATCCAACCGCCTCAGAGAACGCCGCCGAGCATCGGCTGCTTGTTCACCCGCACGGAAATCAGGATCCAAGCGCCTTTCCGAACGGTCAGCAGTATTTCGGTCCTGCTCTGTAGTTCGGACTTGCCTAATTTGTCGCCTTAAAGCGCGACGCCGAGTATTGGCTGCTTGCTGACTCGCACGCAGAACGGGATCCAAGCGTCCTAACCGATGGTAAGCCGTATAACTAACTTGCTCGGTAGCTCGGACTTCTCTAACTTGTCGCCTTATAGCGCGACGCCGAGTATCGGCTGCTTGCTGACTCGCACGCAGAACGGGATCCAAGCGCCCTAACCGATGGTAAGCCGTATTACTAACTTGCTCGGTAGCTCGGACTTCTCTAACTTGTCGCCTTATAGCGCGACGCCGAGTGTCGGCTGCTTGCTCTCCGGCACGAAGAACGGGATCCAAGCGAATTTCCCTACGTCTTGCAGTATCTGCTCCCTGCTCACCCGCAAGAGTGTGCGGATTCAAGCGTCTTGACCTACGAGACGCTGTATTTACACCCTGCTCTGAATTCCTGGCTACTGCATTTTTCCTTCTCCTACGCTGAGATTCAGAATATTCTACCCTCTCCATCTCGGCATACTCTGGATTTTCCCTATTGGCCCTATTTCTCAACAATTGGTTCCTAGCCCGCTGAGATGCAGTGGGTCTATTCAAACGAGGCATTTTTGAAAATCTTAAATTTATATGACTACTACGATTATATACGCTGATTAGGTATATTATTAGAAATATAAGAATAAGGCTTTAAAAAAGCTACTTTCTTATATTTATATAATATACATTTTATAATATAATATAGTTAATATAAATTATATAATATAAATAATAGAATTATAAGTGTAAGTCTTAAAAAAGACTTAAACTTATAGTACTATTACTGAGATAAATACCTAAATGTTTAGAAATATAAGAATAAGCCTTAAAAAAGGCTGAATTCTTTTATTTATATACGGGTAAAGGGGCAGAGCGATTAAAAAAGAATTACGTTAATAATTTGCAAAAGTTAAATATATGAATAATAATAATCTTAGAGCAAGTCTTGAAAAGTCTTAAAGAGTTATTAATAACAAATCTACGTTAAAAGAGGCAGAGCGGAAAAAAATTAATTACGTTAAAAATTTGCAAAGTGAAAAATATGAATAATAATAATTTAATAGTAAGTCTTGAAAAGACTTAATCTTATATTATTATTATCAAAATCTACGTTAAAATGGGTACTTAGCAGCAAGCGCAGCAACCAGCCCAGCAGCAAACTACGGCAGCGAAGTCGGCAGCAAATCGACAGAGGCAGCAACAACTCGCGATAGCGTAACAATTTGTTTTCAAAATTTACGTTAGTTTTAAGCACAGAAAAATGAGTTTAATGAGTTTACAAAAATGCAAGTAAAAATGGATTCTGGATAGTTTACGTTAAGGGAGATTTGTTTTAAGATAGGCAAAACTGACAAAAATCGCAGTCGCAGACGAGAAGAGAGATCACATACGATGGTTAGTCGTAGACTAAAGCGAGAGCAGAATAGTTTGCAGCTCTGTAAAGTTCATAGCCGCCAATTTACTTGCACGGATTCCCGCCCTTTTTGCTAACAGCGAACCGTGCCTTCTAGAACTTTCCATTCTGCCTAGCACATCTTCCGTCTCTCTAGGGGCAGGTGAATGCACTTGTGAGAAACGAATATGAGCAAAAAGTGACAAACTGCGCGCCCCCGGGCGATTGAAACTGAGTTCAATGTAAATATGTACATACATATGTATATGCTTACATACATATACACATACGCCATTTTTTGACTCAGACCTCCAATTTGGCTAACTTGATTTGATTTGCATAGTTCTTCGGATATAGTTTGGTATTGACAAATGAAAACCATCGCAATTTCCTTTAATAGAAATCCTTATCGAAAATTAACGTTGACTCTGTTGAGCACCTTGGCCAGCTGTTCCAAAGTCATCCATTAGATGGCGCTATTGTAAGGCGGAAATGTAGGCGCTAGCCAGGCTTAAGCGTTTAATAGGTTTTTGGGCGTTAGAGTGGGCGTGGCAAACTTTTATTAGGCCAATCGATAGGTATTGACAAAACAAATACATATCAAAAAAATTTCATAATAGCATCAAAACTGTGGCCACAGCTTGTGACTTGTGGGCGTCAGAGGGGGCGTGGCGCCATTTTGAAACAAACTAGCGCTGCGTAGGAACTCTTAAAATCTACATGCCAAATGCCAATCATCTAGCTTTTATAGTTTCCGAAATCTCAGCGTTCATACGGACAGACAGACGCACAGACGGACATGGCTAGATCGTCTCGGCTAGTGATCCTGAACAAGAATATATATACTTTATAGGGTCGGAAACGCTTCCTTCTACATGTTACATACTTTTGCACGAATACAATATACCCTTTTACTCTACGAGTAACGGGTATAATAACAGTGAACCGTTTCGAAGTAGTTCGCAAGTTTGTTTCAAAATGGTGCACGCCCCCTCTGACGCCCACAAGCCACAAGCTGTGGCCACAGTTTTGATGCTATTATGAAAATTTTAATTGATATGTATTTGTTTCGTCAATACCTATCGATTGGCCTAATAAAAGTTTGCCACGACCACTCTAACGCCCAAAAACCTATTAAACGCTTAAGCCTGGCTAGCGCCTACATTTCCGCCTTACAATAGCGCCATCTAATGGATGACTTTGGAACAGCTGGCCAAGGTGCTCAACAGAGTCAACGTTAATTTTCGATAAGGATTTCTATTAAAGGAAATTGCGATGGTTTTCATTTGTCAATACCAAACTATATCCGAAGAACTATGCAAATCAAATCAAGTTAGCCAAATTGGAGGTCTGAGTCAAAAAATGGCGTATGTGTATATGTATGTAAGCATATACATATGTATGTACATATTTACATTGAACTCAGTTTCAATCGCCCGGGGGCGCGCAGTTTGTCACTTTTTGCTCATATTCGTTTCTCACAAGTGCATTCACCTGCCCTAGAGAGAGACGGAAGATGTGCTAGGCAGAATGGAAAGTTCTAGAAGGCACGGTTCGCTGTTAGCAAAAAGGGCGGGAATCCGTGCAAGTAAATTGGCGGCTATGAACTTTACAGAGCTGCAAACTATTCTGCTCTCGCTTTAGTCTACGACTAACCATCGTATGTGATCTCTCTTCTCGTCTGCGACTGCGATTTTTGTCAGTTTTGCCTATCTTAAAACAAATCTCCCTTAACGTAAACTATCCAGAATCCATTTTTACTTGCATTTTTGTAAACTCATTAAACTCATTTTTCTGTGCTTAAAACTAACGTAAATTTTGAAAACAAATTGTTACGCTATCGCGAGTTGTTGCTGCCTCTGTCGATTTGCTGCCGACTTCGCTGCCGTAGTTTGCTGCTGGGCTGGTTGCTGCGCTTGCTGCTAAGTACCCATTTTAACGTAGATTTTGATAATAATAATATAAGATTAAGTCTTTTTCAAGACTTACTATTAAATTATTATTATTCATATTTTTCACTTTGCAAATTTTTAACGTAATTAATTTTTTTCCGCTCTGCCTCTTTTAACGTAGATTTGTTATTAATAACTCTTTAAGACTTTTCAAGACTTGCTCTAAGATTATTATTATTCATATATTTAACTTTTGCAAATTATTAACGTAATTCTTTTTTAATCGCTCTGCCCCTTTACCCGTATATAAATAAAAGAATTCAGCCTTTTTTAAGGCTTATTCTTATATTTCTATACATTTAGGTATTTATCTCAGTAATAGTACTATAAGTTTAAGTCTTTTTTAAGACTTATATTATATAATTTAAATTAACTATATTTTATTATAAAATGTATATTATATAAATATAAGAAAGTAGCTTTTTTAAAGCCTTATTCTTATATTTCTAATAATATACCTAATCAGCGTATATAATCGTAGTAGTCATATAAATTTAAGATTTTCAAAAATGCCTCGTTTGAATAGACCCACTGCATCTCAGCGGGCTAGGAACCAATTGTTGAGAAATAGGGCCAATAGGGAAAATTCAGAGTATGCCGAGATGGAGAGGGTAGAAAATTCTGAATCTCAGCGTAGGAGAAGGAAAAATGCAGTAGCCAGGAATTCAGAGCAGGGTGTAAATACAGCGTCTCGTAGGTCAAGACGCTTGAATCCGCACACTCTTGCGGGTGAGCAGGGAGCAGATACTGCAAAACGTAGGGAAATTCGCTTGGATCCCGTTCTTCGTGCCGGAGAGCAAGCAGCTGACACTCGGCGTCGCTTTATTAGGCGAAGAAACACCGATGAAAGAGCTACAGAGCAGGTTGTTAATACCGCTGACCATCGGTTTAGGCGCTTGGATCCCGCTTTCCGTGCGAGTCAGCAGGCAGCCGATACTCGGCGTCGCGCTATAAGGCGACAAGTTAGAGAAGTCCGAGCTATCGAGCAAGTTAGTAAAACGGCATACCATCGGTTAAGGCGCTTGGATCCCGTTCTGCGTGCGAGTCAGCAAGCAGGCGATACTCGGCGTCGCGCTATAAGGCGACAAGTTAGAGAAGTCCGAGCTACCGAGCAAGTTAGTAATGCGGCATACCATCGGTTAAGGCGCTTGGATCCCGTTCTGCGTGCGAGTCAGCAAGCAGCCGATACTCGGCGTCGCGCTATAAGGCGACAAGTTAGAGAAGTCCGAGCTACCGAGCAAGTTAGTTATACGGCTTACCATCGGTTAGGACGCTTGGATCCCGTTCTGCGTGCGAGTCAGCAAGCAGCCAATACTCGGCGTCGCGCTTTAAGGCGACAAATTAGGCAAGTCCGAACTACAGAGCAGGACCGAAATACTGCTGACCGTTCGGAAAGGCGCTTGGATCCTGATTTCCGTGCGGGTGAACAAGCAGCCGATGCTCGGCGGCGTTCTCTGAGGCGGTTGGATGCTATGCATCGTGCGGGTGAGCAAGAAGCAAATACCCTGCAACGAGCGCAGGCAAAATCAACTCAGGATCGCTTATTGCAAAGAGCGCAGGATAGGTTTAGGAGAGCTACAGCTAGGAGTTTTAGGGAACGTAGGGCCGTCGAGCAGGCGAGAAATACACTGGCTCGACGAAGTGCTCGTATAGCTGCTCGACAAGCAACTATAGATGCCATTCCAAATATTAGTCAGAGAGTTAGTCAGTATAGAAGCCTGAGTGGCAATAGGGATGCAGAAAACCTTCAGAATGCAATCCGAAGTCAGGAGATTCGACTTGATTTATCCCAGGGAAATAGGACTCCTAGAAATATACCTATTGGATTGGATGCTCACATAGCCAAATTCAATAGGTTAGTAAAACTTGGCCCCGATCAGATTTGCTTCTGCTGCAAGGGATTGTGGTTCCCCAAGCAAATACGTAAGCTTTCTAGAGCCTATTTGGAATAAAATTGGGAGTTTAAGGAAGAGATTTGCCAGAATGCAAACCAGCTTGCTTTCACTGGGGAATCCTTTAAGTTCTGTGGCACATGCCACGGCAATATAAAAGCCGGAAGAAAGCCCAAAGGTGTCATTTTCAACGGCCTAGACTTCCCAGAAATTCCTCATTCCTTGAGGGGGAGGAGCGACCCTTGGAGGAGCGACTGATTTCACCTCGCCTTCCATTTATGATAATTAAGTCGATAGGTCATGAGCGTCAGAGTGCAATAAAAGGAGCTGTTGTAAATGTCCCCATTCCGGTTAGCAACATCGTGACGTCCCTTCCACGAGCTTTCCACGAGGCAGAGGTTGTACAGCTCCACCTCAAGCGAAGAATGGAGTACGGACATGATTTCATGGCAGAGACCATTAAGCCTTCCAAAATTGCTGACGCCATCAGGTACTTAGTTAGTACAGAGCTTTACAGAAAGCACAATGTGTCAGTGAACGAGCAGTGGATCTCTGATTTCACATCCGAAACTGTTCCATTCGTAGCTTCTCAAGCACACTTAGCCTTTGTAGAGGGACAACTAGCCATCCAGCAGGAAGATGAAAAATTGGAGGCGGGAAATTCCGAAGAGAATGAAGAAGACGAAAAGCTAACTCCTGGAGGGCAGGAAACTCTGCTTGAGAATAACCAGGCACACAATGTTGGAATTCCGAGAATCACAATGGCTCCAGGTGAGGGCCAAAAGCCTCTCGACGTGATTCTCGATGTCGACTCCGAAGAGTTGGCGTTAAAAAGCATTTATGCTGGAGTCAAGAGACCATCTTCGGAAAGTTATACAACCATAGTTAGATCAGAGCTTAGGAACGTAGATAGGAGAGGTTGTAGAACTGACAAGTTGTTCTTCAATTATAAGAAGTTGGAATTGTTGAAAATTCGAAACAATATTTCAACTTGCCTACGAAAGCGGAGCGTTTCTAGCGCGATAACTGCCTCCAACGTACTCGATGAAGTTTTCATGGGAAACTTAATTTCCCATGATGACGGATATCGAATTCTTAAGGACATTCGCACTTCTCCTGCTCACTGGGAAGATGAGAAGAAGAAAGTCATGGCTATGATTCGCCAATTCGGTTTGCCAACTTTCTTTATAACTCTGTCGGCCGCAGAAACTAGGTGGCCAGAGCTGCTAGTACTGCTCAAGCGCAATGTAGATAGGATTGACATTAGTGAGGAGGAAGCTTTGAACTGACCCAGTGACGTGTGCTAGGTATTTCGATTATAGGTATAGGGAAGTTCTAAAGCTCATGAAGAAGCCGGGGAGTCTTTTGAAGTAACTTTGCTACTACCTATTATTGGCGAGTTTAGTTTCAACGGAGAGGTTCCCCTCACATTCACGGCATGTTTTGGCTGAAAGACGCCCCGGAAGTGGATTTCAACAGTGAAGAATCTATTGGTAGTGTAGTAGCCTTCATTGATCAGTTTGTAACTGTGGATGTTACAAACACAGATTTGGCTCCATACATTGAATACCAAAAGCATAAGGACGGGCATTCGTGCCTTAAAAAGGTGCGCGAATCCGTTTGTCGATTCGGTATTAAATACCCCCAATGCCCCGCACGGAAATATTGAAGCCACTTCCCGAAGAAACTCCCAATTTGTCTCTTCATCACGAAAACTATCAGAAAATTCGCAGTCTTTTACTTCGCGATCAATCCGAGCATTTGATTAGCCATCTTAGTATATTCGAAAATTTTCTTTCTCACGATGAGGTCAGTTACGAGGACTATATATATGCTATTAGGTCTAGTTTGAAAAAAACACAGATTTTTCTGAAGAGAACATTTGCAGAAATTCAAGTTAATGCCTATAATAAACATATTAGGGTTGTTGATAATAAATCAAAATATCAATATATCGATATTTTTTTCTAAAAATGATATATTTAAATCGTGATTTTTTGTTTGCCAAAATATCGGATTTCCGATATATTTATTTGATATTTTTTGATAATTTAGTTTTTGGTCACCCTGAATTCTAAAGCGTCAAAATGAGCATCAAGATGAGCGAAAAAATGAGTGTAAAATCTAATCATACAATTATAAAAAACGGCACAGCAAAGTGCAAACTTTGCGAAAAAGTGATCAAAACAAGAGCGGCTGGCGTCCGTCATCAAATGTGTGGTGTGCGACTCCAGGAGTAGGATGACAGACGACCACATAACACAAATGGTGTTTTTAAAATCTCTAAACAGTGCATATTGGACATATATATATAATAAAAATACTATTATTGTTACAAAGAAACTTATTGCCCTTTTATTGTGGGCGGGAAATTTTTTCATTTAACAAAAAAAATATCAAATATATCAAATATATCGACATTTTTTTGTGATATTTTAAATATTATCATTTTTTTTGATAAAAAAAAATATCATCGATACGATATTTTTAAAATTTTCGACAACCCTAAAACATATTCTTTCAATGCAAAGGGCAAATATGGATATCCAGTTAATTTTGGACCCTTTTGCGTGCTGTAGCTACATAATTAATTACATTAACTAGTCCCAAAGGGGTATTTCGAAGTTAATGCGCGATGCAGCTAATGACATTCGAAGAGGCAACTCAAGCATTCGTCAAAAGCTACAGTATCTCGGTCACAAGTTTATTTCGGGCACTGAGATCTCTGCTCAGGAGGCCGTATATTGTTGTATGGGATTGGCGTTGTCAGAAACAAGCAATAATTGCGTGTTCATAAACACCTTCCCTCCAGAACAACGAGTTCGTATGCTTAGACCTACCAGCGTCCTGCAAAATATGCCTCAGGATTCCACTGACATCTTTCAGAAAGGTTTGCTGGACAGATACGAACAAAGACCAGATTCCCATGACGGCCTGTGTTTAGCCGATTTTGCTGCAAATTATGAGTATTCTAAAACCCGTGGTAGAGCTCGCCAAGGGGAAAATAGTAACAATGAGGCTGAAGAAGAAAATGAAGTCTTAGGAACAGTTTTTTTCGCACTTCGCGATGGTAGTGGATTTATTAGGGAAAGAAACCATCCGAATATCATTAGGTATAGACCCTTTAATATTAATTCTGATAGGCCCAACTTTTTTAGAGCATTAGTTTTGCTATATTCTCCATGGAGAGATGAACAGGTTGAATTGTTTCAGAGAAATTGTGAGGAGTTTTATCATGAGCACGTGGAGGCTATTAAAGCCAACTTTGATAGGTATAATGCCATAGGCAGCTTAGAAGACGCGCTCAGAAGGGCCATGGAGGCTGAGATAAGTAGCGAGGAAAATGTAGATGAGGAAGCCGCAGTTAATCAGGAGTTTAGGGCCTTAGCTTTTCCAGAAATATCTTCTCAAATAAATGTTTTAAACTTAGACGAAGTAGATCCGGATAGCAATATCCGCATAATAAAGCTCCCGCCAATTATTTCCCCTGAAAATTTAGCCACCTTAGTTATGTCTCTTAATTTAAAGCAAAACACTTTCCTTACGCATGTCTCGCACAATGCAAAGAGAAATGCTAGTTTCCATGAGTTCGTAGGAGGTGGAGCAGGTGTCGGCAAGAGTAGACTTATATCCACCTTATTCCAGTCCCTTTCCAAGGAGTATAATGGTAGAGTAGGATGCGACCCAACATCTGTTAATATACTGCTGTGTGCTCCCACAGGCAAAGCTGCTTTTGGAATCGGAGGCTCCACTCTCCATTCCATGTTCTCTCTCCCTGTAAATCAGGCTGGGTCTGCATTTAGGAGTTTAAGCCCTGATCTGTTAAATACCCTGCGTTCAAGATTTATTGATCTTAAAGTTCTTATAATAGACGAAATTTCTATGGTCGGCGCAACCGTGTTTTCCCATCTGGACTCTCGCCTGAAGCAGTTTGTGATCGTTGGAGTTTCCAGCCGCCGTCGCATGATCCATACAGCACTATATTTGGATCCCTCCTCTGGAGTACTTTTAGGTTTTTCGAGCTCACAGACATAATGCGACAGCGAGATGTCCAGCACTCAACAACATGGCGTCCGGCCAAATGTCGTCTGAAGATATGGTCCATTCACCTTTTTTCAAGCAATCAAGACACAGACCGATACAATAGGGAGAAGCTCAACTCGATTCCCACTGATCAGTTCATTTCGGAAGCCATTGACTCTGTAAAATCTGCATAAATTAGCTCAGAGCAGGGGAACAGATGTCTGGAACAAGCTAGGGCATTAAAAACATCTGAGACACAAGATTTATGTACCTCGCTCATTTTAAAAACCACTGCTAAATACATGATGACGGTCAATGTAGACACATCAGATGGTCTCGTAAACGGAGCCACTGGTGTCCTTAGGGAGATAGGTTTCAACACGTCCAACTCTCCAAACATTCTTGGGATACAATTTTTAGATGACAGTATAGGAGTAGCTGCACGATCAAAGTGCAGTCATCGCCAAGAGGCTTCATGGACCCCATTAGTTAAGATCATAAAAAGCTTTCAGATTAATTCTAACCAGGCCACAACCATTGACCGGAAGCAGTTTCCAGTGGTACCTGCAGAAGCAATAACTATTCACAAAAATCAAGGCGCTACGTACAGCAAAGTGGTGGTTCACACTAGTCCTACCATGCAGAGAGCTGCGCTGTACGTAGCCTGTAGCAGAGCCACAAGTGCAGCAGGTCTCTATATTATTGGACCTTTCGTCCCCCCAAGATCCGCCCAGGGATCGCCTTCCGAGGAAGAGCTCCGAGAACTGCGTTCCGCTAAGTTACTGGGTACCCATTTCGATTGTTTACTCAATAGTCCGAACCTTCATGTCTTTTTCCATAATACGGTAAGCTTGCACTGCCACATTAGCGATGTGTGTTCCGATCAGCTAAGCTTAAGTCTTCCATTCTCTGCTCGTTGAGGCTTCTACACACTCAAACGAAGCATTGTATGTAGTATGTATATATTTAAATTAAACAAAAAACAAAAACCCAAAAAAATTAAATAGTTGCATGCACAATTTGTTTTATAGTACGTATATATTTAAATTAAACAAAAAATCAAAAAACAAAAAAAAATTAAATAGTTGCATGCTACATTTTTTTTATAGTAACTTAATTAAATTTTATAGTTAATTGAACAAAAACCCTAAAAAAATTAAATAGTTGCATGCAAAATTTTTTAAAGTATGTATATACTTAAATTAAATTAATTTTTTTGTTGTTAAAAAAAAACGCAAAAACCCCAAAAAAAAAAAATTAGTAAGGTCAAATAAGTATTAGTAGTATTAGTAGTAAGTACATGAGTATGCCTTCCGTATGTTACGGATAAACAAAATTTTGGGGAACATGGAGATTCCAAACTTGAATAATGTTTGGCAACTCATGTCGACTGGTAAATTTTTCTAAAATTAAGGGCGTTCCTTTCTAAAATCTAAGGCGAAGGGCCCTAAAAACAAGAAAAACTTTTCTAAAAAATAGAAAAATATTTCTTAAAAGTAGGGCATCTAACCATAAATTCTAGGGGATTTTTTCAAAAAATTAGAAAAAATGTGCCTACATTCATCATGATGTAATATTTCATTCCGGATTTATGGACTTATGTATATATATATTTTTTTTTTATTTATTTTATTTTTTTTTTTCTACTCAATAAATACAAGTGTAAATCGATTAGGATGATATACAGATCTGGGGGCGGGTTGCGGCAAATTGAGTCGCAGGGCTCTTAGTCTATTTTCACATCGGAATAGATTTTGCGCACGAAGAGATTCGTGCCCACATAGCCGACGGTGCAGCAGATAATTCCCAAGGCGCCGCTGAAGAGAGCCATGTAGCCAAAGTAGAAGGCCGTTTGGAATAGACCAAACATTTTGGTCTTGAAAAAAAGTAATAAAAGGAGTAGGCATATACGTAAATAGACGTGGAGCCTGCCCTCTGAAACTCGTCCACTGCCATCGGTAGTCCTCCGCATTCAGCAGGAAATATGTGCACACAATAGTAACACACACCGTAACCACAGTCAAGATGCTGAACACCAGCAACATGAAGCCATAGACATAGTAGATTTTGTACGCCCAGAAGGAAGTGAAGATAAAGTACATCTCAATGAAGATGGATCCAAATGGCAGGACGCCACCCAGAAGCACAATAATCAGCGGCTCCATGTACCACTTCTTTTCGGGAATAGGTCGTGGAACAGCGTTCACTCGACAAGGGAAATCCGGCTGACCATCTAGATTGCGGCCGACCACAGTGCCCACCAAAGTCAAGGGCAGGATCACAAATATACAGATGCAGGTGACGGCCACCATGGTGCCGAAGGGAATGGCTCTCGATGCATGATACCCGATAGCAATGAAATTGATTAGGAAAGCCGCGCCGCACACAGCCACTGGAACTGTAAATGCGGAGACCAGCATCTGCCGAATCCACATTCGTCCTCCCAATCGGGCATATAGCGATCCTCCAAAGTAACCATTAATTGGAGAGGTGGCGGCATACACAAATATAGCCGTCGACAGCATGGAACCCCGTTCCGTGTAAAGTTCACCGACTATCGTGAACATGATCACACAAAACACCACCGAAATCAGTTGGTAGCCAGCTCCTACCAAGGCAGAAAAGAGAAGAGTATTGGGCGGCGAACGGAAGACGTCGCCGTGAACCTGCTTCCATCCGTATTCATCGCCCAGATCACGTTCCATGTCGTCTACCTCTTCGTCTTTGCTGTATCTGGCATAATCCTTGCGCAGAGTTCGCATCAAAATCATAGACACGAGACCCACCAGGAAAATTACCATCATGAAACTGTTGAATATGCTAAACGAATGGATCCTGTGCTGGAAAAAGTTTGGGTCCAGGTACTTGTCGAATCGGTTCTTGAACTCCACCTTGCTGGGCTTCCAATTGACCTCGTATGAGAAGTTGATTTGCGCACCCGGCTTGAGTTCCTCCCGAGCATCGGTGGTCAGGGTGATGTCCACGATTTGCTGGCCATTGTAGCCAATGTCGAACTTCTTGTGCGTGAAGATGTAGTATTTTCCGTCCCGTTCGTCCCGCTCGCCCACTTTTCCCCATATGGGTAGCCCATCGATGTACATCTGGTACCAGTACTCGTTCTTCACGGCATATGTAAATGCCTTGGCGCTCTCCTCCTGCAAGGTGACCATGCAGATGACGGATTTCGGGGCATCGATCTTAAAGTCCATCTCGTAGCCACTGAACTCCAGTTCCACCCCTTGAAGCGCTTCACTCAGGGTCTCATGATAATGCGAAATCGAGGACTTCTGGCCACTGCAAAAGGGCAGGGAGAAGTAGGCGTAGGTCTCCTGCCGATTGTGGTACGGACCCACCGTGTTCATCCAAAGGACCACCTCCTCCCGGTCATTGTACTTGTGGTTGTGCTCATCAGCTTGGGACTGCGACACGTAGCAGCTGGCGATGAGCAGACATAAACAAATTGCTCGGAGCTGCGAGTGGGCCATCGTGCTAATGGAGATTTTGCTGGTGCCGACCATCGTTAGTGGTGACCTGGATAACGCGTCTTTCCGGTGACTTCGCTCTGCCGGCGTGCTTCGCTTGGCCTTGGTAAGATTGCCTTGCCAAACAATTTTGTGGCAAATACAGATTTGCCGACAGGAAAATTAGATCTCGTAAACGTAAAGTCAGTTCATTTGTGCTAGTGATTCAGAAAAGTCTAAAAGTTTGTATTAATATTGCACTAATGAATTGTCAAGATCGATTTTAGCTACATTTCTGTGGGGGAAGAGTGAGAGAGAGAGAAATTGTGTATAATTATGATTTATTTCCGTTCTTACAAGTTAACTCCGATAAGTATCTATTCGAAAAAAACGTATAAAGTTTATTCGTCCGTCAGTGGGATTCGAACCCAGGTCTCCCGCGCGCGCGTTCAAAGACATCGAATGAAGCCACGGTCCTGCGCGATGAACACACGGCAAAACCAACGAGTATATGATGGGGCGTTAGCGGAGAATATTAGTTTAAAATATTTTTTAGAACTCGTGAACTCGCAAATGTGAAAGTCGAAATATTTTAAATAAATTTTCTTAGATGATATTTCATATGACAAAAAATATTTTAATTACTCTTCAATAAATGGTAAAACCTTTAGTAGTTCTAAGCATTACTTCTCATGTCTGTTTATAACACAACTAAAAAAAAGAGAAAAACAGAAAAATGTTTGGCTCGACGGAAGTTGAAATTGAACTTGTGATGCTTAGATTTCTGGTCAGACGTTCTAACCCCTAACCTTTAGTCGTTCTAAGCATTACTTCTCATCTGTGTTTATAGTAAAAAGAAAAAAAGAAAGATGTCGGCAGCTGAAATTGAACTTGCGGTGCTTAGATTTCTGGTCAGACGTTCTAACCCCTAGGCTACTCCGACAGGGTTAGAACAATTTTATGGTCATTTTAGAAAATGTTTTCTATGTTATAGAAATATTCTATATTTTGGAATTAATTTATATATTTTAGAAAATATTCCTATAATTAAGAAAATATTTCTATAATTAAGAAAGCGTTTCTATTTTTTAGGGTTATCGAATTTTTAAGGTTAATTTGAGCAAATTTTTCTATATATTTGGGCAGAATTTCTTATTTTAAGAAAAAATTTCGAAAAACAAGTGCCATTTTTACCAAAATATAGAAATTCTTTCTTGGATTTAAGGTGAGTTAAATTTATGGCGACAATTTCTACATTTGAGAAACTCTTTCTTGATTCAAGAAAAAGTTGTTTTGTTTTGAGAAAAAAATTCCTTGAAAATAGAAATCTTTTCTTGGATTTAGAAAAAATAAAGTTTTAAGGCGAATTTCTAAAATTTAGGGTTATTTTTATATTTTAACCAGTTTGTTTCGTGCGGTGTCAGTCTCTTAGGGTGATCTGCAGTTTCTGGGCTTTGAAGAAGAGTTATTAGCACTGGCGAGTGGTCAGATGAAAGATCCGAAAGCCCTTTGGAGTTTATTATATTGCGTGGAATGTTTTTTGTCACCGCAAAATCTATTAAGTCTGGGACCTTTCTGGGGTCTGCTGGCCAGTATGTGGGGTTACCTGGAGAAACATAGTCCAATTTGTTGCTTAGTTTTATAATTGCATTATATAATTGCCTTCCTTTTGGGAGTCACGAGTCGTGGTCCTTAGTGGGTATGTTTGATGCCGGTTCCGCCGTGGGCTTTACCGTCTGGATGATCTGTGCGGTATTTTTATTCAGGAATTGTGTTATTTAAAGTTTGTGCCGGGAAACGCAATTGGCGTTCTACATAGTTATTTGTAGATTTGTCAATTATTTTAACTGCTTGGCTGCATTCACTGTAACATAGGACATAAATTCCATCATACTTTGTTGCATAGTAACCTTCATAGCTTTCAGTGGGCTTTGTGACTGTCTTGGGACCTGCCTTTTTTCTTTTGGGGGTCTTCCTTGTTGGCAGGGCAATTAGTGGAATTGTAAAAGTCTCTACAAACTACACAGACTGATCGAAGTTGGCAGTATGTCCTGGTGTGTCCATACTCCTGAGAGTTTGTACGTTACACTGGGCCGTTTCTTTTATGTACATAGCTCCTCTACCTTAATTCTTCGGTGCAATAGGATAATTTATCATTAATGAAATCATTTTTTATAAGTTAAACTCTTCAAAATATAGAATTTTATTTTCGACCAATTTAAAGTGTGTAAGCCAGACATTAATAATGTACAACTTTATATTCTAAAATTACTTTGGTCAAACAAACAAAATTTCAGTCAGTTTTCTTCAAGACTCTGCTGTCTGGCTCCAGCTCTACCTGGAAGAGTGGTTTTGGCTTTTTGTTCCTGTTGATGAGTAATATTGTTCTTTGCAGAAAAACCATTTTCTTTGAGGGCATCTATAATTTCATTTCCATTTCATTTAGTACAACTTACAAGCCCTTGCTGCTTTTTAGTTGGTACGTGTAGTAGTTTTTCTAAGCTTCCTCCATTGAAATGTTCTTTGGATTTGGTCTGAAGTTTGGTTTCGAGAATATTCTCTTTAGCGATCGGAACAACATACAAATTTCCGTGCCCGACCAGCGCAACAATTTGTTGCTTTTTGCCAACCGCTGTGTTTTGCTGGCTCAACTTCTGCTTAATTTGGATGTAGCGATCTAAGCCGGTCTGTATACCCTGGTCCGTTTGTTGAATATTGATTTGGTTTTGTTTTGTTGTCATATTTATACCCTTGCAGAGGGTATTATAATTTTGGTCAAAAGTGTGCAACGTGAAGGAGACATCTCCGACCCTATAAATATATATTCTTGATCAGGATCACCTCCCGAGTTGATATAAGCATATCCGTCTGTCCGTCTGTCTGTCCGTCTATCTGTTTCTACGCGAACTAGTCTCTCAGTTTTAAAGATATCGAATTGAAACTTTGCACACACCCATCTTTCCTTTGCACGCAGTTTATAAGTCGGAACGGCCGTGATCGGCCGACTATATCCTATAACTGCCATATAACTGAACGATAGGAAATGCCATAACTTTGGTGTTCGTAAAGTTAGGAAGTTGGGATTTTCTATGGGTTTTATATTTGGCCAATCATTCCGACCTACCAAATTTTAAAGGGATCGGCCGACTATATCCTATAGCTGCCATATAACTGAACGATTGAAAATGCCATAACTTTGGTGTTTATACCCGTTACTCGTAGAGTAAAAGGGTATATTGTATTCGTGCAAAAGTATGTAACAGGTAGAAGGAAGCGTTTCCGACCCTATAAAGTATATATATTCTTGTTCAGGATCACTAGCCGAGTCGATCTAGCCATGTCCGTCTGTCCGTCTGTCCGTCCGTATGAACGCTGAGATCTCGGAAACTATAAAAGCTAGAAGATTGGCATTTTGCATGCAGATTTTAGGAGTTCCTACGCAGCGCAAGTTTGTCTCAAAAAGGTGCCACGCCCCCTTTAACGCCCACAATCGCTTATATACGATTTTATTTAAATATAAATTTAAATATTTCGGAAAAGTAAAAATGCAGTTTTATTGTGTTTATCAATACCTATCGAAATGTAGAAGAAATTTTTCAAATCGGACCATTCGTTTAAATGTTATGCGTGATCAAAGTTTCTATCTCCATCTCCCTCGCACTCCTTTTACCTGAGTAACGGGTATCTGATAGTCGGGGCACCCGACTATAGCGTTCTCTCTTGTTTTAAAGTTAGGAAGTTGGGATTTTTATGAGTATTAAGAATGCATCATATGAATAATTTTTGGAGAATATTATTTACAGAATATTCTGCAAGGGTATATCAACTTCGGCTCCGCCCGAAGTTAGCTTTCCTTTCTTGTTTTTCTTTTGTTGTTTTTATACCCTTGAAGAGGTTATTATAATTTTGGTCAGAAGTTTGTAACGCAGTGAAAGAGATGTTTCCGACCCTATAAAGTATATATATTTTTGATAAGGATCAATAGGGGAGTCGATATAGCCACGTCCGTCTGTCCGTCTGTTTCAATACCGTTTCAGTTTAAAAACAAGAAAGGAAAGCTAACTTCGGGCGGAGCCGAAGTTGATATACCCTTGCAGAATATTCTATAAATTATATTCTCCAAAATTATTCATATGATGCATTCTTAATACTCATAAAAAGTCCCAACTTCCTAACTTTAAAAACACCAAAGTTATATCATTTCCAATCGTTCAGTTATATGGCAGCTATAAGATATAGTCGGCCGATCCTTATGAAATTTGGTAGGTCGGATTGATTGGCCAAAAATAAAACCCATAGAAAATCCCAATTTCCTAACTTTACAAACACCAAAGCTATTGCATTTCCGATCAATCAGTTATATGGCGGCTATAGGATATAGTCGTCCGATCCTTATGAAATTTGGTAGGTCGGATTGATTAGCCAAAAATAAGACCCATAGAAAATCCCAACTTCCTAACTTTAAAAACACCAAAGTTATGGCATTTCCGATCCTTCAGTTATATGGCAGCTATATGATATAGTGGCCCGATCCGGCTCGTTCCGACTTATATACTACCTGCAATAGAAAGACAACTTTTGGGAAAGTTTCAAGCAGATAGCTTTAAAACTGAGGGACTAGTTTGCGTAGAAACGGACGGACAGACGGACAGACTGACAGACGGACAGACGGACAGACGGACATGGCTAGATCGACTCTCCTGGTGATGCTGATCAAGAATATATATACTTTATAGGGTCGGAAATGTCTCCTTCACTGCGTTGCAAACTTTTGACTGAAATTATAATACCCTCTGCAAGGGTATAACTAGCGAACTGAAATTTTCACACTCGTCCTAAAACATGTGTACGCAGATCAAGTTTGAAAATCGTCCCGATCGGACGTCTATATCCAAGGTCCCATAGGAACAATAAGGTGAAATCGGTCCAAATTTGAGGTTTTTTAGACTATTTCGCGCAGTGTATAAGCTATTGACATAAATTTTTCCAAGTTTTATTTACCCTTGATCTGGGTAAAAGCGCTTGCCGATCGGACGTCTATATCTTATAGCTTCCGTAGGAAAAATTGTTAAAGGCTGCATATCCCTTTTTTTCCTATTTGTATATGACATTTTTGCAGTATAAAAGCTATTGACATGAAACTATACAATTTACCTAATTTATTTATGTATACCTTATTTTTTTCGCTACTTTTTCAATTTCAGCATTTTTGGCAAAGTCTGCAAGGGTATTAAAACTTCGGCTTGCCGAAGTCAGTTTCCCTCCTCGTTTTTTTTAATAATAACAGGTTAAATTTAATAGAAGCTTAAAATTGTTAACAAGTAAGGAGATCATATGTTTCGATTCATATCAAATTTGAAGTGCATTTGGTGGCTTTTATCAAAAAAATCAGTAATTTTTGATTGTTAGGAGGCTTTAAGCCGAAAAAAAATTTCGATATTTTGCAATCGTGTAAGAACGAGGTTTTTAGCGTGTTAAAATTGGGATAGGAACAAATTTGTAACCGTGTAAGACCAAGATCGTGCTAATAGAGACCGTGTTAAGAGAGGGCCATGTATATATTTATGTCTATATGCAAATGTCATTACATATTACTATTATTACTATTATCTACAATTTAACCAGAAATGTATTCAAATACAACCTTTCATTTGCTAGCTATGTAGGAATAAAATAATACCAATATAATTATAATAATTAATGTATAAACAATTTAATAAATTAATAACAAGAAAGGAAGCAAACTTCGGCAAGCCAAAGATTATATTTTGCTTTTTTTCTATTTACCAAAATATTCTTTTGATATATGGGTTTTATGGGTTTTATTTTTGGCCAACCAATATAATTTACAGAATATTCTGCAAGGGTATATCAACTTCGGCTCTGCCCGAAGTTAGCTTTCCTTTTTATTTTTTTTTGTCCTTTGGGATTTGGTAAAATTTAAATACTATGGAATTACGGTTTATGTCCGATTTCCGGTTTATTTATAATCGGACATCTAGATCATATCTTCCAAAGGAAAATCGAAAAAAAAATGTATTTTGCTCGCGACCTGAGTTGATATATGCATGTCCGTCTGTCTGTTTTTACGCGAACCAGTCTCCCAGTTATGAAGACATCGAAATGAAACTTTGCACACACCCTTCGTTCCTTTGCATGCCGGGATCGGCCGACTATATCCTATAGCCGCCATATAACTGATTGATCGGAAATGCTATAACTTTGGTGTTTGTAAAGTTAGGAAGTTGGTATTTTTTATGGATTTTAATTAGGCCGATCAATCCGATCTATTTCATAAGGATCGGCCGACTATATCCCATCAATAATAATAGGCTTTACAGAGTCGGAAATGTCTCCTCCACTGTGTTGCAAACTGTTGAATGAAATTATAATACCCTCTAAAAGGGTATACAATTGGAAAAAAATTGATAAGGGGACTTAGCAAGCCTCACGATTTCCAGTTTTATGTGAATTAATTGTCAATTTATAAGGTCACCTGAGACATTTCTTAAGCAATTCTCTGAGGAAGACAACCTTCGGCTGATAATTAGTGGCATTGCAATCGATTGGGAAGGAGAGACTCTGAGCCCACTTTTTCCAGTTCCAGAGAAACCCGAAGTTGCTCATGCGATGCGATAGCCAGTTGACAAGCCGATCGAAGCAGGAAAAATTAATAAATTGTCCCCGATTTTCATGCGGTTCATTCTCTTGCGTCAACTCAACTAAAAAACCATATAAATCTATTAAGTTTAATTTGACATTTAAACCTTCAAGGCCTGCTTGAACGGCATTTTAAATAAGCCTTTTGGAAGTAATGACGGTTTTGCACATGGTCTTCTTAACATAATGTTAAATTTAAATACCCTTTTAAAAGGAACCCTGTAAAGTTTATACATTTTTGATCAGCATTATGAGGGCAGTCGATCTGCCCATGACTGTCTGTTCGTCCGTCCGTCCCTCCGTTTCTACGCAAACAAGCATCTTTGTTTTAAAGCAATTTAAATGATGGTTTCCAAACATAAAAACAAAGAGAAAAAATTATAAGTTCGTTTCTTTTCAACATATACGGATATACTCAGAGATTCAGTAATGTTAAACGATTTTAATGTTATTAAAATCGGACCACTAAATTATATAGTTGCCATATAACTGAACGATCAGAAATACCAAAACTTTGGTTTTTATACCCCTTACTCGTAGAGTAAAAGGGTACATTGTATTCCGACCCTATAACGTATATATATTCTTGTTCAGGATCACTAGCCGAGTCGAACTAGCCATGTACGTCTGCCCGTCTGTCTGTCCGTCCGTATGAACGCCGAAATCTCGGAAACTATAAAAGCTAGAAGATTGGCATTTTGCATGTAGATTTTAGGAGTTCCTACGCAGCGCAAGGTGCCACGCCCCCTCTGATGCCCACAAGCCACAAGCTGTGGCCACAGTTTTGATGCTATTATGAAAACTGGAATCGCTAGGTATTTGTTTCGACAATACCTATCGATTGGCCTAATAAAAGTTTGTCACGCCCACTCTAACGCCCAAAAACCCATTAAACGCTTAAGCCTGGCTAGCGCCTACATTTCCGCCTTTCATGGCCCGTGTATCGCATTGCGCCATCTAACGGATGACTTTGGAACAGCTGGTCAAGGTGCTCAACAGAGTCAACGTTAATTCTCGATAAAGATTTCTATTAAAGGAAATTGCGAGAAAGCCCTTTCAGGCTAAACGCTTTAATGCTTTCTTCGGAAGAATATAGGTTATTGGCTCAGGAAAGAAATACTAGGGAGCATGCCATAAGAAGGGAAGATTCGACTTATAGAGAGTCGGAACGCGAAGTGGATGCTGCGCGCCATGTTTTTATGCGCTTCTTCGAAGAATATCGAATAATGGATCAGGGAAGAAATACCAGGGAGCACGCAATTAGAAGGGAAGATCCGACTTATAGAGAGTCTGAGCGAGAATTGGATGCTGCGCGCCACGCTTATATGCGCTCTTTCGAAGACTATATATAACAGGAGAGAAATACCAGATATCAAACCATAAGAAGACAAAGTCCCTGTTATAGAAATGACTACCGTCAGCGAGATGCAGAATACCATCGGACGGCAAGGAGTGATCATGCAAGGAGACGCCAGCAGCAAAGGATAAATTCATCGCAAAGAAGAATGACCCGACAGCAAAGCCGCAGGCTTGGCAAATGAATGAGGCTCGAGTTATAAACTATAGAAGTAAGTCTCTCGAAGAACAGATTGAAGAAAGAGAGCTACAAGGACAAATTAGACTAGTAAAATATATACAAGTTGTGGAGGACTATGGTTTCCCTTTCAGGCTAAAGCGCTTAACAAAGGGATTATAATATCAAAATATCCGCAACTAGATGTTTCAAAAGCCTTTTACTTATCTGAAAAGTTTTCCAATTCATCTTATTCTTCTGCAATACATGTCACGCAAGGATTTCAAAAGGCAAAATACCAAACTTATGCTTATCGGAGCGCTTCGACCTACCTGAAGTGCATCCTTGCTTAAAGGATCTAACATGCCTGGAAAAAAGATTGATTTCACCGAGAATACCGTTTATGCGAATTATTTCATTGGGATATGAGAGGCAATGCGCGGTAAGAGGAGCCGTTATTAATATTCCTATTTCGGTGTCGGAGACTGTCACAGCTCTGCCGCACACTTTTGTGAATACCCATGTGATTCAAGTACATTTAAAACGAAAATTGGAGTACCGACATAGTTTTATGACTGAAACTATTCGAACAGGCAAAGTTATGGAAGCGATGCGTTACTTGGTCAATACGGAATTATACCAGAAGCATAATGTCTTTGTTTCTCAAAACTGGCTCGATGAATTTTGAGGTAATAATGAAGTTGCGTTTATTGCTGACAACAGAGATCTCCCAATTGTGGAGGCACTTTTAAATGAGCAAATGGAAGTCAATCCTGCTCCACAGAACAGCTCTGATGAAGATAATTCAAATCCTGGAGGACAGGAAACATTATTAGAAAACGATCCAGTAGAGAACCATAAAATAATAGCGATGGTTCCCGTCGAGGGTCGTCGACCGGTAGACATGACAACTGATGAAAATGCTGAGGAGTTATCTTTTCCCATTATTTCGTGTGGAGAAATTTTTAAATGTAAAACAACGTACGGACGCAAAGTTAATTCTCAAATTCGGTTTTACGATCGACGGTGTGCAAAAGTTCCAAAAATTTTATATATGTATAAACGCTATGAACTGACACGTGTCAAAGACGCAATCTCAATTTGCTTAAGCAAAAAGTCTGGAAACTCACATGTTACCGCTTCAAATATGATGGATGAAACCTTTGTGAACGGCTTAAAACAGCATAATGATGGATATCACCTTTTGAAAGGCTTACGATCCTCTCCAGCTCATTGGGAAGCGGAGAAGAAAAAGGTTTTGGCTATGATTCGGCAATTTGGATTACCCGCTTTTTTTATAACGCTCTCGGCCGCTGAGACCAAGTGGAATGAGCTTTTTGTAAAAGTATGTCAAATTTTGGATAAAAGAACCATCACCGAAGAAAAGGCGGGTTGCGAAAAAGCTAGATTGATTAGATCGGACCCAGTTACTTGCGCAAGGTACTTTGACTATAGATTACGTCAATTGATAAAATTATTTAAATCAAATATTTTCGAGGAATTTAATTTGACTCATTTTTACTGGAGACTTGAATTTCAACATAGGGGATCCCCACACTCTCATGGAATGTACTGGCTTCAAAATGCGCCAAAAATCCAGAGTGACGTTGGTTCCGGTAATTCCGGTAATAGCCTTTATTGATAGATTCATTTTGACTAACGGAGATTATGTTGACTTGCAGGATATCATTAAATATCATTTGCATTGGCACACCGTTACTTGCAAAAGAGAATTCAACCGAGATGGAAAATGTTGCTTTAATATGCCATTTCCACCAATGCCGGCAAAAAACCACATGGAGGAAAATGCAAGATCTTTTGGATGATAAACGGTACGTTACCGACGTTGAAATATCCTCAACAAACTAGAGGTAGAATGCTAAATGCCTACAATGAGGACATACTAAAGCCTCACCGAGCGACATTCAATACATTTTAGATGTGTCCGGTTGTTGTAGCTATATCATAAACTACATCAACAAATCAAATAGAGGAGTTTCAATATTGCTTAGAGAAGCTATGGAAGAAATAACAGAAGGAGGACATCGCGATAGGTCTGTAAAGGTGAAACTACAGCATCTTGGAAATAAGTTCATACATGAAACCGAAATATCAGCGCAGGAAGCTGTTTACAATATTTTAGGGCTACATTTGTTAGAAACCAGTAACGGAAGCAAGTTCATAAATACATCGCTTCCTGAGCAAAGAGTACGAATGGTCAAGTCAAAAAAGGAGTTGGAGCGACTGCCCTCAGACTCTACAGATATATACGTCGCAGGATTAAATGACTATTATACACTTAGACCGGAAAGTATGGAGCAAGTATGTCTCGCGGATTTTGTCGCACTCTACGATCGAAAAGTCCGCAAAACCAGAAATGACGAAGATGAATATGCGGAGCATGAATAAGAAGATGAAGAGGAGAATATTGCAGCGGAAAATCTAATCATGCTGAATAATTCAGGTACTCTTAAGAAACGAAGTAAGCCGTATATTTTGAGGTAGAGACGGTTTAGTAAAAATTCTTCAAGATCTGACTATTATCGAGAACTGGTAATGCTTTTTTATCCTTGGCGAAATGAGCAAATGGATATCCTGGAAAAAAATAATGAAGAAACTTATAATCTCAACAAAGTCTTAATGGAAACTAATAGAAAGAATTAAGACAAAATAAGTGAAGAAGACTTTGAGGAAATAATAAGAGAAATACAACAAAACAACAAGGATGATCTCGAAGACAATGACATTCTTGCATCACAACTTTTGGATGATGAATTTCGGGGATTTGCCATTCCCGAAGTGGAACGGAATCCTAATGTGTTTCAAGAAAACTCTACTGATCCCAGCTCTGATGAAGATGGTCCCAGAGTCTTAAAATTGCCTCCATTAATTCCCGTTGATGACGTTTGTAGTTTAGTGCGATCTCCTAATAGTAAACAACGTCAATATTATGCCCATTTAATGCATAATATGAATCAAAAGAACATTTTTTATGATTTTTTTTGGAGGCGGCGCAAGAGTTGGAAAGAGTCGATTAATTTTGACCATTTGTCAGTCACTTATGTTAAGATTCAACACCTTGGCTGGAAGTAATCCAGACTCGGTAAAAGTTGTACTTTGCGCTCCAACAGGTAAAGCGGCTTTTGGAATTGTTTACGCCGCTCTCTTAAATTGACCGCTCTTCCCTCGTGGCGAATGCCTACTCGCCCGCACTGGATGCTCGCGACTCCAGGCTCTCCAGCACTGGACGCTTGCAATTCCAGGATCTCCCGCCTTCCCGCTCCCGGAATTTCTCCACTGCGCTTTGAAGCGCAGCGCTCAATTAGGCTTAAGTTAATCTTTCATTGTCACACGATTGAAACACATCGCCCGGCCGGTCCGCGCTATAACACGAAAAGTTTTCAAAGTCTTTTTTTTTCATTTCTCTCGCGTTCGTTTGATTCGTTTGACTTTCTGTACGATTTGTCTAAAATACAAGTCCGATTTAATCCGACGACGGCAGTTAGTAAATTACAATTCCAATTCCGTCTTTTATTTCTTCGTTCTCTTTTAACGTGCGGCCATATTGCCTATTTTTCAATTCCTTTTCGTGTGCATATTGATGTACAAGTTTCATATTCGCATTTGGCCGTATATCCATTATATATACATCCAACATCAAATCGAAAAAGAAATAAGAAATATAAATCCAAATCAAAGTGTGCAAATAAAAAGTCAAGCGTACAGTGAAAAAAATTAATTCCAAAAAAAAGAATTCAGTGAACAGTGAAAAATAAATTAATTTCAAAATTGAGTTCAAATCAAAGACCAATATAATCAATATATTGGTCTTTGGTTCAAATCAACTTCCCACAAAAAAAGGAAAACAAAATTAAGTGTTCCGCCAATTTCGACCCACAATTTTTTTTTTGATATTAATGTTTTTATTGTATCCGCTGTGACAATATTTGCTTACATTATTAAAAATCTTATTAACATATTTTTGGGCACTATCCAACCATACATCTACACATACACTCGAATTGCAGTACCGAAAAAAGCTCGAAATTCTCGCGCATTCCACCGTCAAAAATACACAGCCCGCAAAAGATCATGCAGTTGTTTTTTCAATTATCCCGTAAATAAATTCCAACAAAATTAATAAACACCAATTTCAACTCTAATAAAATTAAAAAAATACTGAGAATTACTGCGAATTCCAAAAAACAAACAGAAAAGAAAGGGAGAAATATAAAATACTGTCGCCATCGCGGAACTAGTGGAATCAATTTATTAATTTATTGATGTATTAATTTGTTTCTTCGGTTTCACATTTTTTTAAAAAAAACGCCCATTCCAGTATATTTCTTTTTCTTATTTCTTGAGCTTGGTGAATCTATATATATATGTAGATCGATATATATCGATGCTCGATTTTTCTTTTGGGGATAAAAAAAGAAAAATTGGAAAAACAAAAAAAAAAAAATACCACCCGCATACCACTGCAAGGGTTTTTTTTTTGGTTTTTCTCCGAATATTTTTTAAAATAAAGAAAAACAAAACCAATAATCTCCAAACACTGTCGGGGACTTCCAATTCCATCCTAATTCGGCCAACCACCCCCTATAAAATACTAAACGGCAATACCTCATCAAATACAGTATTTTTTCAGTATTTTTATTTGTTGTAGTATTTGTTTGGTATATTTTTTGTTTTCCATTCTTGCTCCATCGTTCTACCAAAAGCGTGGGGAAATTTTAACAATAAGTCAGCCACGCATATCGACTATTTTTTTTAGCTGGTTGATACCCTATTTCCACCGGTCCATAAGTGGGTCCGTAATTGTTTCTCTGATTTTTGCCCGAAATATCAGCACGCACATTCCATCCTAACAGCATCCTAGTGTGGTATGTCCAGGGAAAGTTCCAACAAACTATCCCCTGTTCCATCACCGAAAGTACCAAAAATCACGGTAAGGACGCCCACACCTAAAAAGGTCAAGACGCCACCTCCCAAAAAGGCTCCTTCTCTCATCGAAAGAACAACGCGAGCCAGCACAAAAATGGTTGCAACAGCTGCCGACCTCGCTATGAGCCAGTTCATTGAAGTCTCGGATCGACTGTCCGAATTGGAATCGCGAATAAATATTCCCTCGGCGGTCCCTCCTTCGTTATCCGTCCTCAATATGGGGTATGGGTCCGCATCAAAAAAGAGTACGATGCATGTACCGCGTGCCTTGTAGCAGCTGGAGAAGGTGCAGCTGACAGCTTGCCAGTCCTCAATGCTAAGTACGGTTATTGCTACAGCGCGTACGAAAGGTGCGGCGCCCAGATAGCAGATATGATAGCGCAAACTCCGCAACTGCCGCAACCTTCCCCAACGCCAGCTGATCCTTCTCAGACATACATTCCGTCAGGTTGCCGGCTTCCGCCGTGCGATACCGAGGTTTTACCGGCGATTATCTTCGTTGGGCAACCTTTAGGGTTCTATTCACGGCAATTTATATCAACAATCCCAGACTCACTCCTGTCGAAAAATTATTCCACCTTAATGCTAAAACGAGTGGCGACGCTCACAATATACTTTCAAATTCACCCCTTACTAATAATGGCTTTCGATCAGCGTGGGATAACCTCACTGATCGTTTCGAAAACAAGCTATTGTTAGTAAACAGTCAATTAAAGATACTTTTCAATGTTCCGTCCGTCACACAGGAGTCTGGGTCAGCTTTGAAAGAACTTCAAAGTACTATCCAGGGTTACCTTACTGCCTTAGAAATGTCCGGTATTCAGGTCGAAACTTGGGATTGCCTCTTGGTGTATATGTGCTCGTCCAAACTCCCAAAGCTTACGCTTTCCCTATGGGAGCAGTCCCTTCATAACAAAGCCGAGATCCCTACGTGGCACTAGCTGAACGTTTTTCCTAACGGAACGTCACAGGATGATGTTCGACCATCAGGTTCTAGTCAGACTCAGCCCAGGGCATCCACTTCCAACTCGGCGTCTCGAAGAATAAATTCATATGAGACAAGGGTAGCACTTAGGCAACCTAGAGGTGGCGATCTCTGTAATAGAGAACCATCCTGTACGCACATGCGCCAAATTTCTCCAGATGACGGTCGACCAACGCATCGCATATATAAAAAGAAAACAGCTGTGTTTAAACTGCTTTGCGCGGACACATCAGTTGCGCGACTGCGAAAGCGCACATAACTGCTTCACATGCCGCGGCAGCCATCACACCCTCCTACACCGAGGCAGCCCATCCCCAGCGCGCGCAAATCCAACGCCAACGCCCAGATCCAGACCAAATACTCTCGGTCCCTCGGCTGCCAGTGGCACGCAGTCAACGCTTCAGAATTATTTTGCGGCAGGCACTAGGTCAGTCCTCCTAGGCACCGCTATAATTAATATATGCCATCGAAGTTCCAATTTCCAAGCGCGAGCCTTAATAGACTCCGGATCTGAGGCGACCTTCATCACTGAGCGCCTTTTCAACCTGATTAAACTGTCGTTCCAGGTTATCCAAGCACAGGTCTCAGGATTTAATCAAACGGTCTCCGCTGAGACCAAAAAGATCTGTCAATTCACGATCCGTTCTCCGACCCGGCCTAGTTTGCAGTTAAACACCACTGCCTACGTGCTTCCACTAATAGCCGGAAATCTTCCTTCACGTCCGCATCCGCACCCCCATCCGAGAGCTCTCTGAGACCGTGGTCGGCAGATACGGGGACCTCCCGTTGGCCGACGAACGTTTTTACTTGCCGGATACCATCTCCGTAGTCCTGGGTGCGGATGTCTACGCCAAGGTCATCCGTTTGGTCGACGAGGGACTCCCAGTGGCCCAGAGCACGGCATTCGGGTGGATCCTGTCCGGCGCCTGCAGTCAAGCCTAGACGACAGGAGTGGGTTTTTCTTTTGCGACGCTAGCGATTGCAAGGGGGCGGAATGTTTACGCCGCTCTCCCCTCTCTTAAATTGCCCGCTCTTCTCTCGTGGCAAATGCCTACTCGCCCGCACTGGATACTCGCGACTCCAGGCTCTCCCGCTCTCCAGCACTGGACGCTTGCAATTCCAGGCTCTCCCGTCTTCCCGCTCCCGGAATTTCTCAACTGCGCTTTGAAGCGCAGCGCTCAATTAGGTTTAAGTTAATCTTTCATTGTCACACGATTGAAATACATCGCCCGGCCGGTCCGCGCTATAACACGAAAAGTTTTCAAAGTCTTTTTTTTTTTATTTCTCTCGCGCTTCGCGATCGTCGAGTGTTTTCTTATCTTCTTCCACAGCTTGCTACCCGGCTACGTGCAACAGCCGCAACGCCTGACGAAACTGCCCTCCAATCGACGAGCAAACACCGACGCCCCAATACTTCAGGAATAAAAGGACATACATTGCATTCATTGTTTTCATTACCCGTGAACCAGTCTCCTGCAGGATTGAAGCCATTAAACGCAGATACGTTGAATACTACATATTCAAAACTTATGGATGTAAAATTTATTATAATTGATAAAATATCAATGGTGGGAACTAGAGTGCGATCATATTTGGATTGCCGCTTAAAACAAATTTACAGAACAAACCAATATTTTGGAGGAATTTCCATAATAGTTTTTATAGACCTTAAACAGCTTCAGCTGGTTGGTGACAAATGGATATTTAAACCCAACACAAGAGACGTATTTGTATTTGTCTACATTTTTTGAATTGACGAAGATAATGAGACAACGTCAAGACTGTGACTTTGCTGTGGCCTTAAATAATATTTCGGAAGGAAATTTGACAGATGCCAACATTGCTTTAATAAAGGAGAGAGATACATTCCAGAGATTTGGAAACAATTCCAAGAGAGGCAATTCGACTATTCTATTCAAACGCAAAAGTAAATGCATATAATAACTTAAGACTGGAGCAAATTGATACACAAGAGTTTATATCAACATCAAAAGATACAGTAAAAGCATCTTCGTATTCTACAGAAAATAAATTTTGGATTTCGGAAAAAGTTAAGGCATATAAAGCGTCGGATACTTAAGGACTCCCATATTCATTAACCTTAAAAACTTCTGCAAAGTATAATGATAACAGTCAATATTGACACCAGTGATGGATTAGTAAATGGAGCAGGTGGTGAACTTAGGCAGATTGACCAAACACCAAGCGGATCGGTATCGACTCTTTGGATACAATTTATAGAGTCATCTATTGGATCCGAAGCTCGAACAAAAAAGCAAACAGATCACACCCGGATTGGATTCCTATACAGCGAATTTTAAGAACATTTCAATATGGTAATAGTAAGCAAACTATGATAGAACGTTTCCAGTTTCCAGTAGTACCTGCTGTAGCCGTTACGATACACAAGAGACAAGGAGCGACATATAGCGAAGTGGTTGTGAATGTGGAAAAGCCGAGCTGCTCTTTACGTTGCCTGCAGCCGAGCAACGAAAGCTTCTGGTCCTTATATTATTGGAAAATTTTCTCCCCCCAGGAAAATGGAAGAAACAGATTCAGTTTATATTGAGCTAAAGAGCCTCGGAACTGAGAAGAATCTTATACCGTTTCACAAGCAAATCTTCTACAATCCCAAAGAGAAAATTATAGTTTACTATCAAAACATTCAGGAATTACATTTGCGAATGGATGATGTACAAACGGACATTTTTTGTTGGACTCTTAACAAAGAGGATTGCGAAATTAATGGATTTAATAAAGTCGCTCAAATCAATGGTATAAACCAAGGAAACAGAAGGGCTCACAATGCAGTAATTGTTTTTGCAAAGCCACACATTTTCAAAAACATTGAAGTAATTTTTCACCGAAGTATTGAAACGGGAAACATTAATGAGGTCTGCCAAATTATTGCATTTGAGCACCTTCAAATCATATATGTATTATTATACAGAAATCCTTCATTTCCAGTGTCAAGGTTGAGGAATGCACTTGTAGACTGCATAGAGCAGGAGTTGGGCGTTGGGTGACTTTAATATATGACGCTCAACTGGTGAAGCCGTAATGGAAAGGAACCTAAATGAACTACACTTCACGGCGCTTTTGGAACTAGTTTCAACAACGAAACAAAACACGAGCATAGATTGGGCTTTGTAAAATTTTTCTGTACCAAGAGCTTTCGTGTATGAGACTCCTTACAGTTATCACGGCGGAATTTTTCTCTACTTGGGATAAATATATAAAATATAATTAGTAAGTGAGAAATATTATATGAATAAACCAAATATTATTACTTTACAAGTTATATAAAATATAACTTAAAGTGTGGTGTAGAAACCTAGAACAAGGATTCGGAAACTTTTGAACGCCAACGGAATTATTTTTAATCGACAAACTAGTCAAAAAGGAAATGCAAATTTGCAGTGCACAAGATAACGGGGATGGAATGTATATCTATTCCATTACTCTATGTAAAGTATGTAACTTTACCTAGATAATAAATTTAATATTGGCGTATAAATTTAGAACAAGGAGATGGAACTTTGCGCAATATTAAAGTTAACTGTTAATCAAATTAATATTATTCTACAAGTTATTTAAAGTATAACTTTAAAATAGTTTAATATACATACACTGCCTTTAATATCATTAGAATGTAAGTAAGCTGTTAAGCCAGCTGTAAATAACAGATTATATTTAATACAAGGTCTTGGAACATGGCGTACAATGTAACGAAAAACCCACGGAAAGTTCATATGGTGGTATATAAAATAAAAAAGGATTAATACTCTTGACAGGTACAAAACTGTCCGATCTACCCTTTCTCATTGAATTAATAAGGTCGCTGATGAGGCAGTGTGGTGACTCCCGAAACAGTTTTTGGAAATTTGTTCTTTGGCCTTTGTATTAAGAAGACTTCGGGTTTCTTTTACACATTTCTTATTCTTTTCGCTACTTTTTCAATTTTGGCAATTTCGGCTAAGTCTGCAAGGGTATTAAAACTTCGGCTTGCCGAAGTTAGCTTCCGTCCTCGTTTATACTTAGTTTAGAGGTGCCATATTTTTGGCAAAATTGTAAATTTGGAACGGGTGTTAAAAATAGTAAAAAGACTTAAATCCAAGCGGTCAAATTTTTTAAACATTTATAATGTCTTAAACTATTTTTGGGCGAAAACAAGGATTCGATTGGTTAAACGGTTTAGCGATTGAAGCCACTTGGGGAGCCCCAATAAATCTTAGCAAATCAGTTTAAAGTTATTAGAATGTAATACAAATGCATATTAATATTGTTAACCAGTGGTTTTGGCTCTGCGTGCGTTCCCAGTTTTCATTCTGATAGCTTTATATATAGAGATAAAGTGCAGCGCAAAAAACAAAAAACACTTAGCAACCAGGGAAAAATAGAGCTGTAGGGAAACACCTCGGCCCCTCCCAGGGCGCACAAACCCACACGAAAATATAGGATCATGTGAGTAGGCTTTTTGTTCAAAGTTTTCGGTTATAAAAGAAGAAAATATTCAGTTTCAAATACAAAATATACTAAATAAATCTATTAAGATTAAACCTTTAATCTGAAAAAAAGTAATAATAAATATTTATAATCAAATAGTCAACAAGTTCTTTATCGAATACCTAATTACCCATTAATAGCTTTCTACAATAATAACTCATGTATAGGAACAACGACTACGACTCATCGGATGAAGAAATTTTAGATGAGTATATAAAACTTTTTGAACCAAAGATCGAAAGACATCAACCGGAACAGAGTCAGGAATATAACGAAGAGGACCTCACCCCATCAATCAGTAGGGCCTCGCAAGTAGGAAGGCCGCCATAGCCGGCGCACTACAAAGGCAAAAGGCACAATTTGATAAAGAATGAGCTACAAATACGGAGGAATAAAATTTACTTTAAGATAAAGCTTCGAAAATCAAAACATTCAAGGAGATTCAAAACTTAACGGGGATGGAATGGAACGATATGATTAAATCTGTCCCAGAATTTAACGGAAAGCAGGAAAACTATGCTTCCTGGCGACAGGCTGCCACTGCAGTCTACAAGGTATTCAAGCCCTACGAAGGTAGCAGCCGTTTTTATCAGGCTGTCGGAATTATAAAAAAAAAGTAAGGGGCTTAGGAGCAGCTGTGTTAGCCTCATTGAATACGGTATTAAATTTCCATGCCCTACTGTCACGCTTGAACTTCACGAACGCAGACAAAACTCCATCGCACGTAATTAAACAAGAATTTAGTTTGTCCAGACGGGGAGACCTATCTTTTACCAGATGTAAAATCAAAATCAACATAGATAAATCGAAGCCGTTTAGTTGTTCAACTAAGTGGCTATCATATAGAGAAAAGGATCAGTTTCAAAAAATATTAGACGAATACCTAGATAAAGGTATTATAAGAAATAGCGACTCGGAATATGCTTCCAGAATGGTGTTGGTAAAGAAAAAAAACTGGTGATCTTAGATTGTGGATAGTTTGTGCATAGACTAACGCAAGCTAAATAAAGTTATAATACAGAATAAATTAGAGCAGATTATAGAGGTCTTGATGCAATTAAAAACTTTCCGACTCCAAAAAAAAGTTACACAACGTTCAAAGCTTTTTGGGTTAATGCTCATATTTTAGACGCTTTATAAAAGATTTTTCTATTTTATCCAAGCCACTTTACGACATGTTAAGAATAGATAAGGACTTCACGTTAAAAAAGAGAAAGAATTTGATTGTTTTTTAAGTCTTAAGAACAAACTAACTGAATCCCCCGTCTTGGCTATTTATGACCTCATAGACGATGTCGATGGCGAAAGGGGATGGAAAACTTCATCCCGTGTTCTATTTCTCAAAGCGAACAACAGAAACTAAGTCCAAATACCACAGCTTTGAGCTAGAAACAATGGCTATCATATTCACCCTTCGCAGATTTCGAATTTATCTTCATGGAAGGCATTTTAATATAATAACCGATTGTAATTCATTAACCCTCACTTTAAATAGGGTGCCTGGTGGGCACTCGAATCCCCCGTCTTGTCTATTTATGACCTCATAGACGATGTCGATGGCGAAAAGAGATTGACAATTTCATCCCGTGTTCTATTTCTCAAAGCGAACAACAGAAACTAAGTCCAAATACCACAGCTTTGAGCTAGAAACAATGGCTATCATATTCACCCTTCGCAGATTTCGAATTTATCTTCATGGAAGGCATTTTAATATAATAACCGATTGTAATTCATTAACCCTCACTTTAAATAGGGTGCCCGGTGGGCACTCGAACTTCAAAATTTTGATTACAAAGTAGTTCACCAATCGGGAAATAAAATGCAGCAATGCGGTTGAAGCCAATAGTTTTAAAGAATGTGCCAATCAAAGTGTTCACTGTGTAAAATGTTTGAAATGAGGAACGTGGTCGTGTATAGAACGTCGAACGAGGACATATGGTTATTTTAGTTCCCTGAAGAAATGGAGGGCATATAAACACATCTTTCTGATTGTAGAATATACCCTTAATAACACTATACACAGAAGCATTAAACAGATTCCAAGCAAGATGCTTTTTAGTGTTCCACAGAAAGGAGAGATCGTAGATGAGCTTAGATTAGCTTAGAGAAAAATTGGAAGAAATAAAATATAGAATTGTTACAGAAAGTTTAGATTAAATTCGACTTAAAGCAATAGATAATCAAAATCAAGCTTAGGAGTTTAACATACACTAAAACTTATTTTGACAAGACAAAGAAAAAGGCCAAGGACTACGCAAGGAGGGACTACGTCATGGTGTGACGGTTCGTCGTTGTCGGGTGGCTAAGGGATGGCCAGGATTCGTCACAAGAATTTGTTTGTGTCAGGCGTGGTTGCTGAAAGAGAGTTCCGACCCAGACCAGAGTAGAAGTCGTGGGGAATTACTTAGTAATTGATTACAACTAGGATTTATTTCAGTAAATATCTGAACAATTGATTCACAACTAAAGAATTCTCTGGTCTGGAGAGGAGCTGCCCTTGCTGCTTTCGCTTCCTTCGTCCACTTAGAATACCTGGTATCGGCAGTCGTCCAGCTGCTCGAGAGGACCCGCACGGGTTGGGTTGTCTGAAATGGGTTGCCTGAAATGGTTGCTTGGGACCCTGAGGTCAGCCGCAAGAGAGAGAGAGAAGTGCTTGGGGACCCTGAGGTCAGCCGCAAGAGAGAGAGAGTTGCTTGGGGACCCTGAGGTCAGCCGCAAGAAAGAGAGAGTTGTTTGGGACCCTGAGGTCAGCCGCAAGAGAGAGCTGCTTGGGGACCCTGAGCTCAGCCGCAAGAAAGATTTCGGCCGGTGAACCGCGCCGTAAGGAGGTGCGATCCTGAAATCAGACGCCTCCTAGGAATACCTCCAGGCCGAGAAGGTTAGAGGGAGGAGGAAGTACTACGGGAGCTAACTACAATGTATAAGCAGACTTGGATCGAATGATCTAGTCTACCAAAAATGACTTCGCTGCTTACCACCACTGGGGAGTTGCCTCTGTACCCTTAGACGGTTGGCTGCTAAGAGCCTTTCTATGGCTCGTGGTCCGTCTTATATAGGGCTCGGCGAGATCTAGTGTGCCCGTTGCCTGTGGGATTTTCCAGTCTCAGTGTGACCATCTCTCTCGGTCTAGTGTGACCCCACACGCTCGATCGTTGGCGCGCGCGCGTTCTTAGTTTAAAGTTTATATTAAATGCTTCTTCCGTTTACTTTTTATTCTTTTTATTCATTCATTTCATGCTTTTGTGCGCGCAGCGTCACACTCCCCCCGTCATGGATTCGAGTGGTGTTGAATAATTGTGACATAGTTCCCCCTATTTGACATTACTCGCCAGGTCTTCTCTCCATCTTTTACTAGCCAATGCTGCTGTTTTCCGCGTGTCTTCCCTGCCAGTTTCTCCTTGATCTTATTTTTTGCTGTCCTGGACAGTGTTGTCCCCTCCGGTAGTGTCCATCCCTCGTCGTTGGACTCCTCCTCATAGAGCACTAAGATGTCCCTATCCGGTGTCTCGGCTGACCGGCCGTCCTGGACGATCCTGGCTACAGCGCCTTGGCTTGTGCCTTTGTCGCTCCGCCCGGACTGGATGCCGTCGGTTGCGTTTGGCCTGGCCTGCTTGTTTGCCGGTGCCTGGGTCTGCATGCTGCCCTTCATCTTTGCCGGTGCCGTCCGCTTTCTCCCGGCTCCCGCCATTGGTATCGGCTCCACCAACGTGGCCTTAGTCTGCGCTGCTCTGGGTAAAGCGTCTGCTACCGCATTCCGGTTGGCCCTCTTCGTCTCCGGCCGCTCTTATCATTAGCTCCAAGCCTTCACACCTCAGGGTGCTGCGTGCCCCTGCCAGAAAGTCCAATCTTAACAGTATTCCTCCTGCCACTTCTGTTAGTATCATGAACGTTACATTGAAAGCTATTCCTCTAAATTGGACTTCTGCCGCGAATTCTCCTATCGCCTTCTGCGTTGCTCCGTTGGCCATTGTTATTTCTGCTCGGGTTCCACACCATTTGCCTTGTTGTCTTAGATCTTGATATCTGCTTCTGCTTATCACGCTTGATGCTCCTGTGTCCACGATTCCTTTCGCTGTCTTGTTACCGACCCTTATCCGGGCTACTATTTGGAACCCGTCGCAACACAGCTGTTCCCCTGCTACTGGCTCTTTTATTGCCGCCTGAGCTGCCAGCTTCCCCTGCTCCGACCTCCTGCAGCACTCCTTGGTTCTCGTCCCGTTTCTTCCACAGTCCCAGCAAAACAGCCTCGGCGGGTTGCTGCACGTGCTTGCCGCATGTCCGGTTCCTCCGCAGCGCATGCATATCTCCGGTCCTAGTTGCTGCTGTGCAGGTTGTCTTGCCTGTGTCCGGTCCTCTGCCTCTATTTCTTCTACTTCCTCCGCTAGTTTGAGAAATTCTGTCAACGAGTTGAATCCTGCCCTCCTAGCATATAGCTTTATCTTGCTCCTGCTGTTTTTGTATACTCGGTCCAGTTTTGCTTCTTCTGAGAGCTTTGTGAATTGCATCAGTTTTCTTAGTCCCATTGCATATTCTCTTACCGGTTCTGTTTCTCTCTGCTTCATCTGTGCAATCTGATTCTCCAACTGTTCCTCATACCTTGGTGGTAAAAAGTATTCCAGCAGTTCTGTTCTGAGCTGCGTCCATGTTACGATCCTACTCGGCGTGGTGTTCCACCAATCACTCGCGATCCCCTCTAGGATGAATGGCATCGTCTGTATCAGCTGGTCCTTCCGTATTCCAGGGTTTGTTGTTCCTCGGTACCGGATGCCCCATCCGCGTACCCGGTCTATGACTTCTGTTTCCATTTTTATTCCCGTTTTTCCTTCCGTTTCGTCCCCTAAACTTGCTCCTTTGATGTCCATTATCTCCTCCTTTTCCCTGGTTACCACGATCACCGGAATTATTTCCTTCGCCAGGCTTTTTTCTCTCCTATATTTTTCTGTCAGTTCTGCGAGTCTTTGTCTGACCGTTTCCGTATGATCCGTTTTTTTTGGCGAACGCTGCCAACAAACGTCTTAAATCCTCACTTCTTTCTGCCGTTCCTAATCCGAACTCTTCCGTGTATTTCGTTAGTTCGCTCTTTGGTGCCAGATATACCCAGCTCGACATTACTCCGCTGGTGTCGGTTTATCTCTTGCAACCACTTTAACCTGTTCGGGCGCCACTATGACGGTTCGTCATTGTCGGGTGGCTCAGGGATGACCAGGATTCGTCACAAGAATTTGTTTGTGTCAGGCGTGGTTGCTGAAAGAGAGTTCCGACCCAGCCCAGAGTAGAAGTCGTGGGGAATTACTTAGTAATTGATTACAATTAGGTTTTATTTCAGTAAATATCTTGACAATTGATTCACAACTAAAGAATTCTCTGGTCTGGGGAGGTGCTGCCCTTGCTGCCTTCGCTTCCTTCGACCACTTAGAATACCTGGTATCGGCAGTCGTCCAGCTGCTCGAGAGGACCCGCACGGGTTGGGTTGCCTGAAATGAGAATGGGCCGCTTGGGGACCCTGAAGTCTGCCACGAGCGAGAAAGAGTTATTTGGTGCTTGGGGACCCTGAGGTCGACCTCAAGAGAGAGAATGTTGCTTGGGGACCATGAAGTCGGCCACAAGAGAGCGAGAATTTGCTTGGGGACCTTGAAGTCAGCCGCAAGAGAGGGAATTGGTTGCTTGGGGACCCTGAAGTCAGCCGCAAGAGAGAGAATTGGTTGCTTGGGGACCCGAAAGTCAGCCGCAAGAGAGAGAATTGGTTGCTTGGGGACCCTGAAGTCAGCCGCAAGAGAGAGAGAGAAGTGCTTGGGGCCCTGAAGTCAGCCGCAAGAGAGAGAGAATTGGTTGCTTGGGGACCCTGAGGTCAGCCGCAAGAGAGAGAGAGAAGTGCTTGGGGACCCTGAGGTCAGCCACAAGAGAGAGAGAGTTGCTTGGGGACCCTGAGGTCAGCCGCAAGAGAGAGCTGCTTGGGGACCCTGAGCTCAGCCGCAAGAGAGAGCTCGGCCGGTGAACCGCGCCGTAAGGAGGTGCGATCCTGAAATCAGACGCCTCCTAGGGATACCTCCAGGCCGAGAAGGTTAGAGGGAGGAGGAAGTACTACGGGAGCTAACTACAATGTATAAGCAGACTTGGATCGAATGTTCTAGTCTACCAAAAATGACTTCGCTGCTTACCACCACTGGGGAGTTGCCTCTGTACCCTTAGACGGTTGGCTGCTAAGTGCCTTTCTATGGCTCGTGGTCCGTCTTATATAGGGCTCGGCGAGATCTAGTGTGCCCGTTGCCTGTGGGATTTTCCGGTCTCAGTGTGACCATATCTCTCGGTCTAGTGTGACCCTCTTAGTTTAAATTTTATATTTAATGCTTCTTCCGTTTACTTTTTATTCTTTTTATTCATTCATACATATTATGCTTTTGTGCGCGCAGCGTCACAATGTTAAAAAAAAAACCTTGATAGTACAGCAGGAGTTGCGAGGAAGTTGATCCCCAAAAATAAAGGACCATATGATATAACCAAAAAGCTTCGGAACGACAGGTTCTTGTTGCAGGATGTTGAAGGCTTTTAAGTGTCGCGAATTCCGTACAAGGGTGGAGTGCTCAAAATATAAGACCATGGATAGGGAAAAGGAAATCATTGTAAAATATAAGATAAGACTATAAGAGTAAAATAAGAGTATTGTAATTAGCTTTAACTTTTGTCTTAAGAATCTCAGGATCAGGGGATCCAAGTCGCAGGACGGCCGAATTGTAGTAGGTCGGCCACTTAGTTAATGTTAAGCTAACATTAAGGTTAACATAATCTTTAAGCAAGCCCAATGCATTTCATTCTTGGTATATGCGTTGAATAAAGTGGACGTGTCTTAATGTTATATAAACAGGTCCTCTCGCACTTGGACCGTATATAGTATCCAACGTTAAGAGAAATGGACGTTATGATGTCAAAAAAGCTGGTAAAGTCGTGGGGCCAAACTCTACGTCAACTAGCTCTGTCAACATGAAGATGAAAATATGTTAACTGGAACGAGGATAATTTGACGTCTGGGATAGACCATTTGCTGCAGGTTGGCAGCCCTATTGCCATTTAATAGAAGAGAAGTAGCAAAAGTGAGCAGACGCAAGTTGTCCTGAATCATATCCGGAATATACGAAAAATAAATCGAAAAGTCGTTATATGTTGCGAATAAAGAATAAAGCTGTACTAATTTTGTCAAATCATATTTAACCAATATAAAATATAAACAATAAAATTTCATTACATACATCTATTTCGAAATTTAGTTTAGTACTAGTCTGCTTTTAAATTTTTAACAATAATTTGGTCTTCCTAACTTAAAACAAAACTTTCTATTTCACTGCGCCATTCCTTATTAAGGATATCCCAAAACATTGGCGCACATATATTGTCGCAGAACTAATCTCCCATGTCCACCCCCTTAATAGCCCACGCTCTTGCAAGATACGTCATCCACTTCGGATGTTTAGCATGCTACTGGATTGATTCGAGTAATTTTTGGCTATCGTGAACGATTATAGAGGAATAGAGGATGTGTGTCTGAGCTTGCAAGGCACTGGTGGGAATTAGGAAGCAGTCAGTGCTTAAAAATATTCAGTTGACATATGCTTATTTTTTAAGACCCAACAAATCGGCGCAAATACTTTCATTGCTACTATCGTTGTCCAGAGAAACTAAAAATCTGTTTTCCTCCCATTTGATAAGTGATAATTCTCGGATGGATAATGTCTGCAAAACAGAGTTTTGACAGATGGTCCCGGGAGTAATGGGATTTTCTATATGTTTTATATTTGACTAATTAATCCGACCTACCTAAATTTCATAAGGATCGGCCGACTATTTTCTATGGGTTTTATATTTGGCCAATTAATACGACCTACTAAATTTCATAAGGATCGGCAGACTATATCCAATAGCCGCCATATAACGGATTGTTCGGAAATGCCATAACTTTGTTGTTTGTTAAGTTAGGAAGTTGGGATTTTCTATCGGTTTCATTTTTAGCCAATCAATCCGACATACCAAATTACATAAGGATCGGCCGACTATTTTCTATGGCTGCCATATAACTGAACGATTGGAATTGCCATAACTTTGGTGTTTTTAAAGTTAGGAAGTTGGGATTTTTTATGAGTTTTTAGAATGCATCATATGAATAATTGTGGAGAATATAATTTACAGAGTATTCTGCAAGGGTATTTCAACTTCGCCTCCGCCCGAAGTTAGCTTTCCTCCCATTATTTTATATTAAAATTGTTTGTCATTCAAACTTTTTCGAGAAAACTCCCTTTCGACGTTCGGTATTGCGTCTTTTTTCTCTATATATAAAGCTATCAGTAAGAAAACTGGGAATCAACGCACAGCCAAAACATTCAAATAACTTTAAACTGATTTGCTAAGATTAATTGGGGCTCCCCAAGTGGCCCCAATCGCTTCCAATTGGAAAAAATTAAAAATTTTTTTTCAAAAATACTGGACGCTAAACCTTTTAACCAATCGAATCCGTGTTTTCGCCAAAAAATAGTTTAAGACATTATAAATGTTCAAAAAATTTGCCCGCTTAGATATAAGACATTTTACTATTTTTAAAACACATTCTAAAATATCAATTTAGGCGAAAATCTCTTTAAACGTCGAAAAATGGCACTTCTAAACTGAGTATCGAAAATTGCTTCGGTAAAGTTTTTCCTTAAGCCTAGTACTCAGATCGACAAACGACTACGCTAGCTTAAAACCTTTAATCTTTCCAGTGTGACCAAAATTTTGAGAGTTCATCAGATTTAAGCGTGCTACGTTCGTACTGTCAATCAGCTGGGTTTGTTGACAAGCAGTTAAAGTTTAAATATTGTATTTGCGGGAAAGTGCCTTTAAAAGATATTGTCAACAACCTTGGCAAGACAAGTCTGCCGCTATACAAAGAAATTAAAAAACAATACAATTTAAATTTAACAGTTGTTTATTTTAATTTACTGACTTTGGCGGGTTTTTTTATTTTTCACTCCATTTTTTAATATGTTCAGCGAAAAGCGCACGCCATAAGATTACATTTTTTAATCTTTGCGCTGGGTTCACCCAAAGTTGATTTCCGCAGACTGGCAACGCTATGTAATATTCTGGTATTTTTTTCGTCGGTCTGTGGACAGAGGTGAAAAAAAGTCCTGACGGAAAGTGAACGACAGCTGTTTGCCTCTCGTTCTCTCTCATGACTGGCGTACAGTTTTCGTCGATCTGAGTACTAGGCTTAGAGCTTTAACGATTTATTTAATGGTTTCACCAAAGCTCTAGCTATCTTCTAAACAAAGAAACTAAGCAAAAAGTCGATCTATTATTGAATTTAAGTGCTATTTACATTTATTGCTGGCAGAATACGAAAAAGACTTTTTTTTGGCGAAAATCTTTTTGGCCTGGTTTTTGATAGTGTAGTAAAAATATACCATTCAAATTGTTTTTGATCAGAGTCGTAGCAGAGGTGCATCCTTGGATGCACCCCAGCTGCCATTTCAAGGGTGGAAGGTTGTCCTCCTTCAGCAACACGATGCTTCCGACCTTGATGTTGGATGTTTCGACGCGCCACTTACTCCTTTCTTGGAGCAAGGATAAATACTCGCTGCTCCACCGCTTCCAGAATTGCTGCTGCATCTGTGTCACCCTTTGCCATCTGCTGAGGCGGCCTTCTCGGAGATGCGTGATATCAGGCTCAGGAAACCTTGTGTAGCTGGAGCCTTTCAGGAAATGGGCCGGCGTTAACACGTCAAGACTTTCAGCGTTTTCTGAAATTGGACAGAGTGGACGGGAGTTAAGAATGGCAGAAATCTCATAAGCGAGAGTTTTCACTTCATCGAGGCCCAAGAAGGAAGCACCGACGACTCTATAAAAATGAAATTTGGCCGATTTAACAGCCGCCTCCCATAAACCACCGAAATGTGGGGCACGCGGAGGTATGAACTTCCAATCACTCCCATCAGCTAAGCAAGAGGAAGCTATCGCAGCCGTGTGGGGTTCGCTCAGAAATAGATTCTCCAGCTCGGTTAGCTCGTCGCATTGTCACTCCAAATAGTGCGCGGAGTGCCTCTCAGGCTGTTGAATCTTCTCAACGCTGCGATGAAAGAATCCGTTGTGAGATCCTGGACGACTTCCAAATGCGTGGCCTTCGTAGAGAAGCAGACAAAGACGGCTATGTAGCACTTGTGAGGCGCCTTGTTGCGGGCCTCTGCCTTATGATAAAATGGTCCACAATAATCTACTCCCGTGGTATGAAATGCTGGGTTAGGCTGAACTCGATTGGCTGGCAGGCTGCCCATAACGTGCTCCCAAGTGACAGGCTTCATCCGAAAACATCTGACGCATTTGTTGATGACGGTAGCCACGAACTTTCGTCCTCCAATTGGCCAATACCTTTGCCTTAATGTGGCAAGTAACGCTTGCGATCCTGCGTGCAAGTATTTTATATGAAAATATACGATGATTGCCTTTGTAACTGGATGATCCTTGGGTAACAATATCGGATGCTGAGTATCGTAGTCCAGATTTGCATTCTGAAGTCTTCCACCAACGCGAAGTAATCCATCGGAGCCGATTATTGGTCTCAGCGAAATCAGCTTGCTCTTCTGTGGACACGGCCTGCCCTGGCTAAGACATCCATACTCCTTGGCTAAGTGAACCTGTTGGATGCTCCTCAGAAGAAGTACGGTCCCCGAATTGAGCTCCTCAACGGTAATACGGTTCCTTGAAGGTGAAGATTTTGCTCTGCAATTCAAAATGAACCGATAAATGTACGCAAATACACGCTGCAACTTATGAAAAGGGTTAAGGAATTTGCAGTTGATCGAAATGTCAGTGCAAACAGTTCCAACTAGCGCTGCGGAACGACGTTCTGGAAGATCCTTAACTGCATTTGGAAAGAGGGCCATTTTGACGAGCTTTGCAGCAGGAATGGAGGCCCGTTAGCCCACAGGGAGTGCTCCAGCAATTCTCTCGGGGTACAGCCTCGCGATACGACATCCGCCGGATTTAAGCTTGTTGGAACATGGTGCCAAGTCATGCCTTTTGTCATCTCCTGAATTTTCGCGATTCTGTTGGATACAAATACGTTGAAATCCCTCGGAGGCTGCCGAATCCACGCCAGTACGATAGACGAGTCGGACCAGCAATAAAAGTCGCATTCGAAATCGATGGTTTCCTTGACGCTTACGATAAGCTCCGCCAATAAAAGCGCTGCCGACAACTCCAATCTTGGAATTGTCGAAGCCTTTAAAGGGGACACTCTCGACTTGGCGCAGAGCAAGTGGACCTTTGCTTCTCCATTGGCCTCCGACCGCAAGTATAAACACGCTCCATAAGCCGCTATGCTAGCATCGCAGAATCCATGCAACTGGATGGAAGACTGAGGTTGCATTACAAATCGTGAAAATTTCAAGTTTTGGACGATCGATAACTGAGAGGTCAACTCCCCCATGACGAAAGAATAGGCTCTGGTAATGTGTCATCCCAATCCACGTTAGCATTCCATAGGGATTGCAAAAAGATCTTGGCCTTTGTGACAATCGGTGTTATTAAACTGAGCGGATCATAGAATTTGGCTATTGTTGAAAGTGCAATACGCTTGGTGACTCGATGATTTACAGATAATTGAGAAAAGTTGAACAGAAGTTGGTCAGAAGAAGGATCCCAGGCTAATCCCAGCGCCTTGGTAACAGCTGATCCGTCGTGAAATTGAATTAGCTTCTCCTTATCGCAGTCAGACTCTCCTTCGAGGGCGCGTCCATCATTAGAACACCATTTGCGGATTGGAAAATGGCCTCGCGACAATAGATCCTTCACCTGACGACGAATTTCCCTAACCTCTTCAATTGACTCGCCACCAGAGATTAAATCATCCACGTAGAAGTCCCTACGAACAATTTTTGCTCCAATTGGAAACGAATCCTCCTCATCATAAGAGAGCTGATGCATGGCTCTTATAGCCAAAAAAGGCAGCTGGCTTGGTACCATAAGTCACCGTGTTCAATTTGTAAACACTCAACTCATCCGTGGACTTCTCTCGCCAAACAATACACTGCAAAAAGTCATCCGGGTGGGACACACGCACGCAGCGGTACATCTTGCAGATGTCTCCATAGAGGGCAACTTTAAAAAATCGGAAGCGAAGTAGAATGTTAAAGATTTTTTGCTGAATTGTTGGCCCTGCAAGAAGCAAGTCGTTCAGAGAGCTGCCAGAAGTAGTTCTAGCAGACCCATCAAAGACGACCCGAAGCTTTGTGCTCGTACTTTCCTGCTTATGCACACAATGGTGGGGCAAGAAGAATTGTGGTACTGTTGGATCCTTTGGTGCGAGAGACATGTGGCCTAAGTTGATGTATTCCTGGAGAAAGGCCGAATACTGAGCTTTGAGAACAGGGTTTCTATCTAGCTTAGCTTCTAAACTCCTAAAACGGCGACGAGCTAGGCAATAGGAATCACCTAAACTTTCGAATCCCGAAGTGGATAAGAGACGAACAGAGTATTGACCATTCCCAAGTCTAGTGCAGTTTTCCTTGAACAGTTGTTCGCATTGCAAGTCTTCAGGCAACAGTGCTGGCTTTGATGGATTACAATCCTCAATTTCCCAAAATCGCTTTACTATGGCAGCAAGTGCGTCATCCTCAGAATGATCCGTAGTATCCTTGACAATGGCGGCTAAGACAGAGTTCTGATTTGGAGTAGTCGACATCCCACCAGAAACGATAGCTAGGCGCGTAGTTATAAAGTTCAATTGAGAAGCGGAATCTAAGATTGCTCGACAGGGCATAAATGAACCAACCCTATTTTTTACATAGACAATAGCAGTAGGCAGCAACACGTAATTTATTGGCACAGTATTTGAAGCATTTGGTGGAGGGTGCGATACCTGACGATCAAGTTGTGAGCATGACACCAGTGCTGATGAAGTAGATGGTGATGGCTGAGAGCTCGAGAGTGGGTCTGATGATGGAGGTGGTGCGGATGAGTCAGGGGTCATATGCAATAGTGAGTGGTGCTTCATGCGACAATATCTGCAATGAGTTGATTTGCATTGCTGCAAACTATGCCCCTTGCGCAAACAGTTTAGACAAAGGTGCATTTTCTTGGCTTCTCTAAATCGAAGATGAGGGCTCAAATTTAAAAATCTAGAGCACTTTGGCAAATAATGATCTCTCGCATCGCAAAATAGGCATATTGGATGATTTAAGTTAGTAGAAGACGCAATGAGTGCACTTGGGTTATATTTATGCACATTTTTTCCCACCTGATGGCCTGGTGTTTGCGTTACCAAAGCTTGATCCAAATTTTCCATCATCTTGCACCTCCTCTCCAAAAACGACTCCATAGCAGTCCATGAAGATAACTCAGCGATTGGCAAATCCTCTTCCCATTTTTCCCGAGTCCGTTGATCCAGCTTGTGAACGACGATATGAATCAGTAATCCATCCAAAATTTGCTGAGTAGTGGCCAGCGTTTGGATTGCCCGAAGATGTGCGTTCATAGAATCGCTGAGCTCACGAAGACCCTTGGCAGATCCCTTCTCGACACCTTTTAAACCAAATATTGCTTGAACGTGTGCCTGAAAATGTAAAACTTTATTATCAAATCGATTTATGAGCAGATTCAAAGCCTTTTTATAATTGTCATTTGAAGGTTCGAGCGAGCGTATGGTCTCCAGAGCCACGCCGCCTAGACTAGACCGTAAATATTGCAGCTTTTCAATGTCGCTTAGCTCGTCATCATTTCCAATGACCGCGGTGAACGTTGCGAGAAAATCCGGCCACTCAGCATAAGATCCATGAAATCGAGCAATCTCCAGGTTCGGTAATCGAGGCTTTCGTGTCCGAAAAGAAAGATCAGAATGGTGGTTGATGTCTATAGATGTGGAGTTGGCAGCTGTGCTACCCAACAATTGCAATTTGCGCTGGGCCGCTAAGCCTCTATTGAGCTTCGCCTTCACATCCATAAAAACCTCCGAAAATTCCCATCGCCTACCACTCGAAGTCTCCTTTAAATCCAGCCGTTCCAGCGATGTCTGTGCGGAGTCAAACGACGAATTTAAGGAATTGACCCAGTCCAATCGCGCGAGAAGATCAGCTTCATCCAACTGATCTATAGACTCAGTTGTTAAATATAATTTCATCGCGTTTGTTTGCCGCAGAATTGATTGCACTTTGGCGCGAAAAAATTCTATTTCATTTGGCGCGTCATTTTGAGGCCGAACCGCGTTTTCTGGAGCAGCCATTTCTTAGTCGCACACAAAAAAAATAAAAGAAAAATGTCCGAACCGGTTAAGAGGGGTGAATAACCTTTTAACCTTTGCCGCGAAAAATGCGCGACACCAAGCGTCGTCGAAAACGCAACGGAACTTTGTTGTTGTTGTTCCGCCTTATAACAGCGGACTTGAAATTATGTATATGTATGCACTGCACTATGCACTTTTAGAATAGTTAAATGTTATTCTCCTTTTGTTTATAATTTGCAGCACAACACTGTTTTGATTTTTTCACAGCGCGAAATGTACAAAAAGATCAACAGCCTGCCGGCTTTTCACAGTGCGAAATGTAAAACTTAAACGGCCAGCTGTGTGCACTTGTATGTAAGTCCGTGTGTTTGTGACCGAATGCCCGCAAACGACAGCGAAACCAAAAATATTGATTAAACGATATAAAACAATAATAAAACCGAGTTGCAGGCGGCAAATAAAACAGCGATCACGTCGGGGTCACCAAATGTTTTGGGGGAAGACAACAAAAATGCCACCCTTACGTTTTGTAATAATAACGCTTTTTAATTTTATCAGTTTATGTACGTGTTGTGTTTATTCTGCCAGTCGAATCTGCACTGCTGCAGCCGAAAGCATGGCTTCATATTTTAATTTGGGTTTTACAATGTAGTCGCTGAATACGAAGCGCGACAGCTTAGCGAGATAAGGCAGATATAAAGAGGAGAGCGCAAGAGCGCTACAGGTTCAGCCATACACCTATGCGCACTAGACTAGTCTAGGCGGGCTGCTCCGAACAAACATCTAAAATGCAAAATTACATAGCTCTACTGCAAACCTATTATATAAGAAAAGTAGGATATTCGGGTTATCCACCGCAAGCGAAGCTGCGGGCACCCTGCTAGTTTGCTTATAAACTTGTTTCTGCACTGCAATTACAATTCGTTCGCGTTCTTTCCTAATATAAAATTGGATTATTTTTATACCCTTGCATAGGGTACTATAATTTCAGTCAAAAGTTTGCAACGCAGAGAAGGAGACATTTCCGACCCTGTCATGACATTTATCGATAAACAAGTTGAATAATTTACAATTTGCAATTTTACGGTATATTTTATGTTCAGTGACTACTTTACCAAAAAAAAATGCTAAATTCCGACGATCTATTCAAAAATTATAGCGACCAATCCACACATTTTTGAAATATAAATAACAAATAATAATAAATATTTTAATTTATTCATTTAATAAGGTATCGTACTTAAATGTAAATCCACACAAATGTATAAAAAATGTTTACTTATAAAGTTAATAAAGTTAACAATATAGGCAGTATTAACACATTAAACATTTGCGCCATCAAATTAGAGGATTTTTGAACTGCTGCTGGATGATCACCTGGTAAAATTAATACAATGTCAGTTTATAAATAAATAAAACATTTTTGAATGCTCTTACCCTGTAAAATGTGAACATTTACAGACTTCGGGTTTGCGTTTGATGGTAAGCAAGAATATTGACCGGAATCAGCAATTTGTGCACGTTGAATCAGTAGATATGAAGTAGTTATGTCTCCTTTTTCAGTTATTACGGACACTCCTCCTCGTGGTGAATCATAGTTAATTTCCTGCAAAAAATTTATTTTATTATTTTAACACACATTGTTCGCATGCAAAGAAACTGCCGAATTGCGGGCCGTATCCGATAGCTGACATGCGCAACAATGATTCCGCTGACCGCGCATTTCGGGTGCAACTGCCATGAGCTCGGACACAACACTTACGCCGGATATCAGGTAACTGGCACGGCACTTTGGCGACTGCGCTGCAGCCAAAGGAAGACTTCAAGCTGCAGCTGGGCAGACCGAAAAGTTATTCCGTACTCAACAGCCATAGCTGTGTTAATACCATATAAATTGTAAACTAAATTATTTGCAATAACATTTGCCTGTGAAGGCTTAGGGGCTTAAATAATAAAAAAATAATATTGATATCAAATTTAATTAACAAACGTAACCGCAGCCACAGATTAAAAGTGCATAAAAAAACTGAAATCACCATAAAACAAGAAAGGAAAGCTAACTTCGGGCGGAGCCAAAAATGATATACCCTTGCAGAATAATCTGTAAATAATATTCTCCAAAATTATTATATTATGATTATATTATATGATGCATTCTTAATACTCATAAAAATCCCAACTTCCTAACTTTAAAAACACCAGAGTTATGGCATTTCCTATCGTTCAGTTATATGGCAGCTATAGGATATAGTCGGCCGATCCCTGCCGTTCCGACTTATATACTGCGTGCAAAGGAAAGAAGGGTGTGCAAAGTTTCAATTCGATATCTTTAAAACTGATAGACTAGTTCGCGTAGAAACAGACAGACGGACAGACGGACATGCATATATCAACTCAGGAGGTGATCCTGATCAAGAATATATATACTTTATAGGGTCGGAGATGTCTCCTTCACTGCGTTGCACACTTTTGACCAAAATTATAATACCCTCTGCAAGGGTATAATAAATTGCCGAAAATAAAAGTACAGTGCTCCGGAATTAAAATTACGAAGTGATAATTACAAAAAAAAAGGTAATCAAGAAGCTACAAAAAAAGAATTTAACATAGTTCACGTAAAAGTAAATTGCCAAAAATTTTGAAGTAAACAATGCAAAAAAATTGAAAAGAAAAGCTCTAACAAAAAGTGCAGTCAAAAAAATGGAAATCCACACCGTTCACTAAAATAGGTAAATGGACAATTTCAATTTTATTAAAAAAATCTCGAAATACCAAATTTAAAAAATAAAACGTTGCCAAATAATTTAAAAGGAATAATAATTGCAACCAACGTTTAATAAAATTATACAAAATAAATTGCAGAGCAAAAAACAAAAAACACTTAGCAAGGAGAGAAACATGGAGTTGTAGGGAAACACCTTGACCGCCTCCGAGGGCGCACAAACCCACACGATAAAATAAATATAGACTCATGTGAGTAGGCTTTTTGTTCCAAGTTTTCGCTTATAAAAGAAGAAAATATTCAGCTTCAAATACAAAACGTCTAAATAAATCTATTAAGATTAAACCTTCAATCTGAACAAAGTAATAATAAATATTTATAATAAAATTTTCAACAAGTTCTTGATCAAACTTGAATAGCTTTCTAGAATAATAACTCATGTATAGGAACAACGACTACGACTCATCGGATAAAGAAATTTTAGATGAGTATAGAAAACTTTTTGAACCAAAGATCAAAAGACATCAAACCGAACAGAGTCAGGAATATAACGAAGAGGACCGCACCCCGTCGAACAGTAGGGCCGCGCATATTCGTTTTCAACACTAAGAACTTAGAAGTTCAGCAGACAGTAGAAATGCAATTGCAAGTAGGGAAGCCGCCATAGCCGGCGCACTACAAAGACACTAGGCACAATTTGATGAAGAATTAAATACAAATATGGGGAAATAAAATTTACTTTAAAATAAAGCTCCGAAAATCCAAACATTTAAGGAGATTCAAATCCTGCCGGGGATGGAATGTAACGATATGATTAAATCTGTCCCAGAATTTGACGGAAAGCAGGAAATCTATGCTTCCTGGCGGCAGGCTGCCATTGCAGTCTAAAATGTATTTGAGCCCTATGAATGTAGCAGCCGTTTTTATCAGGCTCTCGGAACTGTAAATTATATTCTCCAAAATTATTCATATTTTGCATTCTTAACACTCATAAAAATCCCAACTTCCTAACTTTAAAGACTCCAAGTTATGGCAATTCCAATCGTTCAGTTATATGGCAGCTATAGAATATAGTCGGCCGATCCTTATGAAATTTGGTAGGTCGGATAAATTGGCCAAATATAAAACCCAAAGAAAATCCCAACTTCCTAACTTAACAAACACCAAAGATATGGCATTTCCGATAAATCAGTTATATGGCAGCTATAGGATATAGTAGGCCGATCCCCGCCGTTCCGACTTATATACTGTGTTCAAAGGAAAGAAGGGTGTGTGCAAAATTTCAATTCGATATCTTTAAAACTGAGAGACTAGTTCGCGTAGAAACAGACAGACGGACAGACGGACGGACAGACTTACATGCTTATATCAACTCAGGATGTGATGCTGATCAAGAATATATATACTCATCTAAAATTTCGGAGATGACTCCTTCACTGCGTTGCACACCTTACACAAAAATTATAATACCCTCTGCAAGGGTATAAAAATAAAGTAAGAGGCTCAGGAGCAGCTGTATTAGCCTCATTGAATACGTTATTAAATTTCCATGCCATACTATCACTCTTGGATTTCACGAACGCGGACAAAACTCCGTCGTCGACCTACCTTTTATATAATACTTCGTCATAGTATAGTAGAGCGGAAATTAACGCTTTTAACAAATAAAACAATTGTTAACGAACAATACGAACAAAACGACGCTTTTCATGCGATCATCACCGGTCTAAAACAAGAGAGAACGCTATAGTCGAGTGCCTCGACTATTTGATACCCGTTACTCTGCTTTGCCGGGCAATGCTGTATGTATATGCTTACATACATACACACATACGCCATTGTTTGACTCAGACCTCCTTTTGGCTAACTTGATTTGATTTGCATAGTTCTTGGGATATAGTTCGGTATTGACAAATGAAAACTATCGCAATTTCCTTTAATAGAAATCCTTATCGAGAATTAACGTTGACTCTGTTGAGCACCTTGGCCAGCTGTTCCAAAGTCATCCGTTAGATGGTGCTATTGTATTGCGCCATCTACCCCAAGACATTGGTACCATGGGCAATGAAAGGCGGAAATGTAGGCGCTAGCCAGGCTTAAGCGTTTAATGGGTTTTTGGGCGTTAGAGTAGGCGTGACAAACTTTTATTAGGCCAATCGATAGGTATTGACGAAACAAATACATATCAATTAAAATTTTCATAATAGTATGAAAACTGTGTCCACAGCTTGTGGCTTGTGGACGTCAGAGGGGGCGTGGCACCATTTTGAAACAAATTTGAGCTGCGTAGGAACTCCTTAAATCTACAGGCAAAATGCCAATCTTCTAGCTTATATAGTTTCCGAGATCTCAGCGTTCATACGGACAGACAGACAGACGGACATGGCTAGATCGACTCGGCTAGTGATCCTGAACAAGAATATATATACTTTATAGTATATCAGTATCTGGATCGACATCCGCCAGCGATAGCACCATGATCGATAGTTTTTTTTTTTATTTATATTTTATTCTTATTTATTGGATCTTCTCTATTACTTAAGAGACTAACAATAAGTTTTCAAATCTTAATCTATGTTACGTTACTTTATGTTATTGAAGAGGGATGGGAAATCATTCCGCTGTAGACGGGAATGATAGCTTAGCCGGTTGAGTTGTCTGGCTAGCAGGTTTGGGTGATTTGATAATCTGGCTTCATATTTAATTTTTCTGGAAACCATTTCTTCTTTTACGGGATTTATATCCAGGTCTCTCTGGATGTTTGCGTTGCGGATGTACCAGGGGGCTCCAGTTATTGTTCGTAGGGTCTTTGATTGTACTCTTTGAATAATTTCTATATTGCTGCTGCTTGCGTTTCCCCAGAGCTCGGAACCGTAGGTCCAGATCGGCTTTAAGCAAGCGTTATACAGTAGTTCTTTATATTTGAGTGGAAGGGGCGATCGGTAGTTCATGAGCCAGTGAAGGCTGCTGGCCTTTAGTTTTAAATGGGTCTTCTTTGCTTCTATATGCTTTCTACGGGTAAGCCTCCTGTCTAAGTGTATGCCGAGATAGGTGACTTCGTCTGCTTGTGGAACCGGCTTGTTGTTTAGCGCCAGTGGTGGGGATTTCGACAAGTTTAGTGTAAACGTAATGTGCTTACACTTTTGCTCGTTTACTTTGATACGCCAGTCTGCGAGCCATTTTTGTACAGCTACCAGGTGTTCTTTTCGAGCGGCTGACAATAGCAGTGTCGTCAGCAAAGGTTGAGATGAGGGTCTGGCGGCTGTTGCAATGTCTGCCGTGTAAAGGATGTACAAGATTGGACCAAGCACACTTCCTTGGGGTACTCCAGCTTCGATGTTACGGATGGTTGAAGTAAAGGTTTTACATCTCACGGTGAAAACTCTGTTTCTGAGGTATGACTCAAGCAACTTGTGAGTGTTTTTCGGTAGGAGGGTTTTGATTTTGTATACCAGACCGTCGATCCAGACGCGATCAAATGCTTGTGATACGTCCAGAAATAAGGCACTGCAATATTGCTTGTGTTCGAAAGCCGTGCGAATTTCAGATGTTAAGCGGTTTACCTGTTCGATAGTTCCATGCTTTTCCCTAAATCCGAATTGGTGCAGAGGGATCGTTCTGTTGTTTTGAAGATGTGTTACTAGATGAACAAGAAGCAGTTTTTCAAATAGCTTTGATAGACATGGGAGCAGACTGATGGGCCGGTACGAGGAAGGCTGGCCTAGCTGGCTTCGGGATCATTGTAATGACAGACATTTTCCATTGGTCAGGAAAGTAGCCCCATTTCAATATTGAGTTAAATATAAATGCGATGCATCTGACTGCGCATCCAGGTAATTCAATTATCATTTTTGGAGAAATAAAATCGTGACCAGGAGCTTTCTTTGGGTTTATATGTTCTTTAATAGCCTTAAGTATTGTGCTGGTTTCAAGGGTAACTGGGGAGGACGGCGACGCTAGCGAGACATTCGGTAGAGTGAATTGGTTGGATGGCGGGTGAGGCTTAAAGACGTTTTCCAAGTGATGGGCAAAAGTGTTAGCTCTTTCTTCGTCACTGCGCCAATCGGGATCTATTGGTGGTTGCATGTTTGGGTGAGCTCTCCATAGTGGGAATTTATTACCCGTCGGGGATAGTTGCGCAATGTAGGCCCGTTGCGCCTGGTTCTTTTCGGTAGAGAGGGCCTTCGACAATTTTCGAGATGCTTCATTAAGTCTTTTCTTAGTAGCTGGGGACCGATGAGTCTGCCAGTCTCTGCGGAGTCTACGTTTTTCAAGTAGGAGAGACTCGATCTGGATACTTGAGCGTCCAGTTCTTAGCGGGTTTGTGGATGAGGGTTCTGGCGTAGAATGTTTGGCGGCAGAGGACATTACGTCCGTGAGGTGTTTAAGCGACTTATCAATGTCAGATTCAGAGGAAATTTCAGGATTGTGTTCGATGTGTGCACTTACATATTTTTTGTACTTCAGCCAGTTTGTTTTGTTTGATGTTAGATGTTGGGGGCGTTCCAGAAGCTGCGGCTGTTCAGGTAGACAAAGGAGAACTGGCAAGTGGTCCGATGTAAGCTTTTCTAAGGTTTTTTCGTTTATCAGCCTGTGCGAGACTCTTCTAATAACAGCGAAATCGATAATGTCAGGTTGTTTATTTAGACCTGTGGGCCAGTATGTAGGCCTAGCTGGTGAGACAAAGTCAAGCGTAATACCAGGAGTGATGATAGCGTTGTATAATTGGCGGCCTTTGGGGTTGATAAGACGAGATCCCCAGTGGGGATGCTTTGCGTTATAATCACCGGCAGCTATAAAGCAGCGTCCTAGTGAGTTGTAGAAATTCATAAACTTATTTTCTGCAATACTGAAGCGTGGGGGCAATATATGGCGGACAGGGTAAGTGGGCCGCCAATTAGGTTTATACGTAGGGATGTGGCCTGCAGGTAGTTAGTAGCGAATGTCTTCAAGGGATGATGTTTTATGCGTTGTTCTATGAGTATACGGGTACCTCAGTGTGCTTTACCGTCCGGGTGGTTGGTCGCGTGGAATATATATCCGATGATATGGAAGTAGTTTTTATTAGTTAGATGGGTTTCAGAAAGTAGCATGATTTCGATATTGTGGCTGTTTAGGAACATTAGGAGTTGTGCCGGGAAACGCAGTTTGCGTTCCAGAAGCATATTCTTAAGGAGTCCATTTATACAGACTTTTGTTTGATCAGCAGTTCCATTAGAAGGCTCTGGTTTCGCAGTAGTTCTTGAAGGGAACTTTGAATCGTCGTCATGACGTTTGCAAGAGTAGCTAGTGTAGATTCTAGACCGCTAAGTGTTTGTGGGGGAAGAGTTTGGTTTTGCTGCGTAGAAGGTTGACTTATTGTTTGGCCATTTTGGCTTTAGAGCGGAAAATCATTTAGGTTTGATATGGGTGGCTGTGGACGCAATGCTGCAGGTTGAGCGGTAGATGTTTGTGAGATTCCAGGGTAGCGGAGTGCGTTGGCAAAGGAGACACCAGGAGTGGTTGTTGATGGGGTGAAGATGTTTGGTTGGGCAGAGTGTTGAGCCGCGAGTGGATTACTGCGTCTCTGATTTAGGCGGCTCTTGAGTTCTTTGTAGACGGGACAGCCCCGGTAGTTGGCAGTATGATTTCCCCCACAATTACTGCATTTCCTCAGAGTAGGGTCTTCTTTGTTTCCCAGGCATGCTTCAATGCAATGCAAATCTCCACAGGCGACACAAACTGGTCGCAGGGTGCAGTAGTTTCTTGTATGCCCGAACTCCTGGCAGTTTGTACACTGTACGGGGCCGTTCCGCTTATGCGGTTCCTCTACGGTGATTCTTCGGTGAAGGAGATATTGCAGATTGTAAATAGGATGCACTGCATTTTTCTTTAGAGGTTTCGTCTCTGGGGCCAGCTCTATCTTAAACAGTGGTTGAGGAATTTTATCCCTGTTTACTATGTTCACGATGTGCTTAACGTCGAAGCCTTTTTCCGTGAGGCCTTCAGCTATTTCTGCTACCGCAACAGTCGATTATATACCTTTAAGTACAACTTGTAGGCCTTTCTTACTTTTTAGTTGGTAAGTGTAGTAATTTATAAGCTCATTGTCGAGATATCTTGATACAGAACGGAAGTTGTCTTCGTTGTTAACCTGGAGTTTTGCTTCTAATATGTTTCCTCTTTTTAGGGTGTTGATATAGAAGTGATAAGGCCCGATTACTTGTGTTTCCTAATATATATTGGCGGTGGCTTTGCAGCTTTCATGACTTGAGGCGCCTGACCCTTGTCTTCTTTGGTCTCGCCAAGTATGCAAATCTGTTTTCGGATGTTCGTGTGTTGCCTAAAGTTTTCGGTACTTTTGGCAAATTTGAGTTTACGTTTTTTTTGTTTTTTTTTTTTTGTTTTTTTTTTTTATTTTCGCGCGGAGTCCCACGGCCCACTTACCCGCCCAACCGACCGAGGGGCGCAGCCGTGTATCGTACGGCACGATTCGCGATAAGATAGACGCGAGGTAGGAAAATAAAGGTAAAGGTCCGGGGAAAAAAGTAATTGTTAGATCAATCTTGTGCCAATGAAGCAAGTATTAATCGTTTTAGGAGCGGCAGAGAGTCAAGATTTGATATTACAGGAAAAAGTCTATTATAGTCAGAACATAATACTCTGAAAGGCTCATGCAAGGCATAGTTAGATAGATCTACAATGATTTAAAGTTAGGGGAATATAATTTCAAGTTAATCTACTTGGCATAGAAAAGTTTAGCCGACTTAACAAGTCGGGGCAGTCAATATCACCATGCATAAGGTTATAAATAAAGATAGTACCAAGCATCGTTCTACGGTTGGCTAGGGATGGTAAATTAATCAAAAGAAGTCTACTAGAATAAGAAGGTAAGATAAGATTTGCATCCCAGTTTAGGCGCCGTAAAGCAAAAAAAAGGAAGTTTTTTTGTACAGATTCAATACGACCAATATGTATTCCGTATTGTGGACTCCAGACGGGAGACCCATACTCCAGAATCGGACGGACTAGCGAAATATATAAAGTTTTAGTCAAATAAGGATCATCGATTGACCACCTTTTAATAAATCCAAGCACTCCTCTGGCTTTATTAACCATGGACGAAATGTGATTAGAAAATTTTAGTTTGGGGTCCAAGAGAACGCCAAGATCGTTTACAAGAGTTATTCTATCCAAAGAGCTGCCACTTAACGTGTAAGTCGCGTATATCGGATTGGCCCAATAAAAAGTCATCAGCTTACACTTGGAACCGTTTAAATTTAGTAAATTATCTCGGCACCAGTTTTGAAAATTATCTAGATCGGATTGCAAGCCTAAATGGCAGGAAATGTCCTTATACTGCAGGCACAACTTAACATCATCTGCGTACATAAGTACGCGAGAATGACTTATAATTGAGGGAAGATCATTAATAAATAATGTAAAAAGTAATGGACTAAGCTTTCTTTTTATTTGTACATACCGATCGATCCCCGTCTGTACGAGAGTATTATTCGTAAGAGGGTCAGTAGAGCTGAGTTTTGCTTGTGGTGTTGAGATAGGCCACTGGGTAGTCGCGGACGTTAAAGTTGTTGTTGTCGTTGACGTTGCTGTAGTAAGAGAGGGTACAGTGCTGGTGGGCGCACAAGCCGATGTAGTCGGTGCATCGATGAGAGAGAGAGGTGACGGGCATTGTGAACTCCACGACTGAGTAACGGCAGCGCTGCTTGAGCATAAAATCGCTGGTGACAGTGAGCGGGCTCTTTCGGTAGCGGTCAGTGATGTTGATTTTGTTGTTGCCTCCGATGAGTCAATTGAAATGTAAGCATTGTTCCGTGCAGAAGACAGCCGCCGTTCGTCTAGTTGTATTTGTTGCCGATCGCGACTTGGCTTTGTGGCTTTACCGGTTGCACTTGTTAATATTTTATTTGCGATCGACATTTTTAATTGTTTTTGATTAACTAGATCTGTTTTAAATTTAGTTTTAATCACAAGGAGGTGTTGACCTTGGGATATGGCATTGCTGCCAGCGTCTTTTCGCTATTTTTCTTAATTTTGGTGGTCACTTTGTAGATTTTTGGAAGTCTTTCGGCAGGGCGAGCAAAAAGACACGTCTACGCGGTTCGGTGGTTCTGACTGCACATGATCGATAGTAACGGCAGCATAAATGAGAAGCGTTCCCCAAGAATGGCATCCAGATTGAGCGGGATCAATTCGACGGAAACAATTGTGTGCGCGCCAAACTGGATTCCAATGTGGCCCTTCAGCTGAGCAACTGTGACCGCAAACCGGAGCCGGAATCTTCGGAAGCGCTGGAGAACATGTTCAACGCACTAAAGCCATTTGCCAAGTTGGTGGGATCCGATATCCAGGAGCTGGATACCCAGAACGAGAACCTGGGGCGCCAGAACTCGTTCCGCCCGGTATTCCTCAACTACTTCAAGACGTTGTATCATCGAGTGCGTGCCGTCAAGTTCCGCATTGTGCTGGCCGAGAATGGGTTCGATCTGAGCTCCCTCAGTGTCATTTGGGCGGACAAGCGCATCGAGGGCCTAGACAAGGCTTTGCAGTCGATTGGGACGATTAAGAGCGAGGACAAAGCAGAGTTACTTGAGCTCTTGGACAGCTTCTTCGACCCTAACAAAACTAGGATCAAGCCGGTGGTAAAGTCGACCAACAATCGTCGTCGCAATCGCCGCAGCACCGGTCAGCCAACCAAGAACGGAGGAGCAGTAAGCTCGCCATCCGACAGTGCCGAGTTTGGTGCTGGAGGCGACAAGAGCGTGTCCTCGGTCCCAGACTCCACCACCAAGACGCCGTCGCCCAACAAGACGCCATCTCGTCCACAGCGCAAACGCAACTCGCGTCATAGTTTAGCGGAATCAAGGTAGCGGACTCTTCTGACAAAGCCGAGCTCAACAATACGGCACCAGCTGCCGTATCCGCCTTGCCATCCCCAGTGGCTATTGCGGCCTCTAACTAATACATTTTTTGGTGGATCCGTAAAGTAAATACCTTATAAAGAAGCTTTGGCTATTTGCTTTTTAGATAAAGTAGTTAACGAGAGTTCATCTCTCGTGTAGATTGTTGATTAATTTTATGGATTGCTTACGCTTGTATGTTTATTGAATTCTTTATATAACATCGGTATGGAAAATCAGATGCAAATCAAATTTTTTGCTTACAAAAAAATTTTAAACATTCAACTCTAAAAAGAGTTTAGTAGAGTTTAATTATAGTTTATACTCGCATTGAAAATCGTTAAATGCTTAAACTAGGAAAGGTCAATTTATTGGAAATTCAGCATTGACGATTAAAAATCGCATAACTTTCGAAAAAATTGGAAATTTAACTTTTCACTTTTAAAAATAAAAATATGAAATGACTTTTCATATCTTAAAGGTGTTTTAAATTATATTAGATACTTATGAAATATGTTCTTTTGTAATTGGCAATAACTTAAAGATCATTTGTTTTTACATTAGTGCTATTGTCAAGGTTCTTTAAAAAATCAACGAATCCTAATTTATTTAATTGTGTTTTCAGTAAAATCGAAACTTTGAATGAGCATAGGGACGGAAACGCTTCCTTCTACCTGTTACATACTTTTGCGCGAATACAATAACCCTTTTACTCAACGAGTAACGGGTATAAAAATCACTAAAGGTAGCCGTTTTTGCCTCGCAACTTCGTGACTTGCCATCGGTATTGGCATTAGCCCAAGAAGCTGAGTCAAAAAATTACACAATTAAACACAATGAAGAAAAAATAAATAGGTCACATAACCAACGACAGGCAGGAAAATTCGCAATCATACTACGAACAAAATAAAAATTCGTAGGCAATAATAAAAAACCCCCACTTCGTCAGAAACCAACATTCAACAAAGGCCATACAAAAGCGTTGGAAAATAGCCACCCAGCGTCAGAACCAATGGATGTTGACTCCCGGTTTAAGCAACATACAAAATAGCAAAGAGGGCAGTTGGAATAAACTCAGCAAAAAATTAACTTTATGCTAGAGGAAAGTATTGGGTTTTTATATGATGTGTATATTTTGTTAGTCAGCAGGAAGCAAATTAAGGAGGAAACCTCCTTTATCGGCTCCAAAAATAGATTTTTTGGAAATAATTTCATTAGAATGTAAAACTGTTCATTAATATTGCTTTAAAATTTCAAGTCGATATCTGAAATATCTACAAAGTTATGTGATTTTTTTACCGAACGTGTTTAAACGCTTCCAAACTTTAAAAACATTAAAATTTAAAGCTACGCACAGCATTTAGAATTGCTTTCAAAATAATTTTCTTTTTTGTTTTGTTAGCAAACATACTGAAGTTAGATGAGTTTATCCTATAGGTCAAAATTTGTGAGGACAATAGGATCGAAGTGTTCTTTTTGCAGGTTTTTTACTGAATAATAGTCGCTTATCTCTAAACGGTTAACATACCTTAAACTGCGCTGCCAAGACGTTGGCAGCGGAGAAGTGGCTCTTGATTGTATACATAACAGTTATGTACCTGTTCCAATTGGGAGAAGAAGTGTACGTGGTACACACATTCGGAGAACGCGGTTCCGCATTCCAGACATATCTACTCAGCCCACTTGCTGCTCAGCTGTGTGGTCAAATAACTCTACACTTAAAATACCCTTGGAACATCATAACATCATTGAGAGAGCGACTGGATGATGAAACAGAGCATCTATTCCGTGGCCTATCCATGTGTATATTTTGGAAGGAAACAAACGCAATATTGGCCATTTGGTAATATGGAAACAATTTCAATTTACACAAAGAGACAAATTCTGAAATTGTCATATTCGATGTTTGGGGCAAAAAGATTTTAAATCTCGAGCAACCACAAATTGAATGCCCTGCATCATCAAACAATATGCAGAAATTAAAAACAGCGTGTTCCTGGATCTCCAGCTTTTAACATCTTTCCTCTAAGAAAGTCAGGAGCTGCTGAAAGTTATTCCAAAAGTTGAAGCTTTTCGACGTTGTTAAGCTCGCTTTGCTTATCAAAATTATATAATATTTAAGCATATTAAGGCGCTAACTTTTGCATAGCCTCCTCTGAATGGGCAGAAAAATCGTTGCAGGTTCTAGAACAAATAAACCTAGGGCGCCATGAATCATACTAGCGCATTATAGAGGTCATCAGTAATATGACAAATTTAATAATACTCATTAGTAATTAACCTTTAAACTCTACTAAATCTAGATCGGGTAGGAAGTAGTAAGTGCTAAAGGGCTGACTTCAAATCATAAGAGCTTATAAGAGCTTTTTTCTCCTTATAAACAATCTTTTCGAGATCCTTAGCTATGCGTTTAAAAATCACCGTTTAAAAATCGTAACCACGAGATGGGAACGCCCTTCCACGGTAACGCAAAACTAAAAGTTTAAGCAGCAGCACAGCAAAATGAGCAAACAGGTAGTTTGAGAATCGACAATGAACACAACCGCAACCAATTACTGCAATCAGTTTAGGAGTCACGAGAGAAGAAGTGTGGTGCAGCAACACCAACAGCACCACAGTTATTCAAGTACATCTACCATAATACATCAGCGATGATATCTTGGGACACGTTAATGTTGGGTAAGGTGCTTCACGTTCTTAAACCAAATTAAATTGACTCTTTTGCAGGTTTCCCAAGTTGTAGCGTAGTGATGTTTTTTCGTATAAAGAACGGTTTAATGCTTTGTTATTTCATACCGTTTAATAGAACTAAATAATGAAGAGTTATTTGTAAGCTGTTTGACAGAGTTCTCTTTTAATAAATCCGCATATTTCAATTTGAAAAAGCGTGCACATTGACTTATTGAAATTATGCTAAGAAAAAATTAATTTGTGTACTTTTGCTAATACATTTTTTATCCTTTGCTAGAATTAAAAACATATCTTTAAAATAGGTAAAACATATTTATGTCGAGTTAAATGCGAATTTGTATTAAAAAAACGAAGATATGTCAATTATACAATAACGTTTCAATAATATATTTTTGTCTTCCGTCCGTCTGTTTTTCTACGCAAACTAGTCCCTCAGTTTGAAAGCGATCTGGATAAAACCTTGCAAAAAATCTTGTTTTTCTTGTATGAAAGAGAATCGACTTTGCTATTATATAGCTCCTTTAAGTAGCAATTTATCAGCAAGACGTTTTAAGTTATATAGAAATCGGACAACTGTATATAGCTGCCATTATGGCAATCGAAAAAATTGAAAAAAATTATAACTTCGTTGTTTCTTTATATATGCTAAGATATAGTAATTTTTAACAATATACTGAATTATATTTTTAATAATATACTTCTGCCAAAAAACGATGTGCTTAAAAAAGGAATAAATGCATAGAATAGATGCATATGCTTAAAAACAATGAATATGAGTTAAGTATTTCCAAACTTACTATTTATATCCTAAATTCTAAGTGTTGCCGAAATCGACGACGGCTGAAGCTCAGCAGTGACAACATGTTTGCGAAGTCGATACTTTGCATACGGCTTGTTCAGCTGTATAATCTCTGAGTCGCTCTTATTCACAACGCAAGCCGAGCTTTACACACATACATCAAGTTTTGTGAGATTGTCGATTCTATTTTAAGTTCCGTTCTATTCACAAGGGCTAGGGTAAGAAAATCGACGTACTTTTAAGAGCACATGTAAACTTCACATATTCAAAATTTTGAAGCGTCGTCGGCGTTGCACCACGACGAAGGGCAGCTAAAATAAACATTACTTTATTTGAATTGGAGTTTAATTTAATGTACGGCGCTGTACAAACCAGCTTATTTTCGCACCATTTCTTAAAATTCCTACTTTGACTTGCTGTGGACTGGAAAACTGTAGTACCACCAGCAATTGGACGTGCGCATTTTCCACCATGAGGGCAGCGCAGTCCCTCGGTCAACATGGCGACCCTAACCTCACAAACATTCAGCTGGAACAGGAGGCCAACAAAACGCCAACTGAAAACAGCCAAAGGACAGCTCGAACCGTTCATCAAGCTGGCCACTATGAAAGCCCACCTTAACAATCCAACTCTTTTACAGGGAATTTTTGAGAAGCTAGGCCCTGAGATGATAATGAAAAAAGCAATACAAAGGCCGTAATCTACAAAATTGTATGTTCGAGTTAGCTGACGCAGCTTGTCGGGTGACAACTCCAGCAGTCGGCCAGACAGCAGATAAGAGACCATTACGCAGAGGCTGCCTAAATACGCACACTGCAGTGGCTCACCAAAGGATATAGCGCTGCATAGTCTAAGACGGGTCGCACAGCATCTCTCGTTGCGACAGTTTGGGATGTGAAGAGTACAAGTCACTTGTAAAAAATATGTTTAAAAAGGCATAACAAATCCTGCGGGAACAAAAGGTCTTGTGGGATTAACAATTGCCTAGCGAAACATCATCTGTTACTGCACCAGATTGAGATGCCCATTCCCGGCGCGCTCAATAATTACCGGCAGCCTGAAATAAGGGCGACGAAAGCTACTTCCGAATCATCCCTGTCACTTTACGAGGGAAATCTAAGCTGATCGAAATATACGCGTTTCTGGAGAACGGTTCGACGCTTACTCTGCTAAAGGCTTCCCTGACTATGATAGCGGAAGAAGTGAAAAGGAAATATCGACATTTAAAATGGATTCCGCTAAAAAGTTATAAACAAGTGGTAACCAAAATGATCATTGGAGTCAATAATCCGAATTTAATATGTAATGTAGAATTTCTACGGAAATCTGTATGTTGGAAATTTTTTTTGTTGCGTGACGCAAGTACTGAACCAGTGGCAAAAATCGCCGCAATAAGTAAAGAACAAATTGGGCTGCGGAGAAGTGAATACGTCAAGATTTCTTTCCGTACTGATTTTATTGAGCTTAAATACATGATTTGGATTTACCTAAGTAAATAGGTCTAGTCTAGATAAAAATGGACAACATGGTTTATTATCAGTTTACAGCTATAATAGCCTAAATATGACAGATGGTGTCAAGACACGTCCGTCGAAATCGTACATACTCCCGGCCGTTGAACTGATGTTCAACAATCGTTAATGTTGACAGTGAAGGGCTGGATCGACAAACCGTCTCTATTTACAGTTGCGGTCGGCATCTGATTCAGCTGAAGGTTATTTCTAGGTTTTCCCCATTTCTTTATAAAATGAATAACGACAATGATTATGATAAAAACTAAAGCAAAATAAATAGCAATATGATGATGTTCAATAGTCTCAAGATTATGTGGTAACTTAAAACTATTGGGAGGCAGGATACAACTCTTTGTATTTAAGGTTTGAATCTTACTTCGAACTTGTAGAGCTAGATCTTGTTGAGTTCAGTGGTAGATTTTCAGTCAGTTCAAAAACATTTCTTGTTTGTTATAACATATAAAATCATATTTTGCTCTTTCTTGACAAGCTTTAAAATCAATTTCCGACATCTCAAAGTATTCATCTCGATGACTGTTGATTGCGAAACATGGTGTCTTAAAGGCAAATATACTGATTCCATCTTCAGTCAAAAATTTAATTGGTGTCAATCTATAGATGTCCAAAATCTGAGTAGACACCAAAGTCAATTTTAATTTGATGATAACATGCTCCTTTATGATGGTTCCCTTAGCTCTCATCATCTGGTATGCTATTAAAATATTATCAGGAGAGACTGGAAGCGTTGGTCTAGGCGTCAAATGGTTGCGTATTTGTTCTATCTGATCAATTAATTGTCTTGGTGTCAGCAACATCGGGCTTATTGAGTTATGCCGAATATCTGTTAAAACGTTTACAATTTTTTTTGATTTCATTGCAGACTAGAAGCTAATAGAGTTGAGACGCAAGTGTTATGTACCATGAAAATTTATTAAATCTACTCGCAGTACCAGTAGTTTCTGCAATATAATTTTCTATTGATTTTAACCGCTTGGGGATTGAGATTTCATCCCTTTTGATGAAATTAGCTTTAACTTCTGAGATCGTATGCACCATTTTATCGGCGTAATTGGAGTCTAACACACCAAAAAGACTATTGGCAATGTTTCCAACGATGACAAACGGTGCTCTTTGTTGACGTGACTTTACTATCAGCATGTTTTCAGCTTGAAGATCCTCCTCGATGTGTTTAAAATGCTGATACATGCTTGTACAATCCTCTGTTTCGGGAAACTGTGCCCAATTTTTGTAATGCCCATTAAAAGGGTACGCATATCTTTCCAGTAAGGTCGCAAATTGTATTACACAATTAATGTCAAATTTACTACATTTGCCTCAAAGCCAGGAATTGATTGCTGCTACTAAGGGTAGCAGAAGAAGCATAACAGCTAATGTTATTGTCACCAAACCCATTGCTGAATTTTTAGGCATTTTTGCTTATCTTTCATCAGGTGGATATTCTTTTACTCGTTTTTACCTCTACAACCCTGACAAAATTATCTTTGCCTTAATTATCTTTGTCTTAATTATTCATCCCATACTAAAGTATTATCTTCCCTTTTCAGCACTAAAGCTCCTTGATTTACGTTCGCCGAAGATCTTCTCCATTTTTGGCGGTGCTGAAGTTGTTGTAGATAGTCATTTGACTTTAATTTTGATACGCCTGATATGCCATCTCTGCCCCAATGATTGTGGTTGCTGAGATGGCTTACTGTTGTGGTTGCTGAGATGGCTTACTGTCTGCCTGTGTGGTTAAAGGTTCTCCAATAAGAAAGTGACCAGGGGTAAGTGCCTTAACATCATCATTGGATCAAGACCAAGGGTTTTGAATTCATGATAGCTTCTATTTCCACTGTCACAGTTTCTAATGCCTCATACGTCAAATTAGCTGTAGAAACATTTTTAGTAATAAATCTTTAGCTAATTTTACAGCCGCTTTCCAACGTCCTCCAAAATGAGATCATCCTGATCCAAGAAAGGCGTTAATGCGCTGAGATTGTATTTCGCTCTATTTCACGTGATTTCTTTCTATCTTTGATTTCAGCGCTAAAACTCTTTTGCTGAATTAGTCGAAGAACTATTATTCGGGATTGTTCTAATTCTTCAATTTTAACCGTTGCCGTTGTATCTGATGATTTATTTTTAAAGCTCATGATGAAGGCTACTATTCTTAATAGCTTATCGTAAGAATTGCCACTGTTTATTCCATAAAGCCAACTCAGACTTCACGTTGTAGCTAAGACGATTTCTGGGCTTTTGTGGTGAATTGCATGCTGTTCTGATTTCGCCGAAACAAATGGTAGTGTTCATTTTAATGATGGTCCATACAAGAACAATGGACCATAGAACCAAAGTCTTAAATTAGTGAATTTGGAACCACTTTTTTCTCTTGAGGATATATCTGCCGCGTTTTTTTCCGATGCGACATGACGCCATTCCCTTTGTAAAGAAGATTCTTGGATGGTGGTGATTCTTGTATCCACAAATGTGTCCTTTATTGTTTTTGGGCTATTTATCCAAGACAACACAATTTTAGAATCAGCCCAAAAATACGTTGTAGTTTTTGCAGTGACAACCTTTATGGTAGCTGTTAATTGAGCACCTACAACTGCCGCCTTCAATTCCAATCTCGGGAGTGTGATCGCATTTACTGGGGTCAAAAGTGTGTATCTCCTTTGATACCGGAATTTTTCCATCAAGAGCATGACGAGGAATTTTAATGTCATTCAACGTTTTAAAGTTTTCCCGGAATTGCTTCCATTCCAACTGTAAATGCGTAGGCAATTCTTCGTTGAACTCGAATTTTTCTTTTGTCAAGCATTGCATAAATATTTTAGCCTTTATGACTACTGGGGAAAATAGTTCAAGAGGATCGAATATTTTGAATGTTTGCGAAACTACATCGCGTCTCGTTATTTTGTCTGTGGTCACTGTTTAAAACTGCAGTCCTAATAAGCAGTATATTCAAATTGAACATTAGAAATTATATCTTCTTTACTCAATCATTAAAGAAGATGGTTATTATTTGCGCACCATTTTCTTAATATAAATCCGTAACTTTAAAGAATATGGTTAAGCTCCTTTTGAATTTGAAGCACCTCAGGAATTGTATCGGCTCCGGTGATAAGGTCGTCGTCATAGAAATCATTTTTAAGTGGAGAAGATCCTATGTAAATCAAATTGAAAGGAAAAACGTGCTATACCTCAAGCTCCATGTTGACTCGTTTTTTCTGAGTTCCCGCTACTTTTACGACCAACAATAAGCTTCAACAAATCGTCCCGGAGCCTATGTCGTCTGCACATGCTGATGTTTTTCCCGTATCGTTGCTGATTTTGGTAAAATAAAACTATATTCTTCGCGTCGCAAAAGCCACTCATATCCCCGAAAACCAGTCAAATCGTCGCATACACGGTGAAAAACGGCAAAAAGGCGGAAAACTCTCTTGAGCCAGAAAGCGTGTCAAAAGTAAGCCAAAAACTAGAGGTGGACCAGGTCAGCTGTTGTCACCATTCACACGGCACGATCACACCACCGCAGAAGTGTGACTGTTAAAAGAGTTCGTGTGGTAGCAGCTAGCTTATTTTTCGCCAAACCATTTGTATTAAATTCTAACTGCCTAAACATGCCACAACTGCCAGCAAAGAGAAACAGGGAAAAACTTCCATTGAGTTAAGTTCTCCAACAGATGGGCTTTGGGAAAAAATAAGCCAGAAGTTTGCTGAGCAAACTGATTTCTTTAAAAACAATATCGCTGAACTGGAGAATCGCATTACGACCAAAATTACTATTACGCTGGACGCTATTAACAGTGATATGTTGGAAATCATGATGATAGTTGAGCGTTTGGAGAGTGAGGTTGCGGAAATCCGGGCCTTGCGAGACCAAGTCAATCGCCTAAAGTCGGCATCTGAGCTGCAGCAAAATGAAAGGGTAGCTTGTGATCTCCGCTATCATGGGGTACCACTTAATCAAGGCGAAGATGGGAGGGCATTGTTTCACACCCTTTGCTTTAACCTTAAGGTTACCCCCACCCCAAGAATTCGAGATATATTCCGGATGAAACACCCTAGAAACGGTCGTTTTATAGTTGACCCAATTATAATAATCAAGTTTGATAGACTTGAGGACAAGGCTAACCTAATGCGTACCGTGGGTGCACTACGGCGTGAAACGAAAAGCCAGCTTTCTCTAAGTTATGTTAGCATAGATTCGCCCGCTCCAATCTATCTGAACGAACAGCCGACTAAAACCAACTATGAGATTTTTAAAGCAGCCATGCACATGAAGCGTCAGAAGGTCCTATCAGCTGTCTTCACTCGTCGAGCAATGGTCCACATAAAGAAGACAGGCAGTGATCAGGTCCTATACATTGAGAACATGAAGGCCCTTACCGACATTAATCCTGATTGGCATGAGACACCTGCTGAAATTGACTCTAGGAAGGATGGAGCGACACCTAATTTATTTCGTTAATGCAGTTCATCTAAATGTTCTATATGTTCATTTTAAGGTATTATTAGTTCTATTTTTATTTACTTTCAATTGCAATTAGTACTTTTATTATATTATGTGTGGTACTGTGTGTGTTTTCCAGGTCTTAGACCACATCGTACTACTTGCTACTCAGATCTACTTGCCAATCTGACTGCCCTACCATGGACATACAAAAATGTTGCATTAACCGGTGATTTCAACAGTGACCTTTTAACTGATACTAGTCTCTGCGCAGAACTATTATCACTCGAACTTCAGCCAGCAAATGTCACGCACCCTACCCATTTCACAAAATCCTCACAAATCCTACTAGATGTATTTTTCGTAGATGCCGCAAGTAAAATCCTTTTATATGACCAGGTATCTGTACCAGTTTTCTCGCGGCATGATCTTATCTACTTGACGTATAGCATAGACGTAAGCGCTGAGGAATACTCCATAACCTATCGGGCCTTAAAAGATATAAACTATACGCTACTGGACTCAGAGTGTAACTCTTACAACTGGCAAGCATTGTATACAATTCCCAATGTTGATTTACAGTTAGAGTTCTTTAACAACAATATCGAGCTTCTATACAACAAATATGTACCAGTCAAAACAAAAAAAATTAGGCCAAATGAGAACCCATGGATTAGCATGGAAATTAAAAATACAATTAATGCGTGTGATAGGGCCTATATAAAGTGGAAACGCTATAAAACAGATTACTTACACAAGCACTACAGTTCCTTGAGAATAAAAGTCAATAAGTCATGCTGGTAGCTAAAAGGAAATTCTATCAACAGAAATTCAATAATGTGTCATCTGGTAAAGAATTCTGGAAAAACATAAAAAGTATTGGAGTAGGAAAAGAACGACAAGAGACAGCTTGCCATATTATTGTCAATGAATTAAATAATAAATTTGTGAAATCTCAACCTTTAGAACCTGATCAAACTAACAACCCTTACCTGAACACATTGCCAAACAACAACTGTGATACTAGCTTTAGTTTTGTTTGCGTGAGTCAGTGTGATGTCCTACAGTCCATGTTAAATATAAAATCAAGTGCAATGGGTCTCGATAATATACATCCAAAATTTTTACTAATCCTTGTCCCCAAGCTACTTCCCTATATAACACACATTTTTAATACAGCAATAACATCTTCTACATTTCCAACATGCTGGAAGACAGCCAAAGTACTTCCTATATCAAAAATAAAGGGTGAGTATAGACCGATATCCATACTTTCCTTTCTATCCAAAGCACTTGAGCGCCTAGTCTCCACACAAATTAATTTGTATCTTCACGATAATTCACTGTTGAATGCACGACAAAATGGCTTTCGGAAAACGCGTAGTTGTATGACAGCAATTTTAAAAATTTCAGAGGATATTCGCATGAAAACGGATGACAGGCAAGTTACATTTCTCACACTGCTAGACTATAGCAAGGCTTTCGACACTGTCGATCATTTTATTCTGTGTACTAAGTTAGAAAAACTATATAATTTTCAAACCCAGCTACAAGCTTGGTAAGAACATACCTAATGGGCCGATCTCAATGTGTTGTAACGGAGTCTGAGACCTCAGACTTTTTATTCACTAAGCGTGGTGTCCCCCAAGGGTCGGTCCTTGGACCATTACTGTTTTCGATATATGTGAACGATTTTCCAAATGTCTTGTCTAATTGTGAAGTCCAGATGTATGCTGACGATATGCAAATGTATGTGAGTCGTCCAAATAGCTGTATATCTGAATGTATTGATGTCAGTAATAGTGCTAGTTAGCAATTGGGCAGTGAATAACGGTCTTCAAATAAATCCAAAAAAATCCAAATGTTTGATCATTTTTAAAAAAGAAATAAACGCACCATTGCAAAGGCTCAAGGTTGATACTGATGAGATTGAATACGTAAATCGAGCTAACAACCTCGGAATTGTGTTCAACAACACTCTTTCGTGGTCCAATCATATCAACTATATAGTTGGTAAGACGTATTGTCAACTACGTCAATTAAAACTGATCCAGAGTATTTTACCAACCCATAGTAAAATGGTATTAGCAAAGTCGATTATAATCCCTTCACTATTATACTGCATTGAAATATTTGGAAAATGTGACTCAATAAGTAGGAATAAATTAGCCGTAGCATACAACAATATAGCAAGATTAATTTTCAATATTAAGCCACACGATTCAATTTCAAGTCATGCTAAACAAATCTTTGGACTACACTTTTCCACATTAGTTGAATTTAGGACACTGATTCTCCTCCACAAAATAGTCTCGACCAAGGAACCAAATTACTTGTTTTCGTTTCTCAACTTTGCACAATCAGCCAGAACGAATAATATAATTCCCACAAGAATTAACTATTCCTCAAGTGAAAATCACTTCTTTGCATAACAGCCCAAGCTTTGGAATAATTTACCACACAGTTTAAAGAATACAAGAAGTGCTAGACAGTTTCGGAAAGAATTATTATTAATGTTAAAAAATAACTAACCCACACCCACAACCACACACAACTAATTATAAATCCAAGAACTAACTATAGATACGAATTCAAAATTGTTCTACCGATAATAATCAAAACTTGCAAATATGTTTAAGTAATTCTGTAAACTTTCTGTAAGATTGTAAACTTTGTTTTGTGACTAGTGCTTTATTTTTAAGTTAAATTGTTAACTTTAGCGCTAGGAAGATAAATAAATAAATAAAAAAAATACAAAAATAGGATATTATTGCATTTGCTTATTTTTAAAATATATCGTGCAGACTTTGTGCGCGAGCATTTTGTTTGCTCTTTCGGAAATGGCATTTATTTGGCATCCAGAGGTAAGCAATGCTCTAAATTCAGCTTGTTGACTATTATTTCCTTGAATAATCACACGAGCAGTCGCCAGGAGAATATAACTGGATTGTTTTCCACTCGCAGATGCCGCCGTTTTGTTTCTAGATGCAATCTTAAATGTATCTTAAAGCTATCTTTTAAAAGGATTGCTCATATAACAAGTGACTTTGTCGATCGAGCTTCTTCGTTAGAAGACAGAGTAGAAGTGAATCCCATTTATCTGTCTCTATGCCGATTTTATTTAGAGCTGATCATTTTATTTTTACGTTACTATGCAACGATTTAATTGATTTAAAATCATTTGTTATAATTGAATATTCCAATAATTTTTAAATTAACGTATTACTTAATACTCTTTAATTGTTGAAGCGTTCTTCAAGTGTTTTCCAAGCAGTTGAAAAATTAGCTTCGGTTAATAATAAATGGCGAATTAGGCGTTCTGCCTCTCCATTAAAATTAGTTTAGTAGTAGTTTTTAAATACCACATCTTTTATATTGTGGGTAACGTTGACTCATGAATAATTTCTTTGAATATATCATGAAACTGTTGCCATTTTAAATAATCCCTATCAAATAAACAAAATATTTGGCCATCAGGAGATAGGATGATTAAGGTCTTTGCTGAGCTAACTCTTGAACAGGCCACATAAAATTGTCCGTGGGAAAAACAATCGTCCCTAAGATTTAATCCAGCTACTTTCAAAGTCTGCCCTTGTCACTTATTTATTCAAATGGCAAAACAGACCTTTACTGGAAACTGCAGACGTTACACCAAAATACACGGTTATGCAAATAAATTTTCCTATTAATTAGGCAAAGAGTAGGCTTTGCCTAATTAATAGGAAAATTATCACATAAAAACACAACTCGCGACAAATATTCTTGATACGACTCTGACCAAATTGAAAGTTTCCCCGTTAACTTCTTCTTTCGCGCACTTGCTACATTCTTTCCTCTCTCTCTATCTATTGCGATCTCCCGCTCTTATGTTTCCTAACATCGCGTGGCAAAACACTGAAAAAATCAATTTGAATGGTATATTTTTACTACACTACCGGGATCGGCCGACTATATCCTATAGCTGCCATATAACTGATTGATCGGAAATGCCATAACTTTGGTGTTTGTAAAGTTAGGAAGTTGGGATTTTCTATGGGTTTTGCCTTATATATTTGGCCAATTAATCCGACCTACCAAATTTTATAAGGATCGGTTTGTTAAGATAGAAAGTTGGGATTTACTATCGGTTTTATTTTTGGAAAATCAATACGACATACCAAATTCCATAAGGATTGGCCGACTATATTCTATAGCTGCCATATATGTAACTGAACGATTGGAATTGTCATAACTTTAATGTTTTTAAAGTTAGGAAGTTGGGATTTTTATAAGTGTTAAGAATGCATCATATGAATAATTTTGGAGAATATAATTTACAGATTATTCTGCAAGAGTATTTCAACTTCGGCTCCGCCCGAAGTTAGCTTTCCTTTCTTGTTTGTAATGGTATTTGGAAGAAAAAAATGAAAATCATAAAGCAGAGCCAGGGGGTGGAAAAGAGATGGAGATATATATATGCAAACGTATGCTGGATAAGACGGCTACTTTTTAATCCGGTATTAAAATAGTTTAAAGTTATTATGTTTTTAACTATTTTTTAGCGAAAACACGATATCGATTGGTTTAACGATTTAGCGTACAAGATTCCATTTTCTAATTGAATGAGTTTGTGGAACTTTGGTGGGGTGGTGGGTCACCAATAACTATAAACTAAAGTCTACAGAAATTAAAACCGTATTAAAGGTCATTTTATATTTTTAAGGAAGCGCACATTTGTTCATAATCTGTATGAAAATGCAGAGAGAGATAGCAATATGCAGGCAGAAAACGTATGATGCTTATGGAGACACTTAATAACTTCGATAATAGATCGACTTTTTGCTTAGTTTCTTTGTTTAGAAGATAGCTAGAGCTTTGGTGAAACCATCAAATGAATCGTTAAAGCTTAAGGAAAAATTTTACCGAGGGAATTTTTGATACTCACTGGATTGTTTTCCACTCGCAGATGCCGCCGTGATACCATCCAGAGAGTGAGGTTTTGTTTCTAGATGCAATCTAAAATGTATATTAAAGCTATATTTTAAACGGATTGCTCATATAACAAGTGATTTTGTCGATCGAGCTTCTTTGTTAGAAGACAGAGTCTTCTCTATGCCGATGTTATTTAGAGCTGATCATTTTATTTTTACGTTATTATGCAAGGATTTAATTGATTTGAAATCATTTGTTATAATTGAATATTCCAATAATTTTTGAATTAACGTATTTCTTAATACTCTTTTATTGTTGAAGCGTTCTTCAAGTGTTTTCCAAGCAGTTCGGTTAAATAAATGGCGAATTAGGCGTTCTGCCTCTCCATTAAAATTAGTTTTTAAATACCACATCTTTTATTATATATTGTGGGTAACATTGACTCTTGAATAATTTCTTTGAATATATTATGAAACTGTTGCCATTTTAAATAATCCCCATTAAATTTGGGTATGACTACTTTCGGAAAATGTATTGCATTTTTTTACAGCAGTTGTTGGAGAAACATTTGTGGTCTTCTCCTTCTGTTTGTATTTTTATGACTGGATCTTCTGCTGCCATATATCTGTTTTTATCATATCCAAGTTCCTTTGGGTCTTTGAACTTCTTATAAATTTGGACATGAATATTTCTTATTTCATTCCAAGACTGTGCAATGACGTGAGGAAAATTTTGCTTGGTTTCCTCAGCCATTTTGTTCATGATGCGTTTTAAACTATCAAGCAACACCCTTTGTTCTCTGAACATCGATTCTATTTCAGTATCCTCTACTGTGGATGCAATCTCCATTACCAAGAGAGATATCTGTTTATTAAATTCAGTATTATAATCATTATCCAGTTTCCTAATTTTAAAAAATAATTCTTTTTTTAAATAATCATGTTCTAAAGTGTCTCCATTAAGAAAACTATTTATTTGTATTTCTCCGGACTTGAATTTATACCACAAGGATTCTAATGTTAATAAACATTCTCTTTAGTAGGCTGGCTTAGACTTCCTGTCGGCCGAGTCCTTTCTGTAATTTCGAATGCAATTCTAAATTTGCTCTCCTACTAATAATGGTGTGAAGACACGTCCGTCGGCTGGGTGCATATGGTTTATGACCCGTTATCACATGCAGATGTACACAGACCAGGTTAACAGCTACAGGTCAAAGTAGCTATCAGAAACGAACGAATTTCTGCTAAGTCGAAATCATACAGTACGTGAAGGTAAATGGAACCAACCAGTAGCAGCAAAGACCACACTAGGTTGGACAGTCTATGGAGGTTTGTCACAAAATGGAAATCTTCTTAATTTCCATAAATGCGAATGCGACTACATGATGATCTATGTACATGTAGCCGTCGAGGTCAAAGTTTCTATGCAGCGGAAAAGCACGCCAGAGGAAAGCAGAGCCTCCAAAATTCTCATGGAGAGGACAACATATGACGTTAGCAAATACACTGCCGGGCTTTTATGGATAGACGAACACCGTTCTAGATAGTTTAACAATGGCAGAGAGACGGCTAATATGCCTGCAGCGAAAAATGCATAACGATCCGTTGATCTGAACCAGCAAATACAAAATCTGGTCAACAAGGGGTACGGAAAATAAGCTGTCGAGTGAAGAAACCAAGAATGATGCTGCCAACACTCGCTCCAGCAGTACACAGAAAAACTATTTGTTAGCATTTAAGCACTAACACGTACATAATCGTAACACACATAAATATTTCCGGGCTGAGCTTCCAATTGGACCAACATGCCATTATAAAATTATTCTGAATTCGCAAACTGAAGAGATCAAATAACTGATATTTACTGGCGCAACGGGTCACCTCAGCTGGAAGTAGAAGAAGCCAATAAAGATTGCTAATTACCCAGAGAACTGAGGAGGACCATGGAAACATTTATTGGATTGCTGATCCTAATTGGGCAGTGAGTAAATAGAAATGTGATAGAAGTGAGACGTGACACAAACAGAGCTAGATAAATAAAAAAAAAATAATAAAAGTAAAAGTATGTATATGGAAGAGGTCAAGTAAGGAAGGACTGCAGAAGATTACAAGGCTAGCCGAAATGAGCAGAGGAGATGGGTAGGGAGGGAGACGGCAACTAAGCCAAACGAGTGGTGCAGCGTGTTCGAACCAATGTTCTATGCAACTCAATCGAATTAAGTTGGTTGTTGCAGCAGCTTCTAACAGAGGTTTGTTGCAACTCGATCGAGCCAACATGGTTAGCAACAGGTTCGAGATCGAGGTCCGATGCAACGAGAGGTTTGACCGAAGTGAAAGCGGTGACGCAACTATTCGCGAAGTGAATACCCTGAATTTCATAATGCGACTTATAGTACAAAAAAGCGTTTAAAGTTGACTGTGCGGTCTTTGCTGAAATAACTGCATCGCGCATGAATTTTGATAAGCTTCAGCACGGGGATTTGTGATAAGGAGAGGTGGAAGAATAAAACAAAAAAAATTGAATGACGTGGCTCATGGTAGGGTGTCCGTCCTGTATTTTAGTTAGCTCCAGCACAGTGAATTGTGAAATGTATATATGTACTAGCAGGGCGTTCGCAGCTTCGCTTGCGGTGGATAACCCGAATATCCTACTTTTCTTAAGTAATAGATTTGCAGTAGAACTATGTCATTTTTCATTTTAGTTACTTTAAATATATTTGTAGTTTTGGCTAAAACTTAAATTAACCCTCATTTCCACACCACCCAGAGGTAGGGGCTACGGCGCTTTTTATTTAATGTGGTTTCCCCCAAATAGGTCTAGTCCACAATATAAGTTCAAATATTTATAAAAGTTATTTCAAAACCTTTCTGTAAACAACATTTTTTGTTTGGCCATCAGGAGATAGGATGATTAAGCTCTTTGCTGAGCTAACTCTTGAACAGGCCACATAAAATTGTCCATGGGAAAAACAATCGTCCCTAAGATTTAATCCAGCTACTTTCAAAGTCTGCCCTTGTCACTTATTTATTCAAATGGCAAAACAGACTGCAGACGTTACACCAAAATACACGGTTATGCAAATAAATTTTCTTAGGAAAATTATCACATAAAAACACAACTCGCGACAAATATTCTTGATACGACTCTGACCAAATTGAAAGTTTCCCCGTTAACTTCTTCTTTTGCGCACTTGCTACACTCTTTCCTCTCTCTCTATCTACTGCGATCTCCCGCTCTTATGTTTCCTAACATCGCGTGGCAAAACACTGTAAAAATCAATTTGAATGGTATATTTTTACTACACTACCGGGATCGGCCGACAATATCCTATAGCTGCCATATAACTGATTGATCGGAAATGCCATAACTTTGGTGTTTGTAAAGTTAGGAAGTTGGGATTTTCTATGGGTTCTGCCTTATATATTTGGCCAATTAATCCGACCTACCAAATTTCATAAGGATCGGTTTGTTAAGATAGGAAGTTGGGATTTACTATCGGTTTTATTTTTGGAAAATCAATCCGACATACCAAATTCCATAAGGATTGGCCGACTATATTCTATAGCTGCCATATATGTAACTGAACGATTGGAATTGTCATTACTTTAATGTTTTTAAAGTTAGGAAGTTGGGATTTTTATAAGTGTTAAGAATGCATCATATGAATAATTTTGGAGAATATAATTTACAGATTATTCTGCAAGAGTATTTCAACTTCGGCTCCGCCCGAAGTTAGCTTTCCTTTCTTGTTTGTAATGGTATTTGGAAGAAAAAAATGAAAATCATAAAGCAGAGCCAGGGGGTGGAAAAGAGATGGAGATATATATATGCAAACGTATGCTGTATAAGACGGCTTCTTTTTAATCCGGTATTAAAATAGTTAAAAGTTATTATGTTTTTAACTATTTTTTAGCGAAAACACGATATCGATTGGTTTAACGGTTTAGCGTACAGGATTTCATTTTCTAATTGAATGAGTTTGTGGAACTTTGGTGGGGGGTGGGTCACCAATAACTATAAACTAAAGTCTACAGAAATTAAAACCGTATTAAAGGTCATTTTATATTTTTAAGGAAGCGCAGGGATGTGCAAGGCAGAGGGAGAGGGAGGGAGACGGAAACATTTGTTGACAATCTGTATGAAAATGCAGAGAGAGATAGCAATATGCAGGCAGAAAACGTATGATGCTTAGGAGACACTTAATAACTTCGATAATAGATCGACTTTTTGCTTAGTTTCTTTGTTTAGAAGATAGCTAGAGCTTTGGTGAAACCATCAAATGAATCGTTAAAGCCTAGGAAAAAATTTTAAAGAAGGAATTTTTGATACTCAGTTTAGAAGTGTCATTTTTCAACGTTTGAAGATATTTTTGTCTAAATTGTAATTTTAGAATGGGTGTTAAAAATAGTAAAAAGCCTTAAATCTAAGCGGTCAAATTTTTTAAACATTTATAATGTCTTAAACTATTTTTGGGCAAAAACACGGATTTGATTGGTTAAACGGCTTAGCGTCCAGAATTTTTAAAGGAAAATTGACCTTTTTCCGATTGGAAGCAATTGGGGCCACATTAGAATGTAATAAAAATGCATATTAAAATTGTTAACCAGTGGTTTTGGCTGTGCGTTGATTCCCAGTTTTCTTACTGATAGCTTTATATATAAAGAAAAAAATCAAAAGAGAAGGCAATTAAAATATGAATTTTGACACCGATGCATCGCGCAAGGGTGGTAAGAATAGAAAGTAGAACGTAAAGATTGTGTGGTCGTAAGGGTGGTCAGAATGAGAAAAAAATACTAATAAAGAAAGATTATATAAAAAAAAAAAAAATATATATATAAAAGATAAAATTGCTATATTTTAGAATCAAATAACCAATCGCTTCTAAGAAGACTCAATTCTACAGGACTACACACCGCACATATGGTGAAGAAGAGATATGAGTATTTAACAAAACTGAAACTATTATTTAGTAATACCCAATATAATTAAGTCAATATAGAAATTCTTAAAAAAGGGAAACAGAGAAATCGATGTCAAGGTTAAACAAGGAGCAGGAAGGAGGGAGGCCCAGTTGGTAGGCCGGTATCCGATAATCAATATGTTAGGAGGAATAAAGCTTTCGGACGTCATAAGGTCAATGCATGTGTACAAGGGAAGAGCAGAAAAGCTTAACGCATTTATATTAAATGCGGAAGAGATTCTTTTGATAATTAGGGGAGCAGACCAGACTCCCATGGGGCTTCTAGTGTTGAGACAAATAAGAAACAAGATTCAAGGAAGGGAAGATGACGTTCTGGTAAAGTCAAACTCGCTTCTAAACTGGGACGAGATCAAGCAGTTATTAATTACTTTTAAATTATCGGTAATATCTTCGACAGGACAGAGACTAACCATTCGGCCTTACAGACAAAAAATAAGTTGTATGAAGGAACCTGTTTAGAGGCTTTCGTTACAGGACTAAAAGGCAACTTAGGTAATGCTGTTCGAAGTAGGGAGCCGAACACATTGCATAAGGCGTTCGAAATAGCCACTCGAGAGAGGGAATCTATCTGAGAACAGGGGAAGTAAATAGATCAGGTAACCCTTTAATTCTGGAAACTGCGGCAGACAACAATATCAGGGATATAATAAGAACAGAGGATACAATAATTATTATTCAAGAAGTAATACTGGCTATAATGACCGGTTTAGGCAACAAGGAATGTTTGGTGCTAACAAGCGAGAAAATTACAGGTGGAATAGGAAGGAGGCAAGTGGTAATAGGCGTCAGGATGACCAGTCGACCGGAAGTAGTTCATATGTTCAATGCAAAACAATGGCAGTCTGGACATTCCAGGAAGGGACAGATTAATACATAAGAGAAGGAGCCTGGCCAAGAGCCTAGTAAAATCATAGATGAAGAGGATTTTCGCCAGAGCGCCTCGGGAAGCAAACCATAAGGAAGGATACCCACAAGTCAGTGATGCCCTACATTGTAATCAATGGAAAAGTGAGAGAAGCACTGAAACTATTAATTGACTCTTGAGCTAAAAATTCGTATTTAAGCCCCTGAGTTAATAAAAGATTTTCGGAAAATAAAGTTTGAGAAGACCTTTGTAATTAAAACGGGAATTATGGTATGAAAGAAAGCATCAAGGATTTTAAATTTGAAGAATTTGATAATTAACCTTTTGATTTATACTTTTTTAATTTTGATTCTTATTTTGACGGATTATTAGATATGGATATACTTAGAAGAGTACCAGATAGATTTAGAAAATTTATTTTTAAATACAAAGAATATAAGGATTCCAGTCCATCTGAAACCGAATAGGGTTACAGAGGTTCACCTATTAGAAGAGACATGGAAAGAAATAATAGCGCTACCTGTTAAAATTAATAACATTTTTCTTAAACACAACGGTTGTTGAAGAAGGAGGATCTACCAAGCAAATAAGGGACAGGCAGAATTAGAAGTGGCAAATTTTACGGGCAACAAGAGGAAACACCATATGACAAGAATGCTGACACCATTTGCTCCAAATATTCAGACATATTTTACTCAAACAATTGACGTTTTCCAATTGACGTTTCAATTCCAGCGACGGATTGAATTCCGATTTATAAGAAACCGTATAGATAGGGCTTTAAACTGTTGCTCAGGCGTTGAACTTGGTCGGAGGCAGCAACCTGTGAAGGGAAAAAAAACACTAGGCGAGTTCGAAGGGGAAACTAAAAGGAATAAAAACACTGTGGTCTTTTCAAAATTGCGCGGAGTGGCCGGGGAATGTTTATTCACGAATTGTCGTCTGAGAACTATTGTACGTTAACCTAATTAGAACGATGCCCTTCAGAGCGTACTGGAGACTTCATGGATACTTCATGGAGAGCCTGGAAGCGCAGGCAGCCGGAGCGGGGGAGTTGGCGATCGGAGAGGGCAAGAGCGGACCAAAACAGGGTGCTTCATGGCCTGAACATTCCGCCCCCAGGCAATCGCTAGCGTTGGAATGTAGAGAATACGACTGTCTGCAGGCACCGGAAAGAATCCACCCGAACGACGACTTCTGGTCACGGGGAGAACCTCGTCGAACAGATTGAATCCTTGGTGGATGACCTGTGAATAGACATCCGCACCTAAGACCAGGGAGATTGTCGCCGATCGGTAAACCGCTTGTGGGCCAGCAGAAGATCCTTAAACCTGTCCACGACCGTTTCAAGAATGGCTCGGATCGGGGTGCGGATGCGGATGTTCGGATCAGCTTTTAGAATTGTCGCCGTGCACACATTCTCGTCACCGACACTGGTGACAGGTACGCGTCGATGCAGCACGTTGCGCCCTTAGAGGAGGGATGAGAGCGTTGGTGTCGAGGAGGCTGAATGCGGCGAAGAGGCGAGCGCTCTGCGAGTTAGCAGATCTTGCCGGCGCGAGCGCTGTCGAGAAGCAAAGGATCCCGAGTGCATTGGAGGGGACAGCGTTTGGCGGAGTGACAGATCTGGCCGGTGCAAACGCTGCTGACAGGAGGAATGTAGCTGAGCGCTCGGAGGCTCTGTCATGTGGAGCAGCGAGTGGTGACTCCGGTTGCAAATCTTGCACAGGTCATTGCTACGACAGCTCCCTTGCGAATGCTCATGGGCGAGGCAATTCGCACAGTACTTATTTAAAAGCATCGCTCGGAGCCGCTTCTCCGAGTTCAGCTTCTGGAACCTCTGACACCTATTCAGAGGACGGATTCCCCGACAGACTCGGCATTGGTAGGTGTACATCGAGTACTTCCATGCTTAATGGATCTGACGGTGATTCATGAAAAATAAGAAAGGAAAGCTAACTTCGGGCGGAGCCGAAGTTTAAATACCCTTGTAAATATTCTGTAAATTATATTCTCCAAAATTAATTATATGATGCATTCTTAACACTCATAAAAATCCCAACTTCCTAACTTTAAAAATACCAAAGTTATGGCAATTCCAATCGTTCAGTTATATGGAAGCTATAGAATAGAGTCGGCCTATTCTTATGAAATTTGGTATGTCGGAAATGCCAATGCTTAACAACCACCAAAGTTATGGCATTTCCGATCAATCAGTTATATGGCGGCTAAATGTTATAGTTGGCCGATCCTTATGAAATTTGGTAGGTCGCGTTAATTGGCTAAATATAAAATCGCAACTTCCTAACTTAACAAACATCAAAGTTATGGAATTTCCGATCAATCAGTTATATGGCGGCTATATGTTATAGTCGGCTGATCCTGATGAAATTTGGTAGGTCGGATTGATTGGTCAAATATAAGACCCATAGAAAATCCCAACTTCCTAACTTAACAAACACCAAACTTATGGTATTTCCGATCAATCAGTTATATGGCAGCTATAGGATTTAGTCGGCCGATCCCGGCCGTTCAGACTTATATACTGCTTGCAAAGGAAAGAAGGGCGTGTGCAAAGTTTCAATTCGATATCTTTAAAACTGAGAGACTAGTTCGCGTAGAAACGGACAGACGGACGGACAGACTGGGACAGACTCAGGCAGTAGTGGTGTGTTCTTGGACTATGCATAGCGGAAATAGAAATACTAAGTAGGCGGACTATACTAGGAAGGCGGACGCCGGACAACGCCGCATGCCGTACGAATGTCGACTACGCGGACGTTACCATCAGGTTCTGGAAAGACGGAATCGACTCTACCTAGTCGCCACTCATTCGAGGCCAGATTGTCGTCCTTGATGACGACCATGTCACCGGCGACAAGATTTTTTATGGGAAATTGCCACTTGTTGCGCTTGTAGAGCTCTGTAATGTTGAGTTTTGCCATCGGTTCAAAATGGACTTGGATTCTCCCTTTACTTCGGGTTCCACTATGGACAGAAGAGACCCGCCAACTAGAAAGTTCCCTCGTGTCAACTCTTAGAGATGAGATGGATCCTTTGACATGGGAGATAGCGGTCTGGAATTTAGACAAGCTTCGATTTAAGCTAGGAGAGTGGAAAGCTCTGCAAAAGTGTACTTTCCGTGGACTTATAAAACAAAGTCTTGAAGCTCTTGACACCAGCTTTCCATAGCACTCCCATATGGAGAGCTCCAGGAGGAGTGAATTGTCAGTTGAGCTGCTGATGACTATACGCATCAGTCACAGTCTCTTTTACGTCCTGTAATAAATCTCGGGAGAGCAGGGTGGTAGCGCCGACAAAGGTTTTCCCATTGTCGGAGGACGGCGTGAATGGCCCGGAAAAAGAAACTCGCTCTTTCGGAAAATATCCCATCATCTGGACTTGCAATATCTTCTTGTGGATAACGCAGACCTTGTAGGAGCTAATAACTGCCTTCATCAAGTTCTTTATCTTCGGTACCCAGAATTTTGACGGGTGAGACTTACCACGAACTGGTTACCTCCGTGTAACGTTGTGAGATCCGTAAAGTTTACCAGTAGTCGCGAGAGTGCACATTCCATTCAAGGGAGGATTATAGGATGTCGTTCATCACAACGCAAATTTTCGGAGGCCGTCTAGAAAGGGGTTTAAGGAGAGGATTGAACTTGACGCGGACACAGGACGCCTTTGACTCAAGCTGTGATATTCATTAGCAAAATATATGCGCTGCGCGCCAATGACCAATGGTCCTCTAGACGAACTACTGGAAGCAGCGACTGTTTTCTACATCGATGAACAAAACGATGGACATACGCGAGGACACGCAAAGCTTTATCTAACTTAGAAACGCGATCTAGGATGCCTTCTGCCGGAATGGACTTTTTTACTCTTTTTTCTTCGGACACCAGTAAGCTTGGCCAATGATCTCGTGGCCGTTGCAATCAATTTGGGCCGTACCACCAAAGAGGGTTAACTACCAGTTTTTGAAGGGGCACTCCCCAACTAGCCAAACAATGCTAGCACAATCGTGGAATCGGTATAAGAATGGAGTTTCGAGGACAGCGTCAGCATACTAGGGAGAATGGATTCTGCCATCTCGGATAGTAGTAAAGCTCCACACAGTTCTACCCTGCGGAGCGACACAGTTTGACTTGCGCAACGCTCGTCTTGGTCATGAGAAGATACACTACCGTCGTATGCCCCATCTCTATCGCAGCACCATGTGCTTTTTGAGAGGCGTGAGAATCCGTGATGCTCTACTAAATCTGGGCAAAAGAAAACCCATCTTGGAATTCGGACCTGATCTAGGACCGAGTAACTTTGGAGAAAGTCGCGCCACCTTTGGCACAGCTCAATTGAAAACTCATCTCCCACCCTAGTTCCTGAAGCTAAATCTCATACATAGAGATCTTGGCACACACAACAAATGGAGCTAGCCAGCCTTCTGGATCAAACAGCTTGACAATTTGGGAAAGGACCTAGCGTTCTCTGGGGGAGATTTCGGTAGTCAACACTGGTGGGCCAAAAAACCAACGTACGCCGAGAGTATTGGCTGAACTTTCAGTGTCGATCTCGAAAAAAGTCTGTGCTCAAAAGATGATTGAGATTTCCTTCTGGTTGGAGGTCCATTTTCTTAATGAAAAACCCGCGGAATCTAGGGAACTTTGTAACTCCCGAACCATGAGTTGAGTGTCCTCTGCGGAGTCAGCTCCCGAAAAAACATCATCGATATACATGTGATTGCGAATGAAAGTGCTCGCTCTTAGATGACTCAGGTGCACGTCTGTCGCCAGCTGTAGCAGAGCTCTAATCGCCAGGAAGGGCGTACGTTACCGTCTTGTGCTCTGTTGAAGCGCAGAACGCTAATTATGAAGTTTATGTTAAGATAGACATAAGTAACAGCTTAAGAGTAACAGCTCATCGCCAATCAGATTCAGCGGGCCTGCAAATGCTCTCACAAAACTGCTCTGCTGGGCACAATAAAGTAGTGGAATTTTTAATATCCAATCGGCCAGTCTTGTGTTTTCTCCTTCCCCCAAATTTTGCAGCAGACAAGCCAAGTCTTTTCACTTCTCGGCATTCTCAATTATTAATAATTAATTCTATTAGTTTCGATTTTCTTCATGGCGCCCGAACAGGGTCTACCGAAAAGTTTTGTTCGGATTTAAAATCATTTGGCATTTTTTTGCATTTTGTATTTGCCATTTTCGGCGCCAACATTTGGCATTTTTTTGGAAGTGGATGTGGAACTGGAGCCAACATTTTTGGACCGCAACGCCAACTCGAGGGAAGTGGATTCGTCTGATGACCAGGTAACAGTGTCAAATCAATAGTTTATCGCTGCAAAAATAATAGTTGCAACTATTGCTTCGGCTTTGTTCAAAATAATAATAATAATTGGAAGCAAAATAATTTTCATGCCTATATATTCCCAATAACCACAAATAAAAACCGCAACAAAATTGTGAGATAACCAATACAAAAATAATAAAACAAAAAATCAATAAATAAATTCAAGTGAACAACCACATAGTTTTGGTGCCGCCCTCGCGAAAGAGATTATGAAGCGTAACAGCGTCAGTGCCGGTGAAAAGTAACAGTTAGTCCTCGCTGTGTCTGCCTTTTCGTTTCGATTTATTTTTAGCTGTTTTAACTTCGATTTTTTTGCAGACCGCTAAGCGCCAGTGCAACGAACTGCAACTGCTTGTGTTTTCTCTTTAGGGTGTTGGTGCACTCTCTTAATTACGTTCTCGTCTCTCATTTCTTTTGTTACGCCAAACGCTCTACACTTAAACAAATTTATTCGATCCACCCAGAAATAACTACATAAATACACAAAAAAATAAAAGAAAACTATTGGCTATATTGTTAATAAATTAAATAATTTTTAATTAAAATGGCACCTACAAAAACCAAAAAGAATGATAGCGCATCGGAGACGGAAGGGGAGATGGAAGATAACTGCTCCTCGGTGCAATTAACGAAATTATTTTCGCACGTAGATAGGGTTGGTGAAGTTATTACAAGAATGAGAAAAGCTTTCGAGGAGAATACAATTTCGTTTAATCCGCTTCTAATTCAATGTCGACTGGAAATTTTAAATTCATATATTGCAAAAGCCATAGCATTCCAGTCGGAAATTGATATAATAGATCCAGATAACCGGAATAGGTCGGCATTAGAAGAAAATTGCGTAATTACCAAGGCAATATATATGTCAACTGCTAGTACAGGTGATCATAAACAGCAGGCTTTAGTCATGGGCAGTTCACATTCAAATCTGCCAAAAATGAAGTTACCAAAATTTAGCGGCAAACATTCAGAGTATAAACAATTTATTGGAATTTTTGAGCAATTGGTTGACTTTGATAATTCGTTATCTAACATCGAAAAATTCAACCATTTGTTATCCTGCCTTTCTGACGAGGCATTAGGAACAATAAAAGCTCTTCAAGTCTCAGATGCAAAACCTTCTGCGTCTGCCGTGAGGTTAATAATTGATACAGTAAGTGCAATTTTCGATTCGCTTATTTCCCTAGGGGACGAAAAAGATATTGTCAATGCGGTGATTATACATATAGTTCTTTCAAAGTAGATCCGTGCACCAAATCCAAGTATGAGGAACAGCTTAATTATGATGAACTGCCAAAATGGTCTGATTGCGTAAAGGTTTTAGATCGACGATATCAACATGTGTCAGCCGAGGAAGCGTCGAGGGTAAAGGGAAAAAGTTTTTCGGAAATTCTCTGGAAGCAAAAAAATACTAGGAATTCATATACTTGCTTCAGGGTCAATAACACAAGTGATCCAAAATGTTTATATTGCGGTTCTAAACATTTTGTAGGTAATTGCCAGGAATTTAACGGAATGCCAGTTTTAGATCGTTTTAACTTTGCCAAAATGAAGCAATTATGTATTAATTGTCTACATGAGGGACATAGAGTATTTAAATGCACAGAATTCAAATGTCGGGTATGCTCACACGCACATCATACTCTACTACATCGATACCAAAACTCGAGTGAGCCACATCAAGGTAGAAGCGGGCAGGACCAGCTAGGTCAAGGTACTTCTACTTCTCAGGCTTCTACTCATTCAGCTCAGGTTCTTCAAGACACTTCGGAAATTAATCAAGTAATTCTAGCAACAGCCGTTGTTTATGTTCGCGATCGATTTGGTCAGATCCATCGAGCCAGGGCTCTATTAGATTCATGGTCGCAAGTTAACTTCATGACAGAAAGCCTTGCCCAGTCTTTAATATTGTCAAGAACAAATAAATGACTTACGATCACATTAGTGGGAGAAATAAATTCCATTGCCAGAAGCGAAGTCACAACTACGTTATATTCGCGGCTCAATGGAGACGTTTTTACGTGTAAATTTTGGGTACTGGGAACCATAACTAGCAATCAGCCAGATAATATGCTTCCTGCAAGGCAGTGGAAAATTCCGGCCGGCGCAGAGTGGCCGATTTAGCTGTTTTAGCTTAAGATTAAGCAAATTTTGAACTGTTAAATAATAAAAGTTTTGTTCTCTACCGATAGTAAAATAGTCATTTAAGGAAAAAAAAATACTAGCACTGAAAAATTCGATAAACTAGATCAGCTGTTAGCCCTCAAAGGTAACATATGGTAGCACTAAACTTCTCAAAGAATATATGTATGTAGCTTGATTGATGCACTTATTTTTATATTTGCGACATTTTGTTGGATTTCACCTGTTTTAAAACAAGTTCCGCATTTTCCTAAAGTTCAAGGTATGTAGTAAAATGAAAGAATGTTTTGTGCCCTGTGAGTAGATGTTGTATTCGTAGTTTTAGTTGAAATCCATCAATGTTTGTAGCCCGCTTTTTGAAAGAAAACTTCAGCTTCTGTAGACTAAAACTTTGTGAAGCCCGTCCCGGCCCGCAAAAAGTGAATATCTGTGGTAAACTATGGTTCGTCCAGTGTGTAAATTATTCAAGATCAGCTGCCCTTACGTGGCCCTGCTAAAGTTTGGGATATTTTCAGCAATCATGTCGGTCTGCAAACAAGCACTTTTTGCAGTATGGCATGGGGAAATAGACGCCACGAAGAAGAATACTGCACTAGTTGAGCATATTTTTGAGAACTTTCTAGACAAATCTAAATGTTCTGAAACGGTTTTGAATTTTATACATTGCACCGTTAAAAATTTTTGTAAAATTCTATGTAAAAGGTGGAGAAAGGTTCGAGAACAAGAACGCGGGTTGGTTATCCGAACATTTGGCTCTTCTGAGTAAAGACAGTAGATTGGATTCCACCCGAAAGAATAAGGATTTTACTGTCTGCCACCCAAATTACCAATGGTCAAAAGTTTCGCATCAAGTAAAAGCCAACACTTCTGCCGAGCTTATGAATGCAGCTAGTGTAAGCCTTTTCAAATCTGGAAAGCGCAGTGCAAGCAATAGCTTCATGGATCCACACCCTAAAATGTTAGATGAACATGTGTTTTTCATTTGTATTGTGCCTTTATAATTGAAATTGGGTAATGACATTATTTGGCAAAATCCTCGCCCATCATCTTAAAATAATGTTCGCAAAAGAGGCTACTGAGTTGGTACAAGCCGAAATAGAGAACATACAGGCGCAGATATTTAGAATTGTACCTACGAGATTGAGCCGGTTTCAAGCTAGCCACAAATTGGAGCTGACAATGATCGACGGAAAAGTGTTTAGCGTAATTGCTTACTCATCTTCACAAACATGCGACGTTTGTAAGGCTACTCCTAAAAGAATGAATGACCTAGACTCCAATAACAATTTGCCAATGCAAAATGATTTACTTAAATTCGGACTATCTACTATACATAGTTGGCTTCGTTGCTTTGAATGTATGCTACACATTGGTTATCGGCTACCCATTAAAAAGTGTCAAGTAAGGGGCTCAGATAAAACCATAGTAAGTCAACGAAAAGCAGCTATTCAAGAAAGATTTTGGGTTGAACTGGCATTATTGGTTGATATTCCAATGCAAGGATCTTTTCGCTTATCACTTATTGTTAGTATCGTCGGATCCAGTAATAACAAGTTTATGCAAAAGTTCGTCCAATAACTCGAGCAAACAAGTTTATTTTGATATTGAAGGTCAACATTTACTTTTGGACTACAATGTACAACAAGAAAATTCCGATTCAGAATCGGAAAATTGAAATATGTTTATTTTAATACCCGTTACTCGTAGAGTAAAAGGGTATATTGTATTCGTGCAAAAGTATGTAACAGGTAGAAGGAAGCGTTTCCCACCCTATAAAGTATATTTATTCTTGTTTTAAATAACATCTTTAAAATTAAAATAAATATTAAATTAAAAAAAAAAAAACAACTAGAAAAAAAAATTTTCATTTAAAAATAAACAAGAATGGAAAGCTAACTTCGGGCGGAGCCGAAGTTTAAATACCCTTGCAGAATATTCTGTAAATTATATTCTCCAAAATTATTCATATGATGTATTCTTAACACTTATAAAAATCCCAACTTCCTTACTTTAAAAACAACAAAGTTATGTCAATTCCAATCTTTCAGTTATATGGCAGCTATAGAATATAGTCTTCCGATAACTATGAAATTTGGTAGGTCGGATTAATTGGCCAAATATAAGACCCATAGAAAATCCCAACTTCCTAACTTTAAAAACACCAAAATTATGGCAATTCCAATCGTTCAGTTATATGGCAGCTATTAAATAAACCCATGGAAAATGCCAATTTTCTAACTTAACAAACGTCAAAGTTATGGCATTTCCGATCAATCAGTTATCTGGCAGCTATAGGATATAGTCGGCCGATCCCGGCCGGTCCGACTTATATACTGCGTGCAAAGGAAAGAAGGGTGTGTGCAAAGTTTCAATTCGATATCTTTAAAACTGAAGGACTAGTTTGCGTAGCAACGGACAGACGGACAGACGGACGGACGGACGGACAGACAGACGGACATGGCTAGATCGACTCTCCAGGTGATGCTGATCAAGAATATATATACTTTATAGGATCGGAAATGTCTCCTTCAGTGCGTTCCAAACTTTTGACTGAAAATTAAATTAAATTAAAAATGCTAAATTTTATTCCTTTTTGGGTTGACATTCCATTAAAATTTCAAACATTGTAAAATTATCGGTTTTTTTTATGAAATTCTATTTCTTAAGCTAGATAAGCCAAATCGGCCACTGTGCGGCGTAGACTTAGCCGATCCAGAGTTCCACAAGCCGCAAAGAATTGATATTTTGCTTGAAGCAGACTCCTTCCTTGATTTGTTGTGCAGTGGTCAAATCAAACACACCAATGGAGGTCCATTGCTACAAAAAACACTATTGGGATGGGTTATTTCTGGACGGTGTAAGCAACAACAAAATGAAGCTACTTCTTGTATCGCCTTTTCGAAGGAAGCCATGGTTTTAGGAGGACTTGTTGAAAGGCTTTGGGAGTTAGATACCGTCCCAGAAAATAAAGCACTTGCTAAATTTTCACCAGAACAAATTGCTTGCGAGGATTATTTCGTGAAAAACGAAGCCAATTCTAATTGTGGTCGTTTTTTAGTCCGTTTACCTTTTAAATCTGATCCGCTCGTGCTTGGATCCTCGTTCGATGTCGCTAAACGTAGATTTTTATCGTTAGAGCGTAGAAGCCTGAAAGACAGCTCACTTCGAGAAATGTACATCGCTTTTATGAAAGAATATTTGGAGCTGGGTCATATGTCTCCAACATGCAATAAGATTCCACCAGGACCGCACTACTTCATACCACATCAATGCGTTCTGAGGCTTGATAGTACCTCAACCAAACTTCGAGTCGTGTTTGATGCGTCTGCAAAGACAGCTTCAGCGCAGTCATTAAATGACATTTTAATGGTGGGGCCCACTATTCAGAGGGAACTGTTATTATCACTTGTTAGATTTCGTTTAAATCGATTCGCTTTAACAGCAGATATATCGAAAATGTATGGGCAAGTAAGTCTCGCAGAAGAAGATCGTAACTATCAACTGATAGTATGGCGCGAGAATCCATCTGATGAGCTACAAATATTTCGTCTTAATACAGTCACCTACGGAACATCTTCAGCTCCATTTTTAGACATCCGTAGCTTACAAGAACTTGGAGTGCGTAATAGGGATAAGCATGAAATTGGTTCATACATAATTTGCAACGACTTTTATGTGGATGAGCCGATGATGTTGACACCTAGAACGTGATGTGTAATCAAGTGTCAGAAATTGTCAATAGTGGCTGTTTCCAGCTGTCTAAATGGTTTTCAAACCATCCACAACTAGAAAAATGGAACAACACTGAAAAATCCCTAAATTTCAATGATACCGATTCGACCAAAGCCTTGGGTATGCGGTGGATGCCACACAGAAACACATTTCGATTTCATTTAGATGAGAGCTTTACAAAATTGACTTCCACAAAACGCACAATTCTTTCAGTAAGCGCGCGGATTTTTGATCCGTTGGGGTTGCTGTGCCCCATTGGCCTTTAAATTCGGACGTTGATGCACTATGATCAGCGCAAACAAGTGGCCCATACGACACCAAGCAGTACTTGTTACGCGCGGAGCCTTATAGGCGTAAAAACGAGATCGCGAGAAGTTAAAAAGCACAATGTAGAAGCGGACAGACTAAGATTAGAAATACGTACGAGACTAATACTAATACTAATTTTGTGCTAAGTAAGATAAAATTAATGCTTTTAAGCTTGGCAAAGAGTCGGTAGTAAAAATAATATGGTATAGTCTATTATAGTCGTTACATAGTACTCTAAACGGTTCATGCATATCAAAGTTAGATCTACAAATATTTAATGTAAGAGGATCATAGTTTCTGGTAATTCTATTAGGCACGGAGAAGCTTATGCGACCCAAGAACTCGGGATTCTCCACATCCCCGTGAATAAGTTTATAGATAAAAGTTGTGCCATTCATCGTTCTACGGTTTACTAAGGATGGTAGATTAATTAGGAGAAGTCTACTAGAGTAGGATGGTTAAGGCATTCCAGTTAAGGCCCCGTAGAGCAAATAATAAAAAGTTCTTTTGCACAGACTCTATCCGGTCTATATGTACACCATACTGAGGACTCCAAACTGCTGAACAGTACTCAAGGATTGGACGGACTAGTGAAATGAACAGAGTCTTTGTAACATAGGGATCATCGAATTCCTTTGACCACCTTTTAATAAATCCAAGTACTCCACTGGCTTTATTCACCATAGAAGTAATATGGTCACAAAACTTAAGTTTTGGGTCAAGGAGGACGCCAAGGTCATCAACGTGCGTAATTCTGGACAACGCGCAACCACCCAGCGTATACGTTGCGTATTGTGGGTTCACCCGAAAAAATGTCATTACTTTGCACTTAGCGCTATTTAAATCCAAAAGATTTTCACAACACCATGTTTGAAAAGCATTTAGGTCAGATTGTAAGTCTGAACTGCTAGAAATTTCGTTATATTGCAGGCATAACTTAACGTCATCTGCGTACATAAGGACACTCGACTTTGTCAAGACTAGAGGGAGATCGTTTATAAATAAAGTAAAGATAAGTGGGCCAAGGTGGCTTCCTTGTGGGACCCCTGAAGTAACTCGGATCAAATCAGAGATCGAGTTTTTAAAGAGGACTCGCTGAGTCCTACCACTCAGATAACTTGAGATGCATGTTAGAAGATCACATGGAAACCCTAATAAGTCTATCTTTAATACAAGAAGCGAGTGATTTACTGAATCAAACGCTTTACTAAAATCAGTGTAAACTACGTCAGTCTGCATGTTCTTTCTAAAGCCATTTATTACAAAAGATTTTAGCTCCAAGGGGTTTGTCGTCGTAGATCTTCGCCTTATAAATCCATGTTGACATGGAGATATAATCGAACTTCAAAGATGTTGCAAATGGGGTGTAATAGTGTTTTCGAAAAGCTTTGGGATGGCGGATTATTTGGATATGCCTCTGTAATTACTTGTATTGCATTTATTTCCATTCTTATGAAGGGGAATGACAAATGACTCCTTCCAAATAAGTGGGAAATGAGATGTTTTTAAAGACAAGGTAAACAATTTGTACAGAGGTCTACACAGAGTTTCAGCACAGTATTTAAGCACGCAGCCTGGAACTCCGTCCGGACCCGGTGAATAGACTGTCTTAACTTTATGGAGATCCAAAAGAAGGGAGCTTTCGCTTAATCTCGGACAAAAAATCAAGTTCGACTTGGGTATGGCATTTGAATACGACGGATTTGGACGGGATGAAACAGAATATGTTGTCTGGAAAAACTGGGAAAATAGATCGGCAATTGCCTGATCAGAGTTTGCTGTAGAGTTTTCAAAGGATAACGATACAGGGTGTTAACAAAATTATAAAACTGTTTTGGATCTTGTGAAAATTTGACACAACAACGAGTCAAATAGCTTTTATAACACAGGGCGTTCAGCACGGTAAAATTTGACCGAGTCCTACCGAGAGAAGGCAGTTTGTGAACCGCACATTTTAAATTTATTGAAAAGTCTGGACTTAATATTTTTTAGGTGTGACAACTCTTTATTAAACCACGGAGGTTTATTTGAAATTGACGGATAGTATAACGGAACAAACAGATAAAATGCATTATAAAAGATATTAACGGCCTTAGCCACGTTAGTGCATGAATAAAATTCGGACCAGTCATAGCCGGATATAAAAGTATTTAAAAGATGAAAGTTTGCCTTACGAAAGCAGCGGATTCGTTTAACCGACTTTTCGGATTTTTTATTCAGCTCTGTTCTTACGTCTACAGAATCTCTAGAGTTGGATGATAAGGATCTTCCGGTTGTGTAAGTGGTGACGTTCTTGATAGGCAAACGACTTCTGAATTTGAAACAAAACACAAGTCCAGTAAACGTCCTAAGGAGTTTTTAACATGGTTCACTTGGGATAGCGCAATGTCAAGCAAGCCGTCAATAAAGTCATGCTGCGCTAAAGGAAGTAAAATGTTAGAGTTTTCGTCAGGGGACCATGTCGCACTAGGTATATTAAAATCACCCAATACTATTAACTGATCTCGATTTGACAGTTTTTGGAAATTGACTGAATACAGGAAAGGTGATTTGCGTAAATAGGGAACTCAGATGATGGTGGGATATATGAACAAGTAATATATACAAAACTACCGGGAAACGATAATTTTATACCTAGGAATTCGATGTCATAAAATTCTTCAAAAGTGAGTAATTCAGACGAAAAGGTGGAGTCGACAGCAATCAGGACTCCACCTCCCCGTCTGAACTGACGATCAAGCCTTACAACTAAAATTCTTCTGCAAAGCCTTTGGCAACTTCAACTGGAATGGGATGAATCCATTTCGATGTCGTTACATACGAGTTGGGAAAGGTTAAAGAAGAATTAACTTAATCTTCACGCAGTCACCATTCCTAGGTACACGTTTGCCAGTGGGTGCTCAGCCGTTCAAGTTCACGGTTTCGCAGATGCATCCAGCCAAGCTTACGGATGTTGCATTTACATTCGAGCAAAACCATACCAAGGCTTGAATTATGCGCCGCCACACGTTTGGCACAATTTTGGTGCTAGGTCAAACAAGTTCTTGACAAATGTGAAATCGAGACTGTTTATTTCTGGACAGACTCAGAAATAACCTTACATTGGATAAAGTCTCAACCTTCGTCACTTGCAGTTTTTGTTTCAAACAGGGAAGCCACAATTCAAGAGCTATCAGAAAATATAGCCTGACGACATGTCCCTTCGCAGTTTAATACAGCCGACATTGCGTCCCGTGGCTGCGATGTAGGTGAATTGACTGAGTCCATCAGGTTCGAAGGTCCGAAATTTCTGTATGAAAATGTATCATCATGGCCAGAAAACTCTCATTTTTCTATACCTTCCAAATTAAAAAACTCAGTGTTAAAAAGAGCTGCCCAAGTGTGTACAGCCGTCGAGCTATCAACTCCGTTTGAATTTATTACTCGTATCTCATCGTTTCCCAAAATCATTAGAATTCTTGGATACGTTTACAGATTTCTAAACCTAGCTAATTCACGAGAAAGATCAGTAAGTCTGACTGCTAGAGAGTTACATCTATCATTTTTAAAGCTGATGGAAAATCATCCAAAAAAATGTCTTTGTAGAAGAGTACAAGAAAATTAAAGAAAGACAAATTTACAACCAAGTTTGCAGATGATGACGCCCTTCATACAAAAGTTTTCTGAAGCTGGTAGTCACGCAAATGCAAAAACGATGATCGGTCTTCTTCGGCAAGAAATCTGGTTATTAAATTCTCGCAGAGAATGCACTCGGGTGGTTCGAAAATGCATCCATTGTTTTAGATATAAGCCTGTTCTGATGAACCAAATTATGGGAAATCTGCCTGCGGATTGGTTCGAATCCGTAAGACCATTTCATATTTCTGGCGTAGATTTGTTTGGTCCTATCAATGTGTCGTTGCGTATTCGAGGACGGCCCCCCATTAATATGTATATTACTGTATTTGTCTGTTTTGCTTCCAAGGCTGTTCACCTGGAACTTGTTACAAATTTGTCGACTGACTCTTTTCTTCTGGCCTTTAAAAGCTTCATCGCAAGACGTGGCTTACCGCATCGAGTACATTCCGACAACGCGACGAACTTCGTCCTTCGAGGATCAGCAGTCGCAGTTTCAACTGTTCGTCGTGGAGAAGGGCATCGAGTGGAGGTTCATCCCACCACGAGCACCGCACTTCGGCGGTTTGTGGGAGGCGGCCGTGAAGTCAGCGAAGGAAATTCTCGTGCGTCAAGTCGCAGACGCATCCCTAATTGAAGCCGAGGCCGTGCTCAATTCTCGGCCTCTAACTCCAACATGCACCGATCCCAACGAGGGGGAGGCGCTCACTCCAGGGCACCTGCTAATAGGGCAGGCCCTTCGTTCGCTGCCTCAAGGACGCCAGACGCACCGACCAGAGGTTTGAGGTTCTCAAAGTGGTGGCAACTGCTATCCACGCTCAGACAGCGGTTCTGGCAGGCATGGTCCAAGGAATATGTCCACAGCCTTCAGCGCAAAACCAAGTGGCAAACTACATCGCCCAATCTGGAGGTCGGAGCCCTGGTAATCATCCACGAGGACAACACTCCACCCCGGCAGGGTCATCAGCGTGGTGGCTGGGGCAGATGGCAAAATTCCTGTGGCCGAAATCAAGACCGCAACAGGCGTATTCAACCGTCCTATTCAGAAGCTGGATGCTGGGAAGGCAGGTTCTTCAAGGTGGCCGGAATGTTGAAGCGCAGAACGCTAATTATGAAGTTTATGTTAAGATAGACATAAGTAACAGCTTAAGAGAGCCCAACAGCGTTATGCTCATCGCCAATGCTAAGACCAGATTCAGCGGGCCTTCAAATGCTCTCACAAAACTGCTCTGCTGGGCACAATAAAGTAGTGGAATTTTTAATATCGAATCGGCCAGTCTTGTGTTTTTCCTTCCCCCAAATTTTGCAGCACCCAAGCCAAGTCTTTTCACTTCTCGGCATTCTCAATTATTAATAATTAATTCTTTTCGTTTCGATTTTCTTTAAGCTCAAAAAATACCCCTCGCTGTTGCGGAATAAAATGCTTTGGAACGTGTGTTTTGGGTCTACACAGATTTGTCGATACATATTCTCGATATCTGCACTAAAGACGTATCGGAAAATCCGCCATATTATGATTTGGATGGTTAAGTCGAATTGTAAGACTGGGCCAGCATGAAGGATGTCATTTAGTCTAACCCCATTTTCAGAAGAGCTGAAGGCATTGAATACCAACCAAAGCTTATTGGTCGTTCTTTCCGGCTTGACAGCATCGTGGGTGGCATGTACCACGGAGTCATACCTAGTTTTCTTCTGACTGTCCCTTTTTAAGCGTTGCTCATTCCTTAAAAATTGGGCTAACGCAGATGATCTGGAATATCCTAGGGCGGACTGAACGAAAGCCTTACGACATACCTGCCGCTATTGGCTCTCGTAGTCGTCCGGAGGAAATTTTCTTCACAGTTTGGGGAAGAATGAAGCCCGGTTTGGCGAACGAAAAGTACACTGACAGAGCTTTTTGGATTCAGCGGATACTGTCTGATTTAAGTCTGATATTTGATGAGGCAACTTAATAAATTTGAAAAGCCGCTCAGTGAAAATGTTTACCGCAGAACCTGAATCTATCAGAGCACGAACTTTGAAATTGGAACCCAGGTGACAAATGTCGATTATAGCGGTACCCACAAAAACTGATCTATACCCCGTAGCAAAGTAATTATCCACAGTAGCAACGGTACCCGCTGGAACGCGTGTATTTGGACTTGGTCTGGGTGACGGAGTCGGATTGGATAGTGCTGGGTGTGAGTTGCCTCGGTGTAGCAGCGTGTGATGGCGGGCGCCGTACTTAAAGCAGTAATGAGTGCTTTCGCAATCACGCAGTTGATGTCCTCGCGCGAAACAGTTCAGGCACAGCCTTTTCTCTTTTATGTAATCGGACCGCTCATCGACAGACATCCGGAGAAACCGGGGGCATGAGCGTACGGGATGGTTTTCCCGATTACACAAATCGCACCCTCTAGGTCTGCGTGCTACCCTTGCCTCGTAGGAATATTTCCTCCGAGACGCAGAATTGGATGTCGATGCTCTGGGCAGAGACTGACTGGAGCCTGGAAAGGAAAGCGTGAGTTTCAGGAGTTTGGAGGAGCACATATAAACCAGAACGCAATCCGAATGTTCCATATTGATTCCGCACATTTCTAGCGCCTCGAGGCACCCTTGTATGGTACTTTGCAATTCTCATAAAGCCAACCCAGATTCCTAAGTGTCTGACTGCACATTAAACAATATTTTTATTTGGCTGTTTACTAACAAACGTTTGTTTTGTAAAAACTCAGTTAGGTTACCCCACGCTGAGCGAAAACCATCGTTGGTAAAAGACGCTTTAAAAACTATGGTGTGCGCGTCGACACTCGTTTTGGCGTTAAGGTGGAATGATTTTTCGACCAGCGTTAGCCTCGGATTGTTAATATAAATGCATGTAAACAGATCCCTTAAAGGCGGCCATTGAAGATAATCGCCAGTAAAAACCTCGGAATCGCACGAAGGAAGCCGACAGCCTGACGGAATGTACGTCTGGGAAGGAACAGCTTGTGTTTGCCGTATCATTTCCGCGATCTGAGAACCACACCTTTCGTCGTACACGCTCTAGTAGTAGCCGTACTTCACCTTGAGAATCGGCAAGCTCTCAGCTGCACTTTTTCCAGCTGCTACCATGGACGCAGTACAGACATCATACTCTTTCTTGATGCGGGCCTATACATCTCGGACTTCGTCTCAGCGAATGTTTAGGACGGATAGAGTCGGAGGGGCCGCCGAGGACATTCGTGGTTCCAATTCGGACAGTCGAGTTACAACTAAAATTCTTCTGCAAAGCCTTTGGCAACTTCAACTAGAATGGGATGAATCCATTTCGATGTCGTTACATACGAGTTGGGAAAGGTTAAAGAAGAATTAACTTAATCTTCACGCAGTCACCATTCCTAGGTACACGTTTGCCAGTGGGTGCTCATTTACATTCGAGCAAAACCATACCAAGGCTTGAATTATGCGCCGCCACACGTTTGGCACAATTTTGGTGCTAGGTCAAACAAGTTCTTGACAAATGTGAAATCGAGAGTGTTTATTTCTGGACAGACTCAGAAATAACCTTACATTGGATAAAGTCTCAACCTTCGTCACTTGCAGTTTTTGTTTCAAACAGGGAAGCCACAATTCAAGAGCTATCAGAAAATATATCCTGACGACATGTCCCTTCGCAGTTTAATCCAGCCGACATTGCGTCCCGTGGCTGCGATGTAGGTGAATTGACTGAGTCCATCTGGTTCGAAGGTCCGAAATTTCTGTATGAAAATGAGTCATCATGGCCAGAAAACTCGCATTTTTCTATACCTTCCGAATTAAAAAACTCAGTGTTAAAAAGAGCTGCCCAAGTGTGTACAGCCGTCGAGCTATCAACTCCGTTTAAATTTATTACTCGTATCTCATCGTTTCCCAAACTCATTAGAATTCTTGGATACGTTTACAGATTTCTAAACCTAGCTAATTCACGAGAAAGATCAGTAAGTCTGACTGCTAGAGAGTTACATCTATCATCAAAGTTAGATCTAAAAATATTTAATCTAAGAGGTTCATAGTTCCTGGTAATTCTATTAGGCACGGAGAAGCTTATGCGACCCAAGAACTCGGGACTCTCCACATCCCCGTGAATAAGTTTATAGATAAAAGTTGTGCCAAGCATCGTTCTACGGTTTACTTAGGATGGTAGATTAATTAGGAGAAGTCTACTAGAGTAGGATGGTAAAATAAGGCTTGCATTCCAGTTAAGGCCCCGTAGAGCAAATAATAAAAAGTTCTTTTGCACAGACTCTATCCGGTCTATATGTACACCATACTGAGGACTCCAAACTGCTGAACAGTACTCAAGGATTGGACGGACTAGTGAAAGACTCTGTTCGTCTTTGTAACATAGGGATCATCGAATTCCTTTGACCACCTTTTAATAAATCCAAGTACTCCCCTGGCTTTATTCACCATAGAAGTAATATGGTCACAAAACATAAGTTTTGGGTCAAGGAGGACGCCAAGGTCATCAACGTGCGTAATTCTGGACAACGCGCAACCACCCAGCGTATACGTTGCGTATTGTGGGTTCACCCGAAAAAATGTCATTACTTTGCACTTAGCGCTATTTAAATCCAAAAGATTTTCACAACACCATGTTTGAAAAGCATTTAGGTCAGATTGTAAGTCTGAACTGCTAGAAATTTCGTTATATTGCAGGCATAACTTAACGTCATCTGCGTACATAAGGACACTCGACTTTGTCAAGACTAGAGGGAGATCGTTTATAAATAAAGTAAAGATAAGTGGGCCAAGGTGGCTTCCTTGTGGGACCCCTGAAGTAACTCGGATCAAATCAGAGATCGAGTTTTTAAAGAGGACTCGCTGAGTCCTACCACTCAGATAACTTGAGATGCATGTTAGAAGATCACATGGAAACCCTAATAAGTCTACCTTTAATACAAGAATCGAGTGATTTACTGAATCAAACGCTTTACTAAAATCAATGTAAACTACGTCAGTCTGCATGTTCTTTCTAAAGCCATTTATTACAAAAGATTTTAGCTCCAAGGGGTTTGTCGTCGTAGATCTTCGCCTTATAAATCCATGTTGACATGGAGATATAATCGAACTTCAATGATGTTGCAAATGGGGTGTAATAGTGTTTTCGAAAAGCTTTGGGATGGCGGATTATTTGGATATGCCTCTGTAATTACTTGTATTGCATTTATTTCCTTTCTTATGAAGGGGAATGACAAATGACTCCTTCCAAATAAGTGGGAAATGAGATGTTTTTAAAGACAAGGTAAACAATTTGTACAGAGGTCTACACAGAGTTTAAGCACAGTATTTAAGCACGCAGCCTGGAACTCCGTCCGGACCCGGTGAATAGACTGTCTTAACTTTATGGAGATCCAAAAGAAGGGAGCTTTCGCTTAATCTCGGACAAAAAATCAAGTTCGACTTGGGTATGGCATTTGAATACGACGGATTTGGAGAGAGAAGGCAGTTTGTGAACCGCACATTTTAAATTTATTGAAAAGTCTGGACTTAATATTTTTTAGGTGTGACAACTCTTTATTAAACCACGGAGGTTTATTTGAAATTGACGGATAGTATAACGGAACAAACAGAAAATATGCATTATAAAAGATATTAACGGCCTTAGCAACGTTAGTGCATGAATAAAATTCGGACCAGTCATAGCCGGATATAAAAGTATTTAAAAGATGAAAGTTTGCCTTACGAAAGCAGCGGATTCGTTTAACCGACTTTTCGGATTTTTTATTCAGCTCTGTTCTTACGTCTACAGAATCTCTAGAGTTGGATGATAAGGATCTTCCGGTTGTGTAAGTGGTGACGTTCTTGATAGGCAAACGACTTCTGAATTTGAAACAAAACACAAGTCCAGTAAACGTCCTAAGGAGTTCTTAACATGGTTCACTTGGGATAGCGCAATGTCAAGCAAGCCGTCAATAAAGTCATGCTGCGCTAAAGGAAGTAAAATGTTAGAGTTTTCGTCAGGGGACCATGTCGCACTAGGTATATTAAAATCACCCAATACTATTAACTGATCTCGATTTGACAGTTTTTGGAAATTGACTGAATACAGGAAAGGTGATTTGCGTAAATAGGGAACTCAGATGATGGTGGGATATATGAACAAGTAATATATACAAAACTACCGGGAAACGATAATTTTATACCTAGGAATTCGATGTCATAAAATTCTTCAAAAGTGAGTAATTCAGACGAAAAGGTGGAGTCGACAGCAATCAGGACTCCACCTCCCCGTCTGAACTGACGATCAAGCCTTACAACTAAAATTCTTCTGCTAAGCCTTTGGCAACTTCAACTGGAATGGGATGAATCCATTTCGATGTCGTTACATACGAGTTGGGAAAGATTAAAGAAGAATTAACTTAATCTTCACGCAGTCACCATTCCTAGGTACACGTTTGCCAGTGGGTGCTCAGCCGTTCAAGTTCACGGTTTCGCAGATGCATCCAGCCAAGCTTACGGATGTTGCATTTACATTCGAGCAAAACCATACCAAGGCTTGAATTATGCGCCGCCACACGTTTGGCACAATTTTGGTGCTAGGTCAAACAAGTTCTTGACAAATGTGAAATCGAGAGTGTTTATTTCTGGACAGACTCAGAAATAACCTTACATTGGATAAAGTCTCAACCTTCGTCACTTGCAGTTTTTGTTTCAAACAGGGAAGCCACAATTCAAGAGCTATCAGAAAATATATCCTGACGACATGTCCCTTCGCAGTTTAATCCAGCCGACATTGCGTCCCGTGGCTGCGATGTAGGTGAATTGACTGAGTCCATCTGGTTCGAAGGTCCGAAATTTCTGTATGAAAATGAGTCATCATGGCCAGAAAACTCGCATTTGTATACAGTGACAAACTTAATTATTGGCACAGCAAGCATGTTAAACTTTAATGCTATTTTTCTTATTCTAATATGCTGATATTAAAATAAAACAAAATATTTTTGGATAGAATCATTATTTTTTTTGTTAAATACAAGTGACTTCTTTCAATTTTTCTTTCATAAATAATTTATTAAAAATTAAAAACCAAAGTATGGACCAAATTTCCCTGAACAAAATTCTTGGCACACTTGGGTTTTAATTTTGTTAAAACTGTTTGTATGTAAGGAAAATTTTCTATTTGTTGTGGACTGTAATGAAAAAGGTTTGCAAAAAAAAATATTCTAGCTGTGGAAAACACAGCGTAGGATTGGCACTTTAAAGAAGTAGGAGGTCGATTTTGGCGGATCACTTTAAATTAATTGTCACTGTGGGATGGGAATATATTTTGCACACTTTAAACTTTTCACTGAATTTGTTTACTGGATTTTAGTTATGTATGTACATATGTATGTACACTTATGTATATTTCGAAATGTATAAATGTGTCAAGCTTTGATGTACGTCCAAATGTACTTACGAGAGCAGTCCGATAAGTTCTTAGCCTCACCGCCCGATGGCGTCACTATCGCAAGAGAAATTTACTATCGTGTAGTACATTCTCGTAGACGGCTACTGTCGAAATTTCAGTCGAATAGGACTTGTAGTTTTGTTTTGACTGCGTGTTGAATCGGACGAGTCCGCGAATTTAAGAAAAATGGAGAAAGAGCAATATCGGTCTGTGATTCGATTCTTATTTTTGGAAGGGAATTCGCGCAGCGAAATCAAAGAGCGCTTGGATGCTGTGTACGGCGACTCGCCTCCTTCGATGGCGACCGTCAAAAATGGCTTTAACGAGTTTCAACGTGGTCGCACGTCGGTTTTTGGTGAGCCACGCCCAGGTGCCCCGAAAACGGTTGCCACGAAGGCTAACGTGACAAAAATCCACGATCTCGTATTGGCAGACCGCCGATTGAAGATACGCGAGATAGCTGAGACAGTAGGCATGTCAAAAGACCGCGTGGGTCATATCCTGAATGAAATTTTGGGCATGTGGAAGCTGTCGGCACGATGGGTGCCGCGTTTGCTCACTCCGGACAACAAACGCAACCGTGAGAGCATTTCAGAGCACTGTTTGACGCTGTTTAAGCTCAATCCGAAAGAATTTCTGCGTCGTTTCGAGACGGTCGACGAAACATGGATCCACTGGTGCCCACCAGCGACTAAGAAACAGTCGAAACAGTGGTCTTCACCCGGCGAACCTGCTCCGAAGAAGGCGAAGACTGTCCCTTCGGTCAGAAAGGTTGCGAAGAATCACATTTGGTTTTTAAATATAATTTGTATGATTTTGTTAGATCTAAGTTTAAGCAGTAAGTTAAGAGACATTAATTATGATGTTGATAATTTGAATTAGCCCTAAGGAATATAATTTTTATGATTTTTGTTAGATATAAGTTTAAACAGTAGGTTAAAAGACATTAATTATGAAGTTTATAAATTTTAATTAGCCCTAAGTGCCCGCCAAAACTATCGAATAAGCTAGGAGAATAGTTAAGTTTTCCCGCCGAAGTCACGCCACAGACAAACCACGATCACGCCACAGAAAATACCAGAAAGTAGCCACCACGACGAAATACCACAGGAAAAGTTTTCTAGAAAAGAGAGCAACGGCCTCACTGTGATCAGAGACTTGTAGCGGGAACAACGCGCGTGAGGTTGAAAAATTGTGGCAAGGAAAAGAGAACGCAGAGTGAAAACACCAGGACACTGGCTTCGGCAAGCAGGGTGAGCATAATGAGTGCGACAGGGACAGACAGGGCTTAGAAAAGGAAACCCTTGAAATAAAACGAGAGTAACTCAAGATCAAAACGATAAAATACTTTGTGCACCCAGTGTTACCTCCGACTATGCCGTCTGCGAGTATTCCGGGCATTTTCGTAGAGGTTTTTCTCAGCAAGATTAGCTGCGATAGTGGTGTCTGCGAGTATTCCGGGCCTGTTCGAAATAGTTGGGGCCGCCAGTGTTACCTCCGATTATGCCGTCTGCGAGTATTCCGGGCATTTTCGTAGAGGTTTTCTCAGCAGGACTAGCTACGACAGTGCCGTCTGCGAGTATTCCGGGCCTGTTCGCAATAGTTTGTGCAACTAGTGTTAGCTACAATAGTGCAGCCTTTGCGCATCCGGACATGTCCGCAGACTTTTCACAGTAGGATTAGCCGCGATAGTGCCGTCTGCGAGTATTCCGGGACTGTTCGCAAATAGTTTGTGCCCCTAAGGTTAGCCACGATTACGCTGTCTATATCTCCCCAGACATTTTCATAGAGTTTTCACTGTAGTGTCAACCGCTACGTGGCCGCCGGTGCATGTTCAGGCCCGACCACAGCGTTTTGTACACGACTCGGTGGAAAATTTTGTCAAGGGGTCATTGGGAAGCTGTCAAATTTGTAAGAGCTGCTGAGAAATAAATATATTTTAATGAATGCACTGAGAGAAATTTTTATTGAAAAAAATATATTTATAAACTTGTTAACCATCCTTGACGAAGATAGCCCTAACTAACCTCTGAGATCGCACGCTCGCGATATACCCATAGTAAGAAGAGACCCACGTGCCTTAGGCCGACCCGAACAAAGCCGACGAGGGCAACGTGATCGCTCCGCCATCGGGTATATAACAGCGGGACTCATCGTCATAAAGACAGTCGGTCGTGAGAACTCAAGCAGTCAACATCGTTCAAGACCAACAAGATTTTATCGTCGTCAAGTATACAAATCAAGCGATTAGTGTACAAACCCCGTCAATTAAAATTGTGAACCACGTGCACCGCGCAGATCAATATCAATTAATTTGTTATTCAGATTCTGAACAATAATCAGCGTCGTACACCGTGACCATCGAAACAATTTCAAAAGAATTGGTAGTACCATCGAGAACCTAAACCAAGAACGTCGCGTGACAAGAGTTCCGTACGTAATGGGAGTCAAGTGGATCTCATGTCGTCGGAAACAGGAACTCGAGACCTTGACCGCCGCGTTCGGGTTAAATAGCATTGGAACTGTCGAAGAGTTGCACCAACGACTCGCCGAGTTTTCGAGGCGGGAGGATCTGTCACCGGAAACACAGACACAGTTGCCAAAACTGGAAACGGCGTACGGGAACGCCGTTACTCCTCACCAAATGTCGCCCCTTTCTGTCCTGGTCGACCACCCGAACGAAAAAGGACCTGGCGACTGTAGGAGCAACTCTCTCCAGTTACCACGGACCACTTCTGCTCCTAATTTAACCACGCTACTACAGACCGACGAACGTCGTGGGGCACATGCGCGACTTGAGGTCACGTCCACATTGGTGGACATGATGGCCCAATGGAGGCTTACTTTTTACGGGTCCGGCGACCCACTACGATTTATGGAGCATATCGAAGAAAGGGCAGCCAAGTATCAAGTCGACCTACGGACGCCACCCCAAGCGATGCCGGTGCTACTAGCCGGAAGGACGGAGAGCTGGTTTCGTACGCGCAGACTGCAGGGCACAACATGGGAAACTTTTAAGAAAGAGTTTCTGGAAGACCAGATCCAGACACATACGCAGCAACCAGGTGAGCTGTTCATATTCTATTTGATCGATATCCGCATACTCATGCAGCGGGCAGGATACACCATGGCGCAAGAACGTGAACGCAAGTACGAAAATATTTTGCCTGAGTACCAACTGTACACTCGGCGTCAGGATTTTCGAACATTAACTGGACTGACACAGCTGGTAGTCAACTTCGGAAACCGTTTAAGGCCACCCTGGATTCGGGAGCCACACGGAGCTTCATTAGCGAACAGCGAGCAGCGGAGATCGCTCGTGGAAGAGATTGGCGAGAGATTCGCACCCGGATCCGATTGGCCGATGGATCTTACCGTGACCTTACGAGGGGCCTGGTAGTAACCATCCACCTGTGTCTCCAACAAGTAAGGATATTCTTGCTAGTGATGCCCACGGTACTAGATGATCTCCTGCTAGGAATCGATTTCCTTTGCGGCATCAAGGCCACCATTATCTGCTGGGAGAATTATTGCAACTGGACCCGAGGGCTGAACTAACCAGCGATCGGCGAGCCGACGAGGAAACCATGGAAAGTCCAGCGAGGGACAACGCACCGTACGAGGGGTGCGTGGATGCTCCTCCTGGAATTTTGCGAGGCAACGTGGAAACCATGGAAAGTCCAGCGAGAGACAACGCATCGAACGAGGAGTGCGTGGATGCTCCTCCTGGAATCTTGCGAGGCAACGAGGAAAGCCTAGAAATTCCAGCGTGGGACAACGCACCGAACGAGGAGTGCGTGGCTGCTCCTCCTGAAATATCGAGGAGCAACGAGGACACAACGGAGGCCCCCACGGTAAACCCTAGACGACCGAATCGCACTAGACGGACCCGAAACAGCCACGAGAACGCGACAGCAAAGGAGGCCCAACCTAGTTGGATTTCGGCCTTGCCCAGAGGAAACCAGACGGCTCAGCAGCGTAACCCTTTCCGGCAAGGTTCAGGACCACCTCTATCGACAAGAAGAGTTCGATTTTGGGATCCAGTCGTGGAAGGCGTACACGAATCTAGGCCCGACAAATCGTCGTCAATAGACTTCCGATGCGAGGGAAGTCTGGCCATCATCGACACCAACCCGAGCTTGACAACGGCGCCGAAAGCTATGGATCCGAGAGTGAGTGCTTTTCTGCAGACCCAGCTAGACAAGTTCGACCATCTGAAGGGCACATCTAATATCGCGGTACATCACATCATTATGAGGGATGATAAGCCCATCAAACAGCGATATTACCCGAAAAATCCAGTGATGCAAGCAGTTATCAATAAGCAGGTGAACGAGCTATTGCGCGATGGACGGATGACGGATCGCCCATAGTTTTGGTCGGCAAGAAGACAGTTGATATCCGTATGTGCGTGGACTATCGGCAGTTGAATGCGCGATCCATAACCGATGCGTACCCACTACGCAGAATCCACCACATTCTGGAACGTTTACGAAACGCTCGGTGTATCTCAACGCCCGATCTTAAGATTGGATACTGGCAAATCCCAGTCGCACCCGTCAGTCGGAAATACACCGCCTTTACTGTGCCGGGACGAGGCCTCTTTCATTGGAAGGTGATGCCATTCGGGTTACATTCGGCCCCCGCGACGTTCCACAGAGCCCCCGATAGTGTCATATGTTCGGAGTTAGAACCTTCGGCTTTTGCGTATTAAGACGACATTATCGTCATCAGTACGACCCTCGACGAACATATCGAAAACCTACGCGAAGTCTCTGGGCGACTTAGGCAGGCCAATCTGAAACTTAACCGGGACAAATGTATCTTTTTCCAGCGGAGTCTGAAATATTTGGGCCACGTGATAAGCGAATCAGGGATTCACACTGACCCTGATAAGATCGCCGCGATTCGCGAACTACAGCCGCCTACGAATGTTCGTGAACTACGACGCTGCATCGGAGTCGCGCCATGGTATCGCCGTTTTGTTCCGAACTTTGCCTCCATCGTCGAACCAATATCCACACTCCTCCGAAAAGGCAAGAAATGGAGTTGGGACTCGGAATAGGAACAAGCTTTCGAAACACTGAAGACCCGACTCACTGAAGCCCCAGTGCTTGCGTGCCCTGACTTTACTCATAAATTCTCATTACAAACCGATGCTAGCGATCACGGGTTAGGAGCAGTCCTGCTTCAGAGAATCGACGGAGTAGAGCGAGTCATAGCTTACGCCAGCCGACGATTAACACGAGGAAAACTACTCAGTAACTGAGAAAGAATGCCTCACGATCGTATGTGCCATTCGGAAAATGCGTTGTTACCTTGTATCGGTTCGAAATCGTGACAGACCATCTGGCGTTGAAATCGTTGAATTCAATTGACAACCCGACCCGGCGAATCGCAAGGTGGGCGCTCGAGCGCCGTTCAATATCGACGCGAAAAGTTTAACGTAGTTGCGGACGCTCTCTTACGCCAACCCTTGGACACGGTGCGACAAACCTATGTAGAGCCATCCCAGTGCAAGTGAATACGTAAGATGACGCTTCAGGTAACTCAAGAACCTGAAAAATTTCCAGACTATCGGATCGAAGGTGGCCATCTATACCGAATAACGGGAAGTACACCCCAGGAGGAAGATCAAGTCCCGTGGAAACTATGTGTCGGCCAGGAGTACCGCCAACGGGTCTTGCAGGAATGCCATGATCACCCAACAGCCGGACACCTGAGCACACGGAAAACCAGCAAACGCGTAAAACAAAAGTATTACTGGCCAGGACTTTTTAGGGAAGTTACAAAGTATGTACGACGGTGTCACACTTGCCAGAAATACAAGGTAAGCCAACTTAAACCCGCCGGCCGGATGTTCACACGCCAAGTCGAAGAAGCGTTCAGCGTAGTATGTGCAGACTTCATGGGCCCTTTCCCACGTTCTCGTTACGGAAATACCATGCTATTGGTATTTTTGGACGCATTCACTAAATGGGTAGAGTTAGTCCCACTTCGGAAAGCGACCACTCCCCATCTAGAGCGATCATTTTGCGACCGAATTTTAAGCCGCTTTGGAGTTCCCCGTACATTCGTTTGTGACAACGGGACCCAGTTCACAAGTCGGTCTTTTAAAACATTCTGTAAAAGTCTTGAAATGGAACTTCAACACACGGCTCCCTACACGCCCCAACAAAACCCAACAGAGAGAGCAATCAGGGTCAACAGGGTTCAGCCCCGCCTTCATCATGCAAGGAAGGGAACCGAGACTACCCAAAGCCCTATTCGATCAAGTCACACCTGACCACACGTCGAATCAACCACCACCCGGAGAAAAGGCAGAGCAGATGCGGGAATTGTTCCGGATCGTCAAGGACAACAGCGAGCGAGCATCGCACGAACAGAGAGGACTCTACAATCTCAGACGCCGGGAATGGCGACCCGCCGTGAGATCACTAGTACTCCCCTCCTCAGAGGGATTCACCGCAAAACTTGCCGCCAAATACGACGGACCATACATACACTGTGCACAAGTTCCTGTCTCCTAATCTCTTACAATTACAGGTACCTGGGAGTCGACGGCGACGTACAGCCGGCCTAAGTGACATAAAGAAATATCATTACGATGACACCGACGACGACGAGCCACCTGATGCCATCGAGGAGTAATGCCACGTCCTGAGTAATGGGGCCACTTGCTGGTAGTCGCGACTACCCAACGTCCCTTCCCCCCAGGGGAACTCAGTGACAGGCCACCAAAACATTTTACCACCGACGTATATTATTAATATTAAAACTTAGAAAACATTGTTAATATAATGCATACAAATGAGTTACGTAGGAAGGAGTTAGGTTTAGTTTAGACAATAGCACTCATGGGGACAACGAGTATTTAAGATATACTAAGTTTCTTTCCCCACAGCTCCATGAGTTCCAAGGATCCGAGACGCCCAGTGGCGGGCACAGTGGCCAACAATGACGACGACTACGACGTCATCGCGAATCAAATGGACGAGGCTCGACAGCATTCCATGAGAGACCTCCTGACTGACCCGCTGTGGGAACCCGGCGAACTCATGCAAGAGGCTGAGGACACCGGTCTTTCCATCGACGACGTGCTCGACCTCTGCGCCCCAATAGGAGAGCACTTTGGGAGCGCCAGCGACATGGACGTGGAACCAGACAGCCGATTCGGGAACTACCGCAACCCGACCCCGCCAAGGCCAAGCGACGTCGTGCTGTCCATTATTGGCGAATTGTCTCACGGCACCCTGCTGGCCACTACTGGCGAGTTGCCCGGCGCCGCTGTGCTGGCTACTATTAGAGAGATGTTCAGCGTGGCCCACTCCCGTCGAAACGCCTACCCTACCTCCGCGGTATGAAGCCATTTCCAGCGCCGACGAATCGGAGACTACGTCCAGGTCAGCCGCCACGACGAACGCAAGTACGGCGTCCGGAACGCAGTCATCCCGCACTCCGCCCGTCGAAGTCATCGAGCTTTCGGACTCCGACGACTATCGCCCACCCCTGTGGAGGGAGACGCAGTCACCCCCCCACCGCCCTATCAGGCACTATATGGACCAGGTCCCTACGACAGCCCTCGAACGATGGCTAGGAATCCCCGCCGTCACCGGGTAACGCCGTACCAAGGGTCGAAGGAGCCACCACCAACGAACCAACTCCAGCCAAGCAGCCAGGGTGCGGGCCGAACTACAGCGGCGAAACCTCCACGCTTCGGACCCCGACGACACGCGAACGCCCAGCGGTAACCCCGACACGGCGCAACCTCAAGAGGCCGCTAAGAGGAGACGTCGACGCGATGGGCAAGGGTTCAACGGCAACGCTTAGAAACTGTCTACCAGACATGGGAAGAGGTCGCTTGCGGAGCCGTGCGCGAGATCGAGTGCCCAGTGGCCGGCATAAGTTCCAGTCATCTTCGCCGAGCCGTCCGGTCAAGGAGCAACTCGTCTACAGACAGCTCACCTGAGCCTGGACCGACCAGACCACCCACAAGTACGGTCGAGCACCAGGAACCATCCATGGTTGTGGCCCCGTACCAGTGGCGGATCGAGACGGCCAGATGAGAGATCCCGACCATGCTCCGAACCCGGATTGAGCGGGAATTAGCGCAACCACGGATAAGGGACATAAGATGCGTTAGTCGAGGGAACACAATACCAAATCCACCTGTCCAAAAGCGGGCGCGTCACCGTCCATCCACACCCCACCCCGACTTATAGGGAGGGTGTTAAGAATCACATTTTGTTTTTAAATATAATTTGTATGATTTTGTTAGATCTAAGTTTAAGCAGTAGGTTAAGAGAAATTAATTATGAAGTTGACCGACCTGGACCGACCAGACCACCCACAAGTACGGTCGAGCACCAGGAACAATCCATGGTTGTGGCCCCGTACCAGTGGCGGATCGAGACGGCCAGATGAGAGATCCCGACCATGCTCCGAACCCGGATTGAGCGGGAATTAGCGCAACCACGGATAAGGGACATAAGATGCGTTAGTCGAGGGAACCCAATACCGGATCCACCTGTCCAAAAGCGGGCGCGTCACCGTCCATCCACACCCCACCCCGACTTATAGGGAGGGTGTTAAGAATCACATTTTGTTTTTAAATATAATTTGTATGATTTTGTTAGATCTAAGTTTAAGCAGTAGGTTAAGAGAAATTAATTATGAAGTTGATAATTTGAATTAGCCCTAAGGAATATAATTTTTATGATTTTTGTTAGATATAAGTTTAAACAGTAGGTTAAAAGACATTAATTATAAAGTTTATAAATTTTATTTAGCCCTAAGTGGCCGCCAGAACTATCGAATAAGCTAGGAGAATAGTTAGGTTTCCCCGCCGAAGTCACGACACAGACAAACCACGATCAGAGACTTGAAGCGGGAACGACGCGCGTGAGGTTGAAAAATTGTGGCGGAGAAGAACATAAAAACTCAAGAAAACGCAAGTCTTAGAGGCACGTGGGGAAGAAGAAAAGAGAACGCAGAGTGAAAACACCAGGACACTGGCTTCGGCAAGCAGGGTGAGCATAATGAGTGCGACAGGGACAAACAGGGCTTAGAAAAGGAAACCCTTGAAATAAAACGAGAGTAACTCAAAATCAAAACGCTAAAATACTTTCTGCAACCAGTGTTACCTCCGATTATGCCGTCTGCGAGTATTCCGGGCACTTTTGTAGAGGTTTTCCTCAGCAAGATTAGCTGTGACAGTGCCGTCTGCGAGTATTCCGGGCCTGTTCGCAATAATTAGGGCCGCCAGTGTTACCTCCGACTAAGCCGTCTGCGAGTATTCCGGGCATTTTCGTAGAGGTTTTCTCAGCAGGACTAGCTGCGACAGTGCCGTCTGCGAGTATTCTAGGCCTGTTCGCAATAGTTTGTGCAACTAGTGTTAGCTACAATAGTGCAGCCTTTGCGCATCCGGACATGTCCGCAGACTTTTCACAGTAGGATTAGCCGCGACAGTGCCGTCTGCGAGTATTCCGAAACTGTTCGCAAATAGTTTGTGCCCCTAAGGTTAGCCACTATTACGCTGTCTATATCTCCCCAGACATTTTCATAGAGTTTTCACTGTAGTGTCAACCGCTACGTGGCCGCCGGTGCATGTCCAGGCCCGACCACAGCGTTTTGTACACGACTCGGTGACCCGAGTAAGAATTTACCAAAGAAAACAAAGTGATACCCGTCCCTCAATGGTCTCAAAGATAACAAATTTTATCTGATGAGGATCCTGGGCGGACTGAGATGCCGACCCTAGCAAAAAGCATCCTTACAAGATGATGCCCACCGTTTCATAAGGTGTGATTTACATCGACTACCTGGAGAAGGGCAAAACGGTCACAGGGCTGTACTATGCCGAATTATTGTGCCGATTCGCCGACGCATTGCAGAAAACTCGGCCCCTGATGGAAAAGGCAAGTAATAGAAAGGTTAGAGACACTTAAACCAAGAAAAAAATTGAGAGAGGAATCTTAAATGGGTTACGAACCGTTATAAAAATAGTTTCAGGAAACATGTATGCCGAGGATGCACAGAGTATAGAGAATAAAATAAATGAGCTGAACAACGGCACAAAGTTTTTGACGGAGGCGGCAGCCGAACAAAGAAACTTTTATCAGGAGTCCCTTAGTAGGTTCAAATTTCAAAGGTACACATAAAGAAGGATCAAAGAGATATTCAGTTATTTATAAAGGTTTATAAAAATAATGTATTTAGGGAACTGTCTCAAGTACATAATGAAATTCACATGTTGCAGCATTATCTCCGAATAAAATATAATATAGATATGTTAGCATATCATTTAAACAACACAGCAGAAAGCAAAGCTTTAAATTATTCCGAATTTTTTTTTATCAGAACCAGAGTTAAATAGAATTGAGGAATTCTTGAGTAATCAAAATCTTGAAATCTTATCTAATGATCACATATATGAGCTCTTAACATTGCAGACGCAAATTAATGAAACAGACAGATGAACTGCGGCCGCGATTGCTACCTTTTCAAAATTAAATACGCTGTCGAGAGCTGTTTCCTATTGGTTCTTATATAAGGAACAGCTGACCAACCAAAGCCGGACGCTGTCAAAGCCCACTCGCCTTTCTGTCTTTCCCGATGAATATGCGAGCAATAACTCTTAACCGTCGTCGAATGCAGACGTGTACTTCTTGTGCTCCGGAAAAAAGTATTCAATAAAATCATAAAACTGCAGTGACTGGTTTAATAAATCCACTATAACGCGAAAAGACGCTTTCTGCGATGAAATCCCGAATGTTTATATTGATTGGTAAATAGTTTAAATATTATGTAAATAGTGTAAACATTATATTATATTAGACATAAGATAATGCAACATGAACATCCCGAATGTTTATATTGATTGGTAAATAGTTTAAATATTATGTAAATAGTGTAAGCATTATATTATATTAATATAATAAGAAGATGACGTTGATATCGAAGATGACGTTGATATCGAAGACACGAGAACGATAGAGGAAGTTTAAAAAAAAAATAAAAATTAAGGTTTTACATATCAGGTGTGGGGTTGAAAGCCCGTAAAAGTGTATACAACCTGGTGATGAGATACAAAGACATTATTAAAAGTTCAAAGGCTGAGTTAAGAGCTATTTTGAAGCAACACAACGTGTTTTTGCAAGACGACGCCAACATTCATCAACTGCGTGTAGCTGCGAAGTCCATTATGGATAGCTTGGATTCAGCACAACTGGAGGAGCTAAACCAGGAGGAATTGGAGCTGAATGAAATCTCGCCTGGAGAGCCAAAATTTCCGAGCCCGGGAAATAACGCTGGCGTTGATGGTGAAAGCGAGCATGATCAAGAAAGAGATGACTATAGTATACCGGCGAAGTGGCGGCGTCTGACGAGTTTCTGGAAGTTTCTGGTATGGCGGCTGCGGGCGTGCAGCGGCCCGATCAAGTAGCGGCGAACGTTGAGGCAGAAATCCGACATTTGCAACAAATTGAGAAGCTGTATGTTGCGCGCAAAAGGGTGGCTGATCTAGAATATTGATATATGGCATTGACACGAATGATCTGGATGCGCTAATTCAACCTTTTTCAGGAGACAATGGATACCCTGTGTGGCATTGGATCGATGACTTTGCCAATATCATGGATGCCTATAGCGTATCGGAGAAAAAACGATTTATTTTCGCCAAACGTTTGCTTACGGGATATGCGAGATCGTTCATGATTGAGACGGCTGCCTTAACTTGGCCGAGACTACGAACTGAATTAATAGCTGTATTCGATCTCAAGGTCAGCGTGTTCGCTGTCTTCAAGCAACTGGAAGCCAGAAAGAAATCTAAGAACGAGAGCGCCTTGCAGTATTTCGTCGTTATGTGTGGCATTGCACGCCAAGTTGAATTGGCAACAGAAGATATCGTCCGATTCATCGTGGAAGGCTTTGAAGATAATTCGGGAGCTGCGTTTGCAATGGCTTACTGCAGTTCTTTGAAGAGTTGCGGAGGAAAATTATGATGTACGACAAACTAAAGAAGACGGCTGGCCAGATCTCAAAATTGCAGGAGCAAGCTAAACGGAAGCCTAATGTCCAGTCGAACAGCATGCAGGATCCTCAAGCCATTCGCTGCTACAACTGTCGGCAAATGGGACATTTTGGCTAGAGATTGTAGACAACCCAAAAGACCGGAAGGAGCCTGCTTCAAGTGCTACAGCGTGGACCATAAGTATCAGCAGTGCCCTAAGCGGAAGACGACAACTATGGTGGCAGCCGTGCAGGAGGACGAGTGATCTGGCTCGGAGGAGTTGGCTTGCGAGGTGAAAAGGGAAAATATGTAAGCATTGTAAGTTTGTTTGATACCGGCAGTCCGGTAAGCTTTATTCATAAGTCATTAATTCCGAAAAATATTTTTCTGAGTTTAGAAAAGTCAAAGTATTTTAGCTTAGGAGGATATTCTATTTGGGGCACAGTGAAGTGCTTTGTTAATTTCTGTTCAAAAACGTACTCGATTTTGTTAAAAATAGTCGATGATAATATTCTGCCACTACCTGTGTTATTGTGAGTCTTTAGTGAGTCTCTCTAAAGATAATTGAAGTTCAATTAGTTCTTAAAAATAACATCAATGCCGAGTATCACTCACCATTAAATTTGTTAAAATCAAAACGTATTTCTCTTTTCACCGCTAATATAAACTGATAAATCTGATAATATTAGTTCTAATCATAACTCGAATTCTGAAGAAATGTTGAATATTGACGACAATGCGCAAAAATTTGTAGCTTGTATAGATAGGTGTCGGAAGGTTATCCAATCTCATTATTTTAATAACCTATATGACTATAATACCTTACCTAGATATCGGACGTCCATTAAACTAACCGATACGACTCGGTTTTACTGTTCTCCGAGGCGGGAAATGTTGTTTTTCTGTAATTGATTTTAAAAGCGGATTTCACCAAATAGAAGTGGATGAGAAATCCGTACCGTATACATCTTTCGTTATCCCTCAAGGACAATATGAGTACCTGAGAATGCCTTTTGAATTAAAGAATGGCCCTGCAGTGTTTCAAAGACTTATCTCAGAAACGTTTTCAGATTTTATAAGAAAAAAGAGTGTAGTGATCTATATGGATGATATAGTTATTGCGACAAAAACCGTAAAGGAACATATTGAAATCTTGAGAAAGCTGTAAGATCGCATTAGTGAAAACAATTTAGGAATAAATAAGAAGACCGTAGAGACAGACCTTTAGAGAACCGAAGAGACAATATTGATGAGAGCAGTTACGACCAAAATATTGAACGCCCTTTAGAGATTCGTAGAGATGTACCTGTAGACTGCATATCGTTAGAAAATCTTTATGAAGATCCTTTAAAGAGATTATCGGTTATGTGGGATATGGTGAAAATTGTGGTGAAATAGGTAATGGGGATTTAATTGACGGTAGTAAAATGGCCTGGGAAGATGCTAGAATTGGAAAATAACAGAGCCTATTAGTCAGTCCGATTGGTACAAATTACTTAATAAATTGGAGTATGCAATTAATAACGCAGTACATAGTAGCACCCAAGTAGCGCCTAGTGTCTTATTGTTCGGGGTAATACAGAAGAGTCCTGTTGTAGACGAGCTTTCTGAGTACTTAGATAACAAATTTAATGATAAGCCCAGAGATGTTGTAAAACTCCGTGAACAAGCATTCGTTAATTTTCAAAATTCGCAGAAAAGAAATGAACAGTCCTTTAGTAGGAGACATAAAGCTTCCCGTGAATATAAAATTGGTTATTATGTGGCTATTCGTAATGCTGATACTACAGCAGGTGTAAATAAGAAGTTTGCGATATAAAGTTAAAATCAACAAAAACACGGCTTATCTTATATGGCCCACGGAATTTTGGATGATAAATAACGTTAATGATATAATTGCCGATCTGTAGTCAGGCTAGCCGAATGTAAATAGTTTAAATATTATGTAAGTAGTGTAAACATTATATTATATTAGACATAAGATAATGCAACATGTAAATATCGATAACAAGAATCCAAGGATTCGATGAAGCACGAACAAGTAAGTGGGACCACTAAGAAGATGACGCTGATATCTAAGACACGAGAACGATACAGGAAGTTTAAACTAAAAATAAAAATTAAGGTTTTACAAATTAATATAAAACTTAACTCTAAACTCTTAAAACTCTAATTTACTTTACCACGAATACAATGTGTCTGAACGACGTTTGCACACAACGTCAACGTGAGCAAGACGAGAGACCGCTCTAAGTACAAAGAAATAACGCTAACTTCTCCTTTCAAGCAACCGAAAATAATGCAACCGCGGGCAATTACCCCCATCTTGATCGAATTCTAAAACGTAGCTAGCGAGAGAGAGCGTTATTGCTCTAACGAAGGTTATAACCAATGCTCATCAGCAGTAACTAGCACCGCAATTTCATTAACAACGTCAACTGTAACTACAACAACAACTGTATCGACTGCGCGTTTAATGACATAATCAGCTAGCAGCGCAAATATTAATACGTCTGCCGCTGCGCTGCCCGAAAAACAGAACAAAAACAATGATAACGGCTGTGCAGACTGGTTGGGATCGCTACATCCAAATCAAAAGGAAGCTAAGCCCTCTAAATTCTCAACGCAATGCTAGCCTAGATGGAATAGAAACGCTCATGAACTCAAACCGATTTAAGAACTTGGCAGACGCCTATGACGTTGAGGCGGCCGAATCTACTGAAGTCGAGAAAAGGAAGCCAAGGCCTCCGCCTATTTACATCGAGAAAAATGTTCCAATGTTCTTTTTTTTTTTAAATATATGCTTTATTTATTGAATCTTCTCTATATGAGACTAACAATACGTATATCAAATCTTAAGAATATAACTTAACTTACAGTCATGTAGACTGACTTTAGACTAACGGGCCCTAATATTTATTGCTGGGCTGGTAGATCGTTACGATGCAGACGAGTTCTGTTCGAAACCCGTCTTAGGTTCCTTGCGATATTATTTGGGTGCAGTGTAAGCTTGTTATGGTAGGCCGCTTTCTGCTTTGCTATTTCATATTTGACCGGTGGTATGCCCAGATCCCTGTGGATGTTTTCGTTCCGAACATACCATGGTGCCCCAGTGATTGTTCGCAGGATTTTTGATTGTGAGCGCTGTATGATGTCAACGTTGCTGTTGCTCGCGTTCCCCCAGAGCTGGGAGCCGTAGGTCCAAATGGGCTTGAGGGTGGAGTTGTAGAGAAGAACCTTAAAGTCCAGACACAGGGGTGATCGAGAATTTATAATCCAGTGTAGGCTGCTAGCTTTAAGTCTGAGATGTGCTTTCTTGCATTCAATGTGCCTGCGCCAGGTTAGGCGTCTGTCGAGGTGGACGCCGAGATATGTTACATCGCTGGCTTGGGGAATCTGCGTACCATTGAAAGTTAGCGGCGGGCACGATTGTCTGTTAAGGGTAAACGTTATAGGTCGAATGCCTGAGAGACGTCGAGGAATATCGCACTACAATATTCCCGATGTTCGAAGGCTGTACGAATTTCTGAAGTTATCCGGTTGACATGCTCGATGGTTCCGTGGCTTTCACGAAACCCGAATTGATGCGCCGGGATTAAGTTTTGTTCTTTTAAATATGGTGTAATGCGCGTGAGCAGGCATTTTTCCAGTAATTTGGACAGGCACGATAGTAAGCTTATTGGCCTGTACGATGAGGGAATTGTGTGGTCTTTGCCAGGCTTCGGTATCATTATAACCACGGACTTTTTCCATTTTTTGGGGTAGTAGCCAAGTTTTGCGATCCCGTTAAATAGCTTGCATATAACATCCACTGCGCAGTTTGGAAGTTCAATTATCATTTTTGGGGTTATTAGGTCGGCCCCTGGAGCCTTTTTCGGTTTTATTTGCTTCCTAATGACGTTAGCAATTTCAGGTGTTTGAAACAAAATCGGGTTAATTGCAATTTCAGAGCTAAACGGCGGTAGTTGAAGAGAGTTTGTGGCGGCGTTCGGCTGAAATACATTTCGTAGGTGTAAAGCAAATGTTTCGGCTCTGTCTTCGTCACTGAGGGCCCAAGTACCCGAGGAGTTTCTAATCGGAGTGACTGATTCTATCGGAGAGCTTAAATTTGGGCGAGCTCTCCACAAAGGATGCTTTGTACTGGTCGGCGACAGTTTCTCGATGTACCGGCGCTGCGCAAACTCCTCTTCTTGCTTGAGGGTTTTTGTGAGTCTGCGGGTGGCATCATTATAGAGTGGCTTCGAATGGGGCGATCTGCAGGATTGCCAAACCCGTGTTAGACGTCTTTTTTCCCGAACCAGTTGTTCGATTTGCAGATTAGTTTTGTATTGGTTGCTACGCACGATTGTCTCTTCTGGAGTTGAGATTTTGGCTGCTGCCACGAGTACTGACTCCAGGGCATCAGCACAGAAGTCAATGTCGTTCTCTATGTTTAACTGTGGTGTTAGTTCAATGTGGGAACTTACGTACTTTTTGTACTTTAGCCAGTTAGTTCTAGTCGAGGTCAGCCTGAAGGGGTGCTCGATTACTTTCGGGCTTTGAAGGAGAGTTATTAAAACAGGCGAGTGGTCCGATGATAAGTCCGAAAGCGATTTGGCGCTGACTAAATTTCTTGGGATGTTCTTGGTCACAGCGAAGTCAATTAAGTCCGGGAGTTTTCTGGGGTCAGCTGGCCAATATGTGGGGCTGCCAGGGGAGACATAGTCGAGTTTGTTGCTCAAATTTATGATTGCTTTATACAGTTGTCTTCCTTTGGGCGTCACTAGTCTTGATCCCCAGTGCGTGTGCTTGGCGTTGTAGTCTCCTCCAATGTTCTTGTCAACATAATTATCGAGCTTATTGGAAAGGATAACTTCCACATAATACCTCTAGTCAACGGCAACATCCAAGAGACAAAGGTTCAAATGAAGTCTGAAGATAATTACAAAGTATTATCGAAATATCTTACCGAAAATAAAAAGAACTTTTACACGTATCAGCTAAAAAGTAGCAAGGGCCTGAAAGTCGTACTTAAGGGCATAGAGTCGGATGTAACGCCTGCAGAGATAACAAAGGCGCTACAAGAGAAGACAGTCTTCAATATTCTCAACAGAGATAGAAAGCCGCAGCCACACTTTAAGGTTGAGCTTGAACCAGAAAACAAGCCCCTAAAGAAATACGAAGTGTACCCTATATACAATCTTCAGTTCCTGCTGCACCGCAGAAATACTGGTGAGGAGCCGCCCAAAGGCAATGGCCCGGTGCAATGTGCGAACTGCCAAGATATTGGCCATACGCCCAGTGTGTGTAGTTTGTGGAGAGCTTCATGATTCCGCACACTGCCCAGCGAGCAAAGAAAAATGACGGCAGCTCGAAAAAGTACGGCAACTGCGGTGGCAATCACACTGCTAACTACAGAGGCTGCCAGTTATAAGGAGCTGAAAAGTCGCATCCACCAGAAAGGAACTACTACCCGCACCCAAAATAAACAGATGACAGCTTCCAGATCAAACCCTGAAGTCTTTTTCTCGACTGCAGCCAGATCCTCACTAGGACCCATAAACTCTGATAAAAATGTGACATACGCAAGCGCTTTAAAATCAGGACTGGCTAACCCTGTCTCAAAAAGTTATTTTCTGCAATCAGCATACCAAGAACCGAACACGGCTCAGCAGCAATAATCGCCGGAGCAGCCAAAAAGCAACTTTGAAGCTATGATATGCTGGCTTCACAGTAATCCAAATAATGACTTCCCTATTAATTGGCTAAAAACCACCTACAGGCCACATCTATAAATAGACAAATAAATACTGGCAACCAACGTACACTAGACGTCGAATACTGCCTCCCTCGCTTCACTATAGCTGAAGATGAGTTTAAGCAGTTTTTCAACTCACTAGGAGCCCACTTCAAAGCAGCAGGAGACCACAATGCCAAGCACACGTCATAACGTCTCGTAACTCCAAAAGGAAAACAGCTCTATAATGCAGTTATTAAAGCCAAAAACAAGCTGGACTATGTTTTTCCTGGCAGACCATCATACTGGCCGGCAGACGCAAAGAAACTACCCGATTTAAAAGACTTTGCAATTACCAAAAACATCCCTAAAAATCTGATAAGCGCCGAATGCCTTTCGGATCTTTCATCTGATCACTCGCGTGTCCTGATTATTCTACTCCGTATCCAGGAGCATTGAAACAATCGTTTAAATTGACATCGCAGAAAGCTAATTGGGTTAAGTACAGGGAATATATAAACTCACACATTGAGCTAAGTCCTCATCTCAACGATGAAGCCAGCGTAGACAGTCTGAACTCGTCTCTGCAGCTTGAGTTTCAACACCTCAAACTACAAGTACATAATGCAACCAAAAGAAAACAAATGTACAAATCGAACGCTCGTCCTCGAAAAGCGACGCTTACATAGAGAGTGGCAATTCCACAGATTGCCGTCTGCTAGGCAACGCTTGACAGCAAAAAGTCCCACAGGCGGCTGGGCGCGCAGCGATGCAGACAGAGCCAGCACGTTTGCCAACCACCTTCAAAATGTCTTCCAACCAAATCCTGCCACTAGTGCGTTCACTTTGCCGACTTTACCATATGAGTCTCAGCTCCAACATGGGCCAATTGAGTTTCGCCCAAACGAAATCGTTAATATCATAAAAAATCAGCTGAATCCAAAAAAATCCCCGGGCTGCCACCTCATAACTCCCAAAATGATCATTGAGCTCCCACATTTCGCCTTTTGCACTATCACCCAGCTTTTTAATGCCATCGCAAAACTTGGCCATCCAGTGAAATGAAAAAAGTCGATTATAATAATGATAGCAAAGCCGGGAAAAGACCACACAATCCCTAGGTCGGATAGACCTATAAGCTTACTTTCATGCTTAAATAAACTTTTTGAAAGATGCGTATTGACTCGGATAAATTCACACACAACAATCCAGGAAGGAATTCCGTCACATCAGTTTGGGTTTCGTGAAAAGCACGGAACAATTGAGCAGGTCAACCGGATAACATCAGAAATTCGGAATGCGTTCGAAAAACGAGACTACTGCACTGCTATATTTTTAGATGTCTCTCAAGCATTTGATAGAGTTTGGCTAGAATGTCTAATGTACAATATCAAGACAACGCTCCCTTACAACACCCACATGATTTTAGAGTCTTACCTCTACGACAGAAAATTTGCTGTGAGATGCAACACTGCTATAACTGACGATTTCACTATTGGAGCTGGAGTTCCTCTACACAGCAGACATCGCAACAAGCACACGACGAACAACATCTATGTTTGCTGATGATATAGCTATTTTCAGCCGCTCAAAAAGCCCTATGCAAGCAACTGAACAGCTATCTCTTGATCTGATCGATGTTGAAAAGAGGCTATCAGATTGGCGAATTAAAGTGAACGAACAAAAATGCAAGCACGTTACGTTTACCCTGAACAGGCAAAACTGCTCGCCGCTCATTGAACCATAATCTACTCCCGCAAGCAAATGAAGTGACATACCTAGGAGTAAACCTCGACAGAAGACTCACATGGCGCCAGCACATTGAAGCCAAAATAGCACTCCTAAAGCAAAAAGTCAGTAGCCATCATTGGCTTATCAGCGCTCGGTCTCCCCTTAGTCTTGAATATAAAGTCCTGCTGTATAACTCGGTACTAAAACCTATATGGATGTACGGTTCACAGTTATGGGGGAATGCCAGCAATAGCAATATTTACATAGTCCACCGAGCTCATTTGAAGATCTTATGCGATCGACTTGAGGGACGCGCTACCAGAGTGCAGTCTCATTATACTGTTAGGTAAATTGTAATGTTAAGATTCGTAAACTTATTGTTAGTCTCAAAATTAAGAGAAGATTAAATAAATAAAAGCAAAGTTAATACAAAAAAAAAGCACAAAAGTAAATATAGATTCTAATATCAGAACACTTGCTGTTAACATAGTCAGGCGGCCAGACAGTCAGTCAGACAAAACATCAGAAACCGACCGAAATAATAAAGTAAGCTGACACCAAGATTTTATTGGTTAATAACTGGAGTTATCTGATGCATTTAACCGTTATGAATTTGCAGAACAACCATAACTTTATTTCCTCTTCTTACCTATTCTGTTAACTTAAACACTTTTGTAGCTATAAATACTTTTAAGTATGTTCAATAAAATCTCTCACCAATAAGATTTGTTTTCATTAACCATAGCAATCAGCAGAGTGTGTCTTAAAATCCAGACCGATGGCTTGCAGCAGTGTTCTTTGGAGACTGAAAATATGAATGGACGTGGACGACATAATTCGACTACGGAATCGGTCAGGAAAATTCAATAGTACTTCAGTCGACCTCGTATCACTGGGTTACCAAACTCATCGTTCGTCATCATCACGAAAAATCCTACCACATCAACCATGAGACTTCGCTCAACGAGGTGAGGAGGCTTTTATATTCCGAAACTAAGACCTTTATTTAAACTTGTTCGCCGAGAACCAAAACCTCAACCACCTATTATGGTTCCGCTCCCCCAGACCGTTTAGGACGATTTCAACAACCTTTTACGTTCGTGGGCGTAGACTACTTCGGTCTGCTCACAGTCATCGACGGAAGAAAGGCTCTGAAACGCTGCGGCATGATCATCACGTTCCTTACAATGAGAGCAAATTTCTGATGTTATTCTGTTAACTTGTTCGATTGTTTCAGGTCTTTTACCGAAATTAAATTTATGTGCCGGGATAACATTGTGTGCTTGCAGATAAGCGAGTAAGGAGGCATTTTTCGTACAGACATGATGATAAATTTATTGGTCTGCTGGATGAACGAAGTGTGTAGACTTTTAAGGGCTTCGGGAGCATTATGAGAGTAGATTTTTTCCATTTACTCGGATAGTAGCGAAGACGTGTAATCCGATTGAAGAGTTTACAAATAGCCTAAATAGCAGAGTTGATAAGTTATCATATTTTGTGTTATTAGGTCACCGCCCGGAGCTTTTTTGTTTCAGATTTCCGATGACTTTTGCGATCTCTTTTGGCTGAAGCAATTTTGGTAAGGATATAGTTTCAGATTCAATTTGTGGTAGGAGAAATATACCAGTGGCAGCGTTCGGCTGGAATACGCTTCGCAGATGTGAAGCAAAAGTTTCGGATCTATCTTCGTCGCTGCGGGCCCAATTACCTGATGAGTTTCTTTTCGGTGTGACTAATTCGATTAGAGAGCTCAGGCTTGGGTGAGCCCTCCTTAGAGGATTTTTTGTAGTGGTTGGCGAAAGTTTTCCCATGTGCCGCAGTTGTGCATTTTCAGCGTCTTTCCTCAGGGCTCGGTTTAGTGTGCGAGTTGCTTTCCTAAGATGGCGACTTTCAGATTAGTTTTGAAATGGTTGGTTTGCATGTCCTTCAATTGTGGTACAAAAGCGTTTTGGCGCTTATCATATTGCGTGGAATGTTTTCTCTAATAAGTCTCGTACTTTTCTAGGGTCTGCTGGCCAGTATGTAGGGCTACCTAAGAAAACGTAGTTCAATTTGTTGCTCAGTTTTACAATTGCATTATATAATTGCCTTTCTTTGGGAGTCACGAGTCGTGATCCCCAGTGCGTATGTTTGGCATTATAGTTTACTGCTGCTATGGAGCGATCTCCATGAGTTGTCCTTCATAAATTGTAAAGCGAGGCGGGCAGTAGACAGTGGCTATGGAAAGGTGTCCATTACCTGACTGTATTTTGATAGACGTGGACTGCAAGTAAATAGTGGCAAACCTTTGGTGAAAGTGGTGTTTAATGCGTTCCCTGCTTAGGATGCCGGATCCGACGTGGGCTTTATCGTTTGGATAATCTGTGCGGTAGAAGGTGTTGCCTCTTATATATGATTATATGATTTTCATTCAGGAATTGCGTTATTTCAAGTGTGTGCCAGAACCGTTTTTCGCCTTTCTATTCAAAGATTTGGCATCAATTATTTGGACTGCTTAGCTGCAAGCAACTGTAACACCATTTCTGGTTTTAAGCCAGTGTTTGCATATTCATTTTCATGAAGAATTTATCCATCGTACTTTGGTCCTGGGACCTTGTAAATGTTTCCTAGATTATGCTGGATTGGGTTTTTCGTTACTGTTCGAAGAGCATCGGTAGATGAGAATCCTTTCTCGGTATTTAGCTGACCAAATGAGAATCTTGCATCCGTCTTCCAGCTTCGTTTTTGAGTAATGTACACGTTTTGAATGTTTTTGGTAGCATGTTGTTGTCACTTGTCTCATGCGATCTTTCAATTCCTTGTAAACCAGACAGACCCTGTAGTTTTCCGTAAGATTTCCTCCGCAGTTTCCACATTTCTTCATTTACGGTCTTCCTTGTTGGCACGGCAATTAGCGAAATTGTGAACATCTCCACAAACTACACAGACTGATCGAAGTGTGCAGTATGTCCTGGCGCGTCCACACTCCTGACCGTTTGTACATTGCACTAGGCCTTTCCTTTTATGTGGCTCTACCAACTTAATTCTTCGGTGCAATAGGTATTGTAGATTATGGATGAGGTGCACTTCATTTATTCAAGACTCTGCTGTCTGGTACCAGCTCTATCTTAAAAAGTGGTTTCGGCTTTTTGTTCCTGTTAATGATTTTAGTAACGATCTTTGCAGAAAACCCATTTTCTTAGAGGTCATAGATAACTTTATTGGGGGTTACGTCGGGCTCGACCCCTTTTAGTTACTACACGTACTAACTAAGAAGAAGCGAGAGCTTGCAAGTTGTACTAAAAGGTAGTAACACGTACCAACTAAGAAAAGGGGTCGAGCCCGACGTAACCCCCAATTTATCTATGACCACTAAGAAAATGGGTTTTCTGCAAAGCTTCCAACATTTTATTTATACATAACTCGTCCATTTTATTTAGACATTTTGTCTGAAGTTTGGTTTCGTGAACATTCCCTTTAGTGATCGAAACAACATGAAAATCTCCGTCCGCGCAACAATTTTGTTGTCCAGGGCGTTCGAGCTTTTCTCCCTAATATACATTGCTGGGGGCTTTGGTTTCGGTCTCTTTACCAGTTCTGGTTGAGTTTTAGAACTAACCATATAACATATAGACTGGTCATTTCATACAACCAAAATTGTTACGTCGGGCTCGACCCCTTTTAGTTACTACACGTACTAACTAAGAAGAAGCGAGAGCTTGCAAGTTGTACTAAAAGGTAGTAACACGTACCAACTAAGAAAAGGGGTCGAGCCCGACGTAACCCCCAATTTATCTATGACCACTAAGAAAATGGGTTTTCTGCAAAGCTTCCAACATTTTATTTATACATAACTCGTCCATTTTATTTAGACATTTTGTCTGAAGTTTGGTTTCGTGAACATTCCCTTTAGTGATCGAAACAACATGAAAATCTCCGTCCGCGCAACAATTTTGTTGTCCAGGGCGTTCGAGCTTTTCTCCCTAATATACATTGCTGGGGGCTTTGGTTTCGGTCTCTTTACCAGTTCTGGTTGAGTTTTAGAACTAACCATATAACATATAGACTGGTCATTTCATACAACCAAAATTGTTACGTCGGGCTCGACCCCTTTTAGTTACTACACGTACTAACTAAGAAGAAGCGAGAGCTTGCAAGTTGTACTAAAAGGTAGTAACACGTACCAACTAAGAAAAGGGGTCGAGCCCGACGTAACCCCCAATTTATCTATGACCACTAAGAAAATGGGTTTTCTGCAAAGCTTCCAACATTTTATTTATACATAACTCGTCCATTTTATTTAGACATTTTGTCTGAAGTTTGGTTTCGTGAACATTTCCTTTAGTGATCGAAACAACATGAAAATCTCCGTCCGCGCAACAATTTTGTTGTCCAGGGCGTTCGAGCTTTTCTCCCTAATATACATTGCTGGGGGCTTTGGTTTCGGTCTCTTTACCAGTTCTGGTTGAGTTTTAGAACTAACCATATAACATATAGACTGGTCATTTCATACAACCAAAATTGACACAAAATTTTCTTAGCGACACGCCCCGAGGACTCTTAGCAGCAGACCCCGGACGCTTCCTGTGCGTTCGGGTTTTTTGCACTCTCATTCTTATTCTTATTTTGATGCTCGCGCACTCATTGCACGATTTTCCCGTCAAATCTTGATTTTTTCGAAGTCGAAATACGAAAAAAATTAGGGAAAATTTAAAACAAGGGAATTTATGTTAAATTTCTACAAAACATTTATATATTTGTAAAGGTTAATGGTACAAATACTTGTAAACAAATCTGTATTTTTTATTAAAATAATATTTTAATGAAAATAATTGTAGAATTTTAATCTTGGAAAAATCAAATTGTTTAATAAGTTTAAAAAACAGACAAAATATTCGATGTCATGCTCTTAAATGTTTATTACTATTTTAAATCAGAAGTCAACTTTTAATGATTTTCAATGTATTTTAATTTCGATCAAAAACTAAAACAAAGTAAAAGTTTATTTTTCCAATTTTGTTATTAGTAAGATAGCATTGTAAAGGGATAATTTTCGTATGCTATGTTCTTTTCGAGCGTCAAAACAGCTGTTTTTGTTTCTGCCAGCTCGAGAGCGCTCCCCTAAAATGCAATTGTCGGTAGGATATGCAGGCACCATCCGCTCGCAGATTAACAACCAAAGCTGATTTGGTTTAAAGTTTTCTCAACCACTTAAGAGCAGTCGGTGTTTTAAGTGAAACCGACCCTTGCAGAGGGTATTATAATTTGGTCAAAAAGTATATATATTCTTGATCGTCCTGAGTTGAAATAAGCATGTCCGTCTGTACAAGAAATAGTCTCTCAGTTTTGAAGATATCGAATTGAAATTTTGTAAAAATTAAGATATTTTATTATCGTAGTTTAGAAATAGGTTTATTTATTCAATACGTTGATTATACTTTATTGCTATCTTGCGCGGCGATGACCGCCGCCTATGATTTCCGAAAATACTCTGGTGTAAGTACAGCATTCATCTTATCTCTAAAGCTTGATCTACGTCCGAAAACTAAGTATACAATTGTTATTATCGCTAAAGCTTGCCGTAATATTGCCAAAACCATTGAGCTCGTGTCCCACGACTGTATTTATACCCGTTACTCGTAGAGTAAAAGGGTATATTGTATTCGTGCAAAAGTATGTAACAGGTAGAAGGAAGCGTTTCCGACCCTATAAAGTATATATATTCTTGTTCAGGATGACTAGCCGAGTCGATATAGCCATGTCCGTCTGTCCGTCTGTCCCTCTGTCTGTCCGTCTGTCTGTCTGTCCGTATGAACGCTGAGATCTCGGAAACCATAAAAGCTAGAAGATTGGCATTTTGCATGTAGATTTTAGGAAATCCTACGCAGCGCAAGTTTGTTTCAAAATGGTGCCACGCCCCCTCTGACGCTCACAAGTCACAAGCTGTAGCCACAGTTTTGATGCTATTATGAAAATTTTTTTTGATATGTATTTGTTTCGTCAATATCTATTGATTGGCCTAATAAAAGTTTGCCACGCCCACTCTTTCGCCCGAAAACCCATTAATCGCTTAAGCCTAGCTAGCGCCTACATTTCCGCCTTTCATAGCTGTGACTTTGGAACAGCTGGCCAAGGTGCTCAACAGAGTCAACGTTAATTCTCAATAAAGATTTCTATTAAAGAAAATTGCGATGGCTTTCATTTGACAATACCGAACTATATCCCAAGAACTATGCAAATCAAATTAAGTTAGCCAAATTGGAGATGTTCCCTGGGTACCGATTTTAACATAAAAATCGGGAGCTAATTCGAGCGGCGAAAAACATACAAGAAGGCATATTTATATTAAGTTGTTTAGCTGAGTAACGGGTATCTAATAGTCGAGGCACTCGACTATAGCGTTCTCTCTTGTTTTAATTTTGTTAATATGTTGTTGCATGGTTGTTTTAACTCCTCCCTTTATAAGGTAGGGGCTACCCAAACTTCTTTAATTTCCACTGACGACTTAATCGGAGATCGATTTCATCTTTTCGTGTATTTTGGTTGTTGTTACTTGATATTGCGTTTAGTCACTGTGGGTTTCGGGATCTGCGCTGATTGTCGTAGACATTGGTGAACAGAAAAGTCCCTGAAATAATCGTATTGAAGTTAACACCAATTTTTATCGTCGCTTTCGTTTTGATAACGATAATGAGACCAATGTTGGTTTAACTAGTTGATGTAAGAATGCTAAGAATTCAGTTTGTGATACCACGAGAATGTTGATTGTTAACTTGTTCGATTGTTTCAGGTCTTTTACCGAAATTAAATTTATGTGCCGGGATAACATTGTGTGCTTGCAGATATGCGAGTAAGGAGGCATTTTTCGTACAGACATGATGATAAATTTATTGGTCTGCTGGATGAACGAAGTGTGCAGACTTTTAAGGGCTTCGGGAGCATTATGAGAGTAGATTTTTTCCATTTACTCGGATAGTAGCGAAGACGTGTAATCCCATTGAAGAGTTTACAAATAGCCTAAATAGCAGAGTTGATAAGTTATCATATTTTGTGTTATTAGGTCACCGCCCGGAGCTTTTTTGTTTCAGATTTCCGATGACTTTTGCGATCTCTTTTGGCTGAAGCAATTTTGGTAAGGATATAGTTTCAGATTCAATTTGTGGTAGGAGAAATATACCAGTGGCAGCGTTCGGCTGGAATACGCTTCGCAGATGTGAAGCAAAAGTTTCGGATCTATCTTCGTCGCTGCGGGCCCAATTACCTGATGAGTTTCTTTTCGGTGTGACTAATTCGATTAGAGAGCTCAGGCTTGGGTGAGCCCTCCTTAGAGGATTTTTTGTAGTGGTTGGCGAAAGTTTTCCCATGTGCCGCAGTTGTGCATTTTCAGCGTCTTTCCTCAGGGCTCGGTTTAGTGTGCGAGTTGCTTTCCTAAGATGGCGACTTTCAGATTAGTTTTGAAATGGTTGGTTTGCATGTCCTTCAATTGTGGTACAAAAGCGTTTTGGCGCTTATCATATTGCGTGGAATGTTTTCTCTAATAAGTCTCGTACTTTTCTAAGGTCTGCTGGCCAGTATGTAGGGCTACCTGGGAAAACGTAGTCCAATTTGTTGCTCAGTTTTACAATTGCATTATATAATTGCCTTTCTTTGGGAGTCACGAGTCGTGATCCCCAGTGCGTATGTTTGGCATTATAGTCTACTGCTGCTATGGAGCGATCTCCATGAGTTGTCCTTCATAAATTGTAAAGCGAGGCGGGCAGTAGACAGTGGCTATGGAAAGGTGTCCATTACCTGACTGTATTTTGATAGACGTGGACTGCAAGTAAATAGTGGCAAACCTTTGGTGAAAGTGGTGTTTAATGCGTTCCCTGCTTAGGATGCCGGATCCGACGTGGGCTTTATCGTTTGGATAATCTGTGCGGTAGAAGGTGTTGCCTCTTATATATGATTATATGATTTTCATTCAGGAATTGCGTTATTTCAAGTGTGTGCCAGAAACGTTTTTCGCCTTTCTATTCGAAGATTTGGCATCAATTATTTGGACTGCTTAGCTGCAAGCAACTGTAACACCATTTCTGGTTTTAAGCCAGTGTTTGCATAGTCATTTTCATGAAGAATTTATCCATCGTACTTTAATACATAGTCCTGGGACCTTGTAAATGTTTCCTAGATTAGGCTGGATTGGGTTTTTCGTTACTTTTCGAAGAGCATCGGTAGATGAGAATCCTTTCTCGGTATTTAGCTGACCAAATGAGAATCTTGCATCCGTCTTCCAGCTTCGTTTTTGAGTAATGTACACGTTTTGAATGTTTTTGGTAGCATGTTGTTGTCTCATGCGATCTTTCAATTCCTTGTAAACCAGACAGACCCTGTAGTTTTCCGTAAGATTTCCTCCGCAGTTTCCACATTTCTTCATTTACGGTCTTCCTTGTTGGCACGGCAATTAGCGAAATTGTGAACATCTCCACAAACTACACAGACTGATCGAAGTGTGCAGTATGTCCTGGCGCGTCCACACTCCTGACCGTTTGTACATTGCACTAGGCCTTTCCTTTTATGTGGCTCTACCAACTTAATTCTTCGGTGCAATAGGTATTGTAGATTATGGATGAGGTGCACTTCATTTATTCAAGACTCTGCTGTCTGGTACCAGCTCTATCTTAAAAAGTGGTTTCGGCTTTTTGTTCCTGTTAATGATTTTAGTAACGATCTTTGCAGAAAACCCATTTTCTTAGAGGTCATAGATAACTTTATTGGGGGTTACGTCGGGCTCGACCCCTTTTAGTTACTACACGTACTAACTAAGAAGAAGCGAGAGCTTGCAAGTTGTACTAAAAGGTAGTAACACGTACCAACTAAGAAAAGGGGTCGAGCCCGACGTAACCCCCAATTTATCTATGACCACTAAGAAAATGGGTTTTCTGCAAAGCTTCCAACATTTTATTTATACATAACTCGTCCATTTTATTTAGACATTTTGTCTGAAGTTTGGTTTCGTGAACATTCCCTTTAGTGATCGAAACAACATGAAAATCTCCGTCCGCGCAACAATTTTGTTGTCCAGGGCGTTCGAGCTTTTCTCCCTAATATACATTGCTGGGGGCTTTGGTTTCGGTCTCTTTACCAGTTCTGGTTGAGTTTTAGAACTAACCATATAACATATAGACTGGTCATTTCATACAACCAAAATTGACACAAAATTTTCTTAGCGACACGCCCCGAGGACTCTTAGCAGCAGACCCCGGACGCTTCCTGTGCGTTCGGGTTTTTTGCACTCTCATTCTTATTCTTATTTTGATGCTCGCGCACTCATTGCACGATTTTCCCGTCAAATCTTGATTTTTTCGAAGTCGAAATACGGAAAAAATTAGGGAAAATTTAAAACAAGGGAATTTATGTTAAATTTCTACAAAACATTTATATATTTGTAAAGGTTAATGGTACAAATACTTGTAAACAAATCTGTATTTTTTATTAAAATAATATTTTAATGAAAATAATTGTAGAATTTTAATCTTGGAAAAATCAAATTGTTTAATAAGTTTAAAAAACAGACAAAATATTCGATGTCATGCTCTTAAATGTTTATTACTATTTTAAATCAGAAGTCAACTTTTAATGATTTTCAATGTATTTTAATTTCGATCAAAAACTAAAACAAAGTAAAAGTTTATTTTTCCAATTTTGTTATTAGTAAGATAGCATTGTAAAGGGATAATTTTCGTATGCTATGTTCTTTTCGAGCGTCAAAACAGCTGTTTTTGTTTCTGCCAGCTCGAGAGCGCTCCCCTAAAATGCAATTGTCGGTAGGATATGCAGGCACCATCCGCTCGCAGATTAACAACCAAAGCTGATTTGGTTTAAAGTTTTCTCAACCACTTAAGAGCAGTCGGTGTTTTAAGTGACACCGACCCTTGCAGAGGGTATTATAATTTGGTCAAAAAGTATATATATTCTTGATCGTCCTGAGTTGAAATGAGCATGTCCGTCTGTACAAGAAATAGTCTCTCAGTTTTGAAGATATCGAATTGAAATTTTGTAAAAATTAAGATATTTTATTATCGTAGTTTAGAAATAGGTTTATTTATTCAATACGTTGATTATATTTTATTGCTATCTTGCGCGGCGATGACCGCCGCCTATGATTTCCGAAAATACTCTGGTGTAAGTACAGCATTCATCTTATCTCTAAAGCTTGATCTACGTCCGAAAACTAAGTATACAATTGTTCTTATCGCTAAAGCTTGCCGTAATATTGCCAAAACCATTGAGCTCGTGTCCCACGACTGTATTTTTAATTTTGTTAATATGTTGTTGCATGGTTGTTTTAACTCCTCCCTTTATAAGGTAGGGGCTACCCATACTTCTTTAATTTCCACTGACGACTTAATCGGAGATCGATTTCATCTTTTCGTGTATTTTGGTTGTTGTTACTTGATATTGCGTTTAGTCACTGTGGGTTTCGGGATCTGCGCTGATTGTCGTAGTCATTGGTGAACAGAAAAGTCCCTGAAATAATCGTATTGAAGTTAACAACAATTTTTATCGTCGCTTTCGTTTTGATAACGATAATGAGAACAATGTTGGTTTAACTAGTTGATGTAAGAATGCTAAGAATTCAGTTTGTGATACCACGAGAATGTTGATTGCTTGTTGGATGAAGCAGCTGATGGCGTAATGAGCGGAGTTGCATTAGTCAAGGGCATTAGATAGCCTGCCGCAAATTTATGTTTTTAGCAATTTATATAATTTAAGACTTTAGATACTTCTTCTATACCACTTTGGGTTTTTATGTTGCATTACATATCTATACAATTATTCCCAGGAATATTATTAAAGGTGATTCTTATATTTATTTTTTCAGTGTTAATCGTAAAACGCTTATTGATATAACATATTTGATTTGTTAGTTCGATAATATCGGGAAAGGATATCGACAACATTTGTGGTTTTTTCTCAAAATTCAGCTCGAAGCGTGAATGCTTTCTACTAAAATTATTTTGTTTGCTATCGCATTTTTATGGTTGGTATCTTTTTTATCAAATATCTGATTGGATTTTATATTTTTGAAATCAGTAAGGTTTTGCATTTCATCAAATAGTTTTAACCTGTGCTAAAGGGGATGACGCGGAAAATGATACCAAATGCTTATAGTTTAATGTTGAGATGAATAGTAGGATTCGACAAAATCAATTCTGTTACCAGTCTCCAGTTTGCATTCGTGTAGCTTTCTAACTTGTCGGTGGTCACCTCAAAGAAAAGTATTAAGACTAATGATATTTAATTCTCCTAACGTAAATTATCTTTATGAACGACCCTCCCTTTTATGAGGACTGTTGAGGAGGACTGTTGAACTGGGTAAGTTTATTTCCCAGACGACTATTTAATTATAGCATTACGGTTTTCCCCACCTCAAAGAATCTGTCTCGTCTGGTTTCGTTTTCCCTTCTTAACTGTTTTTCTTGAGCTTCATAAACCTTTTCTCTGATTTCGTTTGCGAATTAGGGAGAGATGTAGTGAATAACGTCGTTCGACCTTTTATCGGTGACTGAGTGCACCGTTTTATTGTACTCTCTCGTTGCCTGAAGGATGACGTTGACGTATCATTCATGCCTCTTTCAAGTTTAAGACATCGAGCTATTTCTAAAAGTGTGCTGTGGAACCATTCCAACAGGCCGTTAGAAGTACCATGGAGTGGTGGTGCGTTCGCTATCTCAACATTAAACCGATTTGATAAAAGTGACCTAATTGACTCGGACGTTATAGACGGTTCATTGACACTAAATATTGTCTTTGAATGGGGATAGAAGTTCATTAATTGCATTGTTGCAGGTTATCGTTCGAGAACTTATGGGTTAAACAATGGCAAATTTGTAAAGTTTATCTATACATGTTAAAAAATACTTCCTGTCTGTTGAAAAAATATCGATGTGCAATGTCTCGCCTTCGTGTAAGGGAACAGGTGTTCTTCTAAGGATTTGTTTTTGTGGATGACGGTCATATTTGGCTTTTTGACAAACTGAGCAATTAGATACAATAGTAGCAGCTAGTTGTGACATTTTAGGGAATAAATAGTACTGAAGTATTTGCTTAGCGTTCTCCTGCGCAGCCCTATGCGCTCTGCTGTGCTCCGAAGCTACAATTTCCTTTTGTTCGGCTTTATTATAAATGCCGCTAACAATTTTTCTCGTGTTTCGAAAGGTCTTAGCTGGAAACTCATTTACAAGACCGTTTTTAATGAAAGCCAGTACAGGCAATTTACAGTGTAGCGCATTCACAGCCTTGAATTATTCCCAAAAGTAATAAAAGTGCGAGTTTAATCTGATGTGCCCTCTTCTATCACTATCTAGTTTCTTAAACACTTAACTAGCTTGTCGATAGTTTATAGTTTATAGTTTATAGTTTATGGTATATGTCAGTGAAATTTCAAGTATTGTTGCTCTGTCTGACTGGGTGTCGTTTTCTAAACCATAAATGGCCTGCCTGGAAAGTGCATCCGCAACATAATTTTCCTTCCATGGCACTATGGGGCCAACGACCACTTTGGTTGGCCAAAACCCATTTTTGAAAAGTCGTCAAAACCAAAAAAGTTGTTTTAGGATATATTAAAAGAAGACCAATCTGCAAGGTTACGTTTCAGGAATTCCGATAGAGTGCGCTTCTGTTGAGATAACAGCTGTTAAATCAGATGTTTAAGATGCAAGCCACGTGCTTTTAAAATTCAACCTATAAATTGCATTTTTAAAGTATTTAAAAAAGCAGTTTATAAGCGTTCCAAAAAATGTTTGTGATATGAATTCGATGAATGGTGATGTGTACTAAGTGTTTGTGTGTTTAAATGGTTGAAATCTATCGTGCTGTCTTTGTACTTAAGTGTTAAAATGAGTTGTCTAAAACGCGCTTTTTAATTAGAAAACTAATTTTTAAGTAGAGTAAAAAAGTGAGTCCAGCGGAGTCCACTTCTGAAACCTATTGACATTTGTAGAGTATTAAATTCTTTTGAAAATGTATATGGTTAGAATCGCCACTTATTGCCACTTTTTCCGAAATTTAATTTTTAAGCACATAACCTCAAGTTTTGCAACCTAAACAGTAGTTGCTTTGAATATTAGAATACTTTTGATTTTCAATGGAATATTGAACTAGAATCCGAAGAGCAAGATGTTTAATAATAGGTGCCATTTTTTTACTTATTAATTAAATTTGTTTAATCCGATTTTTGTGAATTTACATTGAACCTTTGTTGAACGAAGAACATTTTGTTTTGCATTTTGAATTCTATTCAGAAGCAGATATAAAAAATATAAAAAAAATATAATATGAATGTATTTATAAAGTATATAATAGAAAAACAAGATAGAACGCTATAGTCGAGTGCCTCGACTATTAGATACCCGCTACTTAGCTAATCAACTTAATAAAAATATATCTTCTTTGCCAGGCAATTGCAACTGTGTACAATATAAATACATACATATGTATATGCTTACATACATACACACATAAGCCATTGTTTGACTCAGGCCTCCAATTTGGCTAATTTGATTTGATTTGCATAGTTCTTGGGTTATAGTTCGGTATTGACAAATGAAAACCATCGCAATTTCCTTTAATAGAAATCCTTATCGACTCTGTTGAGCACCTTGGCCAGCTGTTCCAAAGTCATCCGTTAGATGGCGCTATTGGTACCACGTTCCATGAAAGGCGGAAATGCAGGCGCTAGCCAGGCTTAAGCGTTTAATGGGTTTTTGGGCGTTAGAGTGGGCTTGGCAAACTTTTATTAGGCCAATCGATAGGTATTGATGAAACAAATACATATCAATTAAAATTTTCATAATAGCATCAAAACTGTGGCCACAGCTTGTGGCTTTTGGGCATCAGAGGGGGCGTAGCACCATTTTGAAACAAACTTGCGCTGCGTGGGAACTCCTAAAATCTACATGCAAAATGTCAATCTTCTAGCTTTTATAGTTTCCGAGATCTCAGCGTTCATACGGACAGACAGACGGACAGACAGACGGACAGACGGACATGGCTAGATCGGCTCGGCTAGTGATCCTGAACAAAATATATATATTCTTTATAGTGTCGGAAACGCTTCATTCTACCTGTTACATACTTTTGCACGAATGCAATATACCCTTTTACTCTACGAGTAACGGGTATAAAAATAATTTTTCGATTATCTTAAAAAATAACAAAGTTGACTAAATCGATCGTATGGCATCTATAGGATATATTAGTTTGATCCTATTCTTTTTAACATATATGTTGCCTAAGGACACCAAAAAACGATTGGTAAAGTTTTATCTCGATATCTCTAAAATTAAGCGAGTTATTAATTTTGGCCAACAAAAGTGGTCGTTGGCCCTATAGTGCATGGCTTATAGAAAATTTGAAAATGTTATTGAAAATTTGTTCGTCTATAAACGCCTTCCACCTTTTAATTTTAGCATTTGGATTCCTATCTGACATAGCGAACGTTAGCGATTGGTCATCAGTGTAAATATTTAAGTTTTTGACACCATAGAGATTATTCCTAAGAGACCTTAAGGCCCGAACTATGGCTAAAAGCTCTCGTTCATTTGTTGCGAAATTAAGCTCTCCACGAACTGAGGCGTCTGTAGCTAAGTCGAAGGGTTTTTTGTAATCGGGATACAGTAACATTACGTTCTCGGAGGCAAGGACATTTTTGAGTTGCTCAAAGGCAAAACATTATTTTTCATTGAAGGCAACTGGTATCTTTTTAGCAGAAACTTTCCCGTTATCTCCTTTCAGAATTTCAGTCAGAGGTCTAGCAATCGAGGAGAAATCCCTAATAAAGCAGCGGAAATAGCTTGCTAGACCCAAAAGGATCGAACACTAAACAAATTTGTGGGTGCTTTATAGTTCTGTATAGCACTTACTTTATTAAAACTGGTTGTAATACCCCCGCTGGTTACCATAATTCCGAGATATTATACGGTTTCTTTAAAGAATAAATATTTATCTCTAGAGACCCTCATGTTGGCCTCAAACAGTCTATCCAGTACCCAAGCAATGTCATTTACATGGTCCTCCAGAACTGGAAAGGTTTGGGAGAATAAAGAACGAAACGTCTGTATTAAAAACTTCAATAGAGCACTTGTATTTAACGGTGTTGCAAACATGAAGCGATTTAACTGTGCATTTTTTACACTGGTACTATGTTCTTTAATTTAGAGAGGCTGTGTGTAGTTTTTTGAAGGCCCAGTATTGATCAAAAGTTTTATGGTTCTCCCTGCTATCTGTGTCTCTCTATATATTTTAGCAGGGATTTGTGGCTAAAAAATGAACATGATCGTATGCTATTAGTTCGTCTTCAAAATCCTCAAACGGATTTTCTCCGCTTCTGCCTGTTGTTGATAATCGACGTCGTCTTCCTCACCTTTGCTTTTCCTATAAGCTAAGTGGTTAATCCTTTCCTGTTTTGGCCCTGTAAAACTTGCACTGCCACTATTTGGTCTTTTTGATGCCTGTGCATAATCAACATGTGCCTGAGCCTGACCTGCTTTTTCTTGTTGAGGTTGCAATGCGTATTGGTTTTGTGTTTGCCATGTATTTGCCTAAGTTGATTTTGACCCGTTCTTCTAGAGCGCATAGATACATCAGTATTCGCCAAATGTACTGGATCTTGCCTTTCCTGGTTACCGTAAATAGGTATCTAGCGCTTGCTAAATAAGGGTTTTTGTTTTGTATGGGCATGTCTGAATTCCTATCCCTATCATTGTGTCTTTGGTCAGTTTTTTGAACTCTGTCTCCTAAACTTCTGGAATAATCAGGGGCAAATTGATAGTTGGATCCAACCTCTTGCGCTAAGGCAAGGCGGTTGGTAGGAATTTGGGACTTTTTGCAAAAAGAATATCGCTCAACGATTTTTTTGCTCCAGTTATAAATACACGTAGCGATCCATTCTGTACTTTTCATTCAGTGACATCGCCAAGGCACCATCGAATGTCATTATTGTCTTGTTGGTAAGCAAGTTAAGTTTTTCTCGACTTCGTCGTAAAATTCGGCAGTAGTCAAATCGCCCTGTTGTAATGTTGATAACTCTTGTTCGATTAAATAGATCGGCCTTTTGTCGGCATATTGTCGGCAAATCACGACGGAGGATCATTGCATTGAAATTCAACGGAGTTTTAAAGGAAGCCAACACCGTGTTTTCTGTCCCTTTTCTTTTATTTCGCATAATACCAAGATCTTGGTAAAACGTTGAACTACCCTCATATTTTTCAAAAACTTTAAAAGCGACATAAGCTGCTTTTCTCCACGACACGTATATTTCACGTTTACCATCAAAGTCTGGAGGTACTTTATTATATCAAGCGGTTCTTTACAAACAACACCTTCTATGATCTCAGCATCTGTGTAAGATTTCACCTCTGGGGTGTCAACTGTTAACTTCCGAACTCGCTCACTAACCTCTTGTAATTGCCTTTCGAATGATTGTTTTTGAACTGCGAACGCGCCAGCAACAGCACACTCTACTATTGTTTTTAACTGAGCTTCACTCAACGCCGTTTCACTAAATAGATTGTTTTTTAAATAATATCACTGTTACTCAAATGTTTTTGTCATCAATAGTCTTTGCACAAATAATATATGCTAATAAGAAATATAAGAATTATTGATTCGTTCAATAAGCGTTATACTTACAATGCTTACAGTGCTTTAAGAAAAGTTATATATATATATTTTATGGTAAATTGGTTTCTATATAAATAGAGCAGAATTAAAAAAAATAAAGTTCAGGTTAGAGATTAGACTTTGCTGTTGTTCTTGTCTCTGGCTGCTCCAGTTGTTGTTGTCTCTGGCTACTCCAGTTGTGATTGTCTCGGTATACTCGTGTTGTCCTTGTTTCTCAATACTCCAGTTGCTGTTGGCTTTTGACTTATTTATAATATAATTAGTTAATTATCGTAGGCTCGAATATCCGTTTGGGCGCCAATGAAGAAATTTTATTATTGTAGTTTGGAAATAGGTTTATTTATTCAATATTTTTTTTTTTTCGTGCGGAGTCCCACGGCCCACTTACCCGCCCAACCGACCGAGGGGCGCAGCCGTGTATCGTACGGCACGATTCACGATAAGATAGACGCGAGATAGGAAAATAAAGGAAAAGGTCCGGGGAAAAAAGTAATAGTTAGATCAATCTTGTGCCAATGAAGCAAGTATTAATCGTTTTAGGAGCGGCAGAGAGTCAAGATTTGATATTACAGGAAAAAGTCTATTATAGTCAGAACAAAATACTCCGAAAGGCTCATGCAAGGCATAGTTAGATCTACAATGATTTAAAGTTAGGGGAACATAATTTCTAGTTAATCTACTTGGCACAGAAAAGTTTAGCCGACTTAACAAGTCGGGGCAGTCAATATCACCATGTATAAGGTTATAAATAAAGATAGTACCAAGCATCGTTCTACGGTTGGCTAGGGATGGTAAATTAATCAAAAGAAGTCTACTAGAATAAGAAGGTAAGATAAGATTTGCATCCCAGTTTAGGCGCCGTAAAGCAAAAAGAAGGAAGTTTTTTTGTACAGATTCAATACGACCAATATGTATTCCGTATTGTGGACTCCAGACGGGAGACCCATACTCCAGAATCGGACGGACTAGCGAAATATATAAAGTTTTAGTCAAATAAGGATCATCGAATTCTTTTGACCACCTTTTAATAAATCCAAGCACTCCTCTGGCTTTATTAACCATGGAAGAAATGTGATTAGAAAATTTTAGTTTGGGGTCCAAGAGAACGCCAAGATCGTTTACAAGAGTTATTCTATCCAAAGAGCTGCCACTTAACGTGTAAGTAGCGTATATCGGATTGGCCCGATAAAAAGTCATCAGCTTGCACTTGGAACCGTTTGAATTTAGTAAATTATCTCGGCACCAGTTTTGAAAATTATCTAGATCGCATTGCAAGTCTAAATGGCAGGAAATGTCCTTATACTGGCACAACTTAACACCATCTGCGTACATAATGTAACGACCCTGTTTTGGGAGGTGGTATAGCTCGTCGTGGTCGGGGTTCGTGACAGATATTTATATTTATTCCTCTATAGATCGATTTACCTCCCTTTCCCCAATAATGACACAAATGGGTAAAACTAGAGACGTGTATTTCAAGTAATCGTATAATCGTATAGTTGTGTGTAGATGCGTGGGGACTGCTTGTTCTGTTGATTCGGCGCTTCGGAAGGGCCGAGTGATGAACTGCTTGCTGTCGTGATCCGGTGTGCGAGCTTCGGTGTTGCGAAAGGGCCGAGTGGTGAGCCTCTTGCTGCTAGTGTCGGCGCTGCGGATGCGCCGAGTGATGTACTGCTTGCTGCGAGTGTCGGCGCTGCGGATGAGCCGAGTGATGCACTGCTTGCTGCGAGTGTCGGCGTTGCGGGTGAGCCGAGTGATGCACTGCTTGCTGCGAGTGTCTGCGTTGCGGGTGAGCCGAGTAGTTGCTTCGTCGTGTGTACGTCGGGTCGAAGTGTTCTGGGTCGTTGGGGAAGATCTACTTGGTTTCTAGTGGGATTCGGGAATGTAGGGCATCGTTAATTTCGGTCTGCCGGGCATCGCTATGTTCGAACTGCCGTTTCTACATCCGTTTCGTTTCCGGGTCGGGACTTCTGGGGGAACTCACTGAGGTGGGCCTGTATTACGAAAACCGGGCCGCCTCAGTGATCACGACTGAGTCTGAACGCAATTGACTCATCTGGGGTCTTGCCTCTGCTTATATAGGCCCCGTTGAGTGTGCCCAGAGTGGTCGATGACGAGAATCCCGATCTCGATAACTCGTTATCGGGTCACAAAATATATCGATGGTAGTGAACTATCGGTATATTAGTGTGACCGGTTTAATGTGTTTGGGCGCGCGTTTTGAAAGTGCGCGATTTTGGCGCGTGTTTTGAATGTGGTGTAGCGTAGGAAGAATAAAAGATCATTGTGTGTTGTTTTTGGAATGTTCTTTTATTATTTGTGACGCTGGGTCGTCACGTCGTTGGAAATCAGCCAGCTTGTTCCTCTTTGTTCCGGTTGTTGTCCTGGGGTCGTGCTTCGTTGTCCGTTGTTTGCCGTGTCGTTTCCTTGGTTGTTGTTGTTGTCATCGGTTGCCGTTTTGTTGCCGTGGTCGTTTTCCTAGTTGTTGGTGTTGTTATCGTTTGCCGTGTTGTTGCCGTGGTCGTTTCCCTGGTTGTTGGTGTCGCCATCGTTTGCCGTGTTGTTGCCGTGGTCGGTGTAGGAATTGGTTTCCTGGCTGGCGCTTGTCTGCCTACCGGAGCGGCCTGGGTTGGCTTCCTGCAACCAGCTGGACCTGCCACGTCCACATCTCCGAGTATAATTACTCTTCGCCGCTGCTGGTTGAGCCTTTGGAGGTTCTCTCGGTACTTGGAGAGCGAATTTTTCAGTTTGTTGTTCATTCTGAAAAATGTGCGTATAGTTTTAGCTTGTTGTTTTTGGGGTTACGCATGCTTGTTAGTCGAGGTTTTATACATGGGGTTTTAGTTCGTTTATGTAGGCTCTGTGCGTCTTCCCGGTCACCGTGTGTTTTATTGTTGCAATCACCGCTGATATGAAGCCTGTTACTTTGAATGGACCTTCGTATTTTGGTGCTAGCTTGGCCGCGAATCCGGTTGCTGCTTTTGACAAGGGGTGTTGTCTTTCCCATACTAGCTCTCCTATTTTGGGTCTCCAGTCCCTTTTCCGGAAGTTGTATGATCTAGCTTGATCCTGTGCTGCCTTTCCCATGTTTAGGTGTGCTAGTTTCCTTGTATCCATTATCCTTTCCCATCGTGCCTCCACGGTCTCCTCTATGATTCCGGATCCTTGAGTGTTTTCGGCAAACAGGCTTCCTGGTAGTCTAATTTCCCGTCCGTATAGTAGATATGCCGGGCTAGACCCTGTTGATTCCGATCTGCTACTGTTGATGCTAGCGAGATTTCAGGTAGCCAGTCGTACCATCTTGTGTGCTCTGTTCCTGAGAATTGGGCTATCATTGTTTTTATTGTGCGGTTTGCCCTTTCTGCTGGCTTTTCCTGAGGGGTGTATTGGGCTGTTAGTTGGTGAGCAAACCCCCCATTTCTGTAGTTGTGCCTTGAACTTGTTGCTTGTGAATTGTACTCCATTGTCTGAGATTAGGTTTTTTGGAGTTCCAAACCGTGATATGATTTGTTCCCTGAGGACCTTTAATACGATTTCCGTGGTCGCTTTCCGGACGGCTGCTATCTCCACCCACTTCGTAAATTTATCGAACATTACTAATAACATGTTATTACCGTGGCTAGACCGTGGTAGTGGCCCCACAAAGTCTATGCACAAGGTTTCACAGGGTGTTTTCGCGATCTGTGACAACATTTTCCCAGCTGCTTGTTGTTGTGATGTCTTATACCGTTGACATGTTTCCCAGCTTTGTACGTGCTGCTGTATGTCTCTGTGCATCTCTTGCCAGTAGTATGTTGCCATTATCCGGTGTTTTGTTTTTCTGACGCCTAGGTGTCCTGCTGTTGCCTCGCTGTGGTTTTCTCGTAGTACTCGTGCTCTTTGACTCCTCGCTACGCATAGTTTCCATGGCTGTGTGTCCTCGTCTGCAGCCCATGACGGTAGATGTCTGTATAGTCTTCCGTTGATTATCGCGTAATCTGGCCATGTTTCGGGATTTCTTTCCAAGTCTAGGAGTTTCTGTTTAATCCACAGGGGTTCTTCTAGCTCGGCACCATGAGCTTCTTCTTCTGGCATTCTGGATAGTGCATCTGCAACGACATTGAGCTTTCCTTTGCGATAGCGTATTTCGAACGAGTATGGCTGCATTGCCAACGCCCATCTGGCAATCCGTCCTGACGGGCTCTCTATCGAGTTTAGCCATTTTAGCGCCTGATGATCAGTGATGACTATAAAATGATACCCTTCCAAGTACATCCTCATTTTCTGGATGCCCCAGTGGATTGCCAGGCATTCTTTTTCGGTCGCTGAGTAATTTTGCTCTGTCTTTGTGAGCTTCCGACTGGCGTATGATATTACGTGCTCGCCGTTTTCCTCCTCTTGGGTCAGGACCGCTCCTAATCCGCAGTTGCTGGCGTCCGTCTGAAGTATAAACGTTTTCCCAAAATCCGGGCAAGTCAGTACCGGTGCTTCCGTTAGTGCTTTTTTTAGGTTTTGCATTGCTTTTTCTGTCTCTTCGCTCCACTTAAACTTTGTGTCTTTTTTGACTAAGTTGTACAATGGTTGTGCCAGTTCCGTGAAGTTCGGGACGAACCTTCTGTACCATGACGCTACTCCCAGAAAGCTGTATACTTGCTTTGTTGTATGTGGGCTTGGCATGTCTAGGATTGCGGCTATCTTTCCCGGGTCAGTGTGTATCCCCCTCGCGCTCACCACATGGCCTAGGTAGTTTAGTTCTTCCTTGAAGAAGTGGCATTTTTCTGTGTTTATCCTCAAGTTTGCCTTTCGTAGTCTGCTCATTACTTCCTGTAGTTTTTCTAGGTGTTCCCTTTTGGTGCGCCCGATGACCACTATATCATCAAGGTGTGCGAATGCAAAGGGTTCCATCTCCGGTCCTATGACTGAGTCCAGGGCTCTTTGAAATGTGGCTGGTGCTGTGTGTAGGCCGAAAGGCATTACCTTCCACTGAAACAGTCCGCGACCTGGCACGGTGAAAGCGGTGTACTGTTTGCTCCCTTTATCCATTGGTATTTGCCAGTAGCCACTTTTTAAGTCGAGTGTACTTATATACTTGGCCTCCCGTAGTTGGTTGAGTATGTGATCCATTCGGGGTACCGGGTATGCGTCTCGTTCTGAGTGCTCGTTCAGCTGCCTGTAGTCTATGCAAAGTCTCCATTCTTTGTTTTTCTTTTCTACGATTACTACTGGCGAGCTGTAAGCGGAATGTGAGGGTTCGATGAGATCCTGAGCTAGGAGGTTGTCCACTTGTTTGTTTATTATTGCTTGCATGGCCGGGTTTCGAGGGTAATACCTCTGTTTAATTGGGCGATCGTGCTTCATAAAGATCTTATGCGTGGCAATGTGGCTAACTCCCTTGATTTGACTCATCAAATCCAATTCCTTTTTGAGGGTTTCTTGGATCTCTGCGTCTGTTAAATCGCCTGTCGCTAGTGATCCGATGCCGTGACTCTTCCGTTTTCTGATTTTGTTTCTTTTTTTTCTGTGCATTCTTGCTGTGATGCCTCCGCATTGTAGTGTCGCGTTACATTGTTCCAAGAAGTCTATTCCCAGTAGAAGGTCGCCGATTACTTCTTCGAGGATTAGCAGCGTCATCGTGCTTGTTTGGTTCCCGAGATGTATTGGTACTTCCAGTGCCTCTGTGACCGTTCTGTTTGTCCCGTCTGCTAGTCTAATGGCTTCGGTTACTTGCTTCCTTATCCCCTGCCTTGCAATGTTGTTGGCTAGTTTCCTGGCGAGGAAACTTCTTGTTGCTCCAATGTCTATGGCCCCGCGAACTCTTGTGTTGCCTATATTCACTTGTGCACTTGTGTTTGCCCTGGGTGCCCGCTCTGATCCCATGGGCCTCTGGCGTTTCCCGCCGTTTCATTCCGTCGACAGCAATGGATTGTGCGTATTCCATCATGTCCGCATATCCAGCAATATATTCTTGGTGTGTTGTTGCACTGCTGTCCTATGTGTCCTTCTTCTTTGCACCTTGAACATCTATTATTCATGCTGAATGATCTTGTGATTCCTCGGTTCAGTGTTTGTGGTTGTTCCTGGGGTCTCCATTGGTTTCTTGTTTGTCTCCCGAAGTTTCCGGATGTTTGCTGTTGTCTCCCGAAATTTCCCGGTCGCTGCTGTTTTGTCCAGTGATTCTCCGGTGTTTGTTGTGTTGTGCGTTCCTGTGGCTGGAGGGCCTCGAATTCCTTTGCTAACTGCAGGTATTCTGCTAGGGTTCGGCATTCTCCCCGTTTAGCATACTTTTTAAATTCCACACGACTGTTCCGGTAGACCCCCTCTAGTTTTTTTCCTTCCGTGATTGTGGTAAATCTCATAATCTTCCGTAGTTCCCGCGCGTAGTCTTTTGCTGGCTCGTTTGTAATCTGGTGTCTGCGTGTTATGTTTTCCATCGCTCTCTCTTCGTGGTCCGTTGGTCTGTAGTATTCCAGGAATTCCTTTTTAAAGTTTTCCCACGATGGCATTGGGGTAGGATGGGTGTGCCACCAGTCCAGGGCACAGTCTCTGAGCAAAATTACCATAGCTCCTGCTGCGTGGTTGAGCTCTATCCCATAGGCCTTTGCCAGCTCTTCCATTCTAGAAATGAATTCTGTCGGGTAGCCCGTGCCGTCGTAAAATTCTCCCCAGCTTCGTATTACTCCCATTGTGCCCACTTTGTCGGTCTTTCTGGGCTCGGGTGCGGGTTCTCCGTTGCTTGTCTCTTGTTTGTCTGGTATCTGTAGCAAGTTCTGGTTTTTCTCCATTCCTTCGGGTGCTGGTGATGGTGTTCTCGCGTGCTTCTGTGCTAGGTCTTGGAGACGTTTGGTGGTTTCTTCGCTGTGGGCACCGCTCTTGATTAACTCCGACATTTGTTTCCGCATGTCCTCGCACCGCGTTTCTGGCTTGATGTCGAACTCCCTCAGATAGATTTCCAGTTGGGTCTTGTTGCAATTGTTGATCCAGCTTCGAGTCAGTCTGTCTTCCATTTTTAATCCGTGCTGTGTTGAGGAAGAGGGTAAACGATCTTTGCTGGTATTTTGAGGTTTCTATCTGTTTGTTTTTTAATCTGTTCGGGCGCCACTGTAACGACCCTGTTTTGGGAGGTGGTATAGCTCGTCGTGGTCAGGGTTCGTGACAGATATTTATATTTATTCCTCTATAGATCGATTTACCTCCCTTTCCCCAATAATGACACAAATGGGTAAAACTAAAGACGTGTATTCCAAGTAATCGTATAATCGTATAGTTGTGTGTAGATGCGTGGGGACTGCTTGTTCTGTTGATTCGGCGCTTCGGAAGGGCCGAGTGATGAACTGCTTGCTGTCGTGATCCGGTGTGCGAGCTTCGGTGTTGCGAAAGGGCCGAGTGGTGAGCCTCTTGCTGCTAGTGTCGGCGTTGCGGATGCGCCGAGTGATGCACTGCTTGCTGCGAGTGTCGGCGCTGCGGATGAGCCGAGTGATGCACTGCTTGCTGCGAGTGTCGGCGTTGCGGGTGAGCCGAGTGATGCACTGCTTGCTGCGAGTGTCGGCGTTGCGGGTGAGCCGAGTGATGCACTGCTTGCTGCGAGTGTCGGCGTTGCGGGTGAGCCGAGTAGTTGCTTCGTCGTGTGTACGTCGGGTCGAAGTGTTCTGGGTCGTTGGGGAAGATCTACTTGGTTTCTAGTGGGATTCGGGAATGTAGGGCATCGTTAATTTCGGTCTGCCGGGCATCGCTATGTTCGAACTGCCGTTTCTACATCCGTTTCGTTTCCGGGTCGGGAGCCGGAAACGTGACTTCTGGGGGAACACACTGAGGTGGGCCTGTATTACGAAAACCGGGTCGCCTCAGTGATCACGACTGAGTCTGGGCTGATTTCTAGGAAACCACACCGGGACGCCAGTGATCCTGTCCAGGTCGTAGAACCGATTTATAAACCGCGTTCTTACGGATCCACTACTACTACCAAGACTATCTACCAGAACACTTACCTTGTTGCTGATGTTTCCTCGAAGATCGTCGGAACGCAAGTGACTCATCTGGGGTCTTGCCTCTGCTTATATAGGCCCCGTTGAGTGTGCCCAGAGTGGTCGATGACGAGAATCCCGATCTCGATAACTCGTTATCGGGTCACAAAATATATCGATGGTAGTCAACTATCGGTATATTAGTGTGACCGGTTTAATGTGTTTGGGCGCGCGTTTTGAAAGTGCGCGATTTTGGCGCGTGTTTTGAATGTGGTGTAGCGTAGGGAGAATAAAAGATCATTGTGTGTTGTTTTTGGAATGTTCTTTTATTATTTGTGACGCTGGGTCGTCACAATAAGTACGCGAGAATGACTTATAATTGAGGGAAGATCATTAATAAATAATGTAAAAAGTAACGGACCCAGATGGCTCCCTTGTGGGACACCGGAGGTAACACGGAGAATTTCAGAAATTGAATTTTTAAGAAGGACCCTTTGTGACCTGCCATTCAGATAACTTGAAATCCATTTAAGCAGATCAACTGGAAAACCTAAAAGGTCAAGTTTTTGAATGAGAAGTAAGTGATTTACAGAGTCAAATGCTTTACTAAAGTCATTGTAAATGACGTCTGTTTGAAAACTATATTGAAGCCTTTTATCACAAATGAAGTGAGCTCTAGAAGGTTTGTGATTGTGGATCTACGTTTAATAAATCCGTGTTGACACGGAGAAATGATTGATCTGCAAAGGTGCTGCAAATGAGGAGTAATAATTTTTTCAAAAAGCTTAGGAATAGCTGACAACTTAGAAATACCTCTGTAGTTACTGGCTTCTAACTTGTTACCTTTTTTGAAAAGAGGAATAACAAATGATTCCTTCCAAATATTTGGGAATTGGGAGGTTTCTATAACAACTTGAAAAGAGGTTTGCACAGGGCCTTAGCGCAATACCTAGGCACGCACCCAGGAATACCATCGGGCCCGGGCGAATAAACAGGTTTAATACGAAGAAGATCCAAAAGAAGAGAGCTTTCTGTTAAAGTGGGACAGAATATGAGGTTTGACTTGGATATGGTGTAAGAATAAGGCTGTGATGAATAATCTAAAGTAGAGTGAGTCGTTTGAAAAAATTGGGCAAATAAATCGGCTTTTGCCTGATCTGTGGTTGCCGTCATGTTTTCGAACGATAGCGAGGAAGGAAAAGAATTAGATTTACGCTTGGTGTTAACAAAATTATAAAACTGTTTCGGGTCCTGAGAGAACTGGACCTTACAACGGTTTAAGTAACTGTTATAACACTGAGCATTAAGCACGGTAAATCTTGACCGAGCACTTAAATATCTAGTAAAAACAGATTGAGTACCGGTAATATTTATATTTCCTAAAAAGTCTGGACTTTACATTTCTTAAGTGTGTCAACTCTTTGCTAAACCAAGGTGATTTATTGGATGTTGACGGATAGTACCACGGAACACAGGAATTAAAAAATGAGTTTATTGCAGTGTAAAAAACATTAACTGCATCGGACATATTAATGCATAGGTTGATTATATGACTATAACGTGGGTTGAGTCAGTTAAGTAGACTTTATTCCTATCTTGCGCTTCATTACACTGATCTAAGTACAGCATTGATCTTATCTCTAAAGCTCGATCTACGTCCGAAAACTAAGTACACAATTGTTCTTATAGCTAAAGCTCGCCCTAATATTGCCAAAACCATTGAGCTGGTGTCCCACGACTGTATTTTAAATTTTGTTAATATGTTGTTCCGTGGTTGTGTTAACTTACACACCCTTCGTTCCTTTGCACGCAGTACATAAGTCGGTACGGCCGGGATCGGCAGACTATAAGCTATAGGTTTTATTTTTGGCCAATCAATCCGACCTACCAAACTTCATAAGGATCGACCGACTATATCTATAGCTACCATATAACTGCACGATTGGAAATGCCTTAACTTACAGAATATTCTGCAAGGGTATATCAACTTCCGCTCCGCCCGAAGTTAGCTTTACTTTTTTGTTATGCCTATATTACTAAAAACAATGAAGTATGTCGCTGAATTTTGCCATCGTTTCTATGGCAGCTATATGATATTGTTGTCCGATTTTAATTTAAATAAAACCGTAATTCCATATTCATTAAATATTACCAAATCCCAAAGAACGACAATAATATTAGAGATGATCAATTAAAAACCTGAACTTCATCATTTAATGTAAAAATATTTTTATTCTTGGTACCATGAAGGTGAAAAATTGACTTTCACTAACGACATAAAACACTTTATAAAAACAAAACACGAAGAACCAATTTATAGAAGACCATATAGAAATGATAAGACAATTTATTATTATAGTATATAAGACAAGGTATTATTATAGTAAATTATTAGTTTAGTATATTTAGATGATATATTATTAGTAAAGTATATTTAGATGACATTTTTATATTTTCAACCTGAAAGGGATGAATTAAATAAAACAACCTTTTCAGTTGAGTTCTGTATTAAAACTGAATTTTATTTTCTAAGTCCCTGCTTAGGAAACTAACATGAAATTCTTATTCTGGTCTTATCTGTGGCCTACGCAGAGGCCGCGTCTGCCTGAGCGGGAGAGTTATCATTTGACCCCCGCACAGGAACCCTTGGTGCAGTGTGAGAAACATCTCAAGTGATTAGCTTCGGTTAGGCTCAAGTGGCCTGCACTTACAGATTACAAGTGCTAACACTGCTCCCTTGTAGGGTCTAAAATTACAGATCATAGTTTATGGCTCTGAGTCGATTTACAATTGTCACATGACATGCACAGAGCTCATAAAGTATTATATTTTATTTTTATTAGTGTTCGTCTGAACATTCTGGCAAGGGCCGGCAAGGTTAGGTGTATGTGTTAATTACAATTTATTTCATTTATTCTCAAAAACATAGCAATACAAAATTAGTGGACTGTATTAATTCGATATATTTTATTTTGCATAATAATTTTGACACCTTTCCACGGCTTGCAATTATTTAACATTTTAGTGAATTTATTTATTTGTTAACATAAAACATTTTTATATCATAGATTTATTGTATCTACAAATTTAAATATTAAGCATACCGCTGAGTATTTCTATGGCTTGTAACTGCCTTCGTATTTTTATTTTTCTTATAAAATATACAGTTAATATAATTATTATTACAATTGCTGAGGGATGAGGGATGCATGTCCAGTTAAATGATGAAAGTCTAACTCCCTCAATTCTAGCTTGTGAGTTTTCAAATATTGAATTTGCTTTGATTGATTTCGTCCGTATGGTTAATTAATGGCATGTCGAGCGGGTTCCAAATAATCTTTGGTATTTTGTTAACTTCTCCAATGTAAGACAAAGCTAATGTTCCCTGATCTTCTAACTTAATACTGTGTTGAGCAACTAATATTTTATCATCAGTTCGAGCAGTACAATCTGACCTCAAAGTCATTATTCCTTGTTCAGGTAAATCTACTATCTCTAGTTTTGAGTTGCTACACTGAATTCTAGCCTTGGAATTGTTTTGAACCTTAAAAAGCCAACTACTTTTCCTTTCCAACTCAACCCAATATGACTTACTCTCTATAATCGATTTATACCTGCAGTTCGATGCCTTATTTGGCTTGAGAGGTTTAATCTCACAACTATTGTCGTTAGCACTACTCCAAGGCCAACTTCCCTCACAAACTTGTTTCTCTGTTGTAGAGTATGCAAATACTCCTCTTTCCATTTAACCCAGAAGTCTCTTCTAATTTTTATACCCTTGCAGAGGGTATTATAATTTTGGTCAGAAGTTTGTAACGCAGTGAAGGAGACGTTTCCGACCCCATAAAGTATATATATTCTTGATCAGGATCAATAGGGGAGTCGATATAGCCATGTCCGTCTGTCCTTCTGTTTCAATACCGTTTGCGAGCTCAGTTTAAAAGCTAGCGATCTGAAACTTTCACAACCGTCCTAAAACATGTGTACGCAGATCAAGTTTGAAAATCGCCCCGATCGGACGTCTATATCCTATAGCTCCCATAGGAACAATTGGATATATCTTGCAAGAATTTAAGATATTTCGCGCAGTGTAAAAGCTATTGACATTAATCTTTCCAAATCGTATTTTTTTATGCATACCTTGATCAGGGTAAAAGCGCGTGGCGATCGGACGTCTATATCCTATAGCTCTCATAGGAACAATAGGGTAAAATCGGTTAAAATTTAATGGTTTTTAGGATATTTCGCGCAGTGTAAAAGCTATTGACATAAATCTTTCCAAATCTTATTTTTTTATGCGTACCTTGATCAGGGTAAAAGCGCGTGACGATCGGACGTCTATATCCTATAGCTCCCATAGGAACAATAGGGTAAAATCGGTCCAAATTTGATGTTTTTCAGAATATTTCGCGATGTGTTAAAGCTATTGCTATACATTTTTTCAAATCGTATTTTTTTATGCATTCCTTCATCAAGATAAAAGCGCGTGCTGATCGGACGTCTATATCCTATAGCTCCCATAGGAACAATACGGTGAAATCGGTCAAAATTTCATTATTTTTAGAATATTTCGCGCAGTGTATAAGCTATTGACATAAATTTTTCCAAGTCTTATTTATTTACGCATACCTTGATCAGGGTAAAAGCGCTTGCCGATCGGACGTCTATATACTATTGCTCTTGGCATTTGTATTAAGAAGACTTCGGGTTTATTTTACACATTTCGGCTAAGTCTGCAAGGGTATTAAAACTTCGGCTTGCCGAAGTTAGCTTCCGACCTCGTTTGGATTAATTTCCACCTATCTAAATTACCAATTTTCTCATTTTCAATTGGTTCAACAATCTCTAACGGTGGTCTACCAATCAAGAAATGACCTGGAGTTAATACTTCATGTTGATCCATTTCATTCTCAGAAGTATACAATGGTCTAGAATTCAAGCATGCTTATATTTGACATAAAAGTGTAGACATTTCTTCGTATGTCAGACTATTTCCCCCTATTACCCGTTTCAAATGGTGCTTCATGGATTTAACTCCAGATTCCCAAATACCTCCGAAGTGAGGTCCTGCCGGGAGGATAAAATGCCAATCAATTCTATTGCATTTATCAGCAATATCTACTAGAACTCTAGTAGCTAAATATGGTGCAGATGCAGTATCATATGTGACTGTTGTCAATTTATAATTTTTAATTTTTTCATCTGGAGAATCTCTCCATAAAATATATTGATATTCTTGATCATTATCATAATATTTATCTGACGATACATTTTTGCAACGTCCGCAGATACTACAAATTCCCATTTTCGCATTTAATAATAATGTCAAAAATATCTTTTTGAACTCGTGGACCAATCCACATTATGTCGTTCAAACTTTTATTATTAGCTGTTTTTGCTGAAGCGTCAAAAACAACTCTTAATTTGGTCGTCAGACTTGAATCTCTAATTACTGCCTGGTGAGCTAAAAAGTACTTTCCTTCTTCCTGCACTTCGACCATATGACCTAAATCCATATACTCATGCATGAATTTAGCATAGTCTAACCTTAGTTTTTCATTTCTTTTTAATTTTTTCTCAAGATTTATGAAACGAACCATTGCTTGTTTTTTCGAATTGCCTAAGGTGAAAAGGAATTGACACAATGTATCGACCATCTGAACCTTTTTTTGTAGTTTTTATGAAATGATTTTCACATATTTCAGATTCGATATCATTTTTATCTTCTTCCTCAACTTCCCAATACCGATCCATATCTTTTAATTCGATGGTGGTTGCTACAATTGTCTTCTTACCTTTGGATTTTTTGCATCCAGAGACAATCCACCCGAATTCGGTTTTTTGACCGAGGAGGCCATTAATTTTGACCACTCCATTCTGCAGAATGTTAGTGTATAGATCTGCCCCAATTATCAGATCTACACGACGCGGCTTATTAAAGTCTGGGCAGCCAAATTGTACTTCTCCCACTTTGTCTTGTCAACATTAACAGTGTTGACTGGGAGAGCCCTCATTAGTTTTGGAAGTATAAGTGCTTACAATTCTTATCGTTTTTTGGAAATTATTTCGTTTAATTGAAAGATTTACCTTGTGCTTCGAGATGCACTTTCCCGTGGACGATACTCCACTGATCTCTGTTTGAGACCGAATTTTGGGCAATTTCAGAATCTGCGCAGATTCTTCTGAAATTATTGTGCTTTGAGAACCACTGTCGATCAAAGCTCTAAAATTTTCGAAACCCCCCTCAGAGGTTTGAATTTGAATGCGTGCTGTAGCTAGCAACGCTTGTTCCGATGTCATACACGTGTTTACTTCTTCATTAGTTTTTTTCAGTTTTTTCGTCTGTTTTAGACTTTACATACATGTGTAGCATACTATGGTGTTTTTTTTTCAAATCGAACATGAAATGTCGCTTTGACATTTCTTACTATAAGAGTGTTTAAGGCATTTAAAACACAAATGTGCCTTTTTTACTTTTTCCATCCGTTCAGATGGATTCAAAGCCTTAAATTTTTGACACTGAAGTATCCAATGTCCCGTACTTTTGCACATCGGACAACTGTTAGTAGACAACTCTTTCATATTGCTACTGAACACTTTTTTTGCAGGTTTTTCTTCCTGAACTGAGCTAATCGAACTGAGTCGTTGCTCTAAAAATTCAATGACATCGGACAATGCTTGAATTTCTTTAGTTTTTTTTAACATGGCTCTCATGTAGTTGCAGAGCTTCTTTGTTAAATTTTCTTATTATTATGTGTGCAAAAACTATATCAACCTCGTCTGAAATTTGTGCCTTTAATTTTATCATGTGAATTGACTCATTAATTGTGTCAATAAACATTCTTAATTGCCGAACTGATTCCACATTTAGATTTTGGAGATCAAGAAGGCGATTTATCTGATCGGAAAAAATTGTCCTTTTATTTTCATACCGCTTGGTTAACAATTCCCAAGCGGCCTCATAATTTTCCCCTGATCCCAACAATAAATGAGAAACCACATTCCTGGCTTCTCCCTTAAGTGAGATTTTGAGGTAGTTAAATTTCAAGGTAGGACTGAGATCCTCCCTTAAATGTATGAGTTCATTAAATAACTCATAAAATAGGTCCCAATCTTTGGAATCTCCAAAAAATGTGGGTACCTGAATTTTAGGCAGCGTTGGCAAATCTTCAATTTTATGATTTTCAACTTCTACCTTTTTTGGCACAATTTCCTCGAGTTTTTTTTCTCATGTCTTTAGTAACCATGGAAATATCGAACGCTAATTCTTCCAATATATCATTATACCTTTTAATCGTGATGTCCGTCGTGTTTCCCTGCTTCATGGCAACTATCTTATCCCAATAAAAATTAAGCTTCCCTATCCTAATTTCAAATGTTTTTATTTTATCATCTTGAATATCCTCAAATGTATCTTTTAAATACCTTTCTAACTGCTCTATTGCTGTATCTAACTGGCTTTCGTAGTTTACACTTTTTTCTTTATTCTGCTCTTTTACCATTAATTTACCATCGGACTGATCGGATTCAGCTAACACTTTATCTATTCTTACATTAATTCTATTAAAAATCGAGAGCATTTGCTCGTAATGACTCTTAATGAAGTAGTCATGCGCGACTACTCCAATATGCATCAGAGCTTTGTGATTTTCGATGCACTCGGCCTTTAGCTCATCAAATTTCTTTAAGTATTCAAATGATAAGCTTGGGAGATCGTCCAGCGCCTTACTGGCGTTGGTAATCTCCACCTGCCTTTTTATAAGTGCGATTGTTTGATCGGACAACATTTTTTTATATATTTTTTTTATATTATTAGTAATTATTAAAACTTGAATTTAATTATCGACAACTTAAATAATATTTTTATATAATATTTGTAATTTTAAAAAATTTTAATTTGAATATATAGGACTTATCTCATCCTATATTTGTTGCCGCTGTTGTTGTCGCTGTTAAATCTTCGATGTTATTTGTTCCGATGCTGTCCTCGCTCTTGTAGTTGTAGTAGTCGTAGACGTGCTAAAGTACTTGAAGTCCTGGAATCCTTATTGCAGTTTTGATGATTTAAGATGTTTTACAGATGATTTACAGATGATTTACAGATGATTTACAGATGATTTACAGATGATTTACAGATGACTTACAGATGATTTACAGATGATTTACAGATGATTTAGGTGTTTTTTTTTTTTGAACTTTTGTTTTTGGGAGTGACTTTATTTTATTATTTGTATTTCTTTTGAATATATTTATTTTTATTTAATTATTTGTTATTCAATTCGGGAATAAATTTTGTTGCCAAAATCGGAAGCCACTTTAATTTATTTCACTGTGATAACTTGAACACTTTTTCGATGTCGGCCTCGAATACGCCTGATTTTATTAAATCACTTTTTCGATGTATAAAAGGCCTCGAAAACGCCAAAAAATATATTTGCTCGATGGCAAGAATTATTTTTATTATTAATTTGTCGATTTTTCGACCACTTTTACAACAAATTTTGACTTTTTTGTTGCAATACTAAAGTTGAAAAAAATTTTTTATTAAATCAGAAAAAATTCGTTTATATCTTTTTGATTTTAAAAATTTTTTACTCTGTTTCTTACCACTGGTGGGGGAAAACAAGAGTCAACTATTCATTAACACCTTAAACAAAAACTGCAAGTGTTACAGATTTTTATTTTTTAGGTGCTGGCCTAAGTTCTGAGTCTCTTACCACTGGTGGGGGAAAACTGCAGAGTTGTCGAAGGACCAAAATGAAAGGGATGAATTAAATAAAAAAACCTTTTCAGTTGAGTTCTGTATTAAAACTGAATTTTATTTTCTAAGTCCCTGCTTAAGAAACTAACATGAAATACCTAACATGACAGTATACCGCTGCTAGAGCTAGATTGTGGCAACACAACTAAATATTGATAGATGTGGCTTGCAGGTAGTTAGTAGCAAACGTATTGGGAAAGTGGTGCTTGATGCGGTTTTTGATCAGGATTCCAGTGCCTCAAAGGGACTTTCCATCAGGATGATTAGTATTGTAAAACATATACCCTCGGATTTGGAAATTGTATTTGTTGGTAAGGTGGTAGCTCAAATTTGTGCCGTGAAACGCCGTTGGTATTCCAAGTAGTCTTGGGTTACTCATGAGTGAACAAAAAAAGTTGCTCACTAAACTGAGTGAGTGAACTTGATTAGTTTTGCTCACTTACTCCTTTTTGTTCACTTGCTCAGTTTTGCTCTCTTACTTGCTCTTTTTTTTCACTTGTTCAGTTGCTCTCTGGTGTATTTGGTTCAAGAAGTATTGTTTTTTTTGATGAATTTTGCATACGGTCATGACTGTATGACCGTATGCAAAATTCATCAAAAAAGGAGGATGGAAGTTAACTTCGGCAAGCCGAAGTTTTAATACCCTTGCAGACTTGCCGAAATTGCTAAAATTGAAAAAGTAGCGAAAAGAATAGATTTCACATAAATAAATTATATTTGCGTAGTTTTATGTCAAAAGCTTTTATGTCATAAAAAATATCTTATGAATATTAGAAAACAATGCGATTTGGAAATTGGATTCATATCAGTAGCTTTTACACCGCACGAAATATGATCAATTCATGAAAGGTATATCCGATTGTTCCTATGGGATCTATAGGATATAGACGTCCGATTTTCAAACTTGATCTGCGTGCACTTGTCTTAGGACGACTGTGAAAGTTTAAGATAGCTAGCTTTTAAACTGAACTCGCAAACGGTATTGAAACAGACGGACAGACGGAGATAGCTATATCAACTCCCCTATTGATCCTGATCAAGATATATATACTTTATAGGGTCGGAAACGTCTCCTCCACTGCGTTACACACTTCTGACCAAAATTATAATACCCTCTGCAAGGGTATTAAAACCAAAAACACCAGCTAAAAACAATCAGCTGTTTTTTCAGAGCGCGCAAACCTGATCATTCTTGCGTTTATTCCGAAATTTGGAGCCACTTTGAGGATTTGGGAGACCAGCAGGCCAAGTGCAATCACTGCAAGAAAACACTAAGTCCCAAAGCAATTTAAGCAGACATCTTAAGAACAGGCATCCGGCTGCACTCGAGACCGTAGTTCGGCAAAACGAAATGGCGCACGATGCAATTGCTTTAAAAAGTACGCAGCTAAAAATATCCACGTTCAGAGTCCTGTTTCGCAAAACAAAATGCAGTGCCTTGACAAGCAGGTAGCTCGCATGATTGCCAAAGGTCAACACGCTTTGGGATTGGTGAATGAGCCGGATTTCAAAAAATTTATTTCGTCGATGTCCTGCCTATTTAAACCCACTCAAAACGTACTTTTAAGCCTGCCATGGCCCGGGTTAAAATGCTTGGTTTACTACGCGTCTTTCTGCATCCTCAAGTCAGACTTCGCCAGCGTCTAATTCACATCCATGTGAAAAGATCTCTTTGATTGAACAACCTTCTCAGAACAGACTTCTGGAATTTATTTATGGATTAAGTAAGCAACAAGAGGGTGCTGCGACAGCCCAAGCGGCTGCAATTGATAAGTTGTTGTTACGCTTTGATCAAATGATGTCAGTAATGACGACAACACTACAAATGTTACAGAGCGTGATTCCTAAGCACGCCATTCTATCAGGGTCAACGCCTTGCGATGACTAATTACAGTATAAATATCGTTATTTGGAACGCCAACATTTTAGTTGGCAAATCACTCGAGATTGAGCACCTCCTCCAGGAACGCAACATTGACATTTTATTGATCTCAGAGACACACTTTACCAGCCGTTCATTCTTCCACATTAATGGATATGCTGTTCACTCTGCCAACCAACCTGATGATCGACATCGTGGTGGTGCTGCTGTCATCATCAAATCCTGTTTAGATTATCACCTAAGTGCCACAATATCGGAGCCTCACCTGCAAGCAGGTGCCATAAGATTGGTCACTGGGCTCGGCAGAATTTCATTTGGTGCTGTCAACCTGGTCACCGCCTTTCTTGGACGACTGAGGAATATCTGCGTCTGTTTGGCTCTGTAGGTAGCCGCTTTCTCATTGGAGGGGATTGGAATGCGCACCACTGTTTTTGGGGGTGGAGGCGATCATGCCCTCGGGGAAACACCCTGATGTCAGTTATTGCTGACTCAAATATGCAGATTTTGGCTACTGGCGGAACCACTCATTTTCTTTGGATCAATGACCACCTCCCGACGGCCATTGATTTTGCTGTGTACAAAGGCATCCCGTGAAACCACCTTACAATCTCAGAGTGCCCGGGACTTTCCTCTGATCATATTCCGCACCTGATATATTTTAGCTTGGCTGCATATACGATCGTCACCAAATCCAGGCTTCTTCCCCGGTGCTCGGATCCGAAAAGATTCAGTGCGCAACTTACTGCTCTGACTCAGGAGCAACCTTCTCATCTTTCTGTGGACGACGTAGATTCCTTTGCTGATGTCTTAGTTGAACAAATCCATCAAGCTGTTCCTCCTCCTAGAAGTATACCTATTCCTCCTCCATCTTGGGCTTATTCATAGCCAGAAATTGCTGCCTTGGCCAGAAAAGGTCATGCACTTCGCCGTGTTTGGATGAGGACGGGGCATATCATCGATATGGCAAAGTGGAAGGCAACTATATCAGAGCTAAGGAAAGTCTCCGTTCGGCCAAGTCAGAATTTTTATAGACAAGCTCAGTGCAATTGATCCTAACCAGAATCACGAATTTGTGCTCTGGAAATGCACCCGCAACCTTAAAAAACATCCTATTCAGAGGTTTTCCCTTAAACGTGGTGATGGGACTTGGGCTCCCAGTGATTCCGAGATTGCTGAAGTATTTTCTGATGATCTTGAAAATCGCTTTACTCCATTTGAATTTGCAACAAGCGAACTGGTTCTGGGGGCTTTCGAAGACCACAAATACTACGCCGCCGATTTTCTCGACGTTCGACAGGCCTTTGACAGGATTTGGCGTGAAGTACTGTTCTACAAGCTAATGCCACTTTTGCCTGAAAGGCTCTGGAATCTCATTGTATCGTTCTTAGATAATAGGGAGTTTGCTGTAGATATTCGTTTTTGGGATCTTTAGAAATAATTCGTCAATACACGAAAACAAGGTCCATCCTTGTGTGGCGTGTTCAACAGTCTATAAACAAAAAAAAAAAATTGGATGTTTCAAATTGCCCGGGCTATAGCCTTCCAACAAGGAAAACTTTAACCGATGTGTTGATTCCAAAAGTCAACAAGCCTTTGCTTATACATGATAGCTCGTCGATCATTTCCACTGAGGCACACTTTGAAAAATCTTTGCGGATTTTTGGAAGCAATCATCCTGGATTGCGGATCGCCAGAGTGGCGATAGCTTCAGACAATGAAGCAAACATTTTTAAAGCCATTCATAATGGCAATTGGAATCATATTGGATGCTTTGCTCGTACCCTAAATTTAATTGTCCAAAAAGCTTAGACGAAATTGGCATTGTGCGGACAAAAGCAAACGCAATCGCCTGATACTTTAACCGTAGCTCAGCTATCATAAAAAGTTAGACGAGATGCAGTTCATGCTTCAATTGCCAGCGCTTGAAATTAAGCCAGTCGCCCCAACACGCTGGAACTCTACTTTCAAAATGTTCGAGCGTCTGTTACTTTTAAAGGACGCAGTTATTGCCACGCTATCGACTCTGAGAATAGACTTGCTACTTTCTTCAGAGGATAGGGAAGTTATCGATGGAGTGCTTCCAGTACTGAAGCCATTTTTCCAAATAACAACGGAAATCTCCTCTGAAACTAACGTGACACTGTCGAAAGTTATTGTGCTATCTGGCATTTTGCAAGATAAGAATGCTAGCATGATGACATTGGCCACAGACAAAGAAATTGTGTGTTAGAAACAAATGCTCGCATTCATGATAATGAATCGAACAAATGCGTTCTGAAGGGAAAGAAGGAATTCGTAATTCAATATTATATTATTTTTTATTTTGTTTAAATCGTAATGATACTCATTTTTTTATATTTTTCATTTTATAAATAATAAATATTACATATATATAAAATAGAAACTCATATATATGTACAAAGGTTATGTAGGTGTGTATGGTTAGGGGAATAAGCGGTTTGAAATGCAGGGCTCAATTGTAATCTTAGCATTAATTAAGCAATGAGCAGTGAGAAGTTAAGGACAAAACATGTGAACAAGTGAAGAAGTGAGCAAGTGAGCAAATGAGCAAGTGAACAAGAGAGCAAGTAAACAAGTGAACAAGTGAGCAAGTGAACAAGGGAGCAAACTGATTGAGTTGACTCATTAAAAAAAGAACAAGTGGACATGTAATGAGCAGTTTTTTTTTTTTTGTCAAATTAAAACTAGTATACAATACTAAAATTAATGGAAAGAGAAAATGGCACTGGAAACTGAAGTCCTTCGGCCGGGTTATTAGAGTTTAATTATTATGTCTATATTCGGAGATGGGTTTTATTAACAAAATCTTTAATTCTTTTAATATTTTATTTGGAGGAGGATTTGAGTAGGGAAGATGGGAGGGTGACGGATCCAAAAATGGAAGTGCGTATGGGCTTTAGGGCCTGACAGCTGTCGAGAAGATGGTCGGTTGAAAAAGTCCTGTCTCCGCAGAAGCGGCAGGGAGGGCAAGCAGATCCTTGAAGAAGGTGTTCGTGCGTTTCCTGTGTATGTCCAATGCGAAGGCGGGTGTAAATCCTGCGATCGAGTTTGTTGAGGTCTTTTGGAAATATAGTTTTTTCGCAGGCTGTGTTTAGCGCTTTATATCTGTGGGTAAAACCTTCCCAATCAGCCATTATCTTTTGTTTGTTGGTGGTTTTAATTAGTTTGGAGATGTCTCTGGCATTGATGGGTGTGAACTGAACGGTTGGGGCTGTGCTCATAAATCGAGCAGCCGCGTCCGCTTGTTCGTTCCCAGGAATACCCTTGTGGCTGGGAACCCAAACGATGGTTATTTTGGATTTGCAATGAGCAGTTTTTAACCAACACTATTCCACAGTGCAATGCACAGAAAAAGCCATTGATTATTTTGATAAGGTGTTTTGGAGAATCTGAAACAAAATATTTTATTTGTCAACATTCTTTACATGGTCGTTTGCATAAAAGAAATTAATTCATCCATACATTGTTGCAATCTGAGTATCATCGTTTCCATTTTATTTTCTGTGTGCTCTGCTGGTTGGTAAGAGAGAGATTGGACATTGTAAGCAGGGCTCGCATGATCCGATATTATAATGCTGGCAAAGCTTACGTGATTACTTACAGTAGAACTGCCGAGTGAAGATCGGGCTGCTGACGAAAAGTAAACTTCAGGTGTGAATTTGGAGGGTATCAATGGTGTGTGGTGAGATCGTGCTGTTGAAACTGGAGTTTGTGGATGGGATGGACTTCGTTTTTCTTGAGGGCCTTAGAGTCAGTACACGTTCCAATTTAAAGAAAGGTTGCGGTTGTTTGTTTCGGTTACGTATATTTGAAACGGTTTTTACATTAAAACCTTTATCTTTTGGTGCCTGTTCGATTTCAGCAGTGCTTATGTCTGGCTCGATTCTTTTTTTGTCAACTTGTTGACCCTTTCTACTTTTTATCTGCTAGGTAGTAGTTCTTTTTCTTGGCGTTTAGGAGTTCCGTCAATTTTCTAAAGCTAAATTCTAATTCTGTTCTAAGGTTCATTTTTGACTTGGACCTTTGTTTCATGTATGTCTCTTATAGTCAAGGGTATTACGTGAAAACTATCTTTATCAATCAGATGGATTATTATATTAACAAGGTGCTGTTTCTCTCGAATATAAAGCGGAGACGGAAATTAAGAAGTCAGGGGCGTCGTGGTGTAATTCAAGAGACTACAAGAGACTATTGACTTTAAAAAATCCGCCCGCTTTACTCCGCTGAAGCGAGAGCGGGAGATCGGCAGCGGCCGTCCGAGGAGTTCGGATGCGAAATCCGAAGCTCGTACTCTGGAGTGCGGACGTTGCGAGAAGCGAGCGAGGCAGCGCAAGAGGGGCGAGAGCGAAAGCTCGGAGAGCTTAGTGAACAGCGGCGATGCAGTGGGCCACTGACCTAAACAGCTTTCTTTTTGTCCGTATCCATGACTGTTGAAGGGATTTCTATTTCCTGTATTGGAGTTTTGCATAGTTGCTTGGCTTGAAGAAGTCCGATTGATTTTTGCGACGTTACCCATTTTCGTGTCCTATGGACTTAGTTTTCTTTTAATGTTTATGTATCGATGTATGCCGGTCTTTATGGTCGAATCTAGGCTTTTAATTGGAGAGTTTGTCGGTGCTACGTTAGCTGCAGTTGGTAAATCCGCTGCCACAGCAGGTAGAAAGATCGACGGGCGAACCAAACTTATGTTGTTGCTGTTGTCATTGCATTTACAGCTGCCAATGTCGTCACTGTGCTGATCATCGAGGCCAGGCTTGTGGGCAGTTGGAGCGAGTTAAAGAAGGCAAGGAAGAGGGAAAACGCATTTATCGCTTACCCCACTTTGCACCGTCGCTTAAATTGATGCAAATTATGCAGCTATTGAAATATAAATATTAGCTATTGTATGGCATTTCCTCCCCAATCTCTTTGTTAAAAGTTTTAAAATATGCTGCGACCATAAACCGCTGGTTTGATCCAATAGACCCCCCAGTTACCATTCTAGTGACGAAGTCGCGAAATCCTTTAAGAATTTCCTTAAAGATTTTCTCGTCGACCTCTCCATTTAAGTAAGCTGTCACAACATTCATCTGATGAATTTCCATACACGCCACGAGGAGTCGGATCGCACTGAATTTAAACTACGGGTAAGAATGTTTCCTTGAAATCCTCACCTGGTCTCTGTGCTCAACCTTTAGCCACCAAACGCACATTTTTCTTGTACTCTTCGCTTTCATTATCTTTTGCGGAGTACCATTATGTTGCCGATCTTCTTTCGGTCATCTGATTGCTCCACGATGTCTTGTTTTTAAAGGCGCCATTAATTCGTCTTCGATCTCCTTTATCCAGTTAACCGCATCGTCAGAGCTCTTCGCCTATGCAATATTTACAGGATCGTCATGTAGCTCGTTGGATATTTTACACTCTATTGTTTTCGGGAGCCCCGAAAAAGTGGGTTCTTGTGGAGAATCCTCCGATTGATCCGCTTCAAGATCATCTTGCCTGATTTTCGTGGTCGTCATCTCGCTATTAAGTTTTTTTGAGTTGTGCTGAAACCTGAAACCTGGAACTCTGAAATTTTACGTAATTATAAATTATTACTTTTTGCCTTTTAGAGTCGATGTGCCTTTAAAGTAGCTGCATATCCAACTAAAATGAATTCAACTAATCTGTGATCAAATTTTCCCTTTTTGATGCCCTTTTCGATGTTGGTACTGAAACCTGGAACTCTGAAATTTTAAGTAATTATAAATTATTACTTTTTGCCTTTTAGAGTCGATGTGCCTTTAAAGTAGCTGCATATCCAACTAAAATGAATTCAACTAATCTGTGATCAAATTTTCCCTTTTTGATGCCCTTTTCGAGCGCAAATGCCTAGGTGCCGAATGCTATCCGGTGTGCTACTGTTGCAATTTTCTTTGTCTAGTACGTATAGGGAATATCTCCTGACAAGCCTTCTGCTGGACATCTGTTACGTATGTAGCACGCTGTGTTCACGACTGAAACCTGGAACTCTGAAATTTTACGTAATTATAAATTATTACTTTTTGCCTTTTAGAGTCGATGTGCCTTTAAAGTAGCTGCATATCCAACTAAAATGAATTCAACTAATCTGTGATCAAATTTTCCCTTTTTGATGCCCTTTTCGAGCGCAAATGCCTAGGTGCCGAATGCTATCCGGTGTGCTACTGTTGCAATTTTCTTTGTCTAGTACGTATAGGGAATATCTCCTGACAAGCCTTCTGCTGGACATCTGTTACGTATGTAGCACGCTGTGTTCACGACTTCAGCCCACAAAGTTGAAGGTACTCCTGCTTGCCTCATCATGCATCTGGACATCTCGACTAGCATCTTGTTTTGCTTTTCTGCTAGGCCGTTATGTTGGTGGGTGCATAAGTGCATCACGCACGTAGTCTTCGTTTAATCCCCTTCTTTCCTAGGTAGGCGTCAGATAGTCAGATTGTAACATCAGATTGTAACATCTGTTTTTTCTTTCCAGTGTAATTCTCGGCGGCGGCCTTATAATCGGCAAAAGCCTTAAATACATCAATTAATTTAATTGTAACTTCGCAATATCTAGAGTAATCAATAAATATAATGTAAAACTTGCATCCGTCCATGGATTATTTTCGCATGGGCCCTCACACGTCGCTGCGTCGCTACGATTTCCAATAGTTCAGCTTTTATACGAATTCGCCGCGTGTTTTTCTCTCACACAGATTTCGCACTCCGACATTTTTTGTTTTTTTTCTTATATTCATTCCGTTCCCTTCTTTATCCATATTCTTTAGATCTCGTTCGTTCAAATGTCCCATTCGATAATGCCATTCGTTGACGTTGCTTAAGATGACTTTCATGATATACGCTGTCCACATAATACAGATATCAGCGCCTTTGTGCGCGTAACCAAATTTCTTTGTTGCCCTTCGCGATAAGAGCTTAATTTTTTTCTGAAGTGTACCTCGTATCCCTAATCCGTAATTTTTGAAATTGACAGCAAGCTCTGCCCGAGATCGGGAACGTAATGCACGTCTGTGCGAGTAATGTTTTTCTTCTCTCCCTTGTCGTCGACTGTGATTTTTATTTCACCCACACCACTTGTAGTTGTCGTAAAGCTAAATTAGTGAGTCCATTCAAAAATACAGGAGCATTAGAACAAAAAGACGAAAAGCACTGACAAGAAACTAATAGGGGTGGTAAAGTAGAAAAGTACATAAGTAAACTTAAAAATCTTACAAATTTATTTTTGGCACATTTACTGAATATGATAAAAAGGATTGAAAGATAAACTACAAAGCTTACAGGAAATTTAATTGAAAACAAAGATCCATAGCACCACAAACATCTATGTACACACATACACATTACTTTAAGACACCCTCAGAGAAATTGAAACCTAATTGTCAACAAGCCCATGGAATATTTCCATGTTATTAGAAACTTCAGATTGTAGACTAAACAATTAGAATGAGCCGCTGTTCTGACTATCGGTCCATTCCCACGATTCAGTATACTCGGGACCGAAATCGTAAACAAGATGAACACAAAGAACGGTCCAAAGTACAATTATGAAAGTCACTCAATAAACAATAAAGCCACTCATTAAAAAGCTCCAAAGCTCAGAACCGAAGTTTGATCGTAGATAAAATAGGAGCTAAAGACCGAGTTCAGTTTGAAACTGGTAACTATCAGGTCGGTGTTCTTGCAAATAAAAATAAAATTGTATCGATTTGATTCAAAATTAAATAAAAATTTTTTTACGGTACGAATATTTAATTGGCGTAGCCGGTAGGATTTCAAAGTGAAAGTTAATCGTCGGTTTTAAAACTGGTCTTAGGGACTAAGAAGTAGTAAGAAAATTGTGAGGAACCTCTTCTTTTGTTGCTGTTTTTGTCGATCGTTGCCGGACGCGAGGCGCGTGGCGGATAGAGATTACGACGGAGCTCTGCTCGATTGTCGGATCCAAACCCGCTGTGAGTTCCGGCCACGGAGTCTGAATAGGGTCATTTTATCTCGCCCCTCCCTTGAGTCCTTAAACTGAAATAAATTATTGTAAGTGACCCTGGGTGCCCTGAGCACAATATTCCAGCCAAAGAACTTCCTTACAAAATAAATCGTCGAACACACAAGTAAAATCCGCCAAAGAACTTATGTGCGAATCGTCGTGCGTAGACAGTTGAAAAATCCGATTCGGTCAATCTCATTATTAAACCAAGACAGAACGCTATAGTCGAGTGCTTCGACTATTAGATACCTGTTACTCAGCTAAACAACTTAATAATATATTGGCCAGCTGTTTCAAAGTCATCCGTTAGATGGCGGTATTGTATTGCGCCATCTTCTCCAAGACATTGGTACCACGGGCCATGAAAGGCGGAAATGTAGGCGCAAGCCTGGCTTAAGCGTTTAATGGTTTTTTGGGCGTTAAAGTGGGCGTGGCAAACTTTTATTAGGTCAGTCGATAGGTATTGACGAAACAATTACATATCAATTAAAATTTTCATAATAGCATCAAAACTGTTGCCACAGCTTGAGGGTTGTGGGCGTCAGAGGGGGCGTGGCACCATTTTGAAACAAACTCGCGCTGCGTAGGAACTCCTAAAATCTACATGCAAAATGCCAATCTTCTAGCTTTTATAGTTTTCGAGATCTCAGCGTTCATACGGACAGACAGACAGACGGACAGACAGACGGACAGACGGAGAGACGGACATGGCTAGATCGACTCTGCTAGTGATCCTGAACAAGAATATATATACTTTATAGGGTCGGAAACGCTTCCTTCTACCTGTTACATACTTTTGCACGAATATAAAATACCCTTTTACTCTACGAGTAACGGGTATAAAAAAAGTCTTTACAATAAATGGATCATTAGAAAAAGAGTGTAATAATAAAACCAAGTACAGTTTGTCCAATAGAACAAAAATTTTATGTACATAAATTTTCGAACAATTATGGCGTTCTAATTGGAAGGGATTACTCAACAGGATGTAAAGCGTAACTAAAAATTCGATCGATGGTGATGCTGATCAAGAATATATGTATTTTATAGGGTCGGAAATGTATCCTTCACTGCGTTGTAAACTTTTGACTGAAATTATAATACCTCTGCAAGGGTATAACAATTTGTCATAGATTTTTATATGGTAGAAAACCAGTAATTCTTGTCATGCAGTGATATATACTCAAAGTTCGCCACTCTGGTAGAAGTCACAAGTAAAGATTGGTTAGAAGATAAAAGGGCCATAATAAAAGTATTCAATGGAATGGGAAAACCACAAAAAATTAAAGCAGACAAAAATTCGGCATTTATGTGTGTAGCTCTACATAATTGGTTAAATTCAGAAGGAGTCCAAATATAGAAAGGTTTCATAAAACAGTAAACGAAAAACTAAGAATAAAAGGAAGCGACACCGACGTCGAAAATAGGTATACTGAATTCGAATTAATTCTTTATATTTATAATCATAAAACTAAACATAATGCAAAACAAGAGAGAACTCTATAGTCGAGTGCCTCGACTATTAAATACCCGTTACTCAGCTAAACAACTAATATAAATATGCCTTCTTGTATCTTTTTCGCCGCTCGAATTAGCTCCCGATTTTTATGTTATAATCGGTACCCAGGGAACACCTCCAGTTTGGCTAACTTGATTTGATTTGCATAGTTCTTGGGATATATGTAGATCGGAATTGACAAATGAAAACCATCGCAATTTCCTTTAATAGAAATCCTTATCGAGAATTAACGTTGACTCTGTTGAGTACCTTGGCCAGTTGTTCCAAAGTCATCCGTTAGATGGCGCTATTGCACTATTGCGGGCCATGAAAGGCAGAAATGTAGGCGCTTACCAGGCTTAAGCTTTTAATGGGTTTTTGGGCGTAAGAGTGGGCGTGGCAAACTTTTATTAGGCCATTCGATAGGTATTGACGAAACAAATATATATCAAAAAAATTTTCATAATAGCATCAAAACTGTGGCCACAGTTTGTGGCTTGTGGGCGTCAGAGGGGGCGTGGCACCATTTTGAAACAAACATGCGCTGCGTAGGAACTCCTAAAATCTACATGCAAAATGCCAATCTTCTAGCTTTTATAGTTTCCGAGATCTCAGCGTTCATACGGACAGACAGACAGACGGACAGACGGAGAGACGGACATGGCTAGATCGACTCGGCTGTGATCCTGAACAAGAATATATATACTTTATAGGGTCGGAAACGCTTCCTTCTACCTGTTACATACTTTTGCACGAATACAATATACCCTTTTACTCTACGAGTAACGGGTATAAATACCATCTGACATTTTTTTTTATGCAGGAAGTCCCGAGAATAACACAGAAGAAAGAAAAACAAAGAAGATTGACAAATTAAATGAGAAACGTCATGATTTTGAAATAGACACAAGATTTAAACAATCACCTCTAGTAAAATCTAAAACTACAAACCCATTTAAAAAGACAGGAAGCTTGAGGAAGGTAGATGAAACATTTCGATAAAACAAATAGAGGCAGGAAAATAACTCTCTACAAATCAAAATTTAAAAAAAAAGTTAATTAATATAAGTAAATACAATAATTCCAAGGAAGAAGAGAAAATGAAAGGACAGAACAACAATCTGATTAGAATCATCATTTTCTTGATTATAATAATAAAAACATTGACATATTGACGAATTATTTCTTAAGATCCCAAAAAAAGCGGGTGGCGGGTGCTCCATTCTTGGGCAAATCAGGTGTGGTCATAGCCGATCAAAAGTTAATCAAGATTTGTAATTACAGAAGACGACCGTGTCTAATCTGCCGGGTGTCGTCTGCGGAGACGCCGTTGACCCAGTGGTGTTGCAAGATATCTTGCCAGACAGTTTGCATGTGTGAGCAAACGTTCGCGGTATCGACTTGAGGATTTACAAATCGTCTCAGTTACCGTCGGCACTCAGTGTCCTTAAACAAAACTCGGTTTTCTACATAATGGTGACACTTCACCCCCAGCATCCTCCTGAGAGCCTTTGTAATGCACGTTTGCACCCTTTTTGGTGACGAATCACAAGCGGTGCCCCAGCAAGTGATTCCCTAGTTTAAAGTTGGAAGGCCAATGGCCTTAAAAAGCCGCACATTGGCTTCAAGGGATAGGCCGCTACCTGGACGAACGAGCCAGTCCACTTTGTCAAGTTTTGTTCTTGCTGATCCACAAACACGATCAATTTGTCCCTTCCAATAAAGGCGACGGTCTAAGGTAACTCCGAGGTACGTCACCTTATCTTCGTGCTTGAGCCTAGTCCTATCAATGTAAAGGTGGCATTCTGCGTTTTGTCAACATTAAGCGCAATGTTCCATCGAGAGGCCCAGCACTCAAATCCGTCTAAGAATGTCTGAACACGTCGGGACGCAGACTTAGTGGTGCTACCAAGAAATGCAGTGTCATCTGCATATGTGGCTAGGAGTGTACCACGAGCAATTGGGTTTGGAAGATCCGAAGTGTAAATTGTATACAGGACCGGACCAAGGACGCTTCTTTGCGGGACACTAGCACGAATTGGGCGAAGTCCAGAACGATGTCCACGAATATCAACAGCAAACTCCCTATTATCTAAGAACGATACAATGAGATTCCAGAGCCTTTCAGGCAAAAGCGGCATTAGCTTGTAGAAAAGTCCTTCATGCCAAACCCTGTCAAAGTATTTGTGGTCTTCGAAAGTCCCCAGAACATGGTTAATTACTCTGTGTACTTGCTCGATAGCACTTGGCGACCACGGAAACCAAACTGGTGGTTCGGAAGTGCGTCTTCAAAGGCGTTAATAGCTAGAAGTCTACCAAGCATGATTCGCTCAAAAATCTTGGAGAAAGTGGACAGCAAACTAATCGGCCTATAAGATTCCGGGCAACATGGGTCTTTTCCTTTTTTGCCACCATTGTAACTAATGCTCGTTTCCAAGGTGATAGAAAATAACCAAGGTCCAGGCAAGCATTAAAGAGGAAACAAAGCTGTGCAATGACAGAGCTAGGCAGAGCCTTTGCAACTTTGCCATCAATCGCGTCCATGCCAGGAGTTTTAGTAGTAACCAGTCGCTTTATATGACCACGTACCTCATCTTCGTCTATTGGACGGACAGTAACAGGAGGGGTAAATGAAATGACCTAGAGATTGTTGTCTGGACTTCTTCGCTTGTTGCAAATTCAAATGGAGTAAAGGGATTTCAAGATCATCAGCAAATACTTCAGCAATCTCGGAATCACTGTGGGCCCAAGTCCCATCACCACGTTTAAGGGAAAACCTCTGAAGCGGGTGTCTTTTAAGGTTGCGGGTGCATTTACAGAGCGCAAATCCGTGATTCTGCTTAGGATCAATTGAGCTTGTCTATAAAAAATTCTGACTTGGCCGAACGGAGGACTTTCCATAGCTCTGATACAGTATATGTATGCCTCGTTCTTATCCAGACACGGCGAAGTGCATGACCTTTTCAGGCCAAGGCAGCAATTTCTGGCTTTGAATAAGCCCAAGATGGAGGAGGAATAGGTAAACTTCTAGAAGGAGGGGCAGCTTGATGGATCTGTTCAACTAAGAACTCAGCAAAGGAATCTACGTCGTCCACAGAAAGAAGAAAAGGTTGCTCACTATTTATGTATTAATATAACTAAAACAAAGCATCTATTTGAAAAACTTTTCAAAGAAGCCGATGAATTTAATGACATTATTCAAATCCGTTATCTAGCTGAAAAACTCAAAAGAGAAATAAATGGAATTAAAATAGCTAAACATAATAAGCGAGGATTATTAAACATTATAGATTCAACTTACAGGGGCAGGGGCACCCATCCCCGCAGGGGCACCCACAACCGGGTGACGGGCTTGACATACCCGCGGTCCCCCAGTCACGGCAAGACACAGGAACGATAAATTGACTTACGATTATGCACACAAAAGACGATTTGATGATATCGGGCTTGACGAATGCAGCATTCTGACACCTTAGTACGCAAGAGTGACATTTTGGAGAAACGGCTATCGGGATAATGTTACGTTCGCCTCCGTCCAGTTAAAACTTAGCAAGTCTCTCCGTACGTTCAAATCACAGCGCCGTTGACTCGGCGGTACAGGTGCAGTTGAAATGATTCCTGCTTCGCGTCTGTCCTGGCTCTGAACACAACCGCCCATGAAGCTTTGTGTCAACCCTCGCATGGACCTCACTGCTTGCATAGGGACCCGTGGGGACATTTTGGACAACTGTACATAGGTGAGGAGATAGCGGCGTAGAGTTTGGACCCACTTATGCAAGATGACAACCCAATTAACACCAAACAATATGGAAGAAGCTTTCCGGAAGAGCAACTTGATGGGTAGGTCACCCCAAGGAAACACGACCATTGAAAGGAAGGAAAATAATGAACTTGCTGAACAAAACACTCCGAAAAAAGGAAAGGATTCCGAAGCACCACAGCAGATTGACCTTCAAACTCCTGCTACACACAGGAAAGAGACAGCACCGACAATACAGCGAAGCTCCCCGCGACAGGAACTAATATACAAGATGAGAACATTAGAGGAAGAATCTCTGACCAAGTGCAAGGCAATAATAAGGAAGATGAAGCATGCGATGCAAAAACAAAGAAATATCAGCATGGAAGTTAAGGACGGTACAGCTGAACTCACGGAGCTTCTCGATGTAATAGAAAGCTACAGAGCGAGCTGGAAGAAAGCTGAAATCGAAAAACTAAATGACATGAGTAAGGCAATACCGAAGGCCTTGAAGATAGTCGATACCCCGCTATCGTCAACCCAAAAGAGAGCAGCTACCAGCCCAGCATTACAGAACGCAAGCAAAAAAGGCAGAGATAAAGAATCAAATGATGGCTTTCAAATGGTAACTAACAAAAAACGGAAAAAAGAGGCAAAATCGGATGAACGAAATATAAAAAGAGACGTTAATGGTGAAAAGAGAGATAAACCTAGGACAAAATTAAGATCTCGACCAGATGCTGTGCTAGTAAGGCTAACTGAAGGAAAGAGCTATGCACAGGTTCTGAGGGACCTACGAATTAGCGTGAAACCAGAAAAAGATGTCAGCAATATCCTGTCGATAAGAAAAACAAGATCAGGTGACATGCTCCTAGAACTGTCCAGAGGAAGCAAAGCCGAATTATTATGCGAGACTATCAAGACCACGCTCAAGGGTGATGCAACGGTTAGGACCATGAAACAGCAAACCAAACTGGAAATTCGAGATATTGATAGTATTACAGAGGAAAGCGAGATCATTTCCGCAATTAAAACCGGGATAGGAGATACTACCGAAGAAATCAGAATTAATCTGACTGGAGTAAATAGCTCGGAGCAACGACGAGCCTTCGTTACCTTAGCGACAGAAGATGCAGCGAAAATACTGAAGGACCGAAGAATCAGGATTGGCTGGACCCTGTGTCGAGTAAAAGAATGCATCGACACTATGCGATGCTTCAAATGCTTTAGAGGGGGACACGCAAAGGGACTGTAAGGGGCCAGATCGAAGAAACCTATGTATCAGATGCGGAGAGGCTGGGCACAAAATAAAAGAATGCAAAAACCCAGTAAGATGTTGTATTTGCGCAGAGGAAAAAGGAAAGAGTTAAACCACCTTCCGGGGACAAACAAATGTCATAGCGGCGCAAGTAAAAGCAGAGAATGAAAGTCCTACAAGCAAATATGCACAGAAGCAGAACGGCCAATGATCTGCTGCTCCAAATAGCATTGGAGCATCATGTAGATCTAGCCATTATCAGCGAACAATACAAAACTCGGGAGGACGGTCTGTGGATAGAAGATGAGACGAAAACCGCGGCTTTATGGATCCCAGTATTCAGCACCATTACACACCATACCCCCATTAGACGGAATTGTTACGTATCAGCACAAGTTGCGGACTGGACCATTATTAGCTGCTACCTAACACCCTCCGATGACATTACGACTTTCCAAAGAAAACTCGAAGATATCGAAGATGCTGCCAAGCAAGCTCAGGGAAAAGTCCTATTAGCAGGTGACTTTAACTCAAGAGCGGAAGAATGGGGCATGTCATCAACCAACTCCAGAGGCAGAAAAATTCTAAACATGGCGGCAAGGCTGGGAATGGTAGTTGCAAACATAGGATCAACCGCTACATTTAGACGACCAGGAAATGAAGGAACAATCCCGGACATAACGCTAGTGACGGAAGAAATGGCAAACAAGGTTGCCGAATGGAAAGTATTAGAGATCTTTAACGGAAGCGATCACGAGTATATATCCTACAAGCTGACACAAGGCGATCAAAATCGTTCTGAAAATCGCCTTAGCCTAGGAAAAAAGGGATGGAACGTAAATAGACTGAGCAAAACAACTCTCATCAACGAAATTGATAGAAAAGCTAATACTATACGGCAAAACGACGAGAATATAGTCAACGACACTATGTCAATTATAAAAAAGCGTGCAACGCCGCAATGCCTAAACGGGGAAACCCACACAGGCAAGGTCAAGAAGCATACTGGTGGACAAATGAAATAAAAATCTTAAGAGAGAAATGCCTTAAAACTAGACGGCGCTTCACCCGAGCAAGATGTAGAGGAATATTTACTACCCAGGAGCAGGAGTACAAAAAAGCTAAGAAGGATCTTAATATTGCTATCCGGAAATCCAAGATTAATAAATGGAAGTGCCTTTGCAATGATGTCAACTCTGACCCATGGGGACTAGGCTACAAAATCGTCATGAAGAAACTTAGGTCCCGGAGACCCTTGCCGGATCTACAGGTAGATCAGATGGACAATATCGTCAGAACACTCTTCCCTACTCATGAGATTAGGCCGTCGAGAAGAACTGTGTCCGACCCTGAAGAACGAGTAGACATGTTTACATTGGAAGAACTTGTCAGAGCAACAAAAAGCTTAAAAAGTAGGAAAGCCCCGGGACCCGATAACATACCTGCGGAGGTCCTGCAAGCAATTGCAGAGAGGCGACCTAATCTTCTACTCGATATGTTTAATGCTTGCATCCGAACGGGACTATTTCCCGAGCAATGGAAACTGCAACGGCTGGTTCTGATAAGCAAGGGCAAAAGGAGATCCCTTATCGCCGTCAGCATATCGACCATTATGTATGTTAAATACTACAGGAAAGCTCCTAGAAAAGATGATCAAACCTCGTCTAGCAGCAGCAGTTAACAGAGCCGGAGGACTCTCTCCTATGCAGTTCGGTTTTAGACCAGGGAGGTCCACAATAGGGGCAATTCAAAAGGTATATTACGAAGCACTACGAAGTCAACAAGGAAATCACTACTCGAGACCTATAGTACTCTTAGCAACACTGGATGTCAAAAACGCTTTTAACAGCGTTAAATGGGAAAATATTACAGACGCACTAGAACAGAAATTCAAAATCGGTGGATACCTCTTGAAAATATTACAAAGCTACCTCGAAAACAGAAAGCTACTGTACCAAACAAAGGCAGGCGAGAAATGTGTAAAGGTAACATCAGGAGCAGCGCAAGGATCAATACTGGGACCCGAGCTATGGAATATTAGCTACGACGAAATACTGCGCATAGAAATGCCGGAAGACACGACCTTAGTAGGATACGCAGACGATATAGTTGCAGTTATCTCGGCTCGTAACCCCGAAAACATACAGCGTAAGCTAAACCAGGTGATGCGCCGGGTGAAAGGATGGATGGACAATAACGGTTTGCAGCTGGCCACGGAAAAAACCGAGTTGTTGCTAGTAACAACGAAGCAGTTTCCACTAGAAATAGATATGAGAGTAGGAGAAAATATCATTAGGACGCAGAAGGTGATAAAATATCTAGGAGTTCGTCTTGAGCCCAAACTGACGTTTAAGGCTCAAATTCAGCACGCTAAAAGCCGAGCGACCGACACTGCAAAATCACTTAGCAGACTCATGGCAAACATAGGTGGTCCAATCCAGTCGAAACGCAAACTCTTAATGGAAGTGAACCACGCAATCCTGCTTTATGGATGTGAGGTTTGGGCTAACACCCTACGCGTAAAGTGCAGACTTAAACCCTTGCTCGAAGTTCAAAGGACAATAGCATTGAGGATAATCAGCGCCTATAGAACGGTATCAGGATCAGCAGCTCTAGTCACTGCGGGTGTAATACCGATCGATCTCTTAGCAAGAGAACGCCAAAAAGTCTACCAGCTAAAACAAAGTGGAGTAGCGACAAGACAAACAAAAGAGCTGTGCAGAGAAGAGACCCTGAACTTGTGGCAAAATAGGTGGGAGCATGAATGCTCGGGAAAATGGACAGCTAGGCTTATACCCAATCTCAAGGGGTGGACAAAAAGGAAACACGGAAACGTTGATTACTACCTAACTCAAATGCTGACCGGCCACGGCTATTTCCGGGCCTTTTTGCACACTATCGCGAAAAGCTCACAAGCTACGTGCATTTATGAAGACGCCGAGAGGGACAGTGTAGAACACACTATATTCCATTGTGAGCGGTTGAAGTTCTGATCACCGCCACTCGAGCCACTCCGTCCCTACCAGCACCACATCGTTGACTGCCAAAGCAGGGCCGGAGGTACGCCATTTGGAGCGTTGCTGAAGGAGGCTTAAGTATTCCTCTTTCCATCGGGACCAGAAAGACTGCTGCAGAAAGGACACACGTTGCCAACTGTCCAGACGATTGAAGTTTAGCTTTGTAACATCAGGTTCGATTAAACTAGATGGCGGACCTCCAGTTAAAAAATGTGCTGGCGTTAGAACATCGAGGTCTGCAGGATCTTCTGAAAGAGGCAATAATGGTCGTGAATTTATGACAGCACGAATGTGGCAAAGCAGAGTTCGCAGCTCCTCAAATCCAAGAATTGAGGACCCCACAGCCCGGTAAAAATTATGCTTGGCAGTTTTGACTGCCGCTTCCCAGAGTCCGCCGAAATGCGGAGATCGAGGAGGAATAAAATGCCATTCGATGGACTCAATCGCACAAAACTCCAGAAGTGTCCGCTAATGCTCGTCGCTGATAAAGAGCCGCCGCAGCTCACTTAGCTCGTTTCTGGCTCCAACAAAATTTGTACTGTTGTCCGACCAAATGTGTTGTGGCTTTCGGCGGGTGCATACAAACCGTTTTAGTGCCTGCAAGAACGCAGTAGTGGATATATCCTTTACGAGCTCCAAATGGACGGCCTTTGTAGCAAAACAAATGAAGACGCTCACGTAGCATTTTACCGGAGCCTTATTACGAACTTCTGGCTTGTAATGGAATGGCCCACAAAAATCCACGCCAGTGACTCCAAAGACTTGGCAATCGTTGACTTTTTGTTCCGGGAGATCAGCCATAATGTGCTCCAGCAGGCGAGGCTTGGATCGGAAGCATCGGATGCATTTGTGCAACGCCTTCGTCACCGTTTTCCTCCGCCCAATTGGCCAATATTGGGATCAAATCATAGCCAAAAGAGCACAAGGTCCCGTGTGTAAATTTCGCTCATGGAAATCAATAATTATAGCAAGAGTGACTGGGTGGCTTCTAGGGAGTATAATTGGATGACCACTATCAAAATCCAACGGCGAATTCTTCAGGCGACAATCTACAAGTAGTAGACCGAACTTATCCAAGAAGGGTGAAGATGTGGCAAGTACGCTGGACGACGATATCACTTTGCCATTCTGAAGCGATCTTATATCATCCCAAAAAAGCACCCGCTGTACCAACCGCAATAAAAGTTGAGTTCCAGACTTGATATCTCCTGCGGTGATTCCCTTGTGGCGTATTCGATGACAAAACTTGTGCACATAAGCAAATACCCGCTGCAGAGATGAGAAGGAATTTGCGTACTTGGAGGCAGCTATTATGTCCACATACGGCGACTGAATGAGCAAAACCTTTGCGCGCTGTTCCAGGGTCGGCCTCTCAGCTGGGACCGCAACTGGCCACTCATCTTGAGGACCAAGAAGAAACGGAGGACCATGTGCCCACAGCTCATCAACGATCAACTCATTAGAAAGAGCACCACGGGACAGGATGTCCGCCGGATTCAAGGACGTGGGAACATAGCGCCACTCCATCGTTCTGGTTAACTCCTGGATCGTTGCAACTCGATTGGCAACGAAAACATTAAACCGGGCAGGCTCCTCTCGAATCCAGGACAACGCCACTGCAGAATCGCACCAACAATAATGCTTCCCAGCGTACATCTTCAGATTAGCTACTTCTGACATAAGCCGCGCCAGCAATTCTGCTCCTGATAGTTCCAGTTTCGGCACCGTAACAGTCTTTAGCGGCGCCACTCGAGACTTCGAGCAAAGCAGGTGACTTCCCGCTCCTATACCCCTTGAGACGACATAAACACAAGCACCATAAGCCTCGATGCTAGCGTCACAAAATCCATGAATCTTCAAATCGGTCGGTGATGATAGTGACCATCTGGGAAAATCGGCCCTCTGAGCCATAGCGAAACTGCAGCAAATTTTTTCCCAATCAGAGTGAAGAGCCTGAGGAAGACTCTCATCCCAAGACAACTTCTCACGGCACAGCTTCTGAAGAAAGATCTTTGACCTTGTGATGATTGGCCCGACAAGTCCTAAATGATCATACAAGGCCCTCAAATGAAAATAGCTAGCGATCAGTAGCAGGATCCCAAGCGAGGCCCACAGTTTTCGTAAAGTTGCTGCCGTCATCAAATCTCAGAAACGACTCCCGATCCTCTTCCGGCACATCAGACAACACCGCAGCTACGTTGGAGCACCTTTTTCTCAAGCGAAATTGACCCTTGGCAAGGATCCCTGATGTTTGCTGCATGATGTCGACAGCTTCAGCCACAGAAGCACCTCCAGAAATTAAATCGTCCACGTAAAAGTCGCGTCGCAGAATCTCGGCCCCCTTTGGAAACATCGGATGCTCATCCTCGGCCAATTGATGCATTGCTCGCACTGACAAAAATGACGCTGGTTTTGTTCCATAAGTTACAGTGTCAAGTTTAAAAACCTGCAACTCGTCCTGGGTGGAATCCCGCCAAAGGATACACTGCAAATGGCTGTCCTCAGGGAAAACACTGATACATCGGTACATTTTGCAGATATCTCCTGTAATGGCCACCCGATGGTAACGGAACCTTAACAGGATGTGAAGCAACTTTGGCTGTATAACTGGGCCAGACATCAACACGTCATTCAACGAATACCCAGAAGTGGTAGCAGCAGATCCATCAAAAACAACCCTGAGCTTGCTTGTTGAACTGTCCTCTTTCAAAACACATTGGTGAGGTAGGAAGTACTGAGGAGTGAGGCTCGCATTAGCAGGAACTGCAGACATATGGCCCAACTCCAAATACTCTTTTATAAACGCAGCATACTGATTCTTCAATAGAGGGTGACGACTGAGCTTCCTTTCTAGAGAGAGAAATCGACGCACGGCTTGGGGATACGATTCTCCCAGGAAATCAGAACTGCATTTCAACGGCAGCCTCACAGCATAAGCGCCTGACTTGAGCCGAGTAGAGTGTTGCACAAAATGCGCTTCGCAATCCAGCTCTTCCTTTGTCCACTTCACTATTGGTTCGGAGCAGTCCTCTATTTCCCGGAACTGGCGGAGCAGACAATCTAAACGTTCACCCGGCAGGCTTGGGCTCTTCGTGACATCCTTGCAGGCTGTGGCTACGAGTGACCTTCTCTCGACAGGTGAACCGCCTCCACACACAACCCATCCAAGTCGGGTTTTCTGCAGCAACGGTGGGCCAGCTGATAGCTGAACTTGTCCAACACACAGCAATTCATAAAAGAGGTTGGCTCCGATGAGCAAATCAATACGCTGTGGTCGAAAGAATTCTGGATCAGCGAGATTAAGATTGCATGGTATATTCCAATTGGAGACATCTAAGCAGAAACTAGGCTGGAGATCCGTAATGTTGCCAGCGACGACTGCACTAATAAGAGACGAGTATTCTGAACAGTCAGAACGTAGGAGCACATCAACAGAGAATCCGTCCGTCGCATAGCCGGTATCGCCAATTCCAGACACCGACATGAATGATTTGCATTTACGCAACTGTAGCTGATTAGCCAATCGGGACGTAATCATGTGTACTTGAGATCCAGAATCCAGAAGCGCTCGGCAAGGAACAAAAATACCAGCGCGGCTCTTAACAAGTATGTTCGCTGTTGCAAGCAAAGCTATATCGCCGCTACGACCTTGGGCAATTAAGGCATTGACTGTGGATGGCGATGAGGCTAGAGGTTCAGAACCCTCGGATGAGGAGAAAATGGGTAAAGCAACTGACAGATGGCCGCTAGAAGACTGCGAGTCCAGAAAATGCAGCAAACTGTGATGCCGTCTCCCACAGCTGTGGCAATTATTAGCGACGCAGTCTCGCAGGTGATGGCCGGTTCTGAGACATTTTCGACAAAGACCAAGTCGCCTAGCCTCGCCTTGGCGGCTCTCAGGGGACAACAGCAGAAACCTTGGACACGCAGGCACCTCATGGGACCTCCCACCGCATAATATACAGGTAGCGGGAGGCGCATTAGTAATAATGAAGGCGGATCTACTGTTATTAGCAACTCTACGTCTTCCCACCTGAGTGCCTGGCGCGTATGCGGTCATGGCCACATCCACAGCCTCGAGAGTCCTGCATCGCTGCTCCAGGAATTCCGCCATCGAGTCCCACGTAGGAATAAGGTCTAAATTGATGGCAGTCTGGCCTTCCTCCCACTTCGCCTGGGTAGCTGGGTCCAATCTTTGAAGAAGCACCTGGACGATGATGCAGCCGGCAATTTGTTGCGTCGTTCCCAAATTCTTCAAGACCCGCATATGGGCATTGAACTTATCTGAGAATCCTCGTAGACCTGCCACTGAGCCACCTTCCACGACACAGAGGCCTAGAATCTTGTTCGCTTTTCCAAAAGACCCAATGCAACGTCATAATTTTCCTCGGAAGTTTCCAAGGACCGAAGTGCTTCTAACGCTGAGTCGCGAAGATAGGATCGTAGCCTCTGCAGCTTTTCCACCTTGCTTATATGTGGATTTCGGCCTACCATAGTTGAGAAAATAGATTGGAACTCAGACCACTCGGAGTATCCTCCACTGAAGGTAGGGAGCGGAATAGGCGGCTGAGCTTGAAAGCTGCGACTGAGCCCTGGGTCTGGCATAGAGGAGATCCTGTTGGTGAGAGTTGAGTGGGCAGCTATTTGAGCAGAGCGTCGCAAGGTTTCGTGCCCTATTTCAGCGTGCATCGTCTCGACGAGCTCCGACACGGTCCATCGCAAGTCGCTGCCGATCTCCGAAATGTCTAATTCTTCAAGATTCCCGTGGATGGCCTTGAAGTCATCGTACACTGAGAATAACTGGCCATGACGCACGTGGAGCATGGCGTCCTCCACGCTTGAAATTGGGTGAAGGGCTCCTTGTATCCTCTTCAAATCCTGGAGGAGAGCATTGGCCTTGCATTTCAAAATAGCACTCCGAGGTAGAGTGGGTGAACCTGCGTCTGCCGCGCTGGCATCCATCGCCACTAGTCTCAAATTACGACCAATTTAACAAAGCTAAACTGCAGCGAAATTAGTATTATTATTTTTATTTATTTGTATTTTCGTATTATTTTTATTTATTTGTATTATTTATTATTTATTTTATTATTTAATAATAGTTTTAATTTTCTCGCGACGAATAAAACCTGTCTCACTGTGCACGGCCGCTAAGCTGAAGCCAAATTTAATATTACAAATTGTTTAATATTATTATATAATAATATTTCGTATTTGACCACGGCGAACGCAATCTGTCCCACTATGCACACAAGAACCATACCCGAATTAGCGGCTGTATTTTTGTATAACGGTTTGTGCGCCGGCGAATGCACTCGAAAACAGAATGTATGTATGCATGTATGTATACGTAGGTCGCAGGTGCACTAAATAACGGGCCGGATGGCAATTGACGACCGGCATGCACTTTATAACTATTTTTGGTTATGAAACTTTATATGTATGTTTATTTAATTTAAACAATGATATGCACTGTAGTGTATATATGTGTATATTTTAGAAACTTTATTTTACTTTCGCGAATTAATAATTGTTTCAAAATATCACGTCGGGGTCACCAATGTTCAGTCATTGAGATTTTTCAACGACTATCCTTTAAACTCGAAATAATAACGCCGATATAATTATTTAAACGTTATAATAAGAATTTTTATTGTTGCGGATAATATTGGAGGATATAGAAAATATATGCCAATATATTGAGCGCGCGCAATGAATGTACATGAGAGAGTGATCCCGCTTTTGATAATTAGCGCAGATAAAGCTCTCTATCTGACAATGCTGCCGATAAGCGCTGAAGTCGAGCGGCCGAGAGAGAGAGAGAGTCGGCTTGCGACCAACGAAGGCGAGAACATAAGCAATTAGTATGTAATACGAAAGCTTTGTTTGAGCTTTATCTATAAATTAGGTGGCGGCTGCTGCTTGTCCCGACAAAGTATATAACAAAGAAACAGGAAAAATGGTAAGAGACAAATGTATAAATGGACTAATTAAACAAGAATCCACAAGCTGCAAATAACAAAAACGCATAAAAATTTCCAAACTAATCATACTGAACCAAATATTTTATTGACATGGAATATCCCTAAAACATTTTTGAATCAAAATTGTATTAATAAAGAAATTTCTATAGTTGGTAATAATTTTATTAAAATACTTAATTGTTCAGTGCAGTTATATGAATTCATACTGTTAGAATACACACAAAGCATTTACATAAATAATAATGTAACAAAATTGGAACCTTTGTCATATATTCAGACAAAAAAATTATTGAAGCACACACCAAGTATTCAAATGTATTCCAAATAATAACCACAACTACATTTGTAATTACAATTATAAGCACATTATTATATAACACTTATTTTATAAGTTTAAAAATTTACCAAGAAAACTAATTGTAAAATTTGTAAAATCAAAGGAAGAAACAGCAAAAACCCAAAAACGTAAACGATGTAAACGATCAACCTACGAGAAACTTAGAAGATAATATTTTTTTGAATCCAAATTGATCGACCTGAGGACAGGCCAAATTTAAAGGTTGGGGGAGTGACATATCCATAGCACCACAAACCTCTATGTACATGTCTACACACCCACACATACATACACACATACACATTACTTTAAGACACCCTCAGAGAAATTGAAACCTAATTGTCAACAAGCCCATGGAATATTTCCATGTTATTAGAAACTTCAGATTGTAGACTAAACAATTAGAATGAGCCGCTGTTCTGACTATCGGCCCATTCCCACGATTCAGGATACTCGGGACCAAAATCGTAAACAAGATGAGAACAAAGAACGGTCCAAAGTACAATTATGAAAGTCACTCAATAAACAATAAAGCCACTCATTAAAAAGCTCCAAAGCTCAGAACCGAAGTTTGATCGTAGATAAAATAGGAGCTAAAGACCGAGTTCAGTTTGAAACTGGTAACTATCAGGTCGGTGTTCTTCCAAATAAAAATAAAATTGTATCGGTTTGATTAAAAATAAAATAAAGTTTTTTTTTTTAAGCAAACTTACGGTACAAAAATTTAATTATATACATATATATTAGATATTACTTAAACATATTCCTAGAATACATTGACAATTAACAAGAGTAGGAATAATTAATCCTAAAATAATAAAACTTGAAGAGTTAGAGAATATAAACGAGGAAAAATTATTATCAATCAAGACTTCAGCTTGGTTAAGCACTCAAAATAAAGACACTTTTATTCTAGCTCATATACCAACATCATTAAAGAAACTTAAAAATATAGAATTATAAATAACCAGATAACATAGGAATATTTTGAATATTTTATTCTAGACCATATACCAACTTCATTTAAATGAATTCAAAAATATAGAATTATAGACATAAATTACAAATTGACATAAATTACCATTTTACTCGGATAATTCACCAACTGCATTTGCAAACATACTATATATTTGACCAACAATGTATAATCACTGATCAATATATCTCTCAAATGTTTACTAATCAATTAGCGAAATACCTTTAATCATTTGTATAAGAACCTGAATCTATAAAATGAAGTAGGTATGCTATGAATTGTTTTAAGAGCGGCAGACAGTCAAGATTTGACATTACAGGAAAAAGTTATTTGATTTGAGATTGGAAGAATATATTTTCTAGCTTACGTAGAAATGTTAGACAGGGCTTCCACGTCGAGGTCCAAAACAACGAAGATCGGTATTCTATACAAAGAGCTGCCACTTATCGTGTAGTCGCCTATTTCTTATTTTTATAAAAAGTCATTAGTCTGCACATGTAGAGGTTTATATTATAATACCCTTTAATAATAATGTAAACCTGATGGTAAGTCTAAATGGTAGGAAATATATTTATACTAAATGCCTAATATAACATCATTTGCGTACATAAGGGCGCGAGAATGTTTTTTAAATGAGTAAAGTTAATAAATAATTATAAGCGGATCCAGACGGATACCTTATGGGCCACCAAAGGTAACACGGAGAATTTTAGAAAAATAATAATTTAAAAATGACCACTTGTGTCCTGTCTATCAGAAAACTTAAGATACATACTATAAGAAGATTAGTTGATCAGATGGGGCAATTGGGAAGTAGTGAGGTAAATAGTTTGTGATAATTTGATAATTTTCACCCAGGAATACAATCGGGACCTGTCGAATATGCAGGCTAAACAGAAAGAAGATCCAAAAGAAGAAAACTTTGGTTAAAGTGGGACAGAATTCATCAATTCATCAAGGGATAAAATGGATGCACCGACGACTCAGTGGTGAAATTTGTCCATCGGAGCCGAGTAATGGCCTCATATCAATCAGCTTTGCCTTATGTGGAAACGGCTTGCCCTGGCCAAGAACTCCATACTCCTCAGTTATGTGAACCTGTTGGATGCTCCTTAGGAGAAGTATGATCTCGCCATTTAGTTTTATATTTATATTTATATTAATGAAACTTTCCCAAAAATCTTCTTTCTTTTTGTTTTTGTATCTCCATTAACAACAATAAATATGGCTTCTCTGTTTATTTGATGCAAATTTTCTTTATTATTATTATAGCTACTACTCAAATGTGAGATATCGGTTTTGTATCATTTTATTTATTTTTATAAATATCGACCTTGGTTACTTTGTAAAACATATAAAATTTCAGTATTTTGTATCGGTTCTTATACTGCATACATTTGTAACGACAAACAAGAAAGGAAAGCTACCTTCGGGCGGAGCCCAAGTTGATAACCCTTGCAGAATATTCTGTAAATTATATTCTCCAAAATTATTAATATGATGCATTCTTAATACTCATAAAAAATCCCAACTTCCTAACTTTAAAAAAACCAAAATTTGGCATTTAAAATCGTTAAGTTTATTGGCAGCTAAAGAATATAGTCGTCCGATCCTTATAAAATTTAATAGGTCGGATTGATTGGCCAAATATAAAACCCATAAAAAATACCAACTTCCTAACTTTAAAAACACCAAAGTTATGGCATTTCCGATCAATCAGTTATATGGCGGCTATAGAATATAGACACTCGATCCTTATCAAATTTAGTAGGTCGGATTGATTGGCCAAAAAACTAACCCATAGAAAATCCCAACTTCTTAACTTTACAAACACCAAAGTTATGGGATTTCCGATCAATCAGTTATATGGCAGCTATAGGATATAGTCGGCCGATCCCGGCTGTTCCGACTTATATACTGCGTGAAAAGGAAAGAAGAAGGAATTTCAATTCGATATCTTTAAAACTGAAAGACTAGTTCGCGCAGAAGCAGACAGACGGACAGACAGACGGACAGACAGACGGACAGACAGACGGACAGACAGACGGACAGACAGACGGATAGACAGACGGACCGACAGACGGACAGACAGACGGACAGACAGACGGATAGACGGACATGCTTATATCAAATCAGGAGGTGATATTGCCACGTAGGGATCAAGAAAATATATACTTTATAGCGTCGGAGATGTCTTCTTCACTGTGTTGCACACTTTTGACCAAAATTATAATACCCTCTGCAAGGATATAAAAATGTGGTTTAAAAATTGTTTTGTTAAGTTGGATTTAAATACATATTATTAACAATTAAAATTAAAAATTTGCTTAAGTTACCTGATTTTTATGAGTCCAATGCACTGCGATAGGCGGGTCAGGTAGGTGTTTGATCACGCATGTTAAATTAACCGTCGAACCCAAATCAATGTAAATCTCTGGGCCTCCAGGAATACTGGTAATAGGCTCTATGGAAAAAATAACAGAAATTATTCGCTATGGAGTTTTCTATTATATAAATGAAAGTTCCTGAGTATCACAGAAAGCCATGGAATCATTACATTTCAATAATAACGAGGACGGAAGCTAACTTCGGCAAGCCGAAGTTTTAATTCCCTTGCAGACTTAGCCGAAATTGCTAAAATTGTTTAGTATAAACTGACGGACAGACGGACATGGCTATATCGACTCCCCTATTGATCCTGATCAAGAATATATATACTTTATAGGGTCGGAAACGTCTCCTTCACTGCGTTACAAACTTCTGACCAAAATTATAATACCCTCTGCAAGGGTATAAAAAGATTAGCTATACGTAATTAATTTCATTTTTAAATAGCGGCTGTAGTATGTACTTGTCTGATTGGCAGCAACTTTTACCCTGAGCAAGGTATACATAAATAAATTAAATAAATTGCATACTTTCATGCCAATAGCTTTTATACTGCAAAGTTGTCATATACAAATAGGGAAAAAAGGGATATTTTCGCAGCCTTTAACAATTTTTCCTACGGAAGCTATATGGTATAGACGTCCAATCGGCAAGCGCTTTTACCCTGATCAAGGTATGCGTAAATAAATAAGACTTGGAAATGTATGTCAATAGCTTATACACTGCGCGAAATATTCTAAAAACATGAAATTTTGACCGATTTCACCGTATTGTTCCTATGGGAGCTATAGGATATAGACGTACGATCAGCACGCTCTTTTATCTTGATGAAGGAATGCATAAAAAAATACGATTTGAAAAAATGTATAGCAATAGCTTTTACACATCGCGAAATATTCTGAAAAACATCAAATTTGGACTGATTTTACCCTATTGTTCCTATGGGAGCTATAGGATATAGACGTCCGATCGTCACGCGCTTTTACCCTAATCAAGGTACGCATAAAAAAATAAGATTTGGAAAGATTTATGTCAATAGCATTTACACTGCGCGAAATATCCTAAAAATCATTAAATTTTAACCGATTTTACCCTATTGTTCCTATGGGAGCAAGGTATGCATAAAAAAATACGATTTGGGAAGATTAATGTCAATAGCTTTTACACTGCGCGAAATATCATAAATTCTTGCAAGATATATCCAATTGTTTCTATGGGAGCTATAGAATATAGACGTCCGATCGGGGCGATTTTCAAACTTGATCTGCGTACACATGTTTTAGGACGATTGTGAAAGTTTCAGATCGCTAGCTTTTAAACTGAGCTCGCAAACGGTATTGAAACAGACGGACAGACGGACAGACGGACAGACGGACATGGCTATATCGACTCCCCTACTGATCCTGATCAAGAATATATATACTTTATGGGGTCGGAAACGTCTCCTTCACTGCGTTACAAACTTCTGACCAAAATTATAATACCCTCTGCAAGGGTATAAAAATACGATTTGGGAAGATTAATGTCAATAGCTTTTACACTGCGCGAAATATCATAAATTCTTGCAAGATATATCCAATTGTTCCTATGGGAGCTAAGGATATAGACGTCCGATCGGGGCGATTTTCAAACTTGATCTGCGTAAACATGTTTTAGGACGATTGTTAAAGTTTCAGATCGCTAGCTTTTAAACTGAGCTCGCAAACGGTATTGAAACAGACGGACAGACGGACAGACGGACATGGCTATATCGACTCCCCTACTGATCCTGATCACGAATATATATACTTTATGGGGTCGGAAACGTCTCCTTCACTGCGTTACAAACTTCTGACCAAAATTATAATACCCTCTGCAAGGGTATAAAAAAATGAATATTTTAAAAGCATTTGTTGAGCTAACAAGCCTTTTTGTAAGCTATTTTAAAACGTTTATATATGTATGCAAGGGCTTTGCGAACACCGCAGCTTGCAATCAACAACAACAAAATGTATGCGCTGGCGACGGACCTTAGGCGTTGAGAGGCGGGCTCAGACTGACAAGTCCAATTAATAGAGAGATAAGGAGCCGCTTAGAAATGAGTGATTCTGACTCTCTATTTAGTGGAGTTGTGTGCCGCTGCGCTCAACAGCATTCTTTTTATTTTTTTGAACCCTCTCAAACTTAAATGATGAGCCCTAAAATTATAATTTTTTCGCTTAATTTTAAAAAGTTGTTCTTTAAATCGATATAAAAAATTTTATTTAGATTTCTTCCAGAGTTTTTAACCAAAAAAGTTTGTTTTGCCTTATTTGGCAAGTTTATACGTTTTCCATCTTTCTAGCCTATTACTAAGATCGACGTAATCTGTACTTCAGTACTAAGATCGACGAAAAATACCAGAAAATTACGTCGCGTTGCCAACCACCTGAAATGAAGTCTTGATGAACCATCGCAGGCCCTATCGAAAAGATACAAAAATTCTATCTTTTGAAGGGTCTGTTGTTAGATCAGAGAGTTTTTTAGATCAAAAAAGGACAAAATACACAATTAAAAATTAGAAAAATCGCCGGAATATATGTGAAGATATACTTTATTACTCCCGAACAGATACGGTGCTGTATTAAGCACGCCTTAATTAATGGCCTATCGCAAAAAAAAATTAATAATTGAAACACACCCTCAGGTATTTGTTTTCTTTATTTTGTATAATGATAATGATTGATATATAATTTTGCTGGAAATTTTTTTATTTGAGAATAAATGTTTTTCAAAAAAAATTCACTTCATTTACACCTTTGTAGTTTAAATCGGGATGTTGGTTGGAGATTAAGACTGGATCGTCATATACCGTGCCGCCTCGATAGTGGATTCTTTGCTACTAAACGGGAGCACTCCATGCGTTTTGCCAGTCTTATTTTGTTTTTTTTGTATAGCTTGCTTTGTTTCTTATTCGTTCCAGCTGCCATCAATATTGCTTTGTCTGTATTGTAGAATTTATTTTTACAATTATATTTGACATTAGTTAAATTAACTGACCACCATGGGTTCTTCTGGTTCGGTCTAGCTTTCCTGCTGGGAGAAAGTTTCAACGCAGGTTTTGTGAGGAAGTTAACTAGGGTATCTACGTACCACTTGGGCGGTTTAGATTAAATTGCCGACCTTGCCGATGGCTGCTTAGTAAAAGGATTTCCGATTGCTAATCTTCGCAGGCCCTGGTACCACCCTGAGTCAGTGCAGTGTGTCTTAGAATCTGTTAGCTTACTTAATTACCGTTAACAACGCCAATGATATTCCGGTACTTCACGACTTCCGCACAGCACCAGACAAGGTTGGCTAGCTAGCCGCCGCTGAAGAGATGGAGGACAACTGCTGGCCGTGGGTCAAACATGGTAAGCTGGTATTGGTTGGCGTGAACGTAATTAGCGCACACTGTGGTGTAGTGCTATTCACTTTTTGTATACTTTGCAGAGATCCGCTGTACCCGCTATAAGGCTATAGTAACACAACATATAAGACTGAGTTATTTGTGAACTCGCTCCCCCAAGCAGACTGACTCTCGGGCCGCTTCGAGTCACGCATAGTTCGGCCAGCGGTGAAATTATTGGTGGGAAAGTGTATAGATTTAGGAAGAAGGCGGTAGCTTTGGTGCAGATACCAGCTGACTGTCCTTATCTTGCGACCCGTTCGGTCCTTCAATACATTGCACTAGCCCTTTGACCAAAAAATGCGTGTTAAAATGTCCCAAGTTATTATGCACTTATACTAGCACCCAGCTAAATGCAGCAACATTCAGTTATTGAGTTTTTATCCTAAAAATAACAAAAATATAAAATATACCGGTTCAAAGCGACTCTTTTGCCAAAAAATTGTTTTCAATAAACCGAACAAATCATCAAGATTCAGTACTGTACAGCTTGGACACAAAATAGCTTATAATTATTCAAAGAAAATTCTCGTGATTCAGTAAATAGCGCTGTTGTCCTTGGACAAATAAAGGGATAGGTGGATTTTGTTTGTTATCCATTATTTATGCAAAAGGTTAATTATAGGCCTTTTATTAAAACATATTACACAATTTTTATACCCTTGCAGAGGGTATTATAGTTTTGGTCAAAAGTGTGCAACGCAGTGAAGGAGACATCTCCGACCCTATAAAGTATATATATTCTTGATCAGGATCACCTCCTGAGTTGATATAAGCATGTCCGTCTGTCCGTCTGTCTGTCTGTTTCTACGCGAACTAGTCTCTCAGTTTTAAGGATATCGAATTGAAACTTTGCACACACCCTTCTTTCCTTTGCACGCAATATATAAGTCGGAACGGCCGGGATCGGCCGACTATATCCTATAGCTGTCATATAACTGAACGATAGGAAATACCATAACTTTGGTGTTTTTGAAGTTAGGAAGTTGGAATTTTCTATGGGTTTTATATTTGGCCAATCAATCCGACCTACCAAATTTCATAGGGATCGGCCGACTATATCCTATAGCTGCCATATAATTAAACGATGGAAAATGCCATAACTTTGGTGTTTTTAAAGTTTGGAAGTTGGGATTTTTTGAGTATTAAGAAAGCATCATATAAATAATTTTGGAGAATATAATTTACAGAATATTCTACAAGGGTATATCAACTTCGGCTACGCCCGAAGTTAGCTTTCCTTTCTTGTCTATACTAAAAATTATTTATACATTTCCTATTATTCTAATTACTAAATATAGTATTTAAAATTTTTTTTATGCATTTTTTTTCCTGAATGGACATTATTCCGAGAATATTGTGTTAAAATTTTAGATCGATCCGATTAAAACTTCCGAACTTATGGGCAGTTGAACATAAGTAAGTAAGTGCGTTTTATATTGAATTTTATGGGTGTCTCCTGAAGAGTGGACATTTCAAAGTCGGTGTACACGATCCTGAAAATTCAAAGTGGACGTTAGAGAAGGTAAATTAGTACAAAATCTACCCAAGTAGATTTAGCGTGCGTATCACAAAATGTATTCGCTTTTTACTTCAAAAAAAGTCAATCAGTCATAAATACAGCTAGACTTCAGTATTATTATTATTCCTTTAGAAAATATCAGTAATAAAAGTATATTCATTATTCTTTCAATAAAGAAGATCACCACGAGTGTTGTTATAAAAAATATAAACAGGGAGTGGACTATGTTGTATGGAGCTACGAAAACGGTTGTAACAGACTCCCTTTTCGAAAGTTTATGCAGCAATACGACGTCTGTCACACTCAGACCTTTCAGTTACCATAGCAATTAAAGCTTACATACGGTTCGACTAAAGTGACGGGGACGAATACCTATGTAAATACGATATATTGCGATCTATGTATACATATAAACCTTGTAAAATCTTTAGTTCAAGCTTAAACGTCAATATTTAATGCAGAAAAAGCACAACGAAAATCTTTTACGTTGCCAATGGTGAAAAGTTATACTGGTGAAAGCCTAAGCAGAGCTCTTATCAGACTGGCTTTAAATCGGACGTAGATGCACTATGATTAGCGCTAACAAGTGGCCCTATTGCCCAATGGGCGTAAAAACGAGATCGCGAGAAGTGAAAAAGGACAATATAGAATGTGACATACTAAGTTAGAAATACCTACCAGACTAATACTAATTTTGTGCTAAGAAAGATAAAATTAATGCTTTTAGGCATGGCAAAAAGTCGGTAGTATAAATAACATGGTATAGTCTATTATAGTAGTTACACAGTACTCAAAAGGGTTCATGCATATCATAGTTAGATCTACAAATATTTAAAGTAAGAGGAACATAGTTCCTGGTAATTCAATTGGGCACGGAGAAGTTTATGGGAACCAGTAATTAGGGACTCTTCACATCCCCGTCAATAAGTTTATAAATAAAAGTTGTTTAATAAGGATGGTAGATTAATTGGGAGACATCTTCTAGAGTAGGATAGTAAAATAAAGCTTGCATTCCAGTTAAGGCCCCGTAGAGCAAAAAATCAACATGCGTAATTCTAGACAACGCACAACCACGCAGCGAATACGTTGCCAATTGTGGGTTCACCCGAAACAGTTTCATTACTTTGCACTTAGCGCTATTTAAATCCAAAAGATTTTCACAACACCATGTTTGAAAAGCATTTAGGTTCGATTGTAAGTCTGAACTGCTGGAAATTTCGTTATATTGCAGGCATAACTTAACGTCATCTGCGTACATAAGGACACACTACTTTGTCAAGTCTAGAGGGAGATCGTTTATAAATAAAGAACAATGAAGTGGGCCAAGGTGGCTTCCTTGTGGGACGCCTGAAGTAACTCGTAACAAATTAGAGATCGAGTTTTTAAAGAGGACTCATTGAGTCCTACCACTTAGATAACTCGAGATCCATGTTAGAAGATCACATGGAAACCCTAATAAGTCTAGCTCTAATACAAGAAGCGAGTGATTTACTTAAATCAAAAGCTTTACTAAAATCAGAGTAAACTACTTCAGTCTGCATGTTCTTTCTGGAGCCATTTATTACCAAAGACTTTAGCTTCAAGAGGTTTGTCATCGTAGATTATTGCCTTATAAATCCATGTTGACATAGAGATATAATTGATCCACAAAGATGTTGCAAGTGGGGTGTAATAGTGCTTTCGAAAAGCTTTGGGATGGTGGATAATTTGGATATGCCTCTGTAATTACTTGAATTCGATTTATTTCTTTTCTTATGAAGGGAAATAACAAATGACTCCTTCCAAATAGGTGGAAAATGAGAAGTTTTCAAAGACAACATAAACAATTTGTGCAGAGGTCTACACAGAGTTTCAGCACAGTATTTAACACGCAGCCTGGAACTCCGTCCGGACCCGGACACAAAAAATAAAGTTCGACTTGGATATGGCATTTAAATAAGACGGATTTGGACAAAAATCACTCTTGTGCTACATAGTTAAGTAAAAAAAAATGAAAAAGTATATTATTGTAAGAAAATATTCTTACTATAGTACATTATAGTAAGAACATAAATTTTTTTAGGTAAGTAATAATCGTTAAATGAGGCAAAGAGCTAAGATTTGAAATTAAATTAAATGAAAAGTACTATAGTAAGAATATGTTCTTACTATAATGTACTTTTTCATTAAATTTCAAATCTTGGCTCTTTGCCTCATTTAACGATTATTACTTACCTAACAAATCTACAATGATATAAATAACAAGAAAGGAAAGCTAACTTCGGGCGGAGCCGAAGTTGATATACCCTTGCAGAATATTCTGTAAATAATATTCTCCAAAATTATTCATATAATGCATTCTAAATACTCATAAAAATCCCAACTTTCTAAATTTAAAAACACCAAAGTTATGGCATTTTCAAACGTTCAGTTATATGGCAGCTATAGGATATAGTCGGCCGATCCCTATAAAATTTGGTAGGTCGAATTGATAGAAAATACCAAATTCCTAACTTTAAAAACACCAAAGTTATGGTATTTCCTATCGTTATATGGGAGCTATAGGATATAGTCGGCCGATCCTTATGAAATTTGGTAACAAATTTCCTAACTTTACAAACACCAGAGTTATGGCATTTCCTATCGTTCAGTTATATGGCAGCTATAGGATATAGTCGACCGATCACGGCCGTTCCGACTTATAAACTGCGTGCAAAGGAAAGATGGGTGTGTGCAAAGTTTCAATTCGATATCTTTAAAACTGAGAGACTAGTTCGCGTAGAAACAGACAGACGGACAGACAGACGGACAGACAGACGGACAGACGGACAGACGGACATGCTTATATCAACTCAGGAGGTGATCCTGATCAAGAATATATATACTTTATAGGGTCTGAGATGTGTCCTTCACTGCGTTGCACACTTTTGACCAAAATTATAATACCCTCTGCAAGGGTATAAAAATATTACTGGAATATAAATACTTTCTGTAAGTAGATTACTTGGCACCTAAAAGTTAAACCGACCAAAACTTGACCCAAAACATAAGTTTTGTGACCATATTATTTCTATGGTGAATAAACCAGAAGAGTACTTGGATTTATTAAAAGGTGGTCGAAAAAAATTATAGTAAGATCAATTTTTAGTCAATGAAGTTAGTTTTAATCGTTTTGGGAGCGGCAGGGAATCAAGATTTGAAATAATAGGAAAAAGTTAATTATAGTCAGAACATAATACTCTGAAAGGCTCATGCAAGGCATTGTTAGATCTACAATGATTTAATATTGAATATAATTGCAGTAAATCTACTTGGCACAGAAAAGTTTAGCCGACTTACGAAGTCGGGGCTGTCAATTACACCATGTGTAGGGTTATAAATGAAGACAGTTCCAAGCATCGTTCTACGGTAGGCTAGGAAGGGTAAATTAATCAAAAGAAGTCTACTAGAATAAGAAGGTCAGTTAAGATTTGCATCCCAGTTTAGACGCCGTAAAGCAAAAGTATAAAGTTTCAATGCGGATAATATGTATTCAGTATTGTGGACTGCAGACGGGAGAACCAAACTTCACAATCGGACGGCCTAGAGAAATAAATAAAGTTTTAGTGACAGGATCACCTTTAATAAATCCAAGCACTCCTCTGGCTTTATTAACCATGGACGAAATTTGATTAGAAAATTTTAGTTTGGAGTCCAAAAGAACGCCAAGATCGTTTACTAGTGTCATTCTATCCAAAGAGCTGTCACGTGTAATAAGAAGTCATCAGCTTGCACTTGGATCCGTTAAAATTAAGTAAATTATCTCGGCACCAGTTTTCAAATATAACTAGATCGGATTCTAAGTCTAAATGGCAGGAAATGTCCTTATACTGCAGGCATAGCTTAACATCATCTGCGTACATAAGTACGCGAGGATGAGTTATAATTGAGGGAAGATCGTTAATAAATAATGTAAAAAGTGGCGGACCCAAATGTCTCCCTTGTGGGACACCGGAAGTAAGACATAGAATTTTAAAAATTTATTTTTTAAAAAGCACCCTTTATGACCTGCCACTAAGGTTACTTGAGATCCATATAAGGAGAAACTGGAAAACCTATCAGGTCAAGTTTTTGAACAAGAAGAAAGGGATTTACAGAGTCAAATGCTTTACTAAAGTAAGTGTAAATGACGTCTGTTTGAAAACTATTGAATTGAACCCTTTGCCACAAATGTAGTGAGCTCTAGAAGGTAAGTGATTGTGGATCTAGGTTTAATTAATCCGTGTTGACACAGAGAAATGTATCACATACATTCCAATACCTCGTCGTTGTTTAGGAAAATGTGTGAGTCGCGGTTGATATGTCAGGAATAAGGCGAACAGATAGCGCGGCTTACGGTGAATAAAGACACTAACTCGTAGTATTAATTGTATTTTAATGATGAACAACTGGGTTATCAAATATGTATGGATACAGTTATACGTTATTTAATTTGTGCGTTGCGATATGTCGTTCTCGCGGAGCGGACGTTGCACGTGTCGTTATCGTTCTCCAATTATTCGCCAACTTAATTTTGAGTTGCCAGACCGTTGCTGTCTAATGGTTCTCCATCATATCAGGATCGTGACAGCTCGGCCAATCCTGTATTCGGATCGTCCTCGATTCGATCCTCGTCATCGTCGGGAACATCCAGCTCAGAGACGTTGGAGCACCACGGCTTGATTTTACGTCCAGTAATCTGAATACCTGGGATTTATTCGATTACATAACGATCATTTCCAAGGACCTTGACGACGATATATGGTCCTTGATAGCGTGGTTCGAGATTTCACGACTCGCCTGTAGCAGGTGGTTCGTTTTCAACGACTACAAGATTACCTGTTGTAGTGACCAGTTATGCTTTTACGATAAAGAACTATTCAACCCACCCTCGCATAGATAAATATAACTTAACTTTACTCTCTACAAATACCAATATCAATAAGTTGAGATAAGCAGATCAGTCGCGACGGCCAAAAATCATACGATTACACCGTTGCCTAGAACTGCAGCGGAAAGCTCTGCGACCGTGGCTTATCTGCACTTCGTTTCCAATTTTTCATTCATTCTTTGATCTATGCTCTTAGCAAAACGTTCGATCATTCGGCTGTGGCCAAGTTATATATTTAAAAAAACGTGTTAAACTTTACACAATTATATAATCGCGATCTGCGGCCAATAGTTTAGTCAAGCTGCTATTAATATTAACAAGTGGATTTTGTGAGAGTGAGCGCAAGGTAAACAATTACAGATTTGTGGGTTCCCAATCTAACCGATTTTTCTTAGGGATCCGCATAGTAAGGCGTGACGTCAGACGTATACCCGTAGACCCCATTTAGGGAGTCTTATACTACTTTAGGGCGGTTACAGTCTGAACGTCTTAGGCCAGCTAACTCCAATTGCCTCAGCTCCAATTTGCCCAAATTCTTGGTAAAAGCGGCCCAGTGGAGAACATAACCTAGGCCGGAGTGATTACGCAACCACCCCCGCGTGTTGGCAATTGGACACCGGCCGTTAGAAGCCGATGCTATTCGGATCGCGGGAACAACAACACTTATCCGGTGCCACCTAGCGACAACCCGAATCGTGCCGCCGCAAGGTGCCTCGGTCGTGAACAGAGGACAGACTAGCCACCACCAAAGGCTTCCCCATCGGACCTCGTCCGGCGATCGATGATCGTCCACTAGGAATAAAATTCGTGTATCAATTCGTTTGCCTTTAAAAGAAAGTCTCTAATTGGCATGAGTGCGGTATTTATATAGGTCATTTAATGTAGGTTTTATTATAAATTTTGACCAACAGCTCCTCAACGTCAACGTGAACTTGGGCCCAACTTTGCAGCGCGTCTTATGGAACATAAAGAAGAGGTCGTGAGTACACATTAAAACGGACAATGCGTAAATACCTATTTTAAAAACCTGTAAATGCCGCTCTGTCGTAATTCTAAGTCGAGAGAAATTCATTTAGTTTATATTCATTAAAATATTGTTAGTCTTGCTTATAAATTTAGAATCGATTGAAAAGAAATACTATTGAACACGAAAAGGAACATAAACTTATGTGTTAGGAAATTCTTGAATTTTTATAAATGAAATCAATGGACAATTATGTGGATAAATATAATTATAAATGAAGTATAGGATTTGTTTAAAAATGAAGATTGAATAAATAATAACCATGGTCTGTCGAGTACTTATGTCAATCACTTCCTTAATAATGTGGTAGAGATCATTTAATCTTGGCCTAGGGACAATACAAGAATTTAAGTACATTGTCATGGAAGGGAGGGTAAAGTCTTGCGGAATAACAACATCTAGATTCCCAGAAGGAATTTATCAGATTCTCAGTTGCTTTTCAGCGTGTCGGAGCGCTTCAATATCCTATTAATTGTTTTGATAGCTTAGCCTTAGTCTCAATTGATTGTTCTTTTGATTATTACGCACTAATAAATTGTGGTAGCGTGCAACCGTACCATCTCAAGCAAGGAAGAACCCCGACATCCGGCGAGCTAGACCCGAGCCTAGCAAGAGTGCGTATCCCAAGCTTGAAGGTACAAGGGTCCTCTCTAGTAGCATTTACCATCTGCTGTTAGATGACCGACTATCGAAGTATAGAGATAAAATTAGCTCTGCAGCACCCCCGTACACTACACATTTGGCGCCCACCCGTGGAGCTCGACAGTTTACACACTTGTTTGAGTACACAAAGCTCTAAGACTGAACCATCCTTTTTGAAACACAATAAAACTAATTTCATTAAATTAACATATTGGATTGAGAGCATCGATTTGGAGAAGATAGTCAAGTTTAGGATTATGCGATTTCAGTTCAGATTAGAATTGATCGACCAAACATAGCCATCAGGAAACCATAGGAGCTCACCACCATATGTTTCTAAACTCTGATTTGTTTACATTTTGATTTTCTTGGAATACAATATACTCTTACTTTAACGTCTGTATATCGTCCGATTTCATAGTGAACAAAAAACCATAGACCAAATACAACCCACTTATAACTATAAATTCAACTGAGAGATTTCTGTTAAAAGTGATCGACATAAAGAAAGACAGACCTAATAATTAAATAAATATATATTTTGATTATAAAAAGAAAAAATAAATTAAAATAAAATGGCAACAAAAAATAGTTCGGAAAGGGTACCAGAAATGCCACAAGAAACTGAAAACTGCTGTTCTATATGCAAAGCAACATTTGCTCCAACAGTTTTGACAGCAACAGCACCTTGCAGACATACATTTCACAAGCAATGTGTTCTTGATCACCTAAAGAGCACACAGACGTGTCCTATTTGTAATACAGATTGCAACGAAATGAATCTGTCTTATTCTAATAACACTTTGTACGCTGAACTAAACGCCGCAACAGCTGGACCATCTAGCATTAGCGAATATCAAGATAACAATGACAGCGCAAGTTACCAAGTAAGAAGAAACACCAGATCAACCAGAAACCGAGGTACACCTCCAAGACGAGGAATGTCAACTAGAAATACACAAAGAGGGCATTTAGATAGAATCCTAACAGAACCACCAGCCACGTCCGGTATGACGTTAAGTACTCAAGTAGAGATTACCAACTATATCCAGTCTACCATAAGCTCACAGCAGGCTCAACTAGTTGATCAACTCACCTCTTACCTGGCGAAGACTATTGAAACATCTATTAAAAGTCAATTGGAAAACTTACAATTATCTCAGCCCACTCAAACAAATTTCACAGCTAGTATGAATCCACCGCTTAGGGAGAACCTTAGAAATGACCCAGAACAACACCAGCACCATCAAAACAATTCAGGTGATAATTTCGAAAGAATCGGTTTAAACAGAAGCAATACAAGCTCTTATGTAAGCCCAGAAAAAGTGTCAGGAATTATCCAAAAATGGGGATTAAAGTTTGACGGCAGCAAAACCAGCCTCAGGATGGACGAGTTTTTGTACAGGATAGGCTCACTTACCAAACAGAATCTAGGCAATGATTACGCATTACTGTGTGACCATTTGTATCTTTTGTTTTCGGGAAAAGCCAGTGATTGGTATTGGAAATTCCATCGCAACAATCCAAATTTCAATTGGAATGAGTTTTGTTTTGAATTTAGAAAAAGATTCGAAGATATTGAGACAGACTACGACATTTGGGAGGGAATAAGAAAACGTAGACAAGGCGAAAACGAATCCTTTGAAGATTTTCAGGAAACTATAGAACGTCTGGTAGACAGACTTCAGAATGGAGTTTCCGAGGCACAATTAGTCGAATTATTAGTTCGAAATGCAAAACCTAGCCTACAGCATGAGTTGCTGCATCTCAAAATCGCTAATAGAGCACAGCTTAGATTTGAAATCCGCAGGCATGAGCAGTTCTATAATAATCTCAGAACGTTCAAGCCAAAACCTTTTCGCTCTTACGTAAACGAAATAGCTACGGAAGACGAAGAGACAGCTATAGTAAACGAAGGAGAAGAAGTGAATCAAATTCAACGTAGGCCTATCACTTGTTGGAACTGTGACAAGCAAGGGCACAGGTACGATGATTGCATGGCTAAGAAAACTATCCGTTGTTTCGGTTGTGGAGCTAAAGAACAATACAGAACAACTTGTCCGAATTGTAATCCGGGAAACCAGCCGAAGGATGTTCCCCTGAGCAACAAGGAGATACATCCATAAAATCGAGAGTTGCAAAACCGAATCCAACCATTCAAACCAGTGGATGCCAGGAAACAGAAAATTTAAATCAGCCTGAGATTCATTTTTCCTTTGTTCCTTTACATATAAGAATACAAAATTACATGAATAAGCGAAAAGAAATATTTGAAAAGGTAGATATTATTGAAGCTTGTTTGAAACCCAAACGATCTACTAGAAGATCAAGAGAGTTTTGGAAGAAAGTTCATCACGATCGACGAAAGTTAGTTTCCGCTATAGTGTTAAGCTCGGATCAGAGACTTTATACGAGTACTGATATTACTATAGAAGGTCAGACTTATAAAGCGTTGCTAGATTCCGGAGCTACAATTAGTTGTGTTGGCGGCATAGCTGCGCAGAACTTTCTAAAACACAAAAACATTAAAAAATGTTCTGGCGTAATAAAAGCTGCGAACGGAACTGAAAGCAAGGTAGTTTCAAAACTTATAACTTCTGTAACATATGGAGATAAGGTAGAAGATCTCGAATTATTTATAATCTCCGATCTAAAGCAAGACGTATATCTAGGTATCGATTTTTGGCAAAAGTTCGGTTTGCTTAATAAAATTACAAATAGTAATGCAATAGTTTCGGAGCTAGATATGGGAACGTTAGATAAGAATGAAGAGCCTCCCAATTATCACCAACTAAATGAAGGAGAACGACTTAGACTTGAAGCAGTTATCAAAAACTTTCCGTCTTTTGCGTCTGAAGGTTTAGGCCGTACTAGTTTGTCCACACACACCATAGATATTGGGAGTAGCAGTCCTGTTAAGCAGCGGCATTGGCCGGTTTCACCAGCTGTAGAAAAGCTGATGTTCGCCGAAGTAGATAACATGTTAGCCTTAGATGTTATTGAAGAATCAACGAGTGCTTGGAGTAGTAACTGTGTATTAGTGAAGAAGGGGGACAAAAATCGTTTATGTCTCGATTCTAGGGAAGTTAATAAGGTCACAAAGCGTGACGTGTACCCACTTCCGCATATAGATGGCATTTTAAGCCGATTACCGCCAGCAAAATTTATAAGCGGTATCGACATGAAACATGCATACTGGCAGATTCCGCTAGATGAGAGTTCGCGACAATACACAGCATTTACAATACCAAATCGACCATTGTATCAATATAAAATGATGCCCTTTGGTCTCTGCAATGCTGCCCAAACTCTTTGTCGTTTGATGGATCGAGTGATACCAGCTCATCTCCGAACTCGGGTTTTCGTATATCTAGACGACCTATTGGTTTTGTCCGAGGACTTTGAGTCACATTTGCTTTTACTACAAGAGATAGCCTTATGTTTGCGTAAAGCTAATCTCACTATCAACGTAAGCAAATCTAAATTTTGTATGAAGGAAATCGTATATCTAGGTTTTATAATTGGAAATGGACAGATAAGAACTAATCCAGATAAGGTTAAGGCCATTGCCGAATTCCCAGTGCCAACATCGATTAAGCAGTTAAAGAGATTTCTAGGATGGTCCGGTTGGTACCGTCGTTTTATAGAAAACTTCGCTACTATAAGTTTTCCCTTGACTGAACTTTTGAAAAAGAAAAAGCTGCTTGAGTGGAATGAAGGGGCGCAACTCGCTTTTGAAACCTTAAAATCATGCCTTACAGCCTCACCCATACTCATTACACCTGACTTTTCAAAGCAATTTGTTTTGTTATGCGATGCCAGCTCTTACGGTATTGGTTGCGTGTTGGCTCAAGAGCGAAATGGGGTAGAGCAACCGATTTCTTTTATGTCCGAGAAGTTGTCTAAGACACAACGAAACTATTCTGTATCCGAATTAGAATGTCTGGCCGTAATTAAGGGGATTAAAAAATTCCGTGCGTATATCGAGGGTCAGGATTTCTTAGTTATAACGGATCACGCAGCTCTTCAATGGTTAATGCGACAGAAAGATCTGTCAGGGAGATTAGCTCGATGGTCAATGAAGCTGAGAACGTTTACATTTACTATCAAACATCGTAGCGGTTCTCAGAATGTTGTAGCTGACACTTTGTCCCGGCAAAACGACCCAGCTATTGAGGCGTTTTACCAAAATGGCCCTATAGTTGACTTAGACTCTGCACACTTTAAATCTTCTGAATATTTGGACTTGTTAGAGAATATATCCACCAACCAGTCTAAATTTCCCGATCTTCAAGTCAGGGATGGGTACATTTATAAGAAAACCTCGTTTCCATCAGAAGACACCAACCAGGAAAACCTCTGGAAACTCTGGGTTCCTACAGCTTTAGTGCCAGATATTTTATACCAGGCTCATGATTCACCTAGTTCGGCTCATTGTGGTATGAGCAAAACCGTAGAAAAACTTAAAAGATATTTGTTTTGGCCATACATGGTCACGCAAATACGCAACTATATATCTGACTGTGTAGTTTGCCGTACCACAAAAAGTCCAAACACTACTCTTAGACCACCAATGGGAAAACCTTTGACTTCAGATAGGCCATTTCAAAAGCTATATATTGACCTGTTAGGGCCATATCCTCGCACGAGGAAGGGCAATATAGGTTTACTCATTGTAGTCGACCACAACACGCGTTTCCATTTTCTGTGTCCACTTAAAAAGTTTACGGCTCCTAAAATTTGCGAGTATTTGGAGGGGGCTATTTTCTACACTTTCGGGGTTCCCGAAGTAATACTTTCTGATAATGGTAGTCAATTTAAATCGAGTTATTTCCAGGCTTTTCTTACCAGTTTTGGAGTACAACAAAAACTTACAGCTATCTATTCCCCACAGGCTAACGCCAGCGAGAGACTGAATAGATCAGTATTAGCAGCCGTAAGGGCTTATATTGGAAATGATCACACAAATTGGGATGACAACTTAAATGCCATTAGTGGTTCATTAAGGGCATCTCTTCACAGGAGTACAGGTTCATCGCCGTATTTCCTAGCATTTGGGCAGAATATGATCCTCAACGGCAAGGATTACAGTCTTCTACGTAGTTTGAACCTGTTGGCAGATGACACTAGGCTACAAAAACCCGATGTTTTACAGCTGCAGAGATGGAAAGCTAAACTGAACATAAACAAGTCTCATGAAAAAAATGCAAATAAATACAATCTACGAACCCGTGAAATACAGTTTAAAGCCGGCGACCTTGTTTACGCTAGAAATTTTACTCAAAGTAACGCGATAAAGAAATTCAGTAGTAAACTAGCTCCAGTGTTTATCCCAGCCAGAGTTAATAGGAAACGTAGTCCATATTACTATGAATTAGAAAACGAAAAAGGGAAGAATTTAGGAGTATTCCATCTAAAAGATATACAGAACAGGAAAATTTCAGATAATGCTTCCAAGAAATAATCCTGTCTCCATTATCTGTGGGTGTAGTGACCAGTTATGCTTTTACGATAAAGAACTATTCAACCCACCCTCGCATAGATAAATATAACTTAACTTTACTCTCTACAAATACCAATATCAATAAGTTGAGATAAGCAGATCAGTCGCGACGGCCAAAAATCATACGATTACACCGTTGCCTAGAACTGCAGCGGAAAGCTCTGCGACCGTGGCTTATCTGCACTTCGTTTCCAATTTTGCATTCATTCTTTGATCTATGCTCTTAGCAAAACGTTCGATCATTCGGCTGTGGCCAAGTTATATATTTAAAAAAACGTGTTAAACTTTACACAATTATATAATCGCGATCTGCGGCCAATAGTTTAGTCAAGCTGCTATTAATATTAACAAGTGGATTTTGTGAGAGTGAGCGCAAGGTAAACAATTACAGATTTGTGGGTTCCCAATCTAACCGATTTTTTTTAGGGATCCGCATAGTAAGGCGTGACGTCAGACGTATACCCGTAGACCCCATTTAGGGAGTCTTATACTACTTTAGGGCGGTTACAGTCTGAACGTCTTAGGCCAGCTAACTCCAATTGCCTCAGCTCCAATTTGCCCAAATTCTTGGTAAAAGCGGCCCAGTGGAGAACATAACCTAGGCCGGAGTGATTACGCAACCACCCCCGCGTGTTGGCAATTGGACACCGGCCGTTAGAAGCCGATGCTATTCGGATCGCGGGAACAACAACACTTATCCGGTGCCACCTAGCGACAACCCGAATCGTGCCGCCGCAAGGTGCCTCGGTCGTGAACAGAGGACAGACTAGCCACCACCAAAGGCTTCCCCATCGGACCTCGTCCGGCGATCGATGATCGTCCACTAGGAATAAAATTCGTGTATCAATTCGTTTGCCTTTAAAAGAAAGTCTCTAATTGGCATGAGTGCGGTATTTATATAGGTCATTTAATGTAGGTTTTATTATAAATTTTGACCAACAGCTCCTCAACGTCAACGTGAACTTGGGCCCAACTTTGCAGCGCGTCTTATGGAACATAAAGAAGAGGTCGTGAGTACACATTAAAACGGACAATGCGTAAATACCTATTTTAAAAACCTGTAAATGCCGCTCTGTCGTAATTCTAAGTCGAGAGAAATTCATTTAGTTTATATTCATTAAAATATTGTTAGTCTTGCTTATAAATTTAGAATCGATTGAAAAGAAATACTATTGAACACGAAAAGGAACATAAACTTATGTGTTAGGAAATTCTTGAATTTTTATAAATGAAATCAATGGACAATTATGTGGATAAATATAATTATAAATGAAGTATAGGATTTGTTTAAAAATGAAGATTGAATAAATAATAACCATGGTCTGTCGAGTACTTATGTCAATCACTTCCTTAATAATGTGGTAGAGATCATTTAATCTTGGCCTAGGGACAATACAAGAATTTAAGTACATTGTCATGGAAGGGAGGGTAAAGACTTGCGGAATAACAACATCTAGATTCCCAGAAGGAATTTATCAGATTCTCAGTTGCTTTTCAGCGTGTCGGAGCGCTTCAATATCCTATTAATTGTTTTGATAGCTTAGCCTTAGTCTCAATTGATTGTTCTTTTGATTATTACGCACTAATAAATTGTGGTAGCGTGCAACCGTACCATCTCAAGCAAGGAAGAACCCCGACATCCGGCGAGCTAGACCCGAGCCTAGCAAGAGTGCGTATCCCAAGCTTGAAGGTACAAGGGTCCTCTCTAGTAGCATTTACCATCTGCTGTTAGATGACCGACTATCGAAGTATAGAGATAAAATTAGCTCTGCAGCACCCCAGTACACTACACTGTGGAGTTGATAGAAGGGTTAGAGAGTTGTTGTTGTTTCCATTTAGCTCGCTCGCTTGCAATATTGACGAGCGCTTGGTTTCTGTTGTCGATGACAGATTCCTTCTCGTCTAATTCCAAATCAATGTGTATAGCTGCAGTGAGATGGTTCAGGACTACATCAATAGGATTAAAGTTAAACACCAAATCAATTGGGCTGAATCCTGATGTTTCGTTCTTTTGAGAGTTTACACGGTCGTGTTTTTTTTATCGCGCTTCGAATTTTGTATTTTGTTTTCGTTTATTCCCATCGGTGGGTGTTATCAAAACAATTTTAATTTTCATCCGTGTTATTTAAACATAAATTTATACTCCGTTCGCTTCGCGAGTGCACTTTGTATTTAATACTAATTAATTGTTTTATTTTCGTATTTCTTATCTGTGTTTTCTTTTCTTTTATACACACCGTTTTCTCTTTTGTGCATGCACTTTAACTTAGTTACGCTCCCGCTCTCTTGCTCTCTTTGCTTTGAACGTTCTAAGCCTGCGGTTTCTGCGCTCTTGCGGTACTTATAACTGCTCGCTTATAAATTTCAATTCGCTTTCTTGGTACAGTGGTCCCAATAAATAAAATGAATAATAAAAATTTAGTCTGCTTCTGCAAGAAATGCAGCCTCGTAATCAGGGCTGACCAGTCGAATATGACTTGCTGGCTGTGTGAAAATATGGTGCACACCAAGTGCGCCGGTTTTACTGGCCGGACAAGGTATGACCTATCAAAGGGGCCAAATTTGCAGTTTTGTTGTGATGCTTGTGTCGAGGTTGCGAACGAGATGAAATCGTTCATGCGCCAAACTAAAGGCGGCCTGATGGGGCTGATTAGCTGTTTCGGTGTTGCTAGAGATAGTTTTCGCCGAGCTGATGATCTCCTCTCTGCGCTGGACTCGCAGTTTAATAGTCGTAAGCTATTAGAAGAGTCCCCTAAGCGCAAAAAGGCCGCTGGTGGTAAGGAGCAAAAGGGGAACACCCCGCAACCGAAATCAAAAGAACAACAGAGCATTCCGGCGGATCAGCAGCCGATTTCAGCAAATCCTCAAATGTTGCTAAGATCGGCAGCTAAAAAAGATTCGGTATCCGAACTATCCGTTTCAGAATGCATGCAACCAGGGACTTCTAAGAATTCCGATTTGTCCGTAGTGGTTTCACAATTAGTGGATCCACCTATCTCTCAGAATGTAGCATCTCCACCACAAGGGACTACTGAGTCCGGACAACCGGCTCAAGTTGGTTTGGCAGAAGCAATGTCTGCTCCACCAAAATCCCTTTCAGTGGTTCCACTCAAGAAACAAATTTTCGTTTCTCGGCTTTCCCCTGATCAAACATCTTCTGATGTATTGTCTTATATACAAGACAAAACTAAAGCCGATTGTAATAGTGTAAAGGTGGAAAAGTTTAAGTTTTCTTATGCTAGAGACATTTCATCTTTCAAGATAACTGTCCCTAACGATCTTTTTGAAGCCATATGCTCGGGCGACTTTTGGCCGGATAATATGGTTGTAAAAGAGTTCGAGGCTAAGATAAAGAAGAAGGGGCCCGTGGGAGTAAAACTTCCTAGTCGAGGCCAAACCAGTGTACCAATTTCAAAAAACTAACTTCTAACCTCCTTCTTTCCTATCAGAATGCAAGAGGTTTGCGCAGCAAACTTACCAAATTGTATTCCGATAGCCTTTCCTTTGCATCCCATATTATTGTGTTCACAGAAACCTGGTTAAAGCCGGAGATCTTTAGCTCCGAAGTTTTTCCAGGTAAGTACACAATATATAGGTATGACCGTCCCTCTAGACGGGGAGGTGGAGTCTTAATTGGAGTTGATTCAAACCTCCCGTCTGAGGAGTTATTTTTTGATGAATTCAATACCATTGAATTTATTTGTGTAAAGTTATCGCTTCCTGGTAACATTATATACATAACTTGCTCATATATTCCGCCGTTGTCTGAACTTCCTGATTATTTAAATCACCTATCCGTCATTAAGTCCGTTGCAAATAAGCTTTCCGATAGGGATCAGTTGATAGTTCTAGGTGATTTTAATATACCTGGAGTTACTTGGTCCACTGAGGATGGATCGAATGTCTTACTACCTATAGCACAGCATGATTTTATTGATGGCCTGCTTGACATATCTTTATCTCAAGTAAACCATGTTCGAAATTCATTAGGTCGCCTACTTGATTTGTGTTTTGTATCAAATCCTGAAGGTGTGTTTCTGTCCAGAGTAGCATCACTCACCACTCTCTCAGGACCCGAAACAGTTTTATAATTTTGTTAACACCAAGCGTAAATCTAATTCTTTTCCTTCCTCGCTATCGTTCGAAAACATGACGGCAACCACAGATCAGGCAATAGCCGATTTATTTGCCCAATTTTTTCAAACGACTTACTCTACTTTAGATTATTCATCACAGCCTTATTCTTACAACATATCCAAGTCAAACCTCATATTCTGTCCCACTTTAACAGAAAGCTCTCTTCTTTTGGATCTTCTTCGTATTAAACCTGTTTATTCGCCAGGGCCCGATGGTATTCCTGGGTGCGTGCTTAGGTATTGCGCTAAGGCCCTGTGCAAACCTCTTCACAAGTTGTTTACCTTATCTATAGAAACCTCCCAATTCCCAAATATTTGGAAGGAATCATTTGTTATTCCTCTTTTCAAAAAAGGTAACAAGTTAGAAGCCAGTAACTACAGAGGTATTTCTAAGTTGTCAGCTATTCCTAAGCTTTTTGAAAAAATTATTACTCCTCATTTGCAGCACCTTTGCAGATCAATCATTTCTCCGTGTCAACACGGATTTATTAAACGTAGATCCACAATCACAAACCTTCTAGAGCTCACTTCATTTGTGATAAAAGGCTTCAATAGTAGTTTTCAAACAGACGTCATTTACAATGACTTTAGTAAAGCATTTGACTCTGTAAATCACTTACTTGTCATTCAAAAACTTGACCTTTTAGGTTTTCCAGTTGATCTGCTTAAATGGATTTCAAGTTATCTGAATGGCAGGTCACAAAGGGTCCTTTTTAAAAATTCAATTTCTGAATTTCTCCGTGTTACCTCCGGTGTCCCACAAGGGAGCCATCTGGGTCCGTTACTTTTTACATTATTTATTAATGATCTTCCCTCAATTATAAGTCATTCTCGCGTACTTATGTACGCAGATTATGTTAAGTTGTGCCTGCAGTATAAGGACATTTCCTGCCATTTAGACTTGCAATCCGATCTAGATAATTTTCAAAACTGGTGCCGAGATAATTTACTAAATTTAAACGGTTCCAAGTGCAAGCTGATGACTTTTTATCGGGCCAATCCGATATACGCGACCTACACGTTAAGTGGCAGTTCTTTGGATAGAATAACTCTTGTAAACGATCTTGGCGTTCTCTTGGACCCCAAACTAAAATTTTCTAATCACATTTCGTCCATGGTTAATAAAGCCAGAGGAGTGCTTGGATTTATTAAAAGGTGGTCAAAAGAATTCGATGATCCTTATTTGACTAAAACTTTATATATTTCGCTAGTCCGTCCGATTCTAGAGTATGGGTCTCCCGTCTGGAGTCCACAATACGGAATACATATTGGCCGTATTGAATCTGTACAAAAAACTTCCTTCTTTTTGCTTTACGGCGCCTAAACTGGGATGCAAAACTTATCTTCCCTTCTTATTCTAGTAGACTTCTTTTGATTAATTTACCATCCCTAGCCAACCGTAGAACGATGCTTGGTACTATCTTTATTTATAACCTTATACATGGTGATATTGACTGCCCCGACTTGTTAAGTCGGCTAAACTTTTCTGTGCCAAGTAGATTAACTCTCTCTTAACTCTCTCTAGACTCTCTGCCGCTCCTAAAACGATTAATACTTGCTTCATTGGCACAAGATTGATCTAACTATTACTTTTTCCCCGGACCTTTACCTTTATTTTTCCTATCTCGCGTCTATCTTATCGCGAATCGTGCCGTACGATACACGGCTGCGCCCCTCGGTCGGTTGGACGGGTAAGTGGGCCGTGGGACTCCGCGCGAAAAAAAAAAAAAAAAATAGCGTTTTTGATGTGTTGAATCTGGTTGTGCTTACAGTATTCTTCAAATTGTTTCGAGGTAAAAGCAGTTCCACGATTGGATATTATAATCTTCGGCAGACCGAAGTAGCTGAAAACTTCATTTAGAATGTTCAGCACTGGAAGGGTTTTGATCTTTTAACTGCCTTTACAATCAGATATTTACTGAAGGGATCGGATGTGGCTATTATATGGGTATTTCCGCGTTTGCTTCGAATAAACGGTCCCAAATGATCGATGTGAAGCCTGCGAAATGGTACTGGATCGGCGTCATTATAATGGTTGCAACCTTCGGGCTCCTTTAGATTTGTAGTAGCAGCATTGAATGCATGTTGAAATATATTTTTTCACGTATTTCCGCATTCTTGGAAACCAAAACTTTTCTTGAATTCGTCCGATTGTTTTGTCCAGACCGAAATGCCCAAAATCATCATGACACATCTTAACAATGCGCCACCTCACGGACTTTGGTACAACGAAGGCTATTCCTTTTTCGACCTTGCGATGTAGACGGGGAATTTTGATGACGTAATGAGCTTGAAGTTGCTTTAGCTGATTTCCGGTACGATGTTCCTTCAACACAGCAAATATTTGGACAATGGCCTCATCCTAAAGCTGCATAATTAGCAACCAGTCATCGACGTCCGTAATTATAGTGCGCACTACCTCCTTGAGGAGGCGAATCGGTAGCGCGGCCCATGGCATCCACAGGGGCCATTTTACTACCATCACGATGAATGAATTCGCAGTCGTAGTCAAGTATTTTAATCCACCAACGTGCGACTTGAGGGATAAATTCTTTATTGAGTTTTACCTTGGCGATGGCGGAACAATCAGTAACGAGTCGGAAGGGTTTTCCTAGAATATACACCCTGAACCTTTGTAGCGATTCTACGACGGCCAACGTTTCGAGTTCGTAGCTACGGTATCCGTGCGTCAGTATAGTGCCTACTGAAGTCTTGTCTTGAGATTGCAATAAGAGTCCTGCTAGTCCGATCGCACAAGCATCTGTGTGTACCTCATGATGTGAAGCAAGACTGGAACGCAGCATAATTTATCGATTAGCTCGTTAAAAGCCCGTTGCTAAATGACCAGCAATGACCCCAATCAAAGCTGTTTTGCTCTACCTTACGCAACAGTCGTGTAAGGGGTCTTGTAATTAAGGAGTAGTTTTCAACAAACTTTCGACAGAATCCCGTTAGACCCAAAAATCGTCTGACGTCCTTTACGTTAGTGGGGACTTTGAAGTTTTTAATACCGCTCACCTTGTTTTCGCCAGGAGTGATTCCATCATTGTTGACAATATGGTCCAAGAAAGTTATTTCTGATTGAAGAAATTTACATTTGTCGTAGCGAAGTGTTAAACCGCTCTTTATAAGGATTCGGAAAAATTTTCAGAGTCGTTGGATACCCTCGTCAAATGATTTGCTGGGAATAATGACGTCATCTAGATATGCGGGTACCTATCCTGGCTCCATGCGATTGACTATTTTGTTCATGCCCGCTTGAAATACTGCTGGAGCATTGACGAGACCGAACGGCATCCTGTTATATTCGTAGTGGCCGTCTGAAGTTACAACTGCGGTGAATTTTTTGGATGATTCGCAAATCTCGACTTGATGATATTCCATACGAAAGTCCAGCTGAGAAAAATAGGCATTCCCTGCTAATTGGGCAAATTGCTCCTCCAGATTTGGCATTGGAAATGGTATTTTGACGGTTATACTATTGAGACGTCGGTAGTCGACGCAAAGACGATGTTCACCATTCTGTTTTTCAACGACGACAATTCCAGATGCATAAGGGGAGTCTGAAAGACGAATGATAGCACTATCGAGTAACTCGGAGATAATAATACCGACGACAGGTCTGAGTGCAAAAGGAGTACGGCTAAGTGAAGCAGGGAACGTTTGATGTTAAAGTTATTTCCATTTTGGTTAGAGAACATTTACCGAGCTCGTTAGCTTTCTCCACAAAGCAGGAAACGTTTTCCAATACCAATTCGTTTATGAGTTTGTTTTCAACTGAGGAACGCTCTTGGCTTTTTTGAAGGCTTCTGAAGGCTGACGTTATGACGTTGGCGTTATGCTTTTTAATATTATGCGCAGAGTATGCAATTAATTCCGTGGATAATGTGTGTGCAAATTGCTGAATCTGGTAACTCACCCTTTTTACCTAAGGCGAGCATCTTGTAGAAATAATTTGACGGTGACTCGGTAGAATCTCTATTCGTTTTTGACATCTTAAGGTCTGCCGGGTTACTGAGACATGGGAAGTCATTCAAAAATCGTTCAGTAAACTGGGGCCATGTTTGAAATATTTGATCCGTAGACTACCCAATAACGAGCAGCACCCAGCATCTTTTAAGCATGTCCTCACGATTTCCCGATGTCGAGAGTCCCGCTTCTCTGCACTTATGTTGTAGGGCTTTCTTAGTTAAATAGTTCTTCCCCAGCATTGTGAATTACTTTGGTTTTACGTTGTGTCCATTTATTTTGGCTCGTTTTCACTTATTGCGCACTATCTCACTTCTGAGAATGTCACACACATTCCAATACCTTGTCGTTGTGTAGGGAAATGTGTGGGTCGTGGTTGATATGTCAGGAATAAGGCGAACAGATAGCGCGGCTTACGGTGAATAAAACACTAACTCGTGGTATTAATTGTATAAGAATTAGATTTACGCTTGGTGATTGAGACCGGTATTTTTATATTTCCTAAAAGTCTGGACTTTACATTTCTTAAGCGTGTCCACTGTTGGCAAAACCAAGGTGATTAATTGGAAATTGACAGATAGTACCACGGAGCACAGCAATAAAAAATAAGTTTATTGCAGTGTAGAAAACATTAACTGCATCGGACATATTATTGCATAAGTTAAAATAAGACTAATTAAAGACAGAAATAAAATTATTTAACCTCAGAAAGTCTGCCTTGCGAAAACAATGAATTCGGTTAGTGGATTTTTCTTCTATAACTCTACCCGTGTCAATTGTAAGTTCGATTGTAGAGTGATATGGATCTTTAGGTTGCGTCAGTGGTGCTACTCTGGACAGAAACACACCCTCAGGATTTGATACAAAACACAAATCAAGTAGAACTAGCCACTGATCCCTATCGATTTTCAACAGACTTAATAACGGAAAAGTGATTTAAATAATCAGGAAGTTCAGACAACGTTGGATTATATAAGCAAAATATGTATATAGAGTTACCAGGAAGCTATAACTTTACACAAGCAAATTCAATGGTATTAAGTTCCCAAAAAAATAACTGTTCTGACGAGAGGTTCCAATTAACTACAATTGAGATGGACGGTCATACCTATATTTTGTGTACTTACCTGGTAAAACTTCGGAGCTAAAGATAATATGAGATGTAAAGGGAAGGCTATCAGAATACAATTTAGCGAGCTTGCAACGCAGGCCTTTTCCCTTCTGATAGGAAAGAAGGAGGTTATACCAAGAAGTTTTACTCCCACGGGCCCCTTCTTATTTATCATAGCCTCGAACTCTTTTACAACCATATAATCCGGCAAAAAGTCGCCCGAGCATATGGTTTCAAAAAGCTTGTTAGGGACAGTTATCATGAAAGATGGAATGTCTCTAGCATAAGAAAACTTAAACTTTTCCACCTTTACACTATTACTATAGGCTTTAGTTTTGTCTTCTATATATGAGACAATACATCATAAGATGTTTGATCAGGGGAAAGCCGAGAAAAGAAAATTTGTTTCTTTCTGGAACCACTGAATGGGATTTTGGTGGAGCAGACATTGTTTCTGCAAAACCAACTTGAGCCGGTTGTCCGGACTCAGTAGTCCATTGTAACATGCATTCTACTACGGATTGTTCGGATACCGAATCTTTTTTAGCTGCTGATCTTAGCAACATATGAGAGTTTGCTGCAATCAGCTGCTGATCCACCGGAAAGATTTGTTGTTCTTTTGATTGCGATTGCGGGGTGTTCTCCTTTTGCTGCTTACCACCAGCAGCTGTTTTGCGCCTAGGGGACTCTATAAGAGTCTTACGACTATTAAAATGCGAATCCACGGCAGAGAGCGGTTCATCAACTCGAAAACTATCGCTTGTGTCGCCAAAACAGCTAATCAGTCCCATTATGCCGCCTTTAGTTTGGCTCATGAACGATTTCATATTGTTCGCAACCTCGACACAAGCATCACAACAGAACTGCTTGTCTGGAAAGTAAAACCGGCGCACTTGGTGTGCACCATGTTTTTACACAGCCAGCAAGTCATGTTAGATTGGTCATGTTTTGCAGAAGCAGACTAAATTATTATTACTCATTCTACTTATTGGAACCAGTGTAACAAGAAAACGAATTAAAATTTATAAGTTATAACTGTATGCTTAGAACTTTCAAGGCAAAGACAGCGAGAGAGCGAGAGCGTTATTTAGTTAAAGTGCATGCAAAAGCAATATTTAAAAAAGCTCGTCGACTTACTTCGAACAACGCACAAAATAAAAACGGCGGGGTTACAAGAAATGAAAACAGAGAACAGAATTACGAAATTAAAACAGTTTTTTAGGTATTCATTTGTGCACAAAAGATTTATATTGTAATGCACTCGCGAAGCGAACGGAATTTAAATTAATTTTAAATAACTGATATTAAGAATGTTTTGATACAATCCACCGATGGGATTAAACGAAACAAAATACAACATCGGAGCGCAGAAATAAAAAAACACGTCTGTTCACAAAGTCAAAGACGAATTGGGGAAATTAAAAAGTGTCCAAATTTAAGGTAAATAATTTTTACCCCTACCCCTACCCAATACAGAGGCTTAATACGAAGAAGATCCAAAGGAAAAAGCTTTCAGTTAAAGTGGGACGGTTAGTGTAAGAATAAATCTGTGTTATATGAATTAAAGTAGAATAATTCGTATGAAAAAATTGGAGAAATAAATCGGGACATATTATTGCCATGTTGTGCAATAGAAAGTAAAACATTCGATGCATTCTCTGTGGAGCACATAACTCCAATTATGTTAAAATCTTTCAGAGCTACCAACAGATCCCCATCGGAAAGCTTATTTTCAACAGGTTTGCTAAGGTAAAGATGTCTTAAATTATCAGGAAGTGCAGACAACGGAGGAATATACGAACAAATTATATATATAAAGTTAATAGGAAACGATAACTTTACGCAAATAAATTCAATAATATTGAACACCTCAAGTCTTTTACCACCATATGTTTCGGACAAAAGTCATCAGAGCATATGGCTTCAAAAGCCTCTTTTAAGAAAGTGATCTTCTAAGATAAAATGTCCCTAGCCTAAACTTATTTACCTTTACACTATTGTTATCGGCTTTAGTTTTGTCTTGTATATAGGACAATACATCAGAAGATGATTAATTATCAGTGGAAAGCCTATACATAAATATTTGTTTGGAACCACTGGTGTAAGGGATTCCTGTAATAAGAAAAACAACCTTCACGTTTGAATTCTGTATAAAAACTGACTTTATTTTTCTAAGTCTTTGTTTACGTAACTAACATGAAATTCTTATAATATACATACTTGTCTATGGTCTACGCAGAGACCACATCTGTTTGCCTTATCAACGGCCTCCCACAAGGCGACCTTTTGTGCAGTGTGAGAACTATATTTATAGTCAGGCTCAAGTGGCTTGTACTTAGGATTATAATTGTTTCGGCACTGCACTCTTGAAGGATTTAAGTTACAGATCGTTAAAAAACGGCTCTAGATAAATATACATGTTGACACAACCAGAGCTCGTAAAATCTTATACATCAATTCTTTACGTTAACAATGCAAACATAAAATTAGTGGACTGTATTTTTTAATTCGATATATTTATTTATTTAATTTTAACTTATTATAAGACACCTTGCAATGGTCCGGCGAATGTAATGGCTTGCAATCGTTGCCTTGTAGACCATTTTCTTATGGCATATATTACCATGATTATTGTTATTATTAAACCGATTCCTAAAGAAGCATGTCCGGAAATATGATGAAAATGCAAATCTTTGAATTTAATATGATTTTCTTTTAAATATTTAATTTCTTTATTTAGGCGTGCAATCCCAACAGTATGATTAACATAATCCAATTTCAATGGATCCCAAACCACCTTTGGGATTTGACTAATATCTCCTACATACGATGATAATAAAACTTCTTCTCTTTCAGATTTAATATTAGCAGTAGTTCTAGCAGTACAATCTTGCCAAAGACCAATATAAACTCAAAGATGCGTACCGCCTTAAGGTTTTTTTGCACACGAATTTTTTGTGCTGGCTTTCAACTGGCTTCTCGATCTCTGCCCAAAAGCCAGCGAGAGAGCGCTCTAGACCCAGCCTCTCCCTTGCACGCATACTGCGACAGCCGACGCCTGTATGTCTGCACATGTATTCACAAGCGAAGAAATTCGCTGCAGTGCGCTGTCGAAATATACTCTTTATTTTTAAATTCTAACATTATTAAAAATACTTATTTTGTATTGCCCTTATATGATAATTATTCGAATGTAGAATATTTTTTAGTAATGACCATATATATCTAAGTATATAAAATACATAATTTATTTCATACATGACTTCACTTTGAAATAATTGTCATTAGGGTATTTAGCGTGTGTTTGTGTTTCTAGTTGCTTTGAACGCTTTTTAGGGGCCTCAGAAATTTTGCGATTGAACAGGATGAATATTTTTATATTTATTGTCTTTTAAATATATATATTTAAAAATATGTGGTCTTTTTATATTATTTAAAAGACCCAAAATCATTAAAACTAATTTTATTTTATATACGAAATACTAAAAATGAATAACTTACCTTAAATATACTTGTATTATATTTAAATATACTCCTAAGTTAGCTAAATTTTTAAAATTAGACCAACCCCGTAAAAATAAATAATAAATATTAATATACGTTTTTGTATATTAACTGTTTTATTTAATAAATATACTAAATAATTAAAAGAGTTAATATGTTAAATATTCTATTAAATTAATTAAATAACTTATATATTGAATATATTATTTAATAATTAAAATAGTTAATATATTAAATATAATACCTAAATAAAATAGTTAATATGCAAATACATACTTAAATATTATATATACATTTTACTTATTTTTTACGTATTTTTTATTTAAATTAAAGCTAAAAACATAACTCTTAACAGAAAACATATAAAACTGCTTGATTAAATAAGAAATATTTAAATGCAGGTTAATAATATTAGATATGATGTTATTCTATTTACTTGAAATATTTTACGTCATTAAATCAAAGTTTAATATATTTAAATAAAAATTTAATTTAATATTTCCATTTTAAAGTTAATAAAAAACACCCTTGGATAAAAAATAAAGCGAAATATATTTAATTATATATCCTTTAAATATATTTAATTAATATATCCTTTAATATATATTTAATTATATATCCTTTAAATATATTCAATTTAAATATAGTTCGCTTTGTTTTTGTTTAACAATCGTAGTATATTCAAATCTATTAAACTTTATTGAAATATTTTAAAATTTAATCAAACAGTTTTATATCTTTTGTATTAAAAGTTATGTTCTTAGCTTTAATGTAAAACGAAACTATGAATTAAATATGCCGATATTCGTTTTTAAGGTATATAAAAAAATTGTACATCAAGCTTCATTGCCATATATACATAAATTAAATTTAAATAAACATCCTGTTCAAACGTAGAAGGTTTTTTGACACACAATTAGTTTCTTAGTCCCGAAATGATTTCTGGCCGAAAATAAGTACGCACACATACGCACTTCCTTATTAGTGCAATTCTATTTTTAGATTTTGACGCTCTCAACTTTGTGCGAGCGGAGAGAGCGGAATTTGGGTCGCCACCAAAAAACAAGCTGCATATTGCAAAACCAATGTATAGCCGTTACGCATCTTAGAGTTTATATTAGTCTTTGATCTGGCGCAATACTTAGAATTCCTTGCGTTGGTAAATCAAGTAACTGAATTTGTGAATTCGTACACTGTACTCTTATCTTGGAACTAAAAGGAACCTTAAACAACGAACTACTTTTATTTTTTAGCTCTGTCCAATAAGATGAAGAATCTATTACTGTTTTGTACTCGTATATACAGTTTGAAGCTCTGTTTGGCTTGGTTGTGGTTGCACTTCGCAAGAATCGTAATTCGCAGAATTCCAAGGCCAGCTTCCTTTGCAAATTCTCTTATTTTGCTGCCATTTTCGACACTGACTTAAAGTTGATTCGGACATTACGTGATAAGAATCGATTTCAAAGTTATATATTAAATATTACGAAGAAATATGAACCATAATCATTCTGCCTTCATTCTGTATTGGTAAAGGAATAAATCTAAAAAGCTAAGATGGATGTTTACTAAATAGAGGAATTTTAGCATTTATAATTAACTTATTTTCGATAAATAATCCCCTAGCTGTCAATAGCGTATATACTTCCTTTTCCCTAGAAGAACTAATGTTTCGGAAAGGCTACCTTGAATTTTGGATATCTCATTTTGTAATTGATTTGGTTTAAGGATGTTTGTGTTTAATCTACCATTATTAATGTCAATTAACAGACTTATAATTGCTGCCTGCACCCTTTCACCTTCTTCAATCAATGCGTTAAATTAATTAAATTAATTAATCGATTCCTTACAAACATAATAACTTTCTTTAAGAACTTCAGTCATATTTTCAATTTTAGTATGCATATTCTTAAAGTTATCGTTAATGTCTTCAGTCGTTTTCTTTAATAAATTTGTAGTGGAATCTACCACTGAAGTTTGCTTCTGAACTAACTCATTTAAATTGTTCTGATTGTCTAATAGATTTCTCATATTTTCTTCTAGTTGCTTCCTATCATCCTCATCCATTATTCCATATAAAATGTCATATAATGAATCCATGAATTCGAAAGGAGCACGTTTGCTTCTTGATCTCTTTTGCATCATGAATAGATTATTATTTTCCTTAAGTTCTATTAATTGATTTTGCATATTATCTAAAAAGTTATTGCATTGATCCTCAAAGCTATGAAGCTTCCCGCAAACAATTCTCATTTTTTGAATTAGCACATTACTTTTCTGAATTATGTGAAAATAGGCATCCATATTATAGTAAATCCCTAGGTTCCATGATGCGCTTATAATTTCTACATCTCCTAGTGGATCTAAGTATATGGCAGCCGAGTTATTTATATTTTGAATGCTAAATGATTTATTCTCGTCTTTTATTGTTGCCGTTTCTGACACTTGGCAGAACAATGTAAGCAATAGCATTACCATTACAGTGCCTAATTTAGAAAATCTAGAGAAAAGAGGCTTTCCTTTTCTAAAACATCCTCTGCTTGTTTTACACCAATTAAAGGACAGATTTTTGTTATTGGTCTTGTAAGTGAAGCTTCTTGGGTCTTAACTTTTACAACTCGTACATTATTATCTTTACCCTTGTGAACCTCCTCTACTTTTCCCATTGGCCACCTGGCTGGGTGACAATTTTCATCTTTTAAGAGCACAACCTGCCTTTTTTCTATATTTGGAACTCCCTTTTTCCATTTATATCTTTGCTGCAGTGTGTAAAGATATTCGTCCTTCCATTTCATCCAAAAATCTCTTTTCATTTTCTGAATCAGTTTCCACCTATCGAGGCTACCAATTGTATCATTCTCTGGGATTGACTCAACCACATCTAATGGTGGTCTACATATTAAAAAGTTACCTGGTGTTAGAACTTCATTATCTTCAATATCGTCGCCTGTAGATTATAAGGGTCTTGAATTTAACACCGCTTCTATCTGACATAAAAGAGTTGCCATTTCTTCGTAAGTCAAAATATTGTCCCCAATTACCCGTTTTAAATGATATTTAACGGTTTTAACACCTGCTTCCCAAATACCTCCGAAGTGAGTTCCTGCCGGCGTGATAAAATGCCAATGAATTTTATCGTTTTAATTTCTAAAGATACTCTAGTGTTATGTTTAATGGCTTCTAGAAATTCTTCATCCAACTTCCGAGCAGCACCTACGAAATTAGTACAATTATTCGAATAAATATTAGTACACTTCCCTCTTCTAGATATAAATATTTTTAATGCTGCCAAAAATGCATCGGAAGTTAAGTCACTAACAGCTTCTAAGTGAATGGCTTTAGTAGCCATACACACAAACACTGAAATGTAACCTTTAAATGTCTTTAGCCCCCGATTTTTCGAGCATTTCAGGTGATAAGGTCCCGCATTGTCTATTCCTGTATTAAGGAAGGGATACGAAGCATTTACTCTGTACTTGGGTAAATTACCCATTAATTGTTTACCTGTACATTGTCGATATCTTGGACAAGTAACACATTCTCGTAACAGGGAGTCTCTTAACCTGAATATCACATATACCCTTTGAAGCGTGAGCTTTTTTAATTATTAAATCAGATAGGTGGCATTTATCTAATATTATTGGGTGCTTGACATCAAATCGCATATTGCTATTTTGCAGCCGTCCACCCACTCTAAGCACTCCATCTGTGTCTAAGAATGGGTGCAACCCTAATATTTTACTCTTGGATTCGATTTCTTTACCGTCTCTCAAGCAACCTATTTCTGACAAAAATTGACGCTCCTGTTGTTTCTTAATAATCAGTATTCTAGCGCCTTTTAACTCATCAACTGTCAAAAAAGCTGGATATGAAACCTTTTTAACTTTTATATTTATAAACCTTAATACCAAGGCTACAATCCGCTCTAATTTTTGAGAACTTGAATATCTTTCAAGTAAATTAGATATGTTGTTTTCTGTACTTGTGATTACAGTATTAATAACTATATCTTCTTTTTGTTCCAATTGAAACTTTGGCCAATGGTCTTTAGACATTGAAAGCCATTTTGGGCCATTCCACCAAATTAAGCAATCTTTTAATTTGGTGGCACAAATACCTCTGAAGGCAATGTCTGCCGGGTTATCTTCTGACTTCACGTGACTCCATTCCGTACCTATTAGTTTTTTAATATCATCAGTTCTACGTTTAATAAATTTATCTTTGCAGTTCCCATTACGTATCCAAGCTAATGTAATGGTGGAATCGCTCTCTTAAAACTCTCTGTTATGCTAGAAATTGATTCCTTTGTTCTCTGCATTAATTTACTTAAAAGATGGGCTGCGCAAAGCTCTAACTTAGGAATAGTCTTTCTATTTTTCTTTGGATTTACTTCACTTTTACTAGCTATTAACGTGACCGATTCTTCTATATATACAACTCCCGCGTACGCTTTTTCAGAAGCATCCGCAAAACCGTGAAGCTGAACTGGAAAATTTACATGTGCTTTTATCCATCTCGGAATCCTAATATTTTCCAAGCATTTTAAATTTTCTTCATATAACTTCCACTCGTTTAAATCATTTACATCTAGTTCTTGATCCCAATTAATTTCCTCTAACCAAAGCCTTTGCATAAACAATTTCCCAACGATAGTGACTAATGATAGCCATCCTAGTGGATCGTATAGTTTTTCTAGATTTGACAATACTAATTTTAATTATTTTATTAATTTTTTTACTGACAGTAAATTTAACGCTAAACTTAAACTCATTCTTAAAAGCCCTAAAGCCTTTACGGACCCATTCTCTTCAATGATTAATGTTTTGTTTTCTCCAGCATTTTCGACATTTCTTGATGATTCGAAATCCATTTCTTCAGATTCATCCCTACTTTTTCTAACTCCAATGAGACCTGTTTAACGATTTCTTTGGATTCTTTAATGTCTGATCCTGTCATTAAATCATCCATATAGAAATAATTTTTTATAATTCCACTGATTAGTGGATCTTTACATTTATCTCCTATATCCGCTAGCACTCTTTTAGCTAAATATGGAGCCAAAGCAGTACCATAGGTAACTGTAGTTAATTTATAGTTTTTGATTTTATTTTTTGGAGAATCTCTTCACAATACATTCAAAAATTACTGATCGCTTTCTGCTATATTTATCTTACGGAATATTTTTTCAATGTCCGCTGAAACTACATACTGCCAACTGCGCCATTTTCAAATAATGTCGAAAATATCCTTTTGAACTCTAGGTCCAATCCACATAATGTCATTAAGACAATTATTATTAGTGGGTTTTGCTGACGCATCAAACACAACACTTAATTTTGTAGTTAAGCTAGTATCTCTAATTACGGCTTGATGTGGTAAATAATACTTACCTTCTGAGTTTGCCTCAACCATATGCCCTAAAGTCATGTATTCTGTCATAAACTTGCAGTACTGTTCTTTTAGGTTTTGATTTCTTACTAGTTTTTTCTCGAAATTCAAAAATCTTGCCATGGCTTGCCCTTTAGATTCTCCAAGGTTTGCTCTTCCTTAAAAGGCATCTTCACAACTGTGGCAACCCGCTGCAAATAGCGAACCCTACAGTAGCGGATCCGAAGGTGGGAGCCCTGACAACGAGGCATGAGGAATGCGGGCATACTAATATAGACATCTTGCAAACCAACAGTGGGTGGTCTCGGAATAAAAGAGTGAATTCAGTTTGGAATATAAACGTGGTTTTATTGCTAAGAGATATCCATTTTGTGAGTTATTACATTGGCGACGAGGTAAAACCGAGACCTATAATTGGTGAATTCTAACCTAACATTTAAGAGGAATGGCTGCAAATGAAAATAGTTTTATTGGCATTGCAGTATTTTAGTGCGCATGTATGTGTGACTTGCAAGAACGGTCCTTCTGTTACTTCCTCTCGGTAAAGCGTTGCCGAATGGTGGGAATGACGGAGGAATTCGTGAATTCGAGAATACATCGAAACAAAGTCAATTGAGTCAAAAAGAGAATTTTGATTCAAAGGCAAAAACGAATACATAGCTCCACTTAAGAGAGGGACTGAGTGACACTAAGTTGCAAGTCATGAGAATTATTGTAAAAGCGCAGAGGAAAACGCAAAACAGAAATGCGAAATAATTAACTGAGGAACAGTTAGTTTCAAGTTAAAAATGAAAATAATTTTGAATCGAATTATTGGTTCCCAAATCATAAGCTGACATGGTCAGAGGCAATTTGCCGAAAACACAAGCTGACTCGGTCAGAGGCAGTTAGCCCTAATAAAAGTTAAAAAAAAAATGTTTTTTCTTTTACTTTCAGATAATAAATAACAAGATGTGCGAAAATATTATTAAACCGTTTCTTTGTGAAACAATAGAAAGGTCTTTATTGCGGAGCGAGTGTGAAAAATGGATTCGGGCATTCAAAATATATATCGACGCAGAGGACATTGAAACACCCAGTAAGAGACGGAGCCAATTACTTCATTGGGAGGCGTTGAGTTACAAACGGTCGCTTATTCGTTGCCCGATGCTCTGATCGATCCAGACGAGGATAAACAGACTGATGTATTTTTGGTGTTGGTGAATAAACTAAATGATTATTTTTCGCCAAAGCAAAACTCAACCTTCGACCTCTCTTCTTTGGAGGGCGAGAGTTTTGCGAAATTTATTGTCAGTTTGCATCAGCAAATGCAGAAATGCTGTTTCGGAACCACAAAGGCCGAAATTGAAGATGTTCGGTCATGCCGCTGCCTAAATAAATTCTTAAAGTTTCTAATCTTAACGTAAATTGAATTTTCGATGTTTGTTTTTTTTGCCTTTTCTATTTGCCCTGCGTGGCATCTCTTTCAATTACTGTAATTGCTACTCCTTTTGAATTCCTTCGTCGATCGCTCCCTGGCCCTTTGTCCACGGCAAGCATCTACTTAAGTGCAGTTTTCGATTTGTACTCGCTCGCTGAAGGCACGGTCGCAGATCGCCTGCCTATTCTTTTTCGCTAGTTAAAAGGCACAGACAAATCGGTCTGCCTGCCCAACCAATAAACATTTAACTTTGTAATTAAGGCCTTGGTGTCTTTTAGAATAAAATTAGTGCATATTTAATTGAAATCTTGTGCGATTTTTTTTAATTGGGCACCATCAAAGGTTAGCGTTAATGAAAAAGCTCACTGACCCAACATTTTGGTGACCCCGACGTGATATAAAAACAATAAAAACTAAAGTGCAACCAAACAAACAATTTAATTTTCGTTTGTTTGATTGATCGCATATACATAACCTGCAAGTTTTATGTACATATGCAAGCGCAAGCGGTAATATATAAACTCCGTTAGAAACTCACATCGCCCCCGCCCCGCGCATCATAGAGAACATTTTGGTTTCCTCTTTGTGCCTTCGTTCCCGCTTTGAAACGTTTCACAGCGGCGACCAAACGTTTTTGTTCGCGAGTTCGTTTATGTGCAAATAGACGCACATACATTCCGTTAGTTTTTCGGTGGTCAAGAGTTTTTTGGTACAGCACGAACTGCACAGTGGAATTTAATTATTTTTGCGAGTTATAAAAGCTGAAAATAATAAAATAAATTTTTTAAAATGTCAACCGAAACTACTTTAGCTGCTTCAGTTCAGGGAGTGAAGCATCATAAATTGAAGGCTGAATCAATGTTTTCTAAGGCGAAATCCTCTGAGAAGGCCTTGACTGTTGAGAAGCTCCAGGCGATGAGTGAAGAAGAATTAGAGCTTCGTGTTAAGCTCTCAGAGGAGAATAAGGCTGCATTTGCCCAGGTCCATGACAGTCTTGAGGAACTGGATTTTAATGAAATCGGCCGCCAGGTTCACGATGATTTTGAAGAGCTCATCATATTAATACAAATCATGCTGAATCGAGAATTGGGTAAGCGTCAACGTCCAGCACTTCGAAGTTCTACGCTCAGGCCAGAGCCGTCTTAGGATTTCCATTCTGTGCCGGCTAAAACATATCATTTGTCTGAATTGAGATTTCCTGAATTTTCTGGTGGCTATACTGAATTTGTCGACTTTCAATCCATGTTCAAAGCTATCATCGACAATGACGTGGAGCTCACTAACGTTGACACGCTGCAGCATTTAAAGTCTAGCCTGAAGGGTTCCGTCTTGGCTACAGTGCGCTCATTAGAAATTTGTGACAGCAACTATGCTGTAGCCTTGGAGTTATTGAATGTCCGTTTCAATAATAAGCGTCTAATTTTCCAATCCCATATAACTGCAATTTTGGGTCTCATTAAAGTGGAAATGCGGCCCGTAGCGAAGCTGAGAGAGATTTACTACATTTTTGTCCAAGCGTTGTCAAAAATTGGAAAATGTTGAGCATACTGCAGCATCGTACTCATATAGTTCACAATCAGGAAAAAGCCGCAACAAAAGCATTTTAATTGCCACTAACACTTTAGGAAATGGATGTGTTGTGTGCGACAACAGTGGCCATTCAATTTATAGCTGTGGTCAATTCGCCAATTTGTCAGTGCAAGAGCGTATTCTCTACTTTCTTGAACGAGGTGGCTTTAAGCTCAGGAAATGGTGTTCCAACGAGCGCGATGTCCTTGATAAAGTTCCTGACTCGGAAAAAGAAACATTCCTGAAGTTTGACGATGGCAGCGAATTTACCAAGACAGTGGGTCTTGCTTGGGATCCTGCAGCGGATGTCTTTCGTTTTTCTTTTTCTCCCATACAGGTCTCTCCAAAGCCATGCAAACGGCTGGTGCTTTCCACAATTGCTCGCGTGTATGATCCGCTTGGTCTCATTGGTCCTGTGGCTGCCAAGGCCAAGATCTTCCTGCAACAAGTCTGGAGAGAGAAGTTGGAGTGGGACGAGAGCTTTCCTTGAGGCACTCAACACATCATGGCTGAATTTGTCATCTGACATGGGTCATACTCAGCAAATGAAGTTTCCTCGACGTGCGCTGCATCCAAATGGTGCTATTGTGATCCACCGATTCTGTGACGCTAGCATCGACGCATTTGGAGGATGTATCTATCTCGTTTCAATAGCTGATGGCAAAGGAGAAGTGCATCTATTTTGCTCAAAATCTCGTGTGGCACCTTTGAAGACTCTCACTGTTCCCAAGTTAGAGTTGTGCGCGCTTTATTACTGGCTCAACTGATGCGGGACGTACGCAACATGAAGCTCTTCGATTGCCCGTTTTTTTGCTGGTCAGATTCTGCTGTAGCTTTATCATGGATAAGCGATGAACCTTCACGTTTTCAAGTTTTTATTGCTAATCGAATATCTTTAATTCAAGAGCTATCCAGTGGCATGAATTGGCGCTATGTACCGACCAACTGCAATCAAGCCGACATCCTGTCAAGAGGTGCTTCCCCAAGCGAGCTTCTGGAATCTGCCCTTTGGTTCAGAGGCCCACAATGTCTTCTTAAGGATCAGCACGGTTGGCCTGTATCTTGTATGCCAGTGAAGACTCTTCCCGACCTCAGAAAGCGCATTTTGGTCGGCGTCGCTAAAGAGGTGGACCTATATTCAAAATGCAAGTTCGTGAATTCTTAGCAAAAGATCACCCACACCTTTGGATACGTATACAAATTTGTTCACCGCATAATACGTCCTGGTCTCGATGTCGAAGATGTAAAAATGGGCACTCAGATGCTTATCAGATGCATCCAAATGAGCAGCCTGGCTGATGACTACTGGAGGCTGCATTCTAAGCGACAAATTACATCATCCAGCCCGTTGGCCTCACTTTCTCCATGCATCGATAGCTTTGGGCTGATGAGAGTTGGGGGCAGACCACAAATTCGTCCTTGGATTACAATGCGCAGCATCCTGTCATACTACCACGCCAGCATCCAGTTACATGTGCTATCATACTGGACTTGCATCGGAAAAACTTGCATTGTGGTCCGCGAGCGCTGCTCGCTAACATGCGTCTTCAATTTTGGCCGATAGGTGGCCGAAAAACAGTATCATCTGCAACGTCCAAGTGCGTCATATGCTTCAGAGCTAAACCACAATTATCTCAGCATTTAATGGCTGACCTGCCTAAGGATCGTGTAAATGCAACATCAACGTTCATGGTTACTGGCCTGGATTTCTGCGGGCCATTTTGCTACAAAACCAGAGTTCGCAGCAAGGTGCCTGTGAAAGCGTACGTCTGCGTTTTCATCTATTTCGCGACGAAAGCGATCCACCTGGAGCTTGTTCAGGATCTTTCAACACAAGCGTTCTTGGGAGCATTGAAGCGGTTTATTCTCACCAGAGGCAAACCTGCCCGGATATGGTCAGATAATGCTACGAACTTCGTTGGAGCTATAAACGAACTGGCTGAGCTGAAGAATCTGTTCCTGTCTGGCCCACACATTCGAGCTATAGAGGAATTCTGCCTAGAAGATTCAATTGAGTGGCGTTTTATTCCCCCACGTTCGCCTCACTTTGGAGGCCTCTGGGAGGCTGCAGTAAAAACGGCCAAATTTCATTTTTATCGTTCGGTTGGCCCATCTCTTTTATCATTCGATGAATTGCGTACACTCGTTTGCCACATTGCAGCAATTATCAACTCACGACCTTTACTACCTCTTTCAGAGAATCCAGCAGTCCTTGAGGTGCTAACTCCTGCACACTTTCTTGACACAGTTCCGCTGGTGTTGTACTCTCAACCTGACATCCCAAAGCTAAATTTCAACCGTTTGGACCGCTGGCAAAGAATTGCTTATTTTCAACAAATCTTCTGTTCACGGTGGAAGAATATTTGAAGAGTATTTGACCCTGTTGCAGCAACGGTCAAAGTGGCGCATCCCCAAGCCTGCGCTGCAAGTCAACGATGTCGTCCTGGTTCAAAACGAGAACTTGCCTCCTCTTAAATGGCCATTAGCCAGGGTCATGGAATTGGTGCCTGGATCTAATGGAGTTGCTCGTGTGGCAGTAATACGAACATCAACTGGAACCACTCGAAGAGCTGTCCGCAAGTTGTGCGTCCTGCCGAAGCAAGATCTGGTTGAAAGCCCTGGTCTTCCAGCGGGGGGAGAATGTTCGGTCATGCCGCTGCCTAAATAAATTCTTAAAGTTTCTAATCTTAACGTAAATTGAATTTTCGATGTTTGCTTTTTTTTGCCTTTTCTATTTGCCCTGCGTGGCATCTCTTTCAATTACTGTAATTGCTACTCCTTTTGAATTCCTTCGTCGATCGCTCCCTGGCCCTTTGTCCACGGCAAGCATCTACTTAAGTGCAGTTTTCGATTTGTACTCGCTCGCTGAAGGCACGGTCGCAGATCGCCTGCCTATTCTTTTTCGATAGTTAAAAGGCACAGACAAATCGGTCTGCCTGCCCAACCAATAAACATTTAACTTTGTAATTAAGGCCTTGGTGTCTTTTAGAATAAAATTAGTGCATATTTAATTGAAATCTTGTGCGATTTTATTTTAATTGGGCACCATCAAAGGTTAGCGTTAGTGAAAAAGCTCACAGACCCAACAGAAGAGATTTGTTTAAAATTTAATATAATGGATTCCTGGACTTCCTTTCAATTAAAGAAAAAACTATTGGAAAAACAAGAGAGAACGCTATAGTCGGGTGCCCCGACTATCAGATACCCGTTACCCAGGTAAAGGGAGTGCGAGGGAGATGGAGATAGAAACTTTGATCATAATATAATAACTTTTTAACGAATGGTCCGATTTGAAAAATTTCTTTTACATTTCGATAGGTATTGATAAACACAATAAAACTGCATTTTTACTTTTCCGAAATATTTAAATTTTTAAAATCGTATATAAGCGATTGTGGGCGTTAAAGGGGGCGTGGCACCTTTTTGAAACAAACTTGCGCTGCGTAGGAACTCCTAGAATCTGCATGAAAAATGCCAATCTTCTAGCTTTTATAGTTTCCGAGATCTCAGCGTTCATACGGACAGACAGACGGACAGACAGACGGACAGACGGACATGGCTATATCGACTCGGCTAGTGACCCTGATCAAGAATATATATACTTTATAGGGTCGGAAACGCTTCCTTCTACCTGTTACATACTTTTGCACGAATACAATATACCCTTTTACTCTACGAGTAACGGGTATAATTACACACGTTGGCTGAAATCATTGAAGCTTGACGAGTAGACGAGGAAATTAGTAAGCAATCCAAATCGATGCTAGCCAAATCGGATGAGACAATAAATAAGATATTCAACCGAAAGTCTGAAAAGGAAACCGAATGTGGCAGATGTGGTCGCATCGGGCACGCCTATGATAACGCCAAATGCCCTGCACGGCAGGTTAAGTGCAACAAGTGCACTCGCATCGGACATTTCGCTCGGAAATGCAGAACAAGTTTCAAACGCCAGTACACACAGCCCAATAATAATGGCGCCAAGCGAGTACGGTCACACGTACGATGGGTTCAAGATGCAGATACCTATTCTGAAGTGAAGGCAACGAAAGATAATTGTTTCCGTATCTATAGTGATGGTGAAGACGTTGAATCGATTGATTGCTACATCGGTGGCCAACTTGTTTCACTAATAATTCACTCAGGATCCCGTTTTAATTTAATGGAATAAAACATAGCAGTAGTCTTCAACATCAGATCAAATTCCGAGAGACAGTTTCGTGGCTACGCCTCAAACAAATTGCTCTGCGTAATATATCAGTCGGCTCAAGCACAGAGGTAGTCGCATCATTTTATGTAATTGAAAATGGGACACAATCACTATTAGGCCGGGACCCCGCCATACAATTGAAGGTCCTTGCATTGGGATTGCAAGTAAATCGAATGGAATGCATTACCCCGTTTCACAGTGGGAAGGAGTGACGGTCAAGCTCCTAATTGACCCGAAAGTGAGACCCGTAGAACAGCCTATGAGACGCATCCCAGTTGCGGTCGAGAATAAGCTTTTGGCTAAATTGGAAGAAGCATTAAACAACGACTTTATAGAGCCAGTGCACGGCCATAGCCCTTCGATCTCACCAATCGTGGTAGTTTTTAAAGAAAATGGCGATATACGTATGTGCCTGGACATGCGGATGGCGAACAAAGCAGTAAAAAGGGAACACTACCCACTGCCAACTTTTGAGTCATTCATGACTAGGTTGGAAGGAGCAATTTATTTTTCGCGAATTGATTTAAAGGATGCCTACCACCAATTAGAACTGGATGAGGAGAGCCGACAGATAACCACATTCATAACGCCAAAATGGTTGTTCCGGTACAAGCGTTTAATGTTCGGAATAAATTCAGCTCCTGAGACATTCCAACGGCGGCTCGAAGAACTGTTAGCGCCTTGTTCCAAGGTCCTAAACTATATAGACGATATCATTATTTTCGGAACAGAAGAAGAACACGACAAAACCGTCACGGAAGTCTGATCAATATTTAAGGAAAATAATGTCTTCCTAAACGATTCAAAATGTGTTTGGAAAACGAATCGTTTGAAATTTTTATCCGGAAAAAGTGACGACCATCACGTCTTTTCGAAATCCGAAAAATAAGGAGGAGACCCGAAGCTTCCTTGGCCTCGTCACATACGTCGGAAATTTTATCCCGAACTTGGCCGATCGCACTGAACCACTACGACAGTTGTTAAGGAAAGAAATTAAATTTGTTTGGGGCCCTAAAGAGAAATCAGCATTCGATGATTTAAAAATTAGATTGGCCGAAATACCCAGACTCTCGTATTTCAACGTAAACCACCGAACACGTCTGATTGCCGATGCCAGCCCTGTGGCACTAGGTGCGGTTCTGCTCCAGTTCACAGATAACAATGAACCATTAATAATTTCCTTTGCAAGCAGGAGTTTGTCGGATGCGGAGAAGCGGTACTCGAAAAGGAAAGCTTGGCATTAGTATGGGCGGTGGAAAAGTTCTATTATTGGATTGGAGTTTGAATTAGTTACCGACCACAAGCCACTCGAGACTACATTTAAACCGTCATCAAAACCACCAGCTCGCATTGAAAGATGGCTTCCTCGCTTATAGGCTTTCAAATTTAAGGTTATCTTTAAAGCCGGAAAAGAGAATATATCAGACTCTTTGTCTCGACTATGCTGCATAGCATCAACAAAGGATTTGGAGCCACGGGCAGAATATAGCATTCTTCTCATACTACAGAGCTCAATCCCGGCATCAATGAGTATATCCGAAGTAGCAGAGAAGAGTATACGGGACGAAGAAATAGTCGATGCTATGACTTGCCTGAATGACGATTCTTGGACATCGGCGATATCAAAAAGGCTCTGCCGACTTGGGTTTCCAAAATACTTAAAGACAGACAATGGACGACAGTACATCAGCAACGAATTTAAAGAATATTGTAAGATCTCTGGAATCGAATAGAGTAGAACTCCGCCGTACTGGCCCCAGGCAAACGGCGAGGTAGAAAATATGAACAAGTCACTAGGACTGAGATTAAAGATAGCTCAACAAAACAACGACCCCACTACATATGCTCTAATTGAGAGGTAGGGGAACATCGTAACAGTGTCAGGAGATGGTCGCGTTTTAACGCGGAATATTAGTCACCTTAAAAAGGTACCCAGTGAGAGCTCACCGAACGATACCTCCAAACCTGGTCTCTTACCCGAACCACAGCTGATTTCCCCAAAAGATTTCCAGGATGCACAGCAGTCTGAACTTCAACCATCGCAGGCATCCAATATGAAAGAACCGAGCCCGGACCAAGGATTGAAACTGGGACTGAAAAAAATGAGGGATGTGGCAACCCGAACCCTACAGCAGCGGATCCGAGGGTGGGAACCCTGACAACGAGGCATGAGGAATGCGGGCAGTCTAATATAGACCGCTAGCAAGCTAACAGTGTGTGGTCTCGGAATAAAAGAGTGAATTAAGTTTGGAATATAAACGTGTTTATTAGAAGAAGAAAGTAAGGAGTTATTACATCAACATATCGTTCTGAAGAGTCTATGTGTATAGTTTTCGTGAAATTTTCTTTACAAATCTCGGACTCTCAATCTTCCTTACTTTCTTATTTTTTTTTTTTTTTTTTCGCGCGGAGTCCCTTCTTCTAATTCCCAAAATCTTTCCAAGTTTTTGCACTCTATCGTGGTTGCAACTACCGTGTTACTTCCTTTTGGTTTGGTGCATCCAGACACTATCCAACCAAAGTCTGTGTTTTGACCAAGAAGACCGTCTATCTTTATTACTCCTTTTTGAAGAATTTTAGCATATAGATCGGCTCCTATAATTAAGTCCACTCGACCTGGCTTGTTAAACTCGGGATCGGCTAAAGGGTAGTTTTGCCATTTTTTTTACTAATGTTTAATGAGCGTATTGGCAACGCCTTCATTAATTTTGGGAGGACAATTGCCTCCACTACTAACTCATTTTTCCTTTCTTTTAAAGGTTTAATGTTTAGTTTTATTTCATGCTTTGATATACATTTTTTTATCGAGGAAACTCTGCTAATCCCAGTATAATTTTTTTATTTTTGGCAAGTTGAGAATTTGTGAAGCTTTCTCCGATATTATCGTACTCTGAGATCAACTGTCAATCAGCGCTCTGAGTCTCCACTAGCTGATTTCACATGAATCAATGCTGTGGCCAATAAGGCTTGTTCCGTCGTCCTACACGTATTAACTTTTTCTCTGTTATTATTAATGTGAAAAGTGTGTGGTGTGATTTCTTGCAATTCAAGCAAAGAATTTCATTTGTGCACTTTTTAATGCTTGAATGCTTCAGACAATTTAAACAAATGTGTCTTTTTTTTTGTCCAGTCATTTCTTTCTGCTGGTTCCATTCCCTTAAATTTATAACACTGTTTTATATTATGGGTTGGTAAATTACAACAAGAACAATTTTCTTTGCTGCTATTGATTTGAAACTCTATTCTCCCAGGTTTATTTTCCTTTGGAAAAGAGGAAATGGAGCTGAGTCTTTGCTCTAAAAATTCCATGACATCAGAAAGTACTTAAATTTCCTTTGTTCTTTTTAAAATGACTCTCACATAAATTTAGAGAATCCTTCTTAAATTTCCGAAGTATTATGTGGGCAAAAACTGCATCCACATCTTCGGATAATTGTGCCTTTAATTTTATAATATAAATTGACTCATTAATCGATAAATTTTTTAATTTGCTTATTGAATTCAAAATTTAGGTTGGGTAAATCCATAAGCCTATTTATATGATCAGAGAAAATTTTTCTTCTGTTCTCATACCGCTTGGCAACTCCCAAGCAGCTTCATAGTTATCTCCAGTGCCTAGCAGTAAATGGGAAACCACGTTCTTGTCTTCTCCTTTTAACGCTGTCTTGAGATAATTAAATTTAAGAGCTGTGCTTAGGTCCTCTCTTGTATGAATGAGTTCCATAAACAACTCATTAAATAGATCCCATTCTTTGGAAACACCAAAGAAAGTGGGTATCTTAATTTTTGGAAGCTTATGTCTCTCTGCCTTTACAATTATAGATTCCTTAACTTGATTTTTTTCATCGTTAAGTCATTCATCTATAACCTCTAAAATGCTATCGACATCGAATTCTAATTCGGTTATCTGGTCATCAAATTCCGAAGTTTCAACACAACTTTTCAACTCATCTAATAAACCAAAAGTTTTAGTTTTCAAAAATTGAATTTTCTTTTTTCTAATTTTAAGGGAAAGTAGATCGCAATTTAAATTGTAAAAAGTTTCCTCGAGATACTTCTTTAAAGGTCCTACATTGTCGTCAAAATCTTTCATTAATTTAGCATCCCCCGGAGCGGGTTTAATCTGGGCTATTTGTGACCTAATTTGCACGCTATTTCCCGGCCTACTCATGTCCTTTTCAAATTGATTCTTTAGTTTAGAAAATATCATCATCATCGCATCATAATGCTTTGATGTAAAATATTCGTGCTCAACTGCACCGATTTTTACCAAAATACTATGATTAAATATAAAAGCTTTTTCTAGTTCTACAGATTTTTTAAACTCCTGTTAAGTTAAGTGCACTGTTGCCTCTAAAAGCCTGATCTGCTGCGTTAACTCAGACTGGTTCTGCAGGAACTCAATGGTCTTTTCGGATAACATTTTCTTAATTTATATTATATATATATTTAATAATGTACGTTAAGAAAATATTTTTTTATTTCTAACTTATCTGAATTTTACTAGACGCTGATGTCGGCGATTCTTGATGTCGATGTGGTTGGTTTTTGATGCAGGCTGCTTGACGTCGATGATGTTGATGATGCTTAGAGTCGTCTTTTTTGGGGTTTTTGGTCTTATTGTATAGATGATTTTGAATTTTTTTTTTCAATTTTCAATTTTTGGTTTTAGTGTTGCAATTTATTGTTGTTTTGTTGGCTTCAGTAATTTGAAGGCATTTTATTTAATTATGCTTAGCTCTTTGGCTTTTAGCACAAGTGTTAATTTGTGGGCACTTTTTATACCCGTTACTCGTAGAGTAAAAGGGTATATTGTATTCGTGCAAAAGTATGTAACAGGTAGAAGGAAGCGTTTCCGACCCCATTAAGGTATATATATTCTTGTTCAGGATCACTAGCCGAGTCGATCTAGCCATGTCCGTCTGTCCGTTTGTCTATCCGTCTGTCCGTATGAACGCTGAGATCTCGAAAACTATATAAGCTAGAAGATTGGCATTTTGCATGTAGATTTTAGGAGTTCCTACGCAGCGCAAGTTTGTTTCAAAATGGTGCCACGCCCCCTCTAACGCCCACAAGCCACAAGCTTTGGCCACAGTTTAGATGCTATTATGAAAATTTTAATTGATATGTTTCGTCAATACCTATCGATTGGCCTAATAAAAGTTTGCCACGCCCACTCTAACGCCCAAAAACCCATTAAACGCTTAAGCCTGGCTAGCGCCTACATTTCAGACTTTTATGGCCCGTGGTACCAATAGCGCCATATAACGGATGACTTTGGAACAGCTGGCCAAGGTGCTCAACAGAGTCAACGTTAATTCTCGATAAGGATTTCTATTAAAGGAAATTGCGATGGTTTTCATTTGTCAATACCGAACTATATCCCAAGAACTATGCAAATCAAATCAAGTTAGCCAATTTGGAGGTCTGAGACAAACAATGGCGTATGTGTGTATGTATCTAAGCATTGCACTCAAAAACATAAACATAAACACAGCTGTTGGTGCAGGACAAAAGCTGCCTGCGCTAAAGAAGCGCTGGTGCTGATGCTCGTGCTGTAAAGCTGCCAGCTCTAAGAGATCGCCGAATTCAAATTGATAATTTGAACTCAGTAACGGGTATCTAATAGTCGAGGCACTCGACCATAGCGTTCTCTCTTGTTTTTTTTTTAATTTTGTTGCACATTTCACAAATTGTATTTTTTTTCTGAAACCCGCCTTATAAACTTAAATAAACTTTTTTTTTATAAACTTAAAAAAACTTTTTTTAGTTTATATAAAAAAACACACATTTTTGATGTTTTATTTTTCCGATGTTTTTGCCTCGGAAACGCTCAATGGGTAGCGACGTTTAGCTGTTGAAAAAAAACAGAATCTTTAAGGTGCTTTAAAAAACCAAAAAGACTCTTTATTTATCTCTTATGCTTTTTTTTGTTTTTGTTCAACACTTTTGTCTCTTACCACTGGTGAGGGAAAACAATCGTGTGAATCTAGCACTTGACAGAATCTTTAAGGTGCACAATTTCTCTGAGATCTTACACTCTTCTTGAACAACTGGAAGGGATTTTGCTGGGGCAGACAGAACCAACATTAGCCTTTATTTTAGAATCAGTAATCCCTTGTTGCGATGTTATGGTCAGGCTCAAGTGGCTTATATTTAAGATTACAAATGTTTCGGCACTGCACCCTTGAAGGTTTTAAGTTACAGATCGTTATAAACGGCTCTAGATAGATATGCAAGTTAACAGTATAGGGCTAACCGCCCGACTCTACCGCCCCCCGCACCCCGTGCCACCACAGCATTGCGACATACGCCGGCCAGGCACCGACACACCGCTCCCCCGCACCACGTGCCAACTCAGCACAGCAACATCCGCCGACCGGGCACCGACCTACCGCCCCCCCCCCCACCCCTTCCCGCACCCCGTGCAAACTCAGCACGGCGACATCCGCCGGCCACGGGAACGCTGACCGCTCACAGTGCAATTGGAGCACGGTGAGAACTGCAAGGTCTGCAGTTCTTCGGCCGGCCACTGACGCTTACTCCAGCCGGCCGCAGACGCTGACGCTGACGCCGACGTCGACGGTGGGACGGGCACTTACCGAGGCTTGGCGGTAATGGAGCAGCGCTTTGGACGGGCAGAACAAATTGGACCGGCTAACTGACACATCTGAAGATTGTATACACCAAATAAATTTTATAACGTAATATAAAGACACTCTGGACTTCTTACTCATCCGGGGAATTGGCCACATACTTGGAAGGAACAATTAAGGAACCTTATCCCAATGATTAGGTATAAGTCAGTCCTCACAAGGACAGGAGTCCTTGGGAAGGACTTAACTGGCGCCCGAACAGGGACCTCTCCATTAAGCGACGAGGATCCCTAGGACAAGGTAAGGCGGGAAGTGAATTGTGTGATGTGTGTGTAAGAAAAGTGAGAGTAACCTTCCAAGAGAGGTACATTTTTTCCCCAAATAAATAAAATGAAAAAAGGTGAAAAGGGAAAAAATTAATTCCAAATAAATAAAATAAAAAAAGGTGAAAAGGAAAAAAATTAATTCCAAATAAATAAAATGAAAAAGGTGAAAAGGAAAAGAATAAAAAAATTCACAAAAAAATTTAATTCCTAATAAGTGGAATGGAAAACAAGTGAAAATGAGAATAATAAAAATTGATTCCAAATAAACAAAAAAAATGATAACAAGAGAGAACGCTATAGTCGGGTGCCCCGACTATCAGATACCCGTTACTCAGGTAAAGGGAGTGCGAGGGAGATGGAGATAGAAACTTTGATCACGCATAACTTTTAAACGAATGGTCCGATTTGAAAAATTTCTTCTACATTTCGATAGGTATTGATAAACACAATAAAACTGCATTTTTACTTTTCCGAAATATTTAAATTTTTAAAATCGTATATAAGCGATTGTGGGCGTTAAAGGGGGCGTGGCACCTTTTGAAACAAACTTGCGCTGCGTAGGAACTCCTAAAATCTGCATGCAAAATGCCAATCTTCTAGCTTTTATAGTTTCCGAGATCTCAGCGTTCATACGGACGGACAGACGGACAGACGGACAGACGGACATGGCTATATCGACACGGCTAGTGACCCTGATCAAGAATATATATACTTTATAGGGTCGGAAACGCTTCCTTCTACCTGTTACATACTTTTGCACGAATACAATATACCCTTTTACTCTACGAGTAACGGGTATAAAAATATGACCGACCCGCTGCTGTGATCTGACCTCCCGGCTTATTCACGAGCGCAAAAGGTTATCGTGAAATAAAAGAAGTGACCAAACCGCCGCGGTGGTTTTAATTCACGGGCGTTATAAGGTGTTACAAAAACTAACAAGAAATATAAATTCTGATAACCGCTGCGGTAGCTTGTTTACGAGCGGCCCCGATCTATAACAAAAAATAATATAACGTGGAAAGTGGTGTGGGTAATTCACTAGATACGCTCAGTGTTACCAGCACAGAAAGGGCCGCCTAGTGGATTGTGTGGCAACCGTACCTTAGTAGGTGATAAACCAAAACGGAATAATACGGCCCTCCGCGCCTAGCGCCGGATAAAAAAAGGAATCGACAATTTTTATTTACCAAAAATATACAAGTATTCACCGAGAAAAAAATTGAAAAGAAAAATATGATGATAAAATCGAAAAAAATAAGGAGGAAAAATCTCACGAAACGAAAAATAAAAAAACACACACACACGTAAAAATTCAATTCCCGCCTGTCCCCTAAAATAAAATATCTGAATCACACTAAAGTTATTCTTTTTACCCTTAGAATCTGCACGTTGTAAGTGACCTGATACTCATGTCCTGAACACACGAAGATAACACCAATAACACGAATAAAGAATAAATACGAAACACGGGTAAGTGAAGCGTTCTCAGCGAAGAATTTAATAAAAAAAAATTTAAAAAAAAATAAAAATAAAAAAAAACTTTACCGTCACTCTACTCATAATTATCTTAAACTATTTGAAAAGACTCCCATTTGTTTGAATCGATTCGTTAGTATGGAGGAAATGAAAGCAGCTTTGACTAAATTTGAGGTTAGTCTGGCCGTGTTGCTTGGCCAGATGGCTGACGTTAAAAACGATATTAAGAAAGTTAATGATAAGGTAGTGAGCCTAGAGGAGGCTCAGGAAAAGGTTAACGAGGTTGTTCCCCAAACGAAGCCTTTGACTCCCGCCCGTACGGAGTATGAACTAAAAGAAATTGCTAGGCTGCCAGATTGTGTGAAGGAGCTGCAGGTCTTTGAGGGCGAAGCTGGTGGCTACGACTCTTGGATGGGTAGAGCCGAAACCATTCTAAAAGACTACGAGATAATCAAGGAAAGACCTCTCTATCGCTCCATAGTCGTTAGCTTTAGGCAGAAGATTAGGGGAAACGCGGAGACAACCCTTCTGTCATACAACGTGGCAGAAGACGATTGGCCTGAAATTAAACGCGTCCTAATGCTCCATTACGCCGATAAGCGAGACCTGCGCACACTAGAGTACCAGATGGGTCAAATGACTCAGGGGGCGAAGAGCGTGGAAACGTTTTACTCGGGAATAAATGCTCATTTTGCCCTGATAATACGTTGCCTTAAAAACGGTAACCAAAGAGCTGGAATTCTTAGTGCGCTGGTCGAAACTTATAGGGACAGAGCCTTGGATGTCTTCATCAGAGGCCTGAGTGGTGACCTCTCTAAATTATTGGTAATTCGCGGCCCAAAAAACTTGCCAGAGGCCTACGCAATCTGTTTAGAGTTGCAGAATCTTACCTCAATGAATCATGTCACCTATTCAAGTAAGTTTTCATCCCCTCAGCCTTACCGCCAGAAGTACTCTTGGCCCCAATCCAACCATTCTTCTTATAATAACCAATACCAATATCAAGACGCAGGCAGGAATTCTCAGCCCCCGCCAAGATATTCAAATCCGCGAGCGATCAAAATGGAGCCCCACCAGTCTGGCCACTCCTATCGTTCAAACCAGGGAAACAATAATTTAAGCGTTAAACGCAGTCCCAGTACCTCTTCCAAACTTAACCCTTTCCGGAAATCGCAAAGACTATGCCAATTAACTGCTGTCCCATCCCCGGGTGAGGCCGCTTTAAACCAGCATGAGGAAAAGTCCGTCAGTGAGGCTTATTATGATGAAGCTCTACCAGACAACCAGTCTGGCCGCCAACCTCACATGGAGGCTGGTAGTACCGGCGCAGTAAATTTTATGGCCGACGCCTCTTTAGCGTTCCATACATAGAGTATGGCGTGAAAGATGGGGCTAAGCTACAGTTTCTAATAGACACTGGCGCGAATAAGAACTTCATTAGCCCCCAGATAGCCAAGGGATGCTCGCCCTTGTCAAAACCCTTTCCGGTTCAATCCGCTGGAGGGGAGATAAAAATAACACATCAACTAACTGGACCATTCTTCAGTCCCATAGGCAATGATTCTCCGGTCACCTTCTTCGTTCTTCCCGGTTTAACTGCCTTTCATGGCATTATTGGGGACGATACTCTGAAATCCCTTAAAGCAATTATTGATAGAAAAAACGATTCTTTAACAATAGCACCAGGGATAAAAATTCCGCTACTTGCCATGCCTTCCTTGAATGTCCATTCGCTAATCGACAGCGAACACCTAGCGGAAGCAAGGGAATGCCTCGAATCCCTTATTTCTGAATTCACCACTATTTTTGAGCCACTCTCGCCAGGCGAAGCCGTGGATACAAGTGTTCGAGCTGAGATCCGAACAAGTACTCAGGAACCCATATATTCAAAAAGCTACCCTTACCCCGCGAACATGAGAGGCGAGGTAGAAAATCAGGTCGACGAGCTCCTGCGCGAGGGAATAATCAGGCCCTCCAAGAGCCCCTACAATTCCCCGATATGGATAGTCCCAAAGAAGCCCAAGCCCAATGGGGAAAAACAATACCGAATGGTAATAGATTTCAAGCGTCTCAACGCAGTTACCATCTCCGACACTTACCCAATCACTGATATAACATCTACATTGTCCAGTCTGGGGGAGGCCAAGCTATTTACCACTCTTGACTTAACGTCCGGGTTCCACCAAATTCATATGAAGGAATCCGACATACCTAAAACTGCGTTCTCTACCCTGAACGGGAAATACGAGTTTATGCGCTTACTATTCGGGTTGAAGAATGCCCCGGCTGTTTTCCAAAGAATGATCGACGACGTATTACGAGAGCACATTGGTAAAATTTGCTACGTATACATCGACGATATTATCGTCTTTAGTAAAGACTACGAGTCTCACTGGCGTAACCTTCGCGCCGTATTTACAAAATTGAGACATGCCAAGTTGCAAGAGAATTTGGAAAAGACACAGTTTCTGCGCACCCAGGTCGAATTCCTGGGTTATGTGGTAACGGCGGATGGGATCCGAGCAGATGAAAAGAAGGTAAAAGCCATAAAAGAAATGCCTCCACCCACGAATTTGAAAGAACTTAAAAGTTTCCTTGGAATGACCTCTTATTATAGGAAATTTATCTGCGATTACGCTAAAATCACTAAACCTCTGACGAACCTCACGAGGGGGGAGCATGCTCAGGTCAAGGCATCTAAATCCAGGAATATCTCAATTTCGCTTGACGAAGAAGGCGAGAAAGCCTTCGACGACTTGAAAACCATCCTTGCCTCTTCAGAAGTTTTGGCATTCCCAGACTTTAATAAACCTTTCCATTTAACTACTGATGCCTCCAATTATGCAATAGGAGCCGTTCTTTCTCAAAGCGACGACGGGAAAGACCGCCCAATCGCCTATATTTCACGGTCTCTGAATAAAACTACGCAGTGAACGAGAAAGAAATGCTAGCGATAGTATGGGCCCTCGATAATTTACGATCCTACCTCTATGGCGCCGCGTCAATTAAAGTTTATACCGATCACCAGCCCCTAACCTTTTCGTTAGGCAATCGGAACTACAATGCTAAGTTGAAACGCTGGAAAGCGCGCATAGAAGAGTACAACTGCGAGCTTATTTACAAGCCGGGCAAATCCAATGTGGTTGCTGATGCTCTTTCTCGCATCGTTTCGAATGAAAACTACCTCAATGCCGACACATCCTCAACTTCAACAACGGATTCCGTTGCTACCGTTCACAGTGCGCTTCAAGACGCATCGGGTTTAATTCCTCATGTGGAAGCCCCTATTAAAGTATTTAGGAATCAACTTGTGTTTGAGGAAGACAGGCTGGAATATTCTTGCGAAACACCACACACGGACTACGTACGTCACCTAATTCCCATTAACTCCACAATAAATTTGCTACCCTGTTTGATGAAATACTTGAAGCCATTAATAATTAATGGAATAAAAATTCCTGACAGCCACTTACAGTCTCTGCAAGAGTGCTGTCGAGAGAACTTCCCAGGGTTCAAACTTCGCATTACGCAGAGGTTGGTGACTGTTATAGCGGACGAAGTAGAGTCGAGTGGAATAATAAATACAGAGCATTCTAGGGCCCACAGAAATCCAAAAGAGATGAAGTTACAGATCTTGGAAAAATTTTATTTCCCCAGAATGGCAAGCCGCATTAAGTCATTGGTGTCTTCTTGCCGGGTTTGTAAAATGTTTAAATATGATAGGCACCCGGTCAAGCCGGAGATGCAACTAACCCCTATTCCTAACTACCCATGCGAAATCCTGCACATTGACCTTTTTACAATCGAGAAGCTTAAATTCCTGAGCTGCATCGATAAATTCTCAAAATTTGCCAAACTTTTCCCGATAGAATCAAAATCGAGTCCATCTCCGCGAGAGGCTGACCGAAGTTCTGCATTATTTCACAGCACCAGAAACCATAGTCTCAGATAATGAGAGGGGTCTACTCTGCCCCACAGTGCTTAACTATTTGCAATCTCTCGGAATAGCCATTTATTACACTCCCTCTCAAAAGAGTGAAGTAAACGGCCAGGTTGAAAGATTCCACTCAACCTTCCTTGAAATATATCGGTGTCTGAAAAACGACAACAGTAACCTGAAAGTAGCCGAGTTGGTTCTCATTGCCGTAGACAGATATAACCACTCTGTCCATTCGGTGACGAACCGTAAACCAGTCGACATCTTCCTCAACAGACCTTCTAGAATAAATTATCAGGGTCTAACAAATTTCAAAGAACAGACGCAGGAAGACATAAGAGGGTTACTCCTGCATAAGCAGAAAATGTCAACTGATAGGCTTAATAGAAACAGAATTAAGCCATTAAAATATAATCAGGGAGATACTGTCTATGTTTCTAACAAACAAATCAAGAGCAAAGACAAACATCGGTTCAAACCAGAGGAGATCGAAGATAATGGTAGAGTCACGGTCAAAACTAGATCGGGAAAAATCTTCCATAAGTCTCACATAAAAAGTTGAAGACTTACGCTGAAAACGTTTCATGAACTCTTTAAAAATAACAAACAAGGGTATTAAATAAGAAAAACAATAGGTAAAAATTATTAACAAAACAAAAAAAAAAACAACTTTTTTCCTATAAGAAAATATAAAAACAAAATTCAAAAAAAAAAAAAAGATTAGATTACATACAAAAAGTATAAAAGAAAAAAATCAATAAATAAATAAAAATAGTATAATAATATAATTAATTAACAACAATTAACAGAAACACGAAACACTACACTAAGATTAAATATTAAATAAAAAATTGGGTAACGTCTCTCTCCCAAGTATGGCGATCATCCAAGTCGCAACTGCTCATTGTAACGAACTGTTTTTTATATTTTGCTCGCTACGACATTCGTGCGGCTAGCTCAGTAGAATTTGTGCGTTCGTCCCACCAAATTTATATTAAACGTGACCGCCCGGTTAACAGTAACAAAACTTCGTAATTCAGTTAAAGAGGCGTTTATTTACGGCTCTGGTTGACAATATTTGAATATATCTTGTGTGGGTGCTGCTCCTGCGTCGCCGCTCGATGATTCCTTGCTGCTGATGGTCCTAGTCGCTTCGAGTACTTTCGCTGCCGCTCATAGACGAGGGCGTGGAGTTGGACCGTTGGGCTTAGGGAAGCGTCACCGTTCTCAGACTAGGGTGAACAGGCACCACGCTCGCAAGACCTTCGTCCTGCCAGCCGCAGCCTCCTGTCCCTTGCTCTGTCCCGGCCGGTCCCGCTAGACGCTCACTCAGCTTCCTTTGACGCTCCGGTACTACGGCCGGATCACGTCAGCAGTCCCTATAGCCAGCGCCCAGAGAAAGACGAACGTTCCACCCTGGCCTTCCCTCCCGACTGTTGCGATCGTACCTGAGGCTTGGCTCTTGTTGCGGTCTCTGGCGGCTTGTCCACGTCGTCGTCCTGCGCGACTGGTTGTGGCGTTGTTCCACGTTGCTCCCTTGAGGCTCACTGCTCGTGTCGCTCACTCTGCTGTTGTTGACGTGCCGAGCTAAATCCGCCTATAACCGGCACAACTGATCGGTATTACGGCCGACGCAGCTAAACTGACCGGTATTACAGCCAACTTCGTCGGACTAATCGGTATTACAGCCAATCTTGATGTTCTGTAGACTTGGCCGTGGATTGTCGTTCGAGGACGCAGCTACCTGTGTCTCAATTCGGTGACTTGCCCGATCCCGAACGTCTCGACGTAGCGATCTTGTTCACGGTTGGTTCTCACGGTGGTATATTCTTGACTTAGATTTTTACTAGACGATGTTCACTCGTAGTTTGATGCTCGATGACTGGTCCTGATTCCAGCGCTGGGCCCGTTTATATAGGCCTCCGGGTCCCGTTAATCCTCGTCCTCTCCTTTTCTTCTCTCCACTCCAAGGTCCAAAGTCGACGGTTTTACCGTTTGACCTTTCGCCCTCTGCTCACGGCACCACACTGAAGTCCAAAGTGCAGCGCTGTACCGTTCCTTCCTTGCTCACTGTACGCCTGCGCTCTCTGTACTCTCGCTCTGACTAGTGCCATCTCGCTCTGGCGCCTCTCTCCACTCCGTCTCTCCCAATCTCTCCAAACTCTCTTTGGGTTCGTACTCTGTACTTTCCCTCCTCGTACTCTCCAACTGCTTTCTCCAAACTCTATTTTCCTGCGTTGCCGTTACTACGCGAAGTAATTGCGTAAGTAGCAACTGGTAGGTTCTCCATGCAGTTGTTTTTGCCTTATTTTGTGAGGAGTTATTTAACTCCTCACATTCCCCTCTTTCTTCGGATAACGAAAGTGAGCTCGATCCTCCTCTCCGGCTGTTACCCTGTGTATCCTTGTAGCCTTCGAGTCCTCTCGTTCTTCTCCCCGCTCTGGTTCCATCCTTAGACGTACGAATTCTCGTTGTTCCTCTCCGGCTTTTATCCTGTGTATCCTTGCTGCCTTTGAGTCTTCTTGATCCTTCCATCGACGCCCACAGCTCCTTGTTGAGTTATACTGCGCCGATCCGTATTCCTTGACTTTCTCCCACGAAGCTTCCCTCGTCGATGCATGCTTCCTTAAATCCCGATGCTGCCGTCGAAATTTTTAAATATCCCGCTCCAACCTTTTTCGCGGTCTCCTGTGGTTCGTCTTGGTCACACTTATCCTTTGCGATCGATAAAATGACTTGCATATCGATATTACCGTGGGGTGGCGTTGCCACCTCATCATCGCGATGTTTATTAGCGCGCCTCTCATATGCCGATAATTCCAATGTCTCGTGCCCATCGATCGGCTGTTATACGATAGTGCCAATCGACCGCCTTATATCGCTGGCGCCCCCTTCCCTAAGCACATGATGACGCGGAGAATTTTTCTTGCCGGTAAGTTTTCTCTTCAATTTTCCATTTCCTCTTTCTCTTAACCTGCTTTCTCTTTAAACCCCTCCTTTTCCTTCGACTTGCCCTTGGACCGTGGCCCTCGGCGGAGATGGAAAACAAAGAGGATAAAATGTAAAATGGATTGACTGCCGCCACGATCGTTCCTGCGCTCTCCAACCGCTACCCCTCCCCATCATTTCGAAGTACATGTGAGTTTGTGCCTTTACTTTTCCTTTCTTTTTTTTTGTTGCTCAACTGATTTGCCTTCCTTTTTCTGTTTTCACCTGAACGGCTTTCCCAAAGAGATAGAGACAAAGATGACCTGGGACATATATGGACTGCCGCCACGATCCCCCCCTCTTCATCCCAGCAGATACCCCTCTCCACCATTCTTTGTTCAGGTGAGTTGTACCTTTGCTTTCGTTTTGGCATTCAACTGATTGGTTTTATATTTTTTCCAGATGAATTGTTCTTTCTCCTTTTTTTTTTTTTTTTTGTAAATAAACTCCCCAGCTTTTTATGGCGTTATTATTTTATATGTTTGTGCCAGTTTTGTCCGCGTTTCAAGTCCCAGTGTCAGTGTTTACGTGTGTGATATGGTTATTTTATATATATATTTTTTTTTTTATTTTTATTATATATTTTTTTCCTTTACGGCTAGCAGTCGAAACGGCGAACACTAACTTGGCCAGAGGCCGCCAACCGGATGCGGTATTTCTTACAGCCGATCTCTGCCATCACGCAGCGTCGGCCCCCTCGTCGCCTGGCATGCTTTATCACCGGCTGCTCCAATAGACCAACTGGCCACTCCTCCTCGGCGATATCCTGCCAAGCTCCGCCCTCCGTCCGGGACGCCATCCGCACCAGTGTGGGCCTGGCCACTGGGCCGCGTGCCTCTGGGGCGGAGATCTGCCGCTGGAGTTTGGGCCTCGGGTTGTCCGTAGGTGTCGGCCACACCCATGGCCCTTTCTCCAGTATATCTCCCGTCTCCGGTGTCGGCGGCAACCACCCGGCGTCTTCGCGGCGCACCCTGGGGTCTCGCGGGTTTGATTTTTGACGCCGCCGGCCACAAACGCATTTAGCGCATGCGCGACGTGGGCCTGCGGGATCTCCGTGCGGCAGTACTGCCACTGCTCCTCCTGGTCTGGGAGCCTCCTCCTCTGTGTGATCCTCCGGTTCCTCCTCTCGGACCTCCTGGCCATGCCGAGGCGTGGGCGGTCGAGCCGGAGTCCACTTCGGTGGGTGTGGGTTCTCTGCCTCTGGATGACATGGAGGGGGGCTGGGAGCGGTATCCCGGTTGCTGTCCTCTGGCTCCTCTCCTCGGACCTCCTGGTCATACCGGGGCGTGGGCGGTCGGGCCAGGGTCCACTTCGGTGGGCGTGGGGCCTCCGCCTCCTGTTGACGTGGTGGGGGGCTGGGAGCGGGATCCCGGTCGTCATCCTCCGGCCATTCTTGCGGGCGGGGGGTCGGAGGTGGCTCGTGCCAATTTTGGGTTTGGGGTTTGGGTACTGGTGAGGAACCCATCCATCCGACTGGGCCCACTGGCTCGGAGCCTCGGGTCCACGACTGGCACCTCCGTCCTCGTCGGATCGGGGAGTCGGGGGAATTCCCTGCATCCCTCCTGGGATTAGGGGCACCGCCTCCACCAGAACCTCGCCCGACCACAGTTGGCGTTCCTCCTCTTCCCACTTCTGTAGCCGTTGCTGCCATTCGGGGTTCCTGGACCGTTTCTCCTCCTCCTCCCTTCTCTTGGCCTCCTCAACTTCCGCCTCCTTCCGGGCCTTCTCCTCTCTTTGCTTGAGGCGGTACACCTCCTGGACGATGGCTTCAGCGGCGGCTTGCTTCATCCGCTCCCATTCTTGCTGCGCCGTCTCGAGGTCCTTCTCGACTGCTCTGCGGTCCTCGTATGGGGCTCTCGTCGTCCGCATCCGCTCGACCTCGTCCCTCAGCATCTTGGCTCTCGCCTCAGCCATCTCCAACGAGGTGCTTCCGCTGCCCCTTGGCCTCTTCGCCGCACCCTTAAGTGTTCGGGCGTATCCCGGCGGGATTGCGTCGACCTTCGGATCCCTGGCCCTCTTTAAGCGCCACTCCCGCCTCTCCTTGACCGGGTCCTCGGCCCACTCGATGTCGCTCTCGTCCGAGGTGACTATGGGCTCGGGCTCCGAGCGAGCTCCATCGTCCTCGGCACCGCGCCGCGGGGTTTGGGTGGGCCGGAAGATAGGCAGCGGCCTAGCCTCCGACCGTCCTTGCTCCGCGACGGGTCCTTCAGGACCTCGCTGAAGCGCGGCCTGCCTCCTTGCTGCTGCTCGTGTAACTCGGGTACTCATGCTGACTTCTTGATTTGATTTGTCCGTTCCCTTGCAATTCCCTTTACCATGAAGCCTCGGTTTCGGGGATTCCTTTTATGCCGTACCGTTATATCCCTATCGGCTCTCTTTGCGGCTTATGTCTTCTCTTTTGGGGAGGCCGTTTTCTCTTTACCCTGCGTGTCTGATGCTGACCCTTTCCTCCGATGCCTAGGTCTTCTTTCGTCTTTGGCTCGGTCTCTTCAGTTACTTTTTGGTGGTCGTTGCTGACGCATGGTTTTCCTAGCTTTACGGTACCCCGTACCGTCTCTCCCCTTTCCTCGGTGACATGTATTCTGTCGTTGCTTTCCACGTGTTTTCCTTGTGATCGTTTCGCAAGTCTGGTGAATGCTTTCGTTGATAATGTCACTTTCTATTGGGTGTATGCTCTGTTGACTCCGGTCTTTGGCCTGACGTAGAAACGGTTGCCTCTGCCCCCTCTAGTCTGGGATCTGCCTTGTTTTTATTTGCAAGATCGTCCTTCTTGTCTATCCAACTCCCTCTTCCGTTGACTCCGGCTTTGTCCTGACGATTGAACGGCCTCTCGCCATCCCAATACTTTATTTGTCGTTGACTTGGGTGTGTACTGGTATGATTAGAGCCCTTGCTCGTGTGTGGCGTGCTCCGTTGACTCCGGTTTTGGCCTGTCGACTAAACGGGTGCTATTGTTTCATGCGGTCTTGGACGCTGGTTGTTCTGTATTCGCTTGACGACTAAACGATATCTTGTCTCTCTGCCCACATCCCTTTCCGTTGACTCCGGCTTTGTCCTGACGATTAAACGGATTTTCGCAATCCCGATCCTTTATTAGTCTACTGCTTGAGCCCTGCCTGTATTTCCGTCCTCGTTCGTTTTATGTGCCTCCTCCTGCTTCTTTAGATCGCTGATGTGCACTGTGCGTTGCTTCTTGCTTCTTTGGTGGCAAATTTTGCAGATTACGGGGGATACAAAATCGACTACCTGATATGGACCATCATATCTCGGCGCTAGTTTGGCCGCGAAGCCTTCCGCCGCTTTAGACAAATGGTGCACCTTGGCCCAGACGACCTCGCCGATTTGTGGATTCCACCGTCTCCTTCTGAGGTTGTAGTGCCTGGCTTGACCCTGTGCTGCCTTTTCCAAATTTCGTCGGACAATTTCGAAGATTTCCTTCAGTTTTTCGGCCTTCCCCTCTGGTGACTCTGTGTGCCTTCCTGTGCCCAGCGTTTCTCTGTCGTACAACGAGTTTGGCAGCCGCGGTTCTCTGCCCTGCGTTAGAAATGAAGGCGAGTATCCTGTGGACTCGGATATGCTTGAGTTAACAGCTAGCATTATCTCTGGCCACTTTTCGTCCCAGTTCCTTTGGTTTTGTCCGGCAAACTGTGCGATCATGGTTTTTACGGTTCGATTCGCGCGCTCGGTGGGATTTTCTTGAGGAGTGTATGGTGCTGTGAACTGTTGTTTTATTCCCATGTCGTGAAGAAACTTCTTAAATGCCCGACTGCAAACTGCACCCCGTTGTCTGTAATCACCACTTTTGGAACTCCAAATCGAGCGATTATCCGTTCTTTAAACGCCTTTTGCAGGGTTTCTGCTGTAGCAGTTCGTAATGGCACTAATTCTGTCCATTTTGAGAAACGGTCGATTAGAACCAATAACATTTGGTTACCGTGCTTCGATCTTGGCAGGGGTCCAACAAAATCCGCGCACACCGTTGCCCATGGTTCCTCAGGGACTTGTGTCAGCATCTTACCCGCCGCCTGACGCTGGTTTGGCTTAAATTTTAGGCACTCTTCGCATTTCCGAACGTATGCTCTCGCGTCCCTTTGCATTCCTGGCCAGTAGTATCTGGCAGCTAGACGGGCAATCGTTTTTCGGCTTCCTACATGGCCGGCGGCTGGGGCATCGTGATTTTCTTGCATGACCTTTTCCCTTAGCTCCTTGGGGACGCACAACTTCCATGCCACCACATCTTCGTTGCCGGCTCTGTGTGGGATCTGCCTGTACAGTGTTTCGCCATCGAACACATAGTCCGGGAATTTCTGCGGGTGTGTTTTTATCTTCTCGCGCATGTCCCTGATCCAGTTACATTCCGAACTTGGCACCAACTCTTTTGCTCTCCGTAGGGTTTCCGGCATCGGCTGTCTGGACAGCGCGTAGGCTACCACATTCAATTGACCCTTTCTGTACGCAACCTCGAAGTCGTATTGTTGTAACTCAAGGGCCCACCTGGCGATTCTTCCGGATGGGCTTTCAATGCTGTTCAGCCACTTTAGCGCCATGTGATCTGTTACCACCTTGAAGTGGTAGCCTTCCAGGTAGGGCCTTAGTTTTCTGATTGCCCATACAATGGCCAAACACTCTTTTCCGTTGTCGAGTAGTTTTTCTCGGCTCCGTTTAACGTCCGGCTGGAGTATGAGATAACTTTCTCTCCGTCTTCCGTGTTTTGTGTCAGGATCGCGCCTATGCCGTATTCGCTGGCGTCTGTTTGCAGGATGAATATTCTTCCAAAATCTGGACACGCTAATACTGGGTCAGACACCAGTCTCGCCTTCACCTCCTCGAATGCCTGCTGGTGGTCTTGCGTCCATACCCACTTTACGCCCTTGCGGAGTAGGTCTGTGAGCGGCTTAACGATGCGTGCGAAGTCTGGTACAAATCGTCGGTACCACGACGCAACCCCTAGGTACTGCCTTAGCTCACGGATGGTTGCAGGTGGTTCTAGGTGGGCTATGGCCGCGACCTTGTCTGGGTCTGTACCGATTCCTTGGCTTGTAACTCGATGTCCTAGGTACAGCAGCTCCTGCTTGAAGAACTGATACTTCTCGGGGTTTATTCTCAGGTTTGCCTCCTTCAGGCGGCGAAACACTTCTCTGAGATTGTCCTTGTGTTCTTGTTGAGTGCGTCCGATAAGGAGGAGACATCTCGGGTCCAATCACTTGGTCCAAGGCCCTTTGAAATGTTGCTGATGCCGAGTGTAATCCGAATGGCATCACTCTCCATTGGAAAAGCCCCTTACCTGGCACTGTGAACGCCGTGAACTTTCTACTTGCTTCTTCTAGAGGAATTTGCCAGTATCCATCCTTTAAATCCAGACTGCTGATATAGCGTGCTTCTCGTAATTGGTCCAGGATGTAGTTAATACGTGGCATTGGGTACGCGTGCTTCACCGATTTCGCGTTTATTTGTCGGAAGTCGACACATAATCTCCACTTGCCGGTTTTTTTCTTAACCATTACTATGGGCGAGCTATACGGGCTCTTCGAGTGTTCTATGAAACCCATTTCCAGAAGTTCATCCACCTTTGTATTGATCTCCCCTTGAACTTTAGGGTTCTTAGGGTAGTATCTTTGCTTTATAGGTTTGTCGTCCTTCATGGTGATCTGGTGCTCGGCCACATTCGAAGTTCCGCTCATTGTTTGGAATTCTGCCAGCTCTGCTTCTAGGAATTGCTCGATGTTTCCTTCCTCGCTGTCTTCATGAACAACTGCCACCGACAATTTTTCCTCCAGCCATCCGTTGTGTCTGTTCCTGGCCGGTATGCGGATTTCGTGACCTGCGCACTTTATCTCGGCTCCAACCTGTGTGAGAAAATTCCAGCCCAGCACCAGTGCGTCTACTACTCCTGGTAATATCAGCAGGCTCATGGTCAGTCGTTTGTTGCCGAATGCGACTTCTACCTCGAGCTGCGCGCTTATTCCGCTGCACCTTCCGTCTGCCAACCTAACTTGCCGTCTCGTCCGTGTAATCTTTCCTAGAGCAGCCAGATTGTCCGCCATCTCTTCGCTAATAAAGCTTGCTGTTGCCCCGGTGTCGATTGTGGCTTTGTACGAGTTTCCACCAATCGTCACCGCTGCGGACAACAGCTGCTCCTCTTCGATTAGCCTGCCAGTTAGATTGGAGAGGAATCCGCGTGCGACCCCTGCTCGCCTCTCTGCGGCTGGGATCGCTGACCATTTTCCGCTCTCTGACAGCATTCCATGCATCTCACTCCCACCTTTCCGCATATCCAGCAGAATAGCATTCGCTGGTTTCGGCAACCTCTTGCCCAATGCCCGTGTCCGCCACATTTGCGACATGCCTCCTGCGGGTTGGTTATGTATTCTTGGGCTTGGTTGCCTCCTGTTGTCGCGCTTTGTGGTCTCTGGGTAGTGTTTGGTGGTCTCCATAGAGTATTGGTATGCTGCCTTTGATATTTTGTGTTCTGCGTGTTTCGCGATGTTTCGGCTGGCCTGCCTTGCCTGCTGATATCCTCGCATCTTCTACATGTCACCGGAGGCGGGACTGTCGTCTTTGTCCTGCTGAACTTATTTTCCTGGGAGAACATTTCCCGCTCCTTTTCGAGCTCTTCGTATTCTGTGGCCAGGATCATGAGGGCTTCCAGGTCGTCGATCTTGTACGTTCTGAGGGAAATTCGTAGGTCAGGTGTGCTGTTCTCCCTTATGACCTCGAGTACTTTCCCCGGACTGTACCCGAGTGGCCTTATCATGGTCTGCATGTCCACCATGTAATCCTTGAATGGCTCTCTGAATCCCTGCTTCCGAGCTTTGACTTGATCCTCTAGTTTCGCCAAATATCCTCTGGGCAGGAAAAACGTTTGGAAACTCTCAATAAAGTCTTCCCACGTTTTCCAGTGCTGGTTGTTCGAGATAAACCACTTTAATGCTCTGCCTTGTAGTAGTTCTGGCATTGCTCGTGGTACCATGTCTAAGTCCAACCCGTAGGTGCTCGCGGACCATTCCACCTGTTCCAAGAATTCAAGAGGTTTCTCTGTGCCCGCGAATCTAAAAGACCATTCTCTGACCTGCTTCGCGACTTTAGCGTAGTCGGGCTCGCTAGGTCTTTGTGCCTTCGGGGCTGTCTTTCTGTCTTGAATTGAATCTCTTCGCTGGCCCTCTTGTTGCATCTCTTCAATGCTAAGGCCTGTCCATGCGTCTTCTCCCTCGGGGTTTGTTAATTTTAGACCTGGTTTTTCTGGGTACATAGCTTCTAGGGCGTGCCAGAGTTCTTTGAGTTCTGGGTTGTTTTCCGTCTCATTGTAGTATTCCACCAAGACTTTCCGCATGTCTTCAGTTCTACCCGTCAAGGAAATGCGTAGAATTTGTGCCACATTGGTGAAATCCTCTTTCTTGAGGCGGTAGATCCAACTTCTCCCCATTCTGGTGTTTTGTGTTTTTCTTACTGCCGGGACAATCACGTTTTTGGGCGCCAGATTTAACGAACTGTTTTTTATATTTTGCTCGCTACGACATTCGTGTGGCTAGCTCAGTAGAATTTGTGCGTTCGTCCCACCAAATTTATATTAAACGTGACCGCCCGGTTAACAGTAACAAAACTTCGTAATTCAGTTAAAGAGGCGTTTATTTACGGCTCTGGTTGACAATATTTGAATATATCTTGTGTGGGTGCTGCTCCTGCGTCGCCGCTCGATGATTCCTTGCTGCTGATGGTCCTAGTCGCTTCGAGTACTTTCGCTGCCGCTCATAGACGAGGGCGTGGAGTTGGACCGTTGGGCTTAGGGAAGCGTCACCGTTCTCAGACTAGGGTGAACAGGCACCACGCTCGCAAGACCTTCGTCCTGCCAGCCGCAGCCTGCTGTCCCTTGCTCTGTCCCGGCCGGTCCCGCTAGACGCTCACTCAGCTTCCTTTGACGCTCCGGTACTACGGCCGAATCACGTCAGCAGTCCCTATAGCCAGCGCCCAGAGAAAGACGAACGTTCCACCCTGGCCTTCCCTCCCGACTGTTGCGATCGTACCTGAGGCTTGGCTCTTGTTGCGGTCTCTGGCGGCTTGTCCACGTCGTCGTCCTGCGCGACTGGTTGTGGCGTTGTTCCACGTTGCTCCCTTGAGGCTCACTGCTCGTGTCGCTCACTCTGCTGTTGTTGACGTGCCGAGCTAAATCCGCCTATAACCGGCACAACTGATCGGTATTACGGCCGACGCAGCTAAACTGACCGGTATTACAGCCAACTTAGACGCACACGGTTAGAATAAATTGGTATTACAGCCAATGTAGCCGGCCTGGTTGGTATTACAGCCGGCACAGTTAGCCTGATCGGTATTACAGCCAATGCAGCTAAACTGACCGGTATTACAGCCAACTTCGTCGGACTAATCGGTATTACAGCCAATCTTGATGTTCTGTAGACTTGGCCGTGGATTGCCGTTCGAGGACGCAGCTACCTGTGTCTCAATTCGGTGACTTGCCCGATCCCGAACGTCTCGACGTAGCGATCTTGTTCACGGTTGGTTCTCACGGTGGTATATTCTTGACTTAGATTTTTACTAGACGATGTTCACTCGTAGTTTGATGCTCGATGACTGGTCCTGATTCCAGCGCTGGGCCCGTTTATATAGGCCTCCGGGTCCCGTTAATCCTCGTCCTCTCCTTTTCTTCTCTCCACTCCAAGGTCCAAAGTCCACGGTTTTACCGTTTGACCTTTCGCCCTCTGCACACGGCACCACACTGAAGTCCAAAGTGCAGCGCTGTACCGTTCCTTCCTTGCTCACTGTACGCCTGCGCTCTCTGGACTCTCGCTCTGACTAGTGCCATCTCGCTCTGGCGCCTCTCTCCGCTCCGTCTCTCCCAATCTCTCCAAACTCTCTTTGGGTTCGTACTCTGTACTTTCTCTCCTCGTACTCTCCAACTGCTTTCTCCAAACTCTATTTTCCTTCGTTGCCGTTACTACGCGAAGTAATTGCGTAAGTAGCAAATGGTAGGTTCTCCATGCAGTTGTTTTTGCCTTATTTTGTGAGGAGTTATTTAACTCCTCACAACATCTTCAAATATGATACGCCGGTAGTCCCACTTCAGCAGGGTGTGGTATGGCGCGTTAATGGAGTATTCAAACTCGCCCACATTATTGACCTAAAACGGATACAAAATACAATTGACAAGACCACCGAAGAAACATCAGTGGTCACCGACACCAGAGTTGCAGCGCTGATATGCCACTACCTGGAAACTGCTACCGAAGGCATTACAAGAATGACGTCGGCACACCGCGCGCCTCGGTCCATAGACTGGCTGGGGTCAGCCTGGAAATGGGTTGCCGGATCACCCGACGCATCGGATTGGAATACCATCCTCCAGTCTCAGGACAATGTAATGCAAAATAGTAATCAGCAGATACAAATAAACACGAGGTTGTTTGACTCCACGCACGAATCACTGCAGAAGCTTGACCTTATGATGGCAAGAGTGAACTCCATTGACGGAGAGGTCCATTCGGCCACAATTTTAATGCAGAAGGCAATGATACTGCTGAAGCAGGTCGATGAAATCACTCGAGCCTGTCAGCTAGCGAAGGCATCGGTAGTAAACTCAAATCTTTTGGATCACAAAGAAGTGGAAACCCTTCTGGCAGAAACTAGCAGCCTACCATACCAAAATGTGGCGGAGGCCGTGGAATTCGCGGAACCATCTATCCTAACTAACGGAACCTGCCTATTATACGTGCTGGCACTACCAAAAGTCGTGGACACTAAATACAAGCTGATGCCTCTTTACCCCACGATTACGGAGGGCAAACAAGTGGAGCTGGAATACAACAAGCTGGCGATGGACCCCCAGGAAACCTACGCAGTGTGCCAGGAAAAGAACTTAAGGAAACTGGACGAGGCCAGCTGTATTCCCAGGCTCCTAAAAGGAGGACACGCTTTCTGCGATCACCTGAGAAGCGATCAGGAGATTGTATAGAGTTGGTCGACGACGGTACCTTGTTCCTGACCAACTTCAACGGAACGGTGGTAACGAACTCAGGGAAACGCCATCTGCTGGGATCGTTTATAGTCCAGTACGATAACGAGACCGTACACATCGGGAACATGTCTTACAGCAGCTACTTGACAACACATGTGATGGCCATGCCGGCCGTACTAAGCAAAGTAACCGCAACTGGATACCAGCTTTCGCTAAAATATGTTCATGATTTTAGCCTGCAGAACTTAAGGAAGCTGTCAACAATATCTAACAATTTTCTATTCTCAAGCCTAACAGAAGCAGTGGTGATCCTCATTGTGGCCTTGCTGCTATACGTCGTATGGAAAAAAATAACCTCCACCAAAGGCATCCCAACGCATCGTAGCATCGTCGAACTGGAGGCGCACACCATCAGTGCGGCCCCCGCGAAGAGTTGCTGATCTGCGGGACGCAGATTTTCGAAGGGGGAAGAGTTAACAGTATAGGGCTAACCGCCCGACTCTACCGCCCCCCGCACCCAGTGCCACAGCAGCATTGCGACATACGCCGGCCAGGCACCGACACACCGCTCCCCCCGCACCCCGTGCCAACTCAGCACAGCAACATCCGCCGACCGGGCACCGATGGGAAGGACTTAACTTACATGTTGATAGACCTAGAGCTGGTAAAATTTTATATTTATGATAATTAGTGTTCTTCTTGAACAACTGGAAGGGATTTTGCTGGGGCAGACAGAACCAACATTAGCCTTTATTTTAGAATCAGTAATCCCTTGTTGCGATGTAGGGTTTATATTTGGGATAGGTGGATCCATTAGTTATAAAACAGCAGCGGACAAATCTGAATTCTAAGAAGTCCCTGGGTGCATACATTCCGCATTGAATGGTTTGGATTATTTTGAAATCGATTGCCGATCCAAACATGTTAGGGCTTAATTTTGTTATCGTCTTCTGCCCCCAAAAATACAAAGGTCAGTAAGCGGATATTTATTGCTTATTGTGCACTTATAAAGTATACTTTAGGCTTTCGACTTTATAGTTGGAGTTCGGAGCAATTGACTATAGTTAAATTGAACTTGTTTAGGTCAGTGGCCCACTGCATCGCCGCTGTTCACTAAGCTCTCCGAGCTTTCGCTCTCGTCCCTCTTGCGCTCCTTCGCTCGCCTGTCGCAACGTTCGCGCTCCGGAGTGCGAGCTTCGGGCTTCGGATCCGAACTGCTCGGACGGCCGCTGCCGATCTCCCGCTCTCGCTTTAGCGGAGTAAAGCGGGCGGGCGCGCGGCTTTAGGTTTAAGTACCAGTCTTATGTATGCAGCCGAATAAAACACATTGAATTACACCACGACCCACCGACTTCTTAATTTTCGTCTCCCTTTGCGTTTGCAAAAAAGATAAGTATTTTCCCACACTGCAGCAAGATCAATTTTTTCGTGTCAACTCCACGTCCGAGTTTTCGACTTCAACGGCAGTCGAGAAATTTATTTTCCTTCAACTCCAACAAACTTTCTATCCGTCTCCGCTTTGTGTGCGTACTCAAGGCATATGTGCATCCAGACATACTCATACACGCTTGTGTACATAGTGCAGTGCAATTCTGCCTCCGAGAAAAAAGAAATACGACGAAAAAAGGAATTGTGTGGTGGAAAATAAAATGGCATAACTAATATCAGCCACTCGGTGTGAACTAATTTCGGGAGTTTCCCTGTTCGCCAAACAGTACGCCGCTATAGAGATATTTTTTTGTCTTGTGTTTTTTTTTCTCTCCACATAATTTCATCTCTTCCGTCACTTCAAGTCCAAATTCTGGGAGGTGGAGGAAGTGGCCACACAGATAGTCCCCGAGTCTGGTTCCGTCTGTGAGCACAATTTTGTCCAGACTACAAGATGGGACAATCGTGGCAAATTCGTTGTAATGGTCCCCTTGCGCGATCCCGAGCATAATGGTTCCGAGCTCGCATCTTCACGGTCCTTTGCTCTGGCTCAATTTCTGCGTAACGAGCAGCGCCTAAAAAGAGATCCTCCCCTGAAGTCCCGGTATGACTCTGTGATCCAAGAATTACTCGATTTAGGTCGAGTAATAAGGCCGAGGTCCCTTTGACGAGCATTTCCACCACGTACTACCTTCTACATCACGCTGTTCTTAAGCCTGAGAGCACAACCACTAAAGTGCGGGAGGTTTTCAACGCCTCTAGCCCTTCCGCAAACGGGACCAGTCTGAATGACATACTTTACGCGGGCCCGGTTCAAATCCTGAAGTGGAGATATTTTAGGTTCATTTTTAACGCCCACATCGAGAAGATGTATCGGCAAATTTGGGTAGACCCTAAGCATACTCCCTTGCAGCGTATTCTATTCCGAAATTCCGATGGGGAAATCAGCGACTACGAGTTCAAGATAGTCACCTTTGGGGTCAATTGTATCTAGCGATCCGTGTCCTGCAACTGCTCGCCGACGACGAAAGAGTCGAGGTATCCGCAGGCGAGTCCGATTATCCCACAGTACATGTAGTACGCATTAACCGCCCCAGCGGCTGTGTTATTATTGTTGCTGATTTTTCCCTTCTCTATCTCCCGGGTACCTCACGCATGCACTGCGCTGCCGACGGCTTAACCGAGTGAACATTTCTCCCGAACCAAAGCCAAGGTTGTAATTCCACCGTTCCGGCACCGCTCAAAAATAATTATTTATCATTATAAGTATTATTTAAATATAAATATTATTAATTCATAATTTTAATTATTATTTAATTATAAATATTATTTAATTATTTGCGGCAAAGTAATTAATTTATTTAATTTATTAATTCATTTATTTTTGTTGCGTTTTTCCGGATTTTTTTTTTGCGATCAAAGATATATTCCAAACCAAAAAAATAAATAAATAACTTAATACAATTTAATTATTTGGCAACAATAACCAATAAAAAATTAAAATTAACAAAAAACAAGAAAGGAAAACTAACTTCGGGCGGAGCCGAAGTTGATATACCCTTGCAGAATATTCTGTAAATAATATTCTCCAAAATTATTCATATAATGCATTCTAAATACTCATAAAAATCCCAACTTCCTAACTTAAAAAACACCAAAGTTATGGCATTTTCAATCGTTCAGTTATATGCCAGCTATAGGATATAGTCGGCCGATCCCTATAAAATTTGGTAGGTCGGATTGATTGGCCAAATATAAAACTCATAGAAAATCCCAACTTCCTAACTTTATAAACACCAAAGTTATGGTATTTCCTATCGTTATATGGGAGCTATAGGATATAGTCGGCCGATCCTTATGAAATTTGGTAGGTCGAATTGATTGGCCAAATAAAAAAGCCATAGAAAATCCCAACTTCCTAACTTTACAAACACCAAAGTTATGGCATTTCCTATCGTTCAGTTATATGGCAGCTATAGGATATAGTCGGCCGATCCCGGCCGTTCCGACTTATATACTGCGTGCAAAGGAAAGAAGGGTGTGTGCAAAGTTTCAATTTGATATCTTTAAAACTGAGAGACTAGTTCGCGTAGAAACAGACAGACGGACAGAAAGACGGACAGACAGACGGACAGACGGACAGACGGACATGCTTATATCAACTCAGGAGGTGATCCTGATCAAGAATATATATACTTTATAGGGTCGGAGATGTCTCCTTCACTGCGTTGCACACTTTTGACCAAAATTATAATACCCTCTGCAAGGGTATAAAAAACAGAAGTCAACAAAGAAAATCGAGACTATCCCCGGTCCTCTGTCAAGGCTTTCTCGGTCGGTGTCCAAGATGGCTCAAACTGCGATAGACATCGCCGTCAAAAAGTTTATTGTCACAACAGACCGGGTTAGCCAATTTCAAGCGGATATTCATACTCCGAGCGCCGCTGAACCAGAACGACTTTCCCCTCGCATTTGCCAAGTCCATCGGGACCAAATCCGGGCCCTGTGGGAAAAGGTGGAGAAGAGCTATGAAAGTAGTTCCGATCTACCGTATGGCCACCTCGACAGTGCTTGAATCCGTCTATTCGAGGTGTTTGGCCAAGCTTTAGGACATAATAGACAAGGCCGCTTCCCAGCCACTCAGGCTTTCGTCAGTGTTCCAACACCCCCATCTACGGGTTGTCGTTTGCCACTAGTGGACACCGAATCTTTCGCTGGTGATTATCTTCGTTGGCCCACCTTTACTACAAATCATGTCTTACACCAGAACAAGTGGCGATGCGCACGCCATTGTTTCCAAAGCCCCGCTGACCAACGAAGGGTTTATCTCGGCGTGGCGAAGCCTCATCGACCGCTTCGAAAATCGGCGGTTATTAGTCAATAGCCAGTTAAAAATCCTCTTCAACATTCATTCCAGAGCCGCTCTAAAAGAGCTGAAAGGCACAATACAAAGTTGCCTGACAGCCTTAGAGATGTCTTCTATTCAAGTCGAGACTTGGGATTGTCTTCTGGTGTATATGGTTTCTTTAAAGCTTCCCAAAATCTCGCTTTCGATGTGGTAGCAATCCATTCACAACAAGGCTGAGACTCCAACATGGAATGAGTTAGACTCGTTCTTGACAGAGCGTCATCGCACTCTGGAGGCTATCGATGACATCAGGCCTAGCAGTTCAAGTCAGTTTCCGCGAAGGTCGACACCTGTGAACGTCCCAGAGCGTAGGCTTAATTCCTACGAGGCCGGAGTGACTCCAGCCCCAAGAGGGTGCATGTATTGATATTAATTTAGAATCCACAAGTTGTATTGGTGTTTAAATCAATCTGTTATTTTACATTCTTTTTTAAGGTCTGGATAAGGCAAAGTCTCATAGCCGCGCCGACCACGATTCGGCAGCAGAGTGGCGGCTATGTATATATTATTTATACGGCTATGCTCTTTTAAGCCTGAGCGCTCATACATAAGTTCGGTTGCGAGGTCCGCGCATGTGACAATATGCTGACACTTGCACTTTCTGTAAACGGGCCGAGGCATACCGATCGGTTCATATTACGGCCACTTTGGCTTGTGACCGGAGCTTTGATTATGTAAACACTGCAACAAAGTGTTACAGTGTGTACCCTTTAAGTAATCGTGGTACAGTGGGTAGTCAATATATGTACACACTACATCTCCCTCCTTTTGAAAAATAACGTAATAATATGAAGTTATTTTGATAATATTTTTTTTTTGTTTTTAAGTAATATATATATAAAAATAATTTTGTTTCTTATTTTTTTATTGTGTTTTTATTTATAAAATTATACTTTATAGCAACAAAGAACATGAAGTTACAAAAAATATTTGTATCTATGCATGGCCATACTAAATACAATTATGAAATAAAAATTTTTAATCTATCCTTATGAACTGTTTGCTTCTTATTTTTATTACTTGTTATTATAGTGTTATCCCTATCTCCTATTTCCGTTACTTTATACGGACCAGTAAAACCTTATCTCCTACTGATATATCAATATTTTTTACTTTTTGATCATATAGTTTTTATTTTTATTCTTATTTTCTTCTATCATAAATCTAGCTCTTTTATATGCTAATTTTAGTCTATATTTACTTTCCTTTGCATATTCATCTATATTATATATCGGTTCTATGTTATCTATATTATTAAATTGTTTTGGCAAATTGTTTGTTTTTACCAAATACTAACTCATATGGACAATAATTATGTGCCATTGAGGGGGTCGTGTTGAAACAAAAGACGAAATATTGAAGCCATCTGTTTTATCAACTGATATGTAAGATCGTATGTATTCATTAAAAGTTTTATGACTTCTTTCGATTGTCCTAAATGTCTGGTGGTGGTGTGCAGTAGATGTTATGTTTTCAATTTTCAAATATGTGCACAAGTCATTTATAATTGAATTCTTGTATTCTGTTCCCATGTCCGTAATGAACGTCTTCATTGGACCGTACTTCAGAATAAATAATTCAAAAATTGCTTTAGCATTCTTATTTATTATTTGCAACTGGTATGGCAACTAGATATTTTGTTAAGTCACATATTAGCGTGACTACATATTTATTGCCATTCTCTGATTTTGGTAGTGGACCAATAGTGTCTACTTTCACTCTGTCAAAAACATTTATAGGTGTATCTGTTATTGTTAACGGGGTCTTTGTATGCAATGTGATTTTTATATAAATCGCTAACATCAAATCTTGCGATTGGTTTCTTACCATGTTTAAGGAAACATATTTTTAATCTGCAAGGTCACTCCTTTACGTACTTCCTCATTGTTGATAACTTCGTATACGTTGGCCCTTGAAGCTTTTTCAATAGTTTGCTTAGGCAATTCTATTTCTTTATTTTCCGCCCGGAATTTTTGTCTACTTTGATATCTAGTAGTGACTTTCATTATATGTGCTGTAATATTTTGTAGCTCTTTGATGTTTATTCTTAATAATGCATAAGCTACATAATTGTCTTTTCCCTTTAAATATTCTACTGGAAACTCATAATCTTCTAATTCGAGCCTCATACGTGTCAGCTTGGAATTTGGATTGATCATCGAAAATAGATATATTAGAGGTCTGTGATCTGTTTTAACTATAAAATGTTTTCCATAAATATATGGTCGAAAATGTGATATTGCCCAATGAATTGCAGCTAATTCTTGCTCAGTAGTACACTTGTTAGTTTCTCCTTTTGTAAATGTTCTCGATGCATAGGCAATGGGAAGTTGGAGACAATCATGGTTTTTAGTTAAAACCGCTCCACAAGCTTGCTTACTTGCATCTGTGATTATACAGAATTTTTTGGTAAAATCTGGTTATCGACGTAAAGTAGGTTCCATAAGTTTTGTTTCTAAATATTGAAATCCATTTTGACATTCATCCGGCGAAGTTTTTAATAAAACGTCTATAATATAATAGTTACAAAATGCTACGAAACGTCTAGCGCTGTCCGCGTCATGCGGTACTGGTACATCATATTTCTTGTCGCCTGGAAGTATTACTTTATCAGTGCGTTTATTACCTAGAAAAGTCACCTCATGCATTAAAAGTGAACATTTTTCTGGATGTAACTTCAGGCTGTATTTTCTACATTTCTCAAAAACATCTGTTAAGTTTTTAAGCATATGTTTTTAGGAACAATTATTAAGTCGTCCATATAAAGGAATGCTTGAGAAGGTTCCAGTCCAGAGAATGCTCATCATTCTCTGAAATGAATTAGGAGGTATTTTTAATCCAAAAGGTAATCGCGTGAAGCGATACAAGCTGTTGCTCGTTTAAAAAGATGTTATATCTCTTGAGCTTTTTTTTAGTTCAATTTGATGTCATCCCGACATTAAGTCAAGACATGAAAAGTATTTTGCTCGACCTGGTTGATCCAAAACATCATCAATTCTAAGGAGTGGGAATTTATCAAATAGTAATTTTTTTATTAATTCATCATCATCATCATCACATGGTTCATCATCTTTTAATCTCAGTTTTTGCTTATAGAAATTATTTGTAGTTATTGATTCGGTTTCCAATCCGAATACATCGCTATATTGGGTGCAAGGGCTGGAATGCTGTGATTTGAACTGTGGAGGAAAGTTTTGTGAAAGTTGAGATAATACAGACTTTTCTTTATTTTGAAGATTGGTTTTGACTACATCATAGTTGAAAAGCGATTCATATGTTAAATTATCTGTACTGACTACTTGATCGGTATTTGTTGTGTTAAGAAATTTATTGAGGTAGGACTCAACGAGTCCTCTTTAAAAACTCGATCTCGGATTTGATCCGAGTTACTTCAGGGGTCCCACAAGGAAGCCACCTTGGCCCACTTCTTTTTACTTTGTTTATGAACGATCTCCCTCTAGTCTTGACAAAGTCACGTGTCCTTATGTACGCAGATGACGTTAAGTTATGCCTGCAATATAACGAAATTTCTAGCAGTTCCGACTTACAATCTGACCTAAATGCTTTTCAAACATGGTGTTGTGAAAATGTTTTGGATTTAAATAGCGCTAAGTGCAAAGTAATGACATTTTTTCGGGTGAACCCACAATACGCAGCGTATACGCTGGGTGGTTGCGCGTTGTCTAAAATTACGTCCTCCTCCTCCTTGACCCAAAACTTAAGTTTTGTGACCATATTACTTATATGGTAAATAAAGCCAGGGGAGTACTTGGATTTATAAAAATGTGGTCAAAGGAATTCGATGATTCCTATGTTACAAAGACTCTGTTCATTTCACTAGTCCGTCCAATCCTTGAGTACTGTTCAGCAGTTTGGAGTCCTCAGTATGGTGTACATATAGACCGGATAGAGTCTGTGCAAAATAACTTTTTATTATTTGCTCTACTGGGCCTTAACTGGAATGCAAGCCTTATTTTACCATCCTACTCTAGTAGACTTCTCCTAATTAATCTACCATCCTTAGTAAACCGTAAAACGATGCTTGGCACAACTTTTATCTATAAACTTATTTACGGGGATGTGGAGAGTCCCGAGTTACTGGGTCGCATAAGCTTCTCCGCGCCTAATAGAATTACCAGGAATTATGTTCCTCTTACATTAAATATTTGTAGATCTAACTTTAACTATACCACATTATTTCTACTACCGACTCTTTGCCAAGCTTAAAAGCATTAATTTTATCTTACTTAGCACAAAATTAGTATTAGTATTTAGTCTCGTACGTATTTCTAATCTTAGTCTGTCCGCTTCTACATTGTGCTTTTTAACTTTTCGCGATCTCGTTTTTACGCCTATAAGGCTCCGCGCGTAACAAGCACTGCTTGGTGTCGTAAGGGACACTTGTTTGCGCTGATCTTAGTGCATCAACGTCCGAATAGTAGCCGTATGAAAGCGTGTTTTGATGTTGCTATGGTATTTGCAATGTAAATACCATGCTGAATTTCTTGATTTGGAATAAATACACTGTCTTCTTTTGAATTAAGTTGAATTTTTCTAGTAACTTGGGATCTTGCTGGCAGAAGTATTGAGTTGTTGCCAGAACTGTGAGCTATTGGTACATGAAATGGAAATTTTAGGTTATTGGGTCTAATTATAAGCCAATCTTCAGATGGCTTGAAGTCTAATTGACAGTTGTATTTTTTAATAAAATCTATTCCTAAAATTCCATTACAATAGGGAATTGGGAGTTTCCCGATGTATTTTGGGCTACCCTGACATTATTTTGATTGTTGTTTTTGTTGTGGCCTCGATTCGAGTTACCACGGCCTCTATAGTTTTCTCTATAATGGCCTCGTGTTTCATTGTTAGTTTGGTTGTTGTTGTAGTTATTATGATAACCACGAAAGTTGCCCCTATAATTTCCGCGTCCGCGAGTTCAGCAACGCTGTGGATAATTCCTGTAGTATAGGACAGTGTTTGACTGTCCAGTTGCTTCTGTGCAACTATTTACAAATTTGGATATGGCTTCATTCATTGTATTGAAGGTACCAGCTTGCATGATAAGTTTTACCTTATCGATTGCGCAGTTTTTAGTGATTGCTTGAACTGCATGCTGAGTTGAATAACTTCTGGCTAACTCTAGGTTTAAACCATCAGTTATATACGCACCTTCTAAAGCTTTTGTCATTTGCTCAACCACTGCTGCATATTGGTTAGCAGTTTTATTGCGTTGCTGTAGATTCATCAGCTTATTAGTTAGCAGTTTTATTGCGTTTCTGTAGATTCATCAGCTTAGCTGACAATACTTCTACAGTTTCGCCTTTGACATTGCTTATTAATTGGGAAATGACTTCGGTTACTGTAGTTTCATTTCCTATTCCTATATCGTTCGATTGCGAACGTCGGCGAGTGCAGACGTGTTTTTCCTGTCTTCTTGTCGTCAACAAAAATTTAAATAAAAGCAGTGCAAACTTTAAACAACAACACACAGTGGGCGAAAAGACGCTTAGTGCGATGAACTTCTTACTTTTTGTGTAAATAAACAAGAAGAAAATCTGAAACATTATGTTATGAGTGAATTCGACACTCATACGGTGCTCCAACGTCAGCAAGACGAGCGTCGGCTCTCTCTGCAACGTAACAACGCCTACCATACAATCGTGTCAATGCAAGACAACGCGACCGCAAACTTAACAAAAACTAACCAACCACGATCAATAACCCCAAGCCCGAGTAATGAACTCAATCCAACATCGCTAGGCAGGGCGCGCTCTTGCTCTCCAGCGCTCTTGTTGGACAAAACCCCATACCCTCCCCTCATGCCAACCTGCTTAGCCACGGTCACCAGTACAGTGACGTCACTAGCAACTGCAACGGCAACTTCTACAACAACTACAATAGTATCGACTGTTCGCGCAATACCATCTACTGTAACAACGAAATCTGCCGTGCAAGCAAATAATGCAGCACCTTACAAAACAAAGTTCGGCCGTACAGACAGGTATGGATCGGTATATACAAATAAAACGTAAGCTCAGCCCGCAGAACTCCAGACTTGGTAATTCTGCTAAAATAACTCGCGGCACCTCAAAAAAATCTACAATAGAGAAGCCCATAGAAGCAAACAGATTTGCTATTTTGGCAGATAAATCCGATGATATACCTCCTGAATACATCGTAGGGGACAATAAAAAGCCTAAGCCGCCGCCGATTTGCATTCGAGAGAAAAATTCTAATGCCCTCGTAAACTCGATACTGAATCTAATCGGACCAGACAATTTCCACATCATTCCTTTAACAAAGGGAAATATTCACGAAACAAAAGTTCAGATTAATACGTAAGTAAACTACAAAATGTTGTCGAAGTACTTAAACGACAACAACAAAAACTTCTACACGTACCAATTAAAAAGCAGTAAAGGCCAGCAAGTAGTGCTTAAAGGTATTGAACCGGAAGTAACACCAGCTGAAGTTACAGGCGCACTGAAGGGGAAAGGTTTTAATGAAAAAAATGTTATTAACATTTTGAATACACCGCAGAATAACCGTAGAAGAGCCGCATAAAAGAAATGGGCCGGTGCAGTGTAACAATTGTCAGGAATATGGCCACACAAGGTCTTATTGCACGTTTCGTCCAGTATGCGTTGCTTGACCTTCATGACTCTCACAAATGCCCAAAAAATAAAGAGGATCTCAGCAGCAAAAAGTGTGGAAGCTGTGGAGGTAACCATACGGCTAAGTACAGGGGCTGTCCAGTCTACAAGGAACTGCAAAGTCGTACTCACCAAAGAGTGACCACAGCTCGCCAACATATAACACCTATGAAATCAACGCGTGATGTCTTCCCCCCTACAGCCGTGAAATCTTCAACTAACAATGAGTTCACCGACAAACCCGAAAGCTTTGCAAATGCTCTAAAAATGGGTCTGAAAAGTACCGCTCCCACCAAGCCACGATCATCAGTTTCCCCTCATCAACCAGGAGAACAGTCTACGAACAAAATTGAAACAATGATATGTAATCTTCAACAAAGTATGATGGATTTCATGTCATTCATGCAGACAACTATGCAAGATCTTAATCGTAACCAGAACGTTCTGATTGAGCTGCTTGTTGCTCAAAAACAGACTAAGTAATCAATGGCTCCACAACGTATATCACTGTGGAACGCCAACGGCGTCTCACAGCGCAAACTCGAGTTAACTCAATTCCTAAATAATAACCATATCGATGTAATGCTACTCGCAGAAACTCATCTTACAAATAAATACAATTTCCAAGTTCGAGACTACTTCTTCTATAACACGAATCACCCAGACGGAGGCACTGGGATTCTGATTAGAAATCGCATTAAGCACTGCTTCCACAATAGCTTCGCCACTAACTACATGCAAGCTACATCTATAGATGTACAGATGGATCACCGTTCTTTAAATCTTGCCGCCGTATACTGTCCTCCTCGGTTTACAATATCCGAATCCCAAATCATGGACTATTTCAACTCTCTGAGCGAACAATTTATAGTAGCAGGAGACTTTAATGCCAAGCATACGCACTGGAGATCTCGACTTGTTACTCCAAAGGGAAGGCTAGACGGTGTGTCACCTGGGACACCTACATATTGGCCAACAGATCCCAGAAAACTGCCAGACTTGATAGATTTTGCAGTCACAAAAAACATTCCACGCAACCTGATAAGCGCCAACTCCTTATCAGATCTGTCGTCTGATCACTCGCCTGTACTCCTTCAACTAAATCTACATCCAGTTGCGGTAGATAAACCATTCAGACTAACAACGAATAAAACCAATTGGCTTAAGTACAAAAAATATGTAAGTTCGCATATTGAGTTGAACCCACGTTTGAATGACGAAGCTGATATCAACTTATGCACAAACACTCTTGAATCCGTCTTGGTCGCAGCAGCTCGTATGTCAACTCCACAAACGCAAAAAACAGAGTACAATCATAGATACACGAACGTTGAAATAGAACAGCTTGTTCTAGCAAAGCGACGCTCACGGTGAGACTGGCAATCCACCATCTGCAAAACAAAGGTTGCATTACGTCATAAAGAAGAAAGGTCCCAAAAACATAGAGCAGTTATCCCCAACGAGCTCCAAGTTCCCACTTTGGAGAGGACACTCATCACTCAGTGCACCATTAGAATCTGCAATGCCAATAAGGACATCCACAGGCAACTGGGCGTGCAGCGACGGAGAAAGAGCCGACAGATATGCAGAACATCTTCAAAATGTATTTCAGCTCAATACAGCATCAAACGGGATCTCACTGCCAGCAACATCAGATATCGACACATCTACGTATGAACCAATTGTATTTAGACTACATGAGTTACTCAAAATCATAAATGAACAACTCAACCCAAAAAAATCTTTAGGATGCGACCTAATATCACCAAAAATGATTATTGAACTTCCTCTCTGTGCAGTTCGAGCTAGAGATGGAAAAAGTCGATAATCATAATGATACCAAAACCTGGCAAAGACCGCACAATTGCTTCATCATATAGACCAATTAGTTTACTAACGTGTCTATCAAAACTTTTCGAAAAATGCTCCTTGGCACATATTACCCCATATCTCAGAACACACAACCAAATCCCGACTCATCAATTCGGTTTTCGAGAAAAACATGGAACCATCGAGCAAGTCAGAAATCCGAAATGCATTCGAACAAAGGGAGTACTGCACTGCGATATTTCTGGACGTATCACAAGCTTTTGAGTAGCCGAGTATGGTTAGAAGGTTTAATGCACAAAATAACAGAAATGCTCCCAACCAACACTCACAAACTTCTGAAGTCATACCTTTACAACAGGAAATTCTCAGTAAGATGTAATGCTGCCATGTCAGATGATTACATCATCAGGGCCGGAGTTCCTCAAGGCAGCGTGTTAGGACCAACACTCTACCTTATCTACACCGCGGACATCCCAACGACTATGAGACTAACCACATCCACTTTTGCTGATGACACAGCGATCCTAAGCCGCTCGAGATGTCCCAAGCAAGCAACGGCGCAACTTGCTAAACACCTAGTGGCAGTGGAGAAATGGCTATCCGACTGGCGAATCAAAGTTAACGAACAAAAATGCAAACACGTAACGTTCACACTTAACAGGCAAGATTGCCCTCCACTTACTCTAAACAACACAGTGGTTCCGACAGCAAATGAAGTAACATATCTTGGCGTACACCTCGATAGACGTCTTACTTGGCGAAGCCACATTGAAGCCAAAAGAACACATTTAAAGCTCAAAGCTAACAGCCTCCACTGGCTTATCAATAGCCGCTCGCCCCTTAGCCTGGATTATAAGGTACTTTTATACAACACCGTTTTAAAACCAATCTGGATGTACGGCTCTCAGTTGTGGGGGAATGCCAGTAACAGCAGTGTGGATATAATGCAAAGAACTCAATCAAAAATTCTCAGAACCATCACCGGGGCACCAAGGAAGAGGTTCCCAGACCAGGAGGTAGGGAAGAGCAGTTGCAGTACTAACGCACGGAGATCCCGCAGGCCCACGTCGCGCATGCACTAAATGCGTTTGTGGCCGGCGGAGTCCAATGGCGGCAGCACAACGTAACGTGGACATGGCCCGTCGGCGACGAAGCAAAGGCCACGGAGGAAGCGGAGACCCCAGCACAGGACCCACCGAAATCGAATCCGCGGGACCCAAGGGTGCGCCGTGAAGACGGGTGAGTGCCGCCGACACCGGAGACTGGAGATGTCCTGGAGAAGGGGCCATTGATGTGGCCGACACCTGTGGGCAACCAGAGGCCCAAACTCCAGCGGCAGGTCTCTGCGCCGGAGGCACGCGGGCCAGTGGCCAGGCCCGCACTGGTGCGACGGAGGGCGGATCCTGCAGGACATCGCCAAGGAGGAGTGGCCAGCTGGCCTATTGGAGCAGCCGGTCGTCAAGAATGCCACTCGACGAGGAGGCCGACGGTACGTGATGGCAGAGGTAGGCTGGAGGAAATATCGCATCCGTTTGGCGGCCTCTGGCCAAGTTAGTGTTCGCCGGTTTAATTGTTAGCCGTAGGAAAAATAAAAATCTAAAAAAAAAACCATATCACACACGTAAGCACTGACACTGGGACTTAAAATGCGGACAGAACTAGCACAAACACTTAAAATAATAACACCATAAAAGCTGGGGAGTTTATATGGAAAAGCAGTTCATCTGAAAAACAAAAGCCAATCAGTTGAGTGACAATAACAAAATCGAAGGCACAAACTCACATGTACATTCAAGAATGAACGCGGGGGCCGATCGTGGCGGCAGTCAAACTTTTTCCCCAGATCCAAGGGCAAGTCAAGGGCAACGGGGGTGTTTAGGTCAGTGGCCCACTGCATCGGCGCTGTTCACTGAGCTCTCCGGGCTTTCGCGCTCGCCCCTCTTGCGCTCCCTCGCTCGCTTCTCGCAACGTCCGCGCTCCAGAGTGCGAGCTTCGGGTTTCGCATCCGAACTCCTCGGACGGCCGTTACCGATCTCCCGCTCCCGCTTCAACGGAGTAAAGCGGGTGGGAGCGCGGTTTTAGTTTTTAGTTTAGTTAGTCTCATGTATGCAGCTGAATAAAAGACACTGAAGTACACCACGACACCCCCGACTTCTTCACTTTCGTCTTACTCTGCGTTTGCGCCGTGGGAATTTTTTGTGCCTTCAATTCTTTTTTGTGGAAGGATCGCCCCCCAACAACACTTGGTCCTATTCGAGCCGGATAAGGATATCGTTCTGCCATTCGACCAGCAGCTCCTGTGATTTTTCCGCAAAAAAGATAAGTACGAGCATTTTCCGACTCCCTCTCGCTGCCGGTCTTTAGCAGTGGTTCGATCAGTTTTCCCGACACAACGGCAGTCGAGAAATTTAACATTCCTTCAATTCCAAAAATTTTCTATCCGTCTCCGCTTTGTGTGCGTCGCCATACTCCTTGCCGTTTTCCTTTTCGTTCCCCGTTGTACATCAACTTGCCAACGGTCAAGGCATATGTGCATCCAGACATACACAAACACGCGCGTGACAACTTGTGTACATAGTGCAGTGCAATTTTGCCTCCAAAAAAATACGACAAAAAGTGAAATTGTGTGGTGGAAAATAAAAAGGCATAACTAATATCAGCCACTCGGTGTGAAGTAATTTCGGGAGTTTCCCTGTTGTTTTTTCCCTCTACATATAATTTCATCTGTTCCGTCACTTCATATACAGTCCACTCCACGACGTCCTACTGTACCGATATACACATATCCATAAACGCATGCATGCACATATCTACATAAATATATTTTCTGCCTCCACATACAGGAACTTAAAATTAAATAAATTCAAATCCATACGGGTGCGTCCGTGATTGTTTTTTTTTTCCAAATTGCCGCAATTAACCGCCCCGATGGCTGTGTTATTATTGTTGCTAATTTTTTTCCCTTCTCTCTCTCTCCCGCGTCCCTTACGCATGCACTGCGCTGCTGATGGCATAACCCAGTGAACATTTCTCCCGAACCAAAGCCAAGGTTTTTAGATATAATTATTATTTAATTATAATTACTATTTAATTATAAATATTATTTAATTATTTGCGGCAAAGTAATTAATTTATTTAATCGATTAATTATTTTTTTATTGAGTTTTTCCGAATTTTTTTTTGCGATCAAAGATATTTTCCAAACCCAAATAAAATAAATAAATAAATAACTAAATACAATAAAATTATTTGACAACAATAACTAAGGTAAAAAATAAAATAAAAAAAAACAACAGAAGTCAACAAAGAGAGTAACGAGATATACAAATAGATAAACAAGATATATAATCAATACAGTTTCATCGATTTCAAAATATTTTCTTCCGATTCTTCTCGTTGTTTATGGCACTGTGCTTTCTATTCCGCACAAATTAACAGTGTGACTGTTCTCCGTGTTTTTTTCTTTTCCGTGGGTTCATTTACCACGGCGACCAACTCGTTGGCGACTCAGATCGCGCCGAGAGCTTAACGGTGAATATCCTCACGTTCTAAACGAAACGCCCCTTGCTCAGGTCAGTCGACAAGAGCTGATCCGCAAAGTTCGAGTCCGGGAATGCCCACGGGAGACGACAAGAAACCGAGGTCGATCCCATCTATCCGTTTGGACAGGTCCCAATCCGAGTCTCCGCGGCCGTCTCAATTAACACCAAAGGCCATTCCAAGGGCAAAAAGCGACCAGTCCGTCGAGACTATCTCCGGTCCCCCGTCAAGGCTTTCTCGGTCGGTGTCCAAGATGGCTCAAACTACGACCGGGTTAGCCAATTTCAAGCGGATATTCATCCTACGAGCGCCGCTGAACCAGAACGACTTTCCCCTGGCATGTGCCAAGTCCAACGGGACCTAATCCTGGCCTTGTGGGAAAAGGTGGAGAAGAGCTATGAAAGTTGCTCCGATCTACTGTCCGCATCCACCGACAGTACGGCCACCTCGACAGTGCTTGAATCCAAGTACAGTTACTGCTACTCCATATATTCGAGATGCTTCATGACATAATAGACAAGGCCGCCTCCCAGCCCATTCAGGCTGCTGTCAGTGTTCCAACACCGCCGTCTACGGGCTGTCATTTGCCACCATTGGACACCGAAGTTTTCGCTGGTAATTACCTGCGTTGGCCCACCTTCAGAGATCTTTTTACCGCGAAATACATACACAACTCGCGTCTTACACCGGTAGAGAAGTTGTTCCACCTATTGTCCAAAACAAGTGGCGATGCGCACGCCATTGTTTCCAAAGCCCCGCTGACCAACGAAGGGTTTATCTCCGCGTGGCGAAGCCTCACCGACCGCTTCGAAAATCGGCGGTTATTAATCAATAGCCAGTTAAAAATCCTCTTCAACATTCAGGCAGTACCCCAAGAGTCCGGAGCCGCTCTGAAGGAGCTGCAAGGCACAATCCAAAGTTGCCTGACAGCCTTAGAGATGTCCTCTATTCAAGTCGAGACTTGACTCCTGGTGTACATGGTTTCTTTAAAGCTTCCCAAAATCACGCTTTCGATGTGGGAGCAATCCATTCACAACAAGGCTGAGATTCCAACCCGGAATGAGTTAGACTCGTTCTTGACAGAGCGTCATCGCACTCTGGAGGCTATCGATGATATTAGGCCTAGCAGTTCGTGTCAGTTTCCGCCAAGGTCGACACCTGCGAGCGCCCCAGCGCGTAGGCTTAATTCCTACGAGGCCAGAGTGACTCCAGCCCCAAGAGGGTGCGATCTCTGCTCCAGAGAATCATCCTGTTCGCTTATGTCCGCGCTTCCTTGAGATGGATGTAAATGGTCGCTCCGACTACATTAAGAAAAAGCAGCTTCGCCTGAACTGTTTTGCACGAGGGCACCTGCAACGGGATTGCACTAGCTGCTTCATCACACCCTCCTGCACCGCGGTAATCCATTCGCGGCCGCTCCAAGTCCGTCTGCGCCATCCAGGTCTCGACCCGCGCCTACTACAAGAGGCACGAGCCCCTCAGAGGATCATTCTGATGTGCAAGTGTGCTTCGCTTCCGGCTCAAGAGCCGTCTTACTGGGCACAGCCCTCATTAACATTTGCCATTTAGGGTGCAATTTCCAGGCGCGAGCCCTGATCGACTCTGGCTCCGAGGCAACCTTTATTACGGAGAGACTTTTCAACCTCGTAAACTTCCATTCCAGACTATCCAGGCCCAAGTCGCTGGTCTTAATCAAACCGTTGCCGCTCAGTCCATGAAACTCTGTCATTTTTCTATTCGATCGCCTTCCAGACCCTGGTTGCATTTAGAAACTTCAGCTTACGTTCTTCCGCAGCTGGCCGGGAATCTGCCTTCGTATCTTTTTAAGGGAATTCCTGACATCCCCCTTGCGGATCCCAAGTTTTTCGAGCGTTCCCAAATCGATGTCTTGATAGGATCCGACATTCCTCCGTCCATCCTCCGCAGCAACGCCAGGGCTAACATTTGCGGTTCACTTCTCGGCCAGGAAACCATTTTTGGATGGGTGTTGACAGGCCCCATATCTCCAGCGGCCCCCGCAATTTGTCCGCCTTCTCCACTCGAGTTACCAGCTGACTCGACGACTCGTTGGATCATCTCCTTAACAAATTCTGGGAGGTGGAGGAAGTGCCCACACAGATAGTCCCCGAGTCTGATTCCGTCTGTGAACACAATTTTATCCAGACTACAAGAAGTGACAGTCGTGGCATGCTCCCCTTGCGCGATTTCGAGCATAGTGGTTCTGAGCTCGCATCTTCACGATCCTTTGCATCGTGCATCCTTTGCATCGAGCACCGCCTAAAAAGAGATCCTCACCTGAAGGCCCGGTATGACTCTGTAATCCAAGAATACCTCGACTTAGGTCACATGGCTGAGGTCCCTTTGACGAGCAGTTCCGAGCATAGTGGTTCCGAGCTCGCATTTTCACGATCCTTTGCTTTGGCTCAATTTCTGCGTAACGAGCATCGCCTAAAAAGAGATCCTCACCTGAAGGCCCGGTTTGACTCTGTAATTCAAGAATACCTCGACTTAGGTCACATGGCCGAGGTCCATTTAACGAGCAGTTCCGCCACGTACTACCTTCCACATCACGCTGTTCTTAAGCCCGAGAGCACAACCACTAAAGTGCGGGTGGTTTTCAACGCCTCTAGCCCTTCCGCAAACGGGACCAGTCTGAATGACATACTTTACGCGGGCCCGGTCTTACAATCCGACCTCACGATTCAAATCCTAAAGTGGCGATACTTTAGGTTCGTTTTCAACGCCGACATCGAGAAGATGTATCGGCAAATTTGGGTAGACCCCCAGTATACTCCCTTGCAGCGTATTCTATTCCGCAATTCCGATGGGGAAATCAGCGACTACGAGTTGAAGACAGTCACCTTCGGGGTCAATTGTGCCCCGTTCCTAGCGATCCGTGTCCTGCAACAGCTCGCCGACGAAGAAGAGTCGAGGTATCCGCAGGCGAGTCGGATTATCCGACAGTACATGTACGTCGAAGACGTACTCGCGGGGGTAGACTCCAAAACCGAAGCGCAAGCGGCTATCCGCGAGCTCCAGGGGGCCCTGGATTCAGCAGGATTCCCCCTTAGAAAATGGACATCTGATAGCAAGGCGATTTCGGCCAACATCCAGAGTGACCATCTCCTTCGCGCGGACTTCCTTGAAATCGACGCAGAGAGCACGGCTAAAACTCTCGGAGTGCGGTGGAAGGCGACGTCTTACAAGTTTTTCTTCATTCCGCCCGAATTGACCTTGGGTTCAACGTTCACAAAGCGTCAAGTCCTATCCCAAATCGCCAAACTATTTGATCCAGCGGGTTGGCTCGGCCCCTTCATAGTCCGGGCAAAGATGTTCATTCAGGACATTTGGCTCCAAAATCTAAATGGGACGAGGCCCTCCCTCAAGATTTTTGCCAAAGATGGGTTGACTTCCTGGAAAATTACTCCGCTCTTGATCAGATCCACATTCCCCGATGGGTCGCTTTCCGACCACATTTGAAAATTGAGCATCATTGAGATTGGCTGCTTAAACCAAAAACGGCCAGTGCCAGCATCCAGCCTTGTCCAAAACCTGAACCCGTTCATTGATTCGCAAGGGCTCATGAGAGCATGCGGCCCAGTCACGGCCCCCGAACTTCTCCAGTATGATGAACGGCATCCTGTCATCCTTCCATACGACTGCCATCTGTCTCGACTCCTCGTCCATTTTACGCATCGCATAACGCTGCACGGTGACAATCAGCTGTTGATCCGTTCCAAGTCCTGGATCCCGAGGGTGAGGAATTTGGTCAAGTCCGTCATCTATTCATGCAAGGTCTCCATCATCCACAAAAAGAGGTTGCAAACGCTACTGATGGGAGACTTACCCAAAGAACGAACGTCCTTCTCGCGCCTTTTCACATATACCGGTGTGGACTATGCCGATCCCTTCGACATCAAAAACTACACGGGACGAGCCTGACTCATTACGAAAGGGTATGTGCTGGTGTTCGTGTGCTTCGCCACTAAGGACATCCATTTAGAGCCTACTTCCGACCTTACGACTGAGAAGTTTATCGCCTCCTTCGCCCGTTTCGTGTTCCGAAGAGGATGCCCCCGTCAAGTTCAGTCGGACAATGGGAAGACCTTTGTGGGTGCGGCTGCACTTCTCTCCCGCGAGTTTCTCCAAGCTCTCAAGGAAGCTGTGACAGGTGCCTATAGTCACCAGCAGCTGCTCTGGCAATTTATTCCTCCGGGAGCACCCCACATGGGGGGCTTGTGGGATGCAGGTGTTAAGAGCTTCAAGATCCTGTTCTACAAGTCTACGGCGACGCGAAAATATACGTTCGAAGAGCTTTCCAGCATGCCTGAATTCGCGTCCGCTCGCGCCGATGTCCGAAGACCCCACTGACCTGTTGTTCTTGTTGGAAGGCCCCTCCTCGCCATGGTCAAACCCGAGATAAAGGGGGACACCACATCTATTATAAACCGCTGTCAACACCTGCAGGCTCTTCATCAACAATTTCGTCTGCGATGGAAGGAGGAGTACCTCAGGGAACTCCATAAGCGGAATAAGTGGCGAACCCCTACAAGAAATCTCCGTGCCGGGGACATGGTGGTAGTCAAGGAAGACAACCCTCCGTCCAATGAGTGGCGACTAGGCAGAATCGACGCGGTGTTTCCAGGATCCGATGACCATGTTCGTGTGGTCGACATCCGCACTGCACGGGGACTCATTAAGCGTCCCATAGCGAAGGTCGTCCTTCTTCCAATGGAAGAGTCTGCCTGCCCGCAATAACCAGTCGACCCGTCACTCCGGTGTTTCAATTCATCACTCCGATTCGTAGCATCAAATAAAAGTTCCAACCCGTAGTTCCAATTTGCAGTTCTTATCACTACTGATCCAAATTTTTTTATTTTTGTCGTATTCCGCCAATCAGATCTCACACGACGTCCGCGCAGCGCCATCGCATTGGAACACAGAAGAACTCGAGGTATGCAATCCTACCGTTGCCGGGATCCATCCACTTCGGAAGTGTCGTCGGTTCCTCCGTCTGAGTGCCGAGAAGAGGCTCCGGGCTGTCCTTGCCAACCGGTACTGCCACCGCTGTTTGGCCCACGGCATTCTTCAGCCGCTCCTCGGCCCTCGTCCGCCACCCCGCGGCACGCATCCGCGGCAATTTTCTGCTACTCGTCGGGGTGCCACGAAGCCGTCCCTCCTACAGCCGCACAGCGACAACCTCCTACCGACGGCTAAGGTGCGTTTAGAGACCGGGAGTCGAGTCTTCGACACTGCTGCGCTCATCGACCCGTGTACGCCAATGAGTTGCATCGACGCATCGCTAGCGTCGAGTTTCCGCTTTCCGATCACCAACGTGGGAGGCGAACAGATCTGTTTGGCAACCGTGGGGTCCAGAATCGACAGCGTTGTCCGGCTCGACGCAATTTTTAAAATAGAGCCTCACGTGCGCATCCGCACTCCAATCCGGGAGCTGAGCGACGCAGTAAGGACCCACTTCCAGGACATTACGCTGGCTGATGAGCGGTTCTATCTCCCCGCGACGATTTCCATCATCCTGGGCGCGGATATGTATCAGAGTGTGATGCGGCCGGGCTTCCTGAAAATTCAGGATGGACTGCCAGTAGCCCAGAGCACCGTGTTTGGGTGGGCCTGCCACCAGCCGTGAGAAGAGCAACCAGGCTATGTTGCAACCCGAGTAGTTGCAAGGGGGGCGGAATGTTTAGGTCAGTGGCCCACTGCATCGGCGCTGTTCACTGAGCTCTCCGAGCTTTCGCGCTCGCCCCTCTTGCGCTCCCTCGCTCGCTTCTCGCAACGTCCGCGCTCCAGAGTGCGAGGTTCGGGTTTCGCATCCGAACTCCTCGGACGGCCGTTGCCGATCTCCCGCTCCCGCTTCAAAGGAGTAAAGCGGGTGGGAGCGCGGTTTTAGATTTTAGTTCAGTTAGTCTCATGTATGCAGCTGAATAAAAGACACAGAAGTACACCACGACGCCCCCGACTTCTTCACTTTCGTCTTACTCTGCGTTTGCTCCTTGGGAATTTTATGTGAGTTCAATTTTTTTTTTGTGGAAGGATCGCCCCCCTACAACAGGGGGGCTTTAAAGAAAAAGCAGGATAAGAGAAAGGGGAAATGGGAAATTAAAGAAAAAACTTACCGGCAGAAAATTTCTCCTCGTCATCACGTGCTAGAGGGATGGGGGCGCTTCGATTAATGAGCGGTCGATTGGCACTGGACGATAGTGTCGATCGATGGACACAGAAAACCGGAGATGTCGGCACAGGAAGGGTCACGCTAAGAAATATCGCCACTACCGGATGGCAACGCTGCACTAATTCAAATCATCGAGATCAGCTAAAAAACCGATCGGGAAAGCGGTAGTGTGACGAGTATGGTGCCGTGCGCAAAACCGAAAAAGGAGAAGCCGAGAATTAACGGGATACGCCGGCCTATATAAGCGGGCCGAGCGCAGGAAGCGGGATCAGTCGATCACAAGGAGTCATCGAGCATCAAACCGCGAGTGAACAACGTCTAGTAAAAGCCAACGTCAGGAGTATACAACCGTGAGAACCAGCCGGGAACAAGATCGCTACGTCGAGACGTTAGGGGCCGAGCAAGTCACCGTATTGAGACACAGGTGGCTGAGTCCTGGAAAGGCAACACACGACCAAGTCTGCAGAATATCAAGATTGGCTGTAATACCAATTAGTCCGACTAAGTTGGCTGTAATACCGGTCAGTTTAGCTGCATTGGATGTAATACCGATCAGGCTAGCTGTGCCGGCTGTAATAACAACCAGTCCGGCTACATTGGCTGTAATACCGATTTGTCTAACTGTGGGCGACTAAGTTGGCTGTAATACCAACCAGTCCGGCTACATTGGCTGTAATACTGATTTGTCTAACTGTGGGCGACTAAATTGGCTGTAATACCGACTGGCCCGGCTACATCGGCTGTAATATCGATTAGTCCAGCTGTGTCGGCCATAGTACCGATCAGTTGTGCCGGTTATAGGCAGATTTAGCTCGGCACGTCAATACCAGCAGAATGAGCAGCAAGAGCAGCGGGCATCAAGGGAGCAACGTGGAACAACACCGCAGATAGTCGCGCAGGACGACGATGTGGATAAGCAGCCAGAGACCGCGCCAAGAGCCAAGCCTCAGGTACGATCGCAACAGTCGGGAAGGAAGACCGCGTCTAGCGGGACCGGCCGGGACAGAGCAAGGGACAGGAGGCTACGGTTTGCAGGACGAAGACCGTCCCTGCTCCATGACGCTGAAGTGCGGCCTGCCTCCTTTCTGCTGCTCGGGTAATTCGGGTACTCATGCTGACTTCTTGATTTGGTTTGCCCGTTCCCTTGCAATTCCCTTTACCATGAAGCCTCGGTTTTGGGGATTCCTTTTGTGCCGTACTGTTATGTCCATATGTCTTCTCGCCGCCACTTTCCTCCGATGCCTAGGTCTTCTCTCGTTTTGGCTCGGTCTCTTCGGTTAATTTTTGGTGGCCGTCGCTGACGCGTGTTCTTCCTAGCTTTACGGATACGGTACCGTCTCTCCCCTATCCTCGGTGACATGTCTTCTGTCGTTGCTCTCCACATGTTTTCCTTGTGATCGTTTCGCAGGTCCGGTGAATGCTTTCGTTGATAGAGTCACTTTTTATTGGTTGTATGCTCCGTTGACTCCGGTCTTTGGCCTGACGTAGAAACGGTTGCCTCTGCCCCATCTAGTTCGGGATCTGTCTAGTCTTCGTTTGCAAGATCGTCCTTCTTGTCTGTCCAACTCCCTCTTCCGTTGACTCCGGCTTTGTCCTGGCGATTAAACGGATTCTCGCAATCCCGATCATTTATTCGTCGTTGACTTAGGTGTGTGCTGGCCTGATCAGAGTCCTTGCTCGTTTGTGGCGTGCTCCGTTGACTCCGGTTTTAGCCTGCCGATTAAACGGTTGCTACTGTCCCATGCGGTTTTTGATACTGGTAGTTCTGCACTCGCTTGACGATTAGATGTATCTCCATCCTTGTTCGCTTCGTGTGCCTTCTCCTGCTGCTTTAGGCCGCTGATGTGCACTGTGCGTTCCTTCTTGCTTCTTTGGTTGCGAATTTTGCAGATTACTGGGGATACAAAATCGACAACCTGATATGGACCATCATATCTCGGCGCTAGTTTGGCCGTGAAGCCTTCTACCGCTTTAGACAAATGGTGCTCCTTGGCCCAGACGACATCGCCGATTCGTGGATTCCACTGTCTCCTTCTGAGGTTGTAGTGCCTGGCTTGATCCTGCGCTGCCTTTTCTAAATTTCGTCGGACAACTTCGAAGATTTCTATCAGTTTTTCGGCATTTCCCTCTGGTGACTCTGTCTGCCTTCCCGTGCCCAGCGTTTCTCTGTCGTACAACGAGTTTGGCAGCCTCGGTTCTCGGCCGTGCGTTAGAAAGGAAGGCGAGTATCCTGTGGAATCGGATACGCTTGAGTTAACTGCTAGCATTATCTCTGGCCACTTTTCGTCCCAGTTCCTTTGGTTTAGTCCGGCAAACTGTGCGATCATGGTTCGGTTCACGCGCTGGGTGGGATTTTCTTGAGGAGTGTATGGTGCCGTTAACTGTTGTTTTATTCCCATGTCATGAAAAAACTTCTTAAATGCCCGACTAGCAAACTGCACCCCGTTGTCCTTAATCACCACTTTTGGAACTCCGAATCGAGCGATTATTCGTTCATGTATATATATGACCTCATGTATGTGCATATACCTCAGCGCTCCGCTGCCGCTGTTGGCAGCGCCGCTACGAGACTTAGACCATATTAGCTCCTAAGTAAATTAAGATAAACAAGAAACTCTTATGAGCTCTGTAACGACCTGTTTCTTTATTTCTGCTCGCTACGTAAACGTGCGGCTAGCTCAGAGAGGGTGTGAGTTCGTTCCACCAAATTTATATTGAGTGACCGCCCGTGATCAAAGGATAACGCCAGAAGCTTCTGCGTCGCTCCTGGCTTACCGCTGTGTTGCTTCGGCTTGCTGCTCCGGGTGACGGAGATCGGACCGACTCCACCAAAACCCTGGATGTTATGCGAGCTTCCCTACCGGGGCCGGCAAGATGTATCGCCTAGCAGGTGAACCGAAGTTACGCCTTATCGCCTAGCCACCTTTATCGCCTGTCTTCCGGAGTTCAGCCTGGACTTTGTCGGCAAGGTGTATCGCCTAGCAGGTAGAACAGAGTTCTCCCTTATCGCCTAGCCACCTTTATCGCCTGACACCGCGCAAGGACTCCCTAAGCTTGACTTTACCACGACCTAGCACCGTTGGATCTCAGCGTTGTAGCCTCAGCCTTGTAGACTTGACGTCGTTCGGCGTCTCGACTTTGCGATCTTGATCCATGGGCACTTCGGTTTCGATGTTTACTTACTCCGCGTTCACGCACTCGCTCTGATTCTCGCACTCGTACTGTCCCGAGCGGCGCTTGCGCCGTCCTTTTTATAGGCGCTGTAGGTGCCGTTATTTCCCTCGGGTCCAAGGTCCACTGAGGTACCGTTAATTCACCGTGTGTCCTCTTTGTGCGGGTCCGAAGTCCGCCAATTAACCGTATGACCCCGTTGCCCTTGCCGGGCGCGGGTCCAAGGTCCATCGAGGTACCGTTAATTCACGGTGTGTCCTCTTTGTGCGGGTCCGAAGTCCGCCAATTCACCGTATGACCTCATTGCCCTTGCCATATGAGGGTCCAAGGTCCGAATGTTTCCCGTTTGACCTGGATGCCCTTCATTTCTCCGGTTTTCTCGCCTCCTCCGCTGTTGCTAGGGCGATCTCCTGCATCGAGATTTGTGGGGAGTTTATGACTCCTCACATTTCCCCCTTCCTTCGGAAACGTAATGAAAGTGGTGACTTTCCCCGCCCTTTATGTTTAGACTACTCGAATTCCCCGCCTGACTTGCGTGTTAGATGTTCCCCTGACAGTTCACGGAAAGACTTAACCTTTCCCCAGACTGTTCTCCTAAAAGACTTTACCCGTACAGCTCCTTGAAAGACTATTTCCCCAGACAGTTCCCCGTTCCCCAGACAGTTCCCAGTTCCCCAGATAGTTTCCAGTTCCCATTTCCCAGACAGTTCCCAGTTCTCAAGACAGCTCCCAGTTCCCCTGCGTGGAATTCGAATTTTCCAGCCCAGACCTTTCCCCAAACTAAAAGTCACCGTTTCGCTTTCCCTCGGTCCGGCAACTCCCTGGAATCACACCACGATCGTGTTTATCGATTGTGGGTTCCAGTGTTGCCATCGTTGTTGCCTCTTCGTTGTCTTAAGTTGCCATTTGAATTCTTGAACATAGAAATAACCAATTTTGTCAACCCATCGATCGCAACTATCGGTCGACCGCCTATCTCGGCGCCCCCATCCCTATTGCCTATGTCCGGCAACCCATTTCTCCCAAATGTAAATAAACAAACCAATTTGTGTATAAAAAAAAATCTTTAAAGGCTTTTATTGTACCCTCAGGACTCTCACCACTCCTTGTGCCACCCGGATGCGGTAGCGGACGCCGTCTACCACCAGCAGCTTGGCCCAGCGGCTGCTACGGGCTCTCTTCCGCTGCCTGTTGGCCTCGGCTGCCACCCTGGGCGGCCACCCTCCCTCGGCAATCTCTTCCCAGCGGCTGCTGTCCGCCGAAGTTTTTCGGCTCATCGACGGCCTTGCTGGTGGCGACCGCGGCTCCGGGCACGATGTCATCCTGGCGACTTTGGGCGGCCGTGCGGCTGGCCCTTCTGCGGACGGCCACACCCAGGGTCCCTTCTTCAGACCCTCCGGGTCCCCACCGAGCCGTTTGGCTGGCAAAGGCGATGGCGTTAGCACCCACGGCGGCGGTGGAGGCGGCGGTGTCTCCGCTCCGTGCCGTGGTGCCTGGAATGGCCGTGGTGCCTATGGCGGGGACGGTGGTGGCGGTGGCGGTGTTGCAGCCCGGCGCGGCGACGGTGGTGGCGGTGGCGGTGCTGATGCCCGGGGCGGCGACGATGGTGGCGGTGGTGCGGCCCGAGACGGCGACGGTGGTGGCGTTGGCGGTGCTGCTCCCTGGGGCGGCGACGGTGGTGGCGGTGGCGGTGCTGCGGCCCGGGGCGGCGACGGTGGTGGCGGCGTTGATCGGGGCGGCGACGGCAGTGGTGGCGGTTGCGACAGCGGTGGCGAAGGCGGTGGAGGCGCTTGCAGCGGCGGCTGCTCCGGAGGGCCTGGCCGGGCCCATAACGCTGCCTCTTCGGCCTCAGCCTCGTCCAGCCGCTTCTGCCACTCCTTGGCTGCTGCGGCTGCCCGTGCCACCGCCCGCTGCGCGAACACTCGCCGCACCACCTCTGCCCGGGCTGCGAGTATACGCACTGCCTCCTCCGGGCGGCCCGATGGCGCTGCGTCGCCCAACCGGATCCGCCCGAATCCGGCTGCGGCCCTCCTTATACGGCGGAATGCCATCCGGGCCTTTGCCGCCAGACGGGGCTCGTCCTCCTCGTCCGAGGAGATCTCCGGACTCACCGTCTCCGTCCCGGTGTCCTCCTGGGCTTCCTCCTCCTCCTCCTCGGACGAGGACAGGCTGATGGTCGGCACCTCAGCCTCCTGCCCTGCCGACCGGACGCCGGCCTCCTCCTCCTCCTCTAGCTCCACGTCGGTGATCCGACCTTCGTCCTCCGTTTCTGGGTTCGTCGACGGGGACCGCGACACCAGGGGGGACGCCAGCAGCTGGAGTACGGAACCTGAGTCCCGCCTCCATCTCGCCGCTGGCTGTTGCCCGGTGCTGCCTCCCCGCCCCTCTCCCCTCATGGACTTCCTGCTGCATTTACTTGCACTCATGTTGGCGACCTGATTTTAATAGGCCCGTCTTGTGGCGCTCGCGCGCTGACGAAACCTCGGTTTCCGATGGTTCCCAGTTCCGTTGTCCGCGGCGGCCTTTGGACTCTCCTTTGCTACGGGGCTCCGACGGGTCCTCTCTCTGGTGTGCGTTACCCGGTAACGGTATCCGCCTCCTATGACCCTCCCTCTCTCGCTCTCGCGCTCCTATTTGCATCTGTGTGAGTTCGATACTGTGTATCGTCCTCTCCCTCTCTTCGGATTAACAGTGCGCCCCCGCTAAGTCCGACTTCGATCCTTTGTTTTGGCCATCAATAAATTGTTTTTTTAATTGGCTAACGTGGGCGGTTTTTTCTTTGCCAGTCTTTTCGTGCCGCAAATTGCATATAACAGGCGAATTAAAATTTATTATCTTAAAAGGCCCGTCATAGTTTGGTGCCAATTTTGCAGCGAATCCTTCTGCGGCCTTGGACAGATGATGTTCTTTAGCCCAGACCGTGTCACCGATGTTCGGTTTCCATGGGCGTCTACGCAGATTGTAGTGGCGTGCCTGATCCTGCGCTGCCTTTTCTATATTTCGCCTCACCAGCTCGAAGATTTCTTTCAGCTTCCGTGCGTTCTCGGCCGGAGTTTGCGTTTCCCTTCCTGTGCCGATTGTTCCTTCGTCGTACAGTGCGCTGGGTAACCTAGGCTCTCTCCCTTGCGTAATAAAAGCAGGCGAATATCCCGTGGATTCAGCCACGCTCGTATTCACGGCCAACTGCAGTTCCGGCCACTTTTCGTCCCAAGTCCTCTGGTCTGCCCCGGTGAACTGGGCGATCATAGTTTTCACCGTCCTGTTTGCTCTCTCCGTCGGGTTTTCCTGGGGCGTGTATGGGGCCGTGAACTGGTGTCGGACGCCTAATTCACCCAGGAATTTTTTAAACGCCCTGCTGGTGAACTGAACGCCGTTGTCTGTAATCAGTACCTTGGGCACGCCGTATCTTGCGAGGATCCGCTCGCGGATCGCCTTTTCCAGAGTTTCCGTCGTTGCCCTGCGAATTGGCACCATTTCGGTCCACTTGGAGAACCTATCTACCAGCACTAGTAGCATAGAATTCCCGTGTTTGGAGCAGGGCAGTGGTCCGACGAAATCTGCGCACACAGTGGCCCACGGCTCTTCCGGTACTTGGGTCAGCATTTTTCCGGCCGCCTGTAGTTGGCTTGGCTTATATCGTAGGCAGCTCTCACAGTTTTGCACGTATTTCCTTATGTCGCGGTGCATTCCCGGGCAATGGTATCTTGCTGCGACTCTGGCAATTGTTTTCCGACTGCCCATGTGGCCAGCTGTCGGTGAGTTGTGGTTCTCCGACATTACCCGCCGCCTGGATCCTGTTGGCACGCACAGCTTCCATGATGTGACATCCTCGTTGCCTGCTCTGTGTGGTATGTGGTGATATAGCTGGTCGGCTTCTGTCATGTAGTCTGGATATTTTTGGGGATTTTGGGAAATTTTGCTTCGCATATCCCTTATCCTGTTACACTCGCCGGTTTCCTTGTGCTGTTCCTGTGTTTTTACCCGTCGACACGTTTCTGGCAGTGGCTGTCGTGATAGTGCATCTGCTACTATATTCAGCTGGCCCTTTCTGTACGCGATCTCAAAGTCATATTGCTGCAGTTCCAGCGCCCATCGTGCGATTCTTCCGGTTGGGCTCTCGATGCTATTCAACCACTTCAGTGCCATATGATCCGTGATCACTTTGAAGTAGTAGCCCTCCAAGTATGGCCTTAACTTGCATATGGCCCACACAATTGCCAGGCATTCCTTCTCAGTCGCTGAGAAATTTCTTTCCGAACCATTTAGGGACCTACTGGAATACGAGATCACCCTCTCGCCTTGGTCGGAATTCTGTGTGAGAATAGCACCGAGCCCGTAATCGCTGGCGTCGGTCTGCAGCACAAATGTCTTTGTGAAATCTGGGCATGCTAGGATTGGGTCTGCGATTAGCCTGGCCTTGACAGCTTCAAACGCCTGTTGATGGTCATCTGTCCATTCCCATTTTGTGCTTTTCCGGAGCAGGCTATTCAACGGATGCACCAACGTTGCAAAATCTGGCACAAAACGCCTGTACCACGACGCCACTCCCAAATATTGTCGTAACTCCTTAACGTTGGCCGGTGGTTTTATTAAGGCAATTGCAGACACTTTTTCTGGGTCTGTTCCGATGCCTTGGCCTGTTATGCGGTGCCCCAAGTATTGCAGTTCCTTTCTAAAAAATTTGCATTTTTCCGCATTTACTTTCAGGTTGGCAGCCCGTAGTCTCCTAAACACTTCCTTCAGGTTTTCCATATGCTCTCCGAGCGTTCGTCCGATGACGATAATGTCGTCCTGATACGCGAAGGCATGCGGCATCATTTCTGGTCCAATGACTTGATCCAATGCCCGCTGGAATGTTGCCGACGCGGAGTGTAGGCCAAATGGCATCTCCTTTCATTGGAACAGGCCCTTCCGTGGTACAGTAAACGCCGTATACTGCCTGCTGTCTGCCTCCAAAGGGATCTGCCAGTAACCGTCCTTTAGATCGAGACTGCTGATGTACTTCGCCTCTCGCAGCTGGTCCAGTATGTAATTTATCATCGGCATCGGGTGTGCGTCCTTTATGGACCTTGCATTTTTTTGCCGGAAATCCACGCACAGCCTCCACTTTCCAGTCTTCTTTCTCACCATGACTACTGGTGAGCTGTAGGGACTTCTGGACGGCTCGATACATCCTTTTTCCAGCAGCTCGTCTACCTTGGCACTTATCTCACCCTGCATTTTTGGATTTTTAGGGTAATACCGTTGTTTGACTGGTTGGTCGTCCTTCATGGTAATCCTATGTATGGCCACGTTGGATGTACCATTTATTCCTTCCAGTTCGTCCAACTCGGCTTTTAAAAATCCCTCCACATCCTTTTCCGCAAATCTCTTGGGTGTTTCAACTATTGCCACTGACAGTTTTTCCTCCAGCCATCCTCCTCGTCTATTCTTTGCCGGTATCGACGCGCTGTGTCCTGCGCACTCGACTTCGGCCCCGATTCTGGTGAGGAAATTCCATCCCAACACCAGGGCGTCAATCAGTCCTGGTAAAATCAGGAGCTCCATTGAAATTGTTTTCGTTCCCAGTCCAATTTTGGTCTCGAGCTGTGATCTTATTTCCCCGCATCGACCGTCTGCCATCCGTACAGGCTGCCGCCTGCAGCCTGTGCGCCAGCTCTTCGCTGATGAAACTCGCCGCGGCGCCGGTATCCACCGTGGCCTTAATCTTACTTTCACCTATGAGCACCGTGGCGGACAGTTGCATTTCTTCCGCCTGCAGGTCGCCCATTAATTTCGAGAGGCAGCACCTTGCGATCCCTGGCCGCCTCTCGGAGGCTGGGGTCGCTGGGCGTTTCCCGACCCGGAACAGCACTGAACCGTCTGAACTCCTATTTTTCCGCATCGCCAGCAGAATGTAAGCCGTTGGTTTCGGCATTCCTTCGCCCAGTGGCCTGGGCCCCCGCATCTGCGGCAGGCCTGGGTAGGATTTGCAACGTATCCGCCGCGATTGTTTGCTGGTTCGTGGCCGCGCGGCGTACTTCGTGGTTGTGCGTCCGGGTCCTCCTGGCATCGCCTGCACACCACACCCTGGTCTGATCTTGGCCTTGGTACTGGATGGCACTGCCCTTGCTGCTTGCGGGGATTGTTTTCCAGCTCGAATTTCTCCCTCTGCTGGTCGAGCTCCTCAAATTCGTCTGCCAGCGCCATCAATGTATCCAAATTTCGACATTCATATGGGCGAACGAACATTCTGAGTGCCGGCGTGCTGTTTTCTTTTATCCTCTCCAGTGTTTCTTTGGTTGACATATTCAGTGGCCGCATCAGGGTCTGCATATCCACCATAAAATCTTTGAAGCTCTCCCCGTAGGCTTGCTTCCTCTGTCTGACCTGGTCCGCCAGCTTCGCCATGTATCCTCGGGGCAGAAAGTATTTTTGGAAGCTGTAGATGAAGTCTCCCCAGGTCTCCCAGTGCCGATTGTTGGCGATGAACCACTTCAAGGCTCTGCCTTGGAGCAGCTCCGGGATTGCTCGTGGGATCTGGTTTATGTCGAGACCGTAAGTCACGACTGACCACTCTACTTGCTCCAAAAATTCCAGCGGCTTGTCGTTTCCGTCGTAGCGGAAATTCCACTCCCGGACTTGCTTGGCCACCTTCGCGTAGTCCTGCGTGTGCGTCCTGGAACTCTCCTTTCTTTCCCGGCTATTTTCCCGCTGCCGGCTTGCGTGGCTTGCGATGCTCGACACATCCAAGCTCGCTATCAGGCCCTCGGCACCTGCGGTTGTGATTTTGAATTTTGGCGTGGGCATTTTCCGGAATTTCTTTTCCAGGCCCATTACCAAATCGGCGATGTCTGGCTCCTCTGCTGTCTGGTCGACGAAGTCTTCCAGAGTCTTCCTCATCGAATCGACTGAGCCCTCCAGTTCTATTCCCAGAACTTGACTCACCTCGTCGAAGTCCTCCTTCCTGAGATTATAAATCCAGGACTTCCCCATCTCGGAACTTTTGTTTCCTTGGTCAGGACAATCACTCTTGGGCGCCAGATGTAACGACCTGTTTCTTTATTTCTGCTCGCTACGTAAACATGCGGCTAGCTCAGAGAGGTTGTGAGTTCGTTCCACCAAATTTATATTGAGTGACCGCCCGTGACCAAAGGATAACGCCAGAAATGATTAGGTTGGTGCTGGTTTATTGACTCTCTAAATATAGCCTTATTGCTATTATCCTGCTGCCCGTTGTCGCTGTCTCCTGGCTCCTGGCGTTGCTCCTGGCTCGCTGCTGCTCTGCTCCTGGCGTGCTTCTGCGTCGCTCCTGGCTTACCGCTGTGTTGCTTCGGCTTGCCGCTCCGGGTGACGGAGATCGGACCGACTCCACCAAAACCCTGGATGTTATGCGAGCTTCCCTACCGGGGCCGGCAAGGTGTATCGCCTAGCAGGTAAACCGAAGTTACGCCTTATCGCCTAGCCACCTTTATCGCCTGTCTTCCGGAGTTCAGCCTGGACTTTGTCGGCAAGGTGTATCGCCTAGCAGGTAGAACAGAGTTCTCCCTTATCGCCTAGCCACCTTTATCGCCTGACACCGCGCAAGGACTCCCTAAGCTTGACTTTACCACGACCTAGCACCGTTGGATCTCAGCGTTGTAGCCTCACCCTTGTAGACTTGTCGTCGTTCGGCGTCTCGACTTTGCGATCTTGATCCTTGGGCACTTCGGTTTCGATGTTTACTTATTCCGCGTTCACGCACTCGCTCTGATTCTCGCACTCGTACTGTCCCGAGCGGCGCTTGCGCCGTCCTTTTTATAGGCGCTGTAGGTGCCGTTATTTCCCTCGGGTCCAAGGTCCACTGAGGTACCGTTAATTCACGGTGTGTCCTCTTTGTGCGGGTCCGCCAATTAACCGTATGACCCCGTTGCCCTTGCCGGGCGCGGGTCCAAGGTCAATCGAGGTACCGTTAATTCACGGTGTGTCCTCTTTGTGCGGGTCCGAAGTCCGCCAATTCACCGTATGACCTCATTGCCCTTGCCATATGAGGGTCCAAGGTCCGAATGTTTCCCGTTTGACCTGGATGCCCTTAATTTCTCCGGTTTTCTCGCCTCCTCCTCTGTTGCTAGGCCGATCTCCTGCATCGAGATTTGTGGGGAGTTTATGACTCCTCACAGCTCAGAGCGGCAACAACGGCTGCTCTGCTCCAATATGAATTAAATGTAAATCATAAATTAAGAACTTAAAAAGAAATCAAAGCGAATTATTTGGAAAATTTATATAATAGATTATATAGGTATATTTATTATATATATTTGGAAAAGAGATATAATCTATTACAAAACGCCTTTTGCAGGGTTTCTGCTGTATCTGTTCGTAATGCCACAAATTCTGTCCACTTTGAGAAACGGTCGATTAGAACCAACAACATTTGGTTAACGTGCTTCGATCTTGGCAGGGGCCCAACGAAATCCTCGCACACCGTTGCCCATGGTTCCTCAGAGACTTGTGTCAGAATCTTACCCGCCGCCTGACGCTGGTTTGGCTTAAATTTTAGGCACTCTTCGCATTTCCTAACGTATGCTTTCGCGTCCCTTTGCATTCCTTGCCAGTAGTATCTGGCAGCTAGACGGGCAATCGTCTTTCGGCTTCCTACATGGCCGGCGGCTGGGGCGTCGTGATTTTCTTGAAGGACTTTTTCGCTTAGCTCTGCCTGTACAGCGTTTCGCCATCGAACACATAGTCCGGGAATTTCTGCGGGTGTGTTTTTATCTTCTCGCGCATGTCCCTGATCCAGTTACATTCCGAACTTGGCACCAACTCTTTTGCTCTCCGGAGGGTTTCCGGCATCGGCTGTCTGGACAGCGCGTCGGCTACCACGTTCAATTGGCTCTTTCTGAACGCAACCTCAAAGTCGTATTGTTGCAACTCAAGGGCCCACCTGGCGATTCTTCCGGACGGGCTTTCAATGCTGTTCAGCCATTTCAGTGCCATGTGATCCGTTACCACCTTGAAGTGGTAGCCTTCCAGGTAGGGCCTTAGTTTTCTAATTGCCCAGACAATGGCCAAGCACTCTTTCTCCGTTGTCGAATAGTTTTTCTCGGCTCAGTTTAACCTCCGGCTGGAGTATGAGATTACTTTCTTGCCGTCTTCCGTGTTTTATGCCATATTCGCTGGCGACTGTTTGCAGGATGAATGTTCTTCCAAAATCTGGACACGCTAACACTGGGTCAGACACCAGCCTCGCCTTCACCTCCTCGAATGCCTGCTGATGGTATTGCGTCCATACCCATTTTACGCCCTTGCGGAGTAGGTCGTTGAGCGGCTTAACGATGTGTGCGAAGTCCGGTACAAATCGTCGGTACCACGATGCCACCCCTAGGTACTGCCTTAGCTCACGGACGGTTGCAGGTGGTTCTAGATGGGCTATGGCAGCGACCTTGTCTGGGTCTGTACCAATTCCTTGGCATGTGACTCGATGTCCCAGGTTTAGCAGCTCCGGCTTGAAGAACTCACACTTCTCGGGGTTTATTCTCAGGTTTGCCTCCTTCAGGCGGCGAAACACTTCTCTGAGATTGTCCTTGTGTTCTCGTTGAGTGCGTCCTGATACGCGAACGCGTGTGGAGACATCTCGGGTCCAATCACTTGGTCCTGCTGATGCCGAGTGTAATCCGAATGGCATCACTCTCCATTGGAAGAGCCCTGGATGGTGAACGCCGTGAACTTTCTACTTGCTTCCTCTAGTGGAATCTGCCAGTATCCATCCCTTAAGTCCAGACTGCTGATATAGAGTGCTTTTCGTAGTTGGTCCAGGATGTAGTTAATACGTGGCATTGGGTACGCGTCCTTCACCGATTTCGCGTTTATCTGTCGGAAGTCCACGTACAATCTCCACTTGCCGGTTTTTTTCTTCACCATTACTATACGAGCTATACGGGCTCTTCGAGTGTTCTATGAATCCCATTTCCAGAAGTTCGTCCACCTTTGTATTGATCTCACTTTAAACTTTAGGGTTCTTAGGGTACTATCTTTGTTTTATAGGTTTGTCGTCCTTCATGGTGATCTGGTGCTCGGCCACATTCGAAGTTCCGCTCATTGTTCGGAATTCTGCCAGCTCTGCTTCTAGGAATTGCTCGATGTTTCCTTTCTCGCGGTCTTCCTGAACAACTGCTACCGACAATTTTTCCTCCAGCCATCCGTTGTGTCTGTTTCTGGCCGGTATGCGCCAGTACGCCTACTACTCCAGGTAATAGGCACCAGGTAGGCTCATGGTCAGTCGTTTGTTGCCGAATGCGACTTCTACCTCGAGCTGAACGCTTATTCCGCTGCACCTTCCGTCTGCCAACCCAACTTGCGTCTCGTCCGTGTAATCTTTCCCAGAGCAGCCAGATTGTCCGCCGTCTCTTCGCTAATAAAGCTCGCTGTTGCCCCGGTGTCGATTGCGGCTTTGTACGAGTTCCCACCAATCGTCACCGCTGGGGACAACTGCTGCTCCTCTTCGATTAGCCTGCCAGTTAGATTGGAGAGGTATCCGCGTGCGCTCGCCTCTCTGCGGCTGGGATCGCTGGTCATTTTCCGCTCTCTGGCAGAATTCCATGCATCTCACACCCACCTTTCCGCATATCCAGCAGAATAGCATTCGCTGGTTTCGGCAACCTCTTGCCCAATGCCCGTGTCCGCCACATTTGCGACACGCCTCCTGTGGGTTGGTTATGTATTGTTGGGCTTGGTTGCTTCCTGCTGTCGCGCTTTGTTGTCTCTGGGTAGTGTTTGGTGGTCTCCATAGAGTATTGGTCTGCTGCCTTTGATATTCTGTGTTCTGCGTGTTTCGTGATGTTTCGGCTGGCCTGTCTTGCCTGCTGGTATCCTCGCATCTTCTACTTGTCACCTGAGACGGGACTGTCGTTTTTGTCCTGCTGAACTTATTTTCCTGGGAGAACATTTCCCGCTCTTTTTCGAGCTCTTCGTATTCTGTGGCCTGTCTTTATTAGAACACTTAGTTTAATTCTATTTATTTAAAGTTCTTTATTTAAAAGGGTGGAGCAGCCTTAGTGCCGCTACCAACGTCGAGTTGTGTCTGCTTTTTACAATTTTCCTTAGGTTCTAAGTAAGCCTAAGTCTCGTAGCTGCGCTGCCTACATTTGGACGGCAGAGAGACGGCTATGTATATCTAAATGTTATATGTATTAAATTATACTCTCTTAAGCTGGAGCGCGAGGGTATTTGCATGCACTTGAGTTCGGTCGGCGTGTGTTACAGAATGCTGACACCTGCACTTTCTGTGAGCGCGCCGATCGACTCGTATTCGGCCACTTAGGTTTTTGATCGGGCCTTTATGAATGCACTGCAACAAAGTGTTACAGTGTGTTTGCGTCAAGTACTCTTGGTACAGTAGATATTCAATATATGCGCATACTACATCTCCCTTCTTTTGAAAAATAGCTTAATATATGTATTATGAAGCTATTTTATTGTTATATTTTACTTAAAGGAATAATAATAATTTTTTATTTAATTTTTTTTTTTAATTTTTTTTATATAAAGAGAATGGAATTGATAATACTATTCTTATTTAAGAAATAAGTATTTCTAAGCATGGCCATGCTAAATGCAATTATAAAATAAACGTTTTAAATCTATCCTTATGAACTTTTTGTTTTTTGTTTTTATTATTCATTATTATAATGTTATTTCTTTCTCCTATTTCCGTTACTTTATACGGACCTGTATACTGTATTAATCTAACTTATGACCTGTTTCATTTCTTAAAAGGACCTACTGATATATCTATGTTGTTTATTTTCTGATCATATAGTATTTTATTATTTTTCTTATTTTGTTCTATCATTACTCTAGCTCTTTTGTATGCTACTTCTAATCTATATTTACATTCTTTAGGATAGTCATCTATATTATATATGGGTTCTATATTTTCTATACTATTAAATTGTTTTGGTAAATTATTTGTTTTACCAAATACTAGCTCGTATGGACAATAATTATGTGCCATTGAGGGGGTCGTATTGAAACAAAAAACGAAATATTGGAGCCATTCGTCCCAATCAGTTTTATGAACAGATGTATATGAGCGTATATATTCATTGAAAGTTCGATGACTTCGTTCTATTGTACCGACTGTCTGGTGGTGGTGTGCTGTAGATGTTAAATTTTCAATTTTTAGGTATTTGCACAAATCATTTATAATACTCTGTACCATGTCCGTAATGAACGTCTTCATTAGACCGTACTTCAGAATGAATGATTCAAAAATTGCTTTAGCGACAGTGTTTGCGTTCTTATTTGGAACTGGTATGGCTACTAAGTATTTAGTTAGGTCACATATTAGAGTGACTGCATATTCATTGCCAGTTTCTGATTTTGGTAATGGACCAATAGTGTCCACTATCACTCTGTCGAAAGCATTTGTAGGCGTATCAGTTAGTATCAATGGAGTCTTATGGTGCTTAGTTATTTTAGCTTTTTGGCATTTCTGAAATTTTCGTATGTACTGAGTAATATCTCGAGTCATACTTTTCCAAAAATAATGTCATTTGACCTTTACCAAGGTTTTTGTTATGCCAGTATGACCTCCTTGTATGGGATCATCATGGAATTTAGACAGTATAGCTTCTTTCTCATCTTGTTTTTCTATAAGGGCCACCGGGTTGAGTAGCGCTACTCTTTATATATTCAATATCTTATTGCCCATTTGTTTAAAATTATCTATTGAAACATGTTCAAAGATATTTTCCCACGGTGCCATTTTTAGTTGGCTGACTTCATGTATAACAGCTTGCATTTCAAGCCTTTGGAAAAATTGACCTATGTCTAGGATTCCATTGGTATATAAATCGCTAACGTCATATCTCGCAGTTATTTTTCTGCCATGTTTAAATAAACATATCATATTTTTTACATGCAAGGTCACTACTTTACGTTACTTCGTCATTGTTTATGACTTGGTATACTTTGGGCAAGGCAATCTGTGACCATCTGCAAAAGTCATCATTCTCTGAAATGAAATAGGCGCTATTTTTAATCCGAAAGGTATTCGCGTGAAGCGATACGAGCCATTGCTCGTTGAAAATGACTTTATATCCCTTGAATTTTTTTCGAGTTCAATTTGATGAAATCCTGACATTAAGTCAAGGAATGAAAATATTTTGCTCGTCCCAGTTGATCCAAAAGATCATCAATTCTTGGGTGTGGAAATTTATCGGACACTAATTTTTTATTAATTTGACGATAGTCAATCACTAATCGCCATTTCTTTTGTGGCGAACCTGGAGATGGCTTTTTAGGAACAAGTAACAATGGGCTATTATATTCAGATACAGATTGTTCAACAATCCGGTCGTTGATCAATTTTCCGACTTGTTTTTGTATTTCGTTCACTTGACTGTGTGGGCTTCTGTAATTTTTTATATACACTGGTTCATTATCCTTTAATCTCAGTTTTTGTTTATAAAAATTATTCGTGCTTATTGGTTCGGTTTCCAATCCGAATATATCATTATATTGTGTGCGTAGACTTGAAAGCTGTGACTTGAATTATGGAGGGAAGTTTTTTGAAAGTTGAGATAATACAGATTTTTCTCTATTTTCTAGATTAGTTTTGACTACATCGTAGTTCAAAAGTGATTAATAAGCTAAATTATTTGTACTGACTACTTGATCTTTATTTGTGGAAAGCGTTATGAAAGCGTTTTTAGATGTTGCTATGGTACTTGCTATATAAATACCATGCTTAATTTCTTGATTTGGAATCAATACACTGTCTTCTTGTGAATTTAGTTGAATTTTTCTAATAACTTGGGATCTTGCTGGCAGAAGTATTAAGTCGTTGCCAGAACTGTATGTTATTGGTACATAAATCGGAAATTTTAAGTTATTAGGTCTAAATATAAGCCAATCTTCAGATGGCTTGAAGTCTAATTGACAGTTGTATTTTTTTATAAAATCGATTCCTAAAATGCCATCACAAGGGATAGCGAAATGTAAGTCTACGATATGAAAATCGTGTTTGATTATGTACTTAGTGGTCTGTATCTCAATAGAAATTAACCCCTTGGATTTTGTTACCTCTTGACTTATTCCTCTTATGTCTATAATATAATTATCTTGTATGTCATGAAAGACATCCAAATTTTCTTTAACTATTGAAATGTCTGCACCTGTGTCTACTAAGAAGACGAGTTCTTTTCCTGTAGACACATGATTGAATGATACAAATATGTTCTGACTGAGATTAACGGTATGAACCCTTGCATTTTCTACTGTTGAGTCTCTAAAGGGTTTTGTGAGTTTCCCGATGTATCACCTGATGTATTGTTGGTAACTCGGACATTACCTTGGTTATTATTGTTGTGGCCTCCACTTGATTTGCCACGGCCTCTATAGTTTCTCTATAGTGGCCTCGTCCATTATTGTATTGGTTACCATTGCTGTTGTTATTAGCATAATTATATTGGTTACCATTGTTGTAATTATTACTATTACGATTACCAAAGTTACATCTGTAATTTCCACGTCCGCGGTATCCGTCGCGCTAAGGATAATTTTTGTAATATAGGACAGTGTTTGGCTGTCCGGTTGCTTCTGTGCAACTATTTACAAATTTTGATACGGCATCGTTCATCGTATTGAATGTACCAGCTTGCATGATAAGTTTTACCTTATCGATTGTACAATTTTTTTAACTGCTGAGTGGAATAGCTTCTGGCTAACTCTAGGGGTAAGCCGTCTGTTATATATGCACCTTCTGAAGCTTTTGTCATCTGCTCAACCTCTTGTGTGTACTGGTTAGCAGTTTTATTGCGTTTCTGTAGGTTCATCAGTTTTGCTGACAATACTTCTACAGTTTCACCTTTGACGTCTTTGACGTCGCTTTTTAATATGGAAATGACATCAGTTATTGTTGTTTCATTTCCGATTAGATTTCTGGCGACCACTTTTAGCTTTGTTTTTATTATGGAGACTGCTAATTGTTCGTGTTCGCCTTTTATTGATTCTATTATTTGTAATGCATCAATGAAACTTGTTAAATTTTCAGCTTTACCATCGAACACCGATATAAGCTTGAATGCTGTATTAATAAAATCAATATTAGATTGTGCCATTGTGATATCGGTTCTTATTTTATTATTATGCTTGAACTATCATCAGAATCTGTAGAATTATATAGATCTGACATTAAAACAGCTGGAATAGTAAGATTATTTAAATCTTGGTCTTCTATTTTAGGATTTGTTCCAGTAAGGTCTTTTGATTCTATTTCGTCAACGTCAGTTTGTTTTGTTGATTCCCGTTCATCACCAGTTTCAACAGTTAAAGAAGTGTTAAGTATAGTCGGTACTGATATGTCCATCTTAAACTTTTGTTTAATTGATATTAAACTAGATCGTAGTCTGATCAAACATTTTGATACTTGGGACCAATGATCTTGATTTAATTTTTCCCTCTGCTCATGTATTAATATTCTTGCTTCATTAAAGCATTTTACTAGGATTTATACGTGTTTTTTTATAGTATTTTTTGATTTGGCCTGTTTTGAGTAACGATTTATCAAAGTCTACTTTTATGTTATTTATTAGCATGTATAATTCATTCCATTCCATTATATTATGGATATGAATTATTTCTTGAAAACTGTCATTACTATTGCTCTACCTAGTATTGGGTGCTCGTCTACTACCGATCTAACTTGTACGCCTGGAATAGTGGATAATACAATTCCCTCTTGGGTGCTTGTGCAATGTATTAGTGGAGAAGTATCTAAATTCAATTTATAAATTTTTTAAACCATAAATGCTCACTGAAGTTGTTGAAACTAATTGCAGAATTCTTTCTTTAAAATGAATGTCCCTATCATACGTGTCTCTAATTGCCTTTAGTGTAGCCATTTTTATTTAATATATATATTTTTTTATTTATTCATTTTATTGTATTCCATTTTCTTAAATTAAAATTTTTTTTTTATTTATTCATTTTTATTGTATTTCATTTTCTTAAATTTGTAAAATTTGATTACAGAATTAGTTTTCTATTATTGTTGTTGTGCTATTTATTTTTAATTTTTGTCCAAATCATTTGCCTGGCTCATATATTTCTTTTTATTTCATTTATTATGCAATTTATACAGTTTAAAACAAAAACAATTTGCGCACAATATAATAACAATTATTATTAAAAATATGTGTACATATTTTAAGTCCACATTGCTCGACTCTACTTTATTAACAAGAGAGAACGCTATAGTCGAGTGCCTCGACTATTAGATACCCGTTACTCAGCTAAACAACTTAATATAAATATGCCTTCTTGTATGTTTTTCGCCGCTCGAATTAGCTCCCGATTTTTATGTTAAAATCGGTACCCAGGGAACACCTCCAATTTGACTAACTTGATTTGATTTGCATAGTTCTTGGGATATAGTTCGGTATTGTCAAATGAAAGCCATCGCAATTTCCTTTAATAGAAATCCTTATCGAGAATTAACGTTGACTCTGTTGAGCACCTTGGCCAGCTGTTCCAAAGTCATCCGTTAGATGGCGCTATTGTATACGCCATCAAAATGCGGAAATGTAGGCGCTAGCCAGGCTTAAGCGTTTAATGGGTTTTTGGGCGTTAGAGTGGGCGTGGCAAACTTTTATTTGGCCAATCGATAGGTATTGACGAAACAAATACATATCAAAAAAAATTTCAAAATAGCATCAAAACTGTGGCCACAGCTTGTGGCTTGTGGGCGTCAGAGGGGGCGTGGCACCATTTTGAAACAAACTTGCGCTGCGTAGGAACTCCTAAAATCTACATGCAAAATTTCAATCTTCTAGCTTTTATAGTTTCCGAGATCTCAGCGCTCATACGGACAGACAGACGGACATACGGACATGGCTAGATCGACTCGGCTAGTGATCCTGAACAAGAATATATATACTTTATAGGGTCGGAAACGCTTCCTTCTACCTGTTACATACTTTTGCACGAATATAATATACCCTTTTACTCTACGAGTAACGGGTATAATAACATTAGCAGTGGAGTCCACTGACTTAACGTCTACTATTTCCATTTTCGGGGTATATATTTTTAAAGTATAATTATAATGTTCTGTTTCTGTGGAAAATTTACTTATTGCATTACTATGCATCTATTTTTACAAGTTTTCTACCTATTTTGTGTATGGTTTTTAGGCCACACTATAATCGGGCTGTCGCTCAATTTTAAACAATTGTTTTATATAGTAAATGAAAACTTATGCATCACAGTGCAGTTAAAAAAAATTTTGCAACGCAGTGCAGAGTAAAAAAAATTATGCGCTATTGGTAGCGCTGTCGGTTCACTTGACCTTGGTCTGGCTTGGTGCGCCCGACGGTGCCGGTGCTGGCTGCACAGGCTGAATTTCTTGGTGGGGCACCGGTGCTGGCTGCACAGGTTACTACTTCTTTGGTGGGGCGCCGGTGCTGGCTGCACAGGTGTAGTCGCAATTGGGTGAGCACAGTGGGCTCTTGCAGTCATCCGGGCATGTCTTCTTTAGCTTTGGGATGGCAATTTTTTCTGGAGAAGGCAATGTTTTTATATTTTTGGCAATATTCGGAATTACAGGGTAGGTGGAATTGTGTGTGGCTGTGATTTGATTTTTACGCACTGCTAGCAAATTTTTGATGTATTCAACTTCGGCATGTAGTTTTACCGAGTTGTTCCAACTTATTGCATTGCCGCTGTTCAGCAGCTTCAACAGTTCAGCCTTTCTGGCTTTCAATCTCTTCACCACGCCACTACGTTTGGCACACATCACACTCTACTCACTGCGTTCCTTGTTTTTTTTTCTTTGGCTGCATTTGTTGCCGTTATTGTTGTTGTTGCTGTTGTTGCCGCTGTTTCTGTTGTTGCCGTTGTGGCCGTTGTTGTCGTTGTTGCCGTTTCCTAGTATCCTTCGAAGTCCAGATCCTTTTTGACCAATGTCACGGTCGCCATGTTGTAATTAGAAAACTCAGTTTAATTCTTTTTACTTAAATTTCCTTATTTAAAAGGGTGGAGCAGCCTTAGTGCCGCTACCAACGTCGAGTTGTGTCTGCTTTTTACAATTTTCCTTAGGTTCTAAGTAAGCCTAAGTCTCGTAGCTGCGCTGCCTACATTTGGACGGCAGAGAGACGGCTATGTATATCTAAATGTTATATGTATTAAATTATACTCTCTTAAGCTGGAGCGCGAGGGTATTTGCATGCACTTGAGTTCGGTCGGCGTGTGTTACAGAATGCTGACACCTGCACTTTCTGTGAGCGCGCCGATCGACTCGTGTCCGGCCACATAGGTTTTTGACCGGGCCTTTATGAATGCACTGCAACAAAGTGTTACAGTGTGTTTGCGTCAAGTACTCTTGGTACAGTAGATAATCAATATATGAGCATACTACAGGCCAGGATCATGAAGGCTTCCAGGTCGTCGATCTTGTACGTTCGGAGGGAAATTCGTAAGTCAGGTGTGCTGTTCTCCCTTATGACCTCGAGTACTTTCTCCGGACTGTACCCGAGTGGCCTTATCATGGTCTGCATGTCCACCATGTAAACCTTGAACGGCTCTCTGAATCCCTGCTTCCGAGCTCTGACTTGGTCCTCTAGCTTCGCCAAATATCCTCTGGGCAGGAAGAACATTTGGAAACTCTCAATAAAGTCTCCCCATGTTTTCCAGTGCTGATTGTTCGAGATAAACCACTTTAATGCTCTGCCTTGTAGTAGTTCTGGCATTGATCGAGGTACCATGTTCAAGTCCAACCCGTAAGTACTCGCGGACCATTCCACCTTTTCCAAGAATTCAAGAGGTTTCTCTGTGCCCTCGAATCTAAAAGACCATTCTCTGACCTGCTTTGCGACATTAGCGTAGTCGGGCTCGCTAGGTCTTTGTGCCTTCGGGACTGTCTTTCTATCTTAGATTGAATCTCTTCTCTGGCCTTCTTGTTGCATCTCTTCAATGCTAAGGCCTGTCCATGCGTCTTCTCCCTCGGGGTTTGTTAATTGTTTTTTTTTTTTTTCGCACGTTGATGCACTAAGATCAGCGCAAACAAGTGGCCCTTACGACACCAAGCAGAGCTTGTTACGCGCGTAAAAACGAGATCGCGAGAAGTTAAAAAGAACAATGTAGAAGCGGACAGACTAAGATTAGAAATACGTACTAGACTAAATACTAATACTTATTTTGTGCTAAGTAAGATAAAATTAATGCTTTTAAGCTTGGCAAAGAGTCGGTAGTAGAAATAATGTGGTATAGTCTATTATAGTCGTTACACAGTACTCTAAACGGTTCATGCATATCAAAGTTAGATCAACAAATATTTAATGTAAGAGGAACATAGTTCCTCGTAATTCTATTAGGACTCGGGACTCTCCCATCCCCGTGAATAAGTTTATAACTAAAAGTAGTGCCAAGCATCGTTCTACGGTTTACTAAGGATGGTAGATTAATTAGGAGAAGTCTACTAGAGTAGGATGGTAAAATAAGGCTTGCATTCCAGTTAAGGCCCAGTAGAGCAAATAATAAAAAGTTCTTTTGCACAGACTCTATCCGGTCTATATGTACACCATACTGAGGACTCCAAACTGCTGAACAGTACTCAAGGATTGGACGGACTAGTGAAATGAACAGAGTCTTTGTAACACAGGTATCATTGAATTCCTTTAACCACCTTTTAATAAATCCAAGTACTCCCCTGGCTTTATTTACCTTAGAAGTAATATGGTCATAAAACTTAAGTTTTGGGTAATTCTAGACAACGCGCAACCACCCAGCGTATACGTTGCGTATTGTGGGTTCACCCGAAAAAATGTCATTACTTTGCACTTAGCGCTATTTAAATCCAAAAGATTTTCACAACACCATGTTTGAAAAGCATTTAGGTCAGATTGTAAGTCGGAACTGCTAGAAATTTCGTTATATTGCAGGCATAACTTAACGTCATCTGCGTACATAAGGACAAGCGACTTTGACAAGACTAGAGGGAGATCGTTTATAAATAAAGTAAAAAGAAGTGGGCCAAGGTGGCTTCCTTGTGGGACCCCTGAAGTAACTCGGATCAAATCCGAGATCGAGTTTTTAAAGAGGACTCGTTGAGTCCTACCACTCAGATAACTTGAGATGCATGTTAGAAGATCACATGGAAACCCTAATAAGTCTAGCTTTAATACAAGAAGCGAGTGATTTACTGAATCAAACGCTTTACTAAAATCAGTGTAAACTACGTCAGTCTGCATGTTCTTTCTAAAGCCATTTATTACAAAAGACGTTAGCTCCAAGAGGTTTGTTGAGACCTGGATTTTTTGGGTACATAGCTTCCAGTTCGGACCAGAGTTCTTTGAGTTCTGGATTGTTTTCCGTCTCGTTGTAGAATTCCACCAAGGCTTTCCGCATGTCTTCAGATCTACCCGTCAGGGAAAAGCACAGCCTTTGTGCCACATTGGGGAAATCCTCCTTCTTGAGGCGGTAGATCCAACTTCTCCCCATTCTGGTGTTTTGTGTTTTTACTGCCGGGACAATCAAGTTTTGGGCACCAGAAGTATAATGATGTTTTTTTTTAGATTTTTATTTTTCCTACGGCTAATAATTAAACCGGCGAACACTAACTTGTCCAGAGGCCGCCAAACGGATACGATATTTCTTCCAGCCTACCTCTGCCATCACGTATCGTCGGCCTCCTCGTCGAGTGGCATTCTTGACGACCGGCTGCTCCAATAGGCCAGCTGGCCACTCCTCCTTGGCGATGTCCTGCAGGATCCGCCCTCCGTCGCACCAGTGCGGGCCTGGCCACTGGCCCGCGTGCCTTCGGCGCAGAGACCTGCCGCTGGTTGCCCACAGGTGTCCGCCATATCAATGGCCCCTTCTCCAGGACATCTCCAGTCTCCGGTGTCGGTGGCACCAACCCGCCGTCTTCGCGGCGCACCCTTGGGTCCCGCGGATTCGATTTCGGTGGGTCCTGTGCCGGGGTCTCCGCTTCCTCCGTGGCCTTTGCTTCGTCGCCGAAGGGCCAGGTCCACGTTACGGTGTGCTGCCGTCATTGGACTCCGCCGGCCACAAACGCATTTAGTGCTTGCGCGACGTGGGCCTGCGGGATCTCCGTGCGGCAGTTCTGCCACTGCTCCTCCCTTCCTCCTGGTCTGGGAGCCTCTTCCTTGGTGGGATCCTCCAGCTCCTCCTCTAGGACCTCCTGGCCATGCAGAGGCGTGGGCGGTCGGGCCGGGGTCCACTTCGGTGATCGTGGGTCTCCGCTTCCTGATGACGTGGAGGGGGGCTGGGAGCGGTTGTCGTCCTCCGGCTCCTCCCCTCGGACCTCCTGGCCATGCCGGGGCGTGGGCGGTCGGGCCGGGGTCCACTGCGGTGGGCGTGGGCGTGACTCCTGATGACGTGGCGGTGAGCTGGGAGTAGGACCCTGGCTGCCATCCTTCGGCCATTCTTGCGGGCAGGGGGTCGGTGGTGGCTCGTGCCAATCTTGGTGATGGGGGGTTGGGCATTGGTGGGGAACCCATCCATCCGATTGGACCCACTGGCTCGGGGCCTCGGATCCATGGCTGGCTTCCTCGTTGTCCCCGGATCGGGGAGTCGGGGGAATTCCCTGCATCCCTCCTGTGATTAGGGGCACTGCTGCGCCGTCTCGAAGTCTTTCTCGACCGCTCTGCGGTCCTCGTACGGGGCCCTCATCGTCCGCATCCGCTTGAACTCATCCCTCAGCATCTTCGCTCTTGCCTCAGCCATCTTCACCGAGGTGCTTCCGCTTCCCCTTGGCCTCTTCGCCGCACCCTTAAAGGTTCGGGTGTGTCCCGGCGGGATTGCGTGGACCTCCGGACCCCTGGCCCTTTTTAGGCGCCCGCCTCTCCTTGACCGGGTCTTCGGCCCACTTTATGTCACTCTCATCCGAGGTGACCACCGGCTCGGGCTCCGAGCGAGCTCCATCGTCCTTGGCACCACGCCGCGGGGTTTGGGTGGGCCGAGGCAGCGGCCTAGAAGTTTCTCTATTATTTTATTTTATGAAAATGTTACAAAATTAATTTTTAGCATTTAACTAATTTTAAGACTTTATATATATATTGGAATATGGAATTGAATATGAATGCATATTGTTTAAGTTTTATGTTGGGCTGAAATATTGCTAATCTTGTAAAATGAAATAAAAAACAAACATTTTTGGCAATGGGAAAAACCTTATTTTTTCTATATATAATATAATAAGTCAATTATTATTTTTACATATTTCTTATTATAATTTGAATTTCCAGGCGATTTATTTGTTATGGTATTTATTGTGGTATTTCGTAAAATATGAAATAGTATTTGATAGTATATTTTTGAGACCAAATTGGTATTTCTCGTTTGATCCGGCGCGGTCACTCTGGAATTGAGTTCAAAAGCTTTTATTTACGGCTCTGGTTTACAGTGCTTGCGTATATCTTGTGATGGTGATTCCTCGGAGATTCCTTGCTGCTGGTCCTGGCCGTTTCGTGTTCTTTCGCCACGATTCGTAGACGAGGGCGTGGAGTTGGACCGTTGGGCTTAGGGAAGCGTCACCGTTCTCAGACTAGGTTGAACAGGCACCACGCTAGCACCACGTCGTCCTGCGCGACTAGCTGCGTCGTTGTTCCACGTTGCTCCCTTGATGCCCGCTGCTCTTTCTGCTCACTCTGGTGGTATTGACGTGCCGAGCTAAATCTGCCTATAACCGGCACAACTGATCGGTACTACGGCCGACACAGCTGGACTAATCGGTATTACAGCCGATGTAGCCGGGCCAGTCGGTATTACAGCCAATTTAGTCGCCCACAGTTAGACAAATCAGTATTACAGCCAATGTAGCCGGACTGGTTGGTATTACAGCCAACTTAGTCGCCCACAGTTAGACAAATCGGTATTACAGCCAATATAGCCGGACTGGTTGTTATTACAGCCGGCACAGCTAGTCTGATCGGTATTACAGCCAATGCAGCTAAACTGACCGGTATTACAGCCAACTTAGTCGGACTAATTGGTATTACAGCCAATCTTGATATTCTGCAGACTTGGTCGTGTGTTGCCTTTCCAGGACTCAGCCACCTGTGTCTCAATACGGTGACTTGCTCGGCCCCTAACGTCTCGACGTAGCGATCTTGTTCCCGGCTGGTTCTCACGGTTGTATACTCCTGACGTTGGCTTTTACTAGACGTTGTTCACTCGCAGTTTGATGCTCGATGACTCCTTGTGATCGACTGATCCCGTTTCCTGCGCTCGGCCCGCTTATATAGGCCGGCGTATCCCGTTAATTCTCGGCTTCTCATTTTTCGGTTTTGCGCACGGCACCATACTCGGTCCAAAGTCCGCCGCCTTCTACTGTTACTCGTTCTCTCCTAACTTTCTCCAGGCATATTCTCCAAACTCTCTTCTTGTTTCTCTCCAAACTCTCTCAAGCTGTATTCTCCTAACTCTCACCAGCTGTATTCTCCTAACTCTCACCAGCTGTATTCTCCAAACTCTCACCAGCTGTATTCTCCAAACTCTCACCAGCTGTATTCTCCAAACTCTCACCAGCGGTATTCTCCAAACTCTCACCAGCTGTATTCTCCAAACTCTCACCAGCTGTATTCCTCCAAACTCTCATTATTTGGGAGGAGTTATTTAACTCCTCACATTCTTCCCTTTCTTCTGGAACGAAATGAGACTTTCACTTCTTCTCCGGCTGTTATCTTGGAGTTTTCCTTGGATCCGCTGTTCTGGATCGCTGATGCTGGTCCTCCTTCCCTCGACGTCGCTCCTTCTCGTTCTATCTAGTTCCCGCCCCAAGACGTTTCCCCCATAGATAAGATCGTCCTTCTGGTCTGTCCAGCTCCCTTTACCGTTGACTCCGGCTTCGTCCTGGCGATTAAACGGATTCTCGCAATCCCGATCCTTTATTCGTCGTTGACTTAGGTGTGTGCTGGCCTGATCAGAGTCCTTGCTCGTTTGTGACGTGCTCCGTTGACTCCGGTTTTGGACTGACGATTAATTGCTACTGTCCGATGTGGTCTTGGACACTAGTTGGTCTGCATTCGCTTGACGATTAAACGATATCTTGTCTGTCTGCCCACATCCCCTTTCCGTTGAGTCCGGCTTTGTCCTGGCGATTAAACGGATTCTCGCAATCCCGATCATTTATTCGTCTTTGACTTAGGTGTGTGCTGGCCTGATCAGAGTCCTTGCTCGTTTGTGGCGTGCTCCGTTGACTCCGGTTTTAGCCTGTCGATTAAACGGTTGCTACTGTCCCATGCGGTTTTGGATACTGGTAGTTCTGCACTCGCTTGACGATTTGATGTATCTCCGTCCACGTTCGCTTCGTGTGCCTTCTCCTGCTGCTTTAGGTCGCTGATGTGCACTGTGCGTTCCTTCTTGCTTCTTTGGTTGCGAATTTTGCAGATTACTGGGGATACAAAATCGACAACCTGATATGGACCATCATATCTCGGCGCTAGTTTGGCCGTGAAGCCTTCTACCGCTTTAGACAAATGGTGCTCCTTGGCCCAGACGACATCGCCGATTCGTGGATTCCACTGACTCCTTCTGAGGTTGTAGTGCCTGGCTTGATCCTGCGCTGCCTTTTCTAAATTTCGTCGGACAACTTCGAAGATTTCTTTCAGTTTTTCGGCATTCCCCTCTGGTGACTCTGTCTACCTTCCCGTGCCCAGCGTTTCTCTGTCGTACAACGAGTTTGGCAGCCTCGGTTCTCGGCCGTGCGTTAGAAAGGAAGGCGAGTATCCTGTGGAATCAGATACGCTTGAGTTAACTGCTAGCATTATCTCTGGCCACTTTTCGTCCCAGTTCCTTTGGTTTTGTCCGGCAAACTGTGCGATCATGGTTTTTACGGTTCGGTTCGCGCGCTCGGTGGGGTTTTCTTGAGGAGTGTATGGCGCCGTGAACTGTTGTTTTATTCCCATGTCATGAAGAAACTTCTTAAATGCACGACTGGCAAACTGCACCCCGTTGTCCGTAATCACCACTTTTGGAACTCCGAATCGAGCGATTATTCGATCTTAAATCGCCTTTTGCAGGGTTTCTTTTGTAGCTGTTCGTAATGCCACCAATTCTGTCCACTTTGAGAAACGGTCGATTAGAACCAAAAACATTTGGTTAACGTGCTTCGATCTTGGCAGGGGCCCAACGAAACCCTCGCACACCGTTGCCCATGGTTCCTCATAGACTTGTGTCAGCATCTTACCCGCCGCCTGACGCTGGTTTGGCTTAAATTTTAGGCACTCTTAGCATTTCCTAACGTATGCTTTCGCGTCCCTTTGCATTCCTTGCCAGTAGTATCTGGCAGCTAGACGGGCAATCGTCTTTCGGCTTCCTACATGGCCGGCGGCTGGGGCGTCGTGATTTTCTTGAAGGACTTTTTCGCTTAGCTCTGCCTGTACAGCGTTTCGCCATCGAACACATAGTCCGGGAATTTCTGCGGGTGTGTTTTTATCTTCTCGCGCATGTCCCTGATCCAGTTACATTCCGAACTTGGCACCAACTCTTTTGCTCTCCGTAGGGTTTCCGGCATCGGCTGTCTGGACAGCGCGTCGGCTACCACGTTCAATTGGCCCTTTTTGAACGCAACCTCAAAGTCGTATTGTTGCAACTCAAGGGCCCACCTGGCGATTCTTCCGGACGGGCTTTCAATGCTGTTCAGCCATTTCAGTGCCATGTGATCCGTTACCACCTTGAAGTGGTAGCCTTCCAGGTAGGGCCTTAGTTTTCTAATTGCCCAGACAATGGCCAAGCACTCTTTCTCCGTTGTCGAATAGTTTTTCTCGGCTCAGTTTAACCTCCGGCTGGAGTATGAGATTACTTTCTTGCCGTCTTCCGTGTTTTATGCCATATTCGCTGGCGACTGTTTGCAGGATGAATGTTCTTCCAAAATCTGGACACGCTAACACTGGGTCAGACACCAGCCTCGCCTTCACCTCCTCGAATGCCTGCTGATGGTATTGCGTCCATACCCATTTTACGCCCTTGCGGAGTAGGTCGTTGAGCGGCTTAACGATGCGTGCGAAGTCCGGTACAAATCGTCGGTACCACGATGCCACCCCTAGGTACTGCCTTAGCTCACGGACGGTTGCAGGTGGTTCTAGATGGGCTATGGCAGCGACCTTGTCTGGGTCTGTACCAATTCCTTGGCATGTGACTCGATGTCCCAGGTATAGCAGCTCCTGCTTGAAGAACTCACACTTCTCGGGGTTTATTCTCAGGTTTGCCTCCTTCAGGCGGCGAAACACTTCTCTGAGATTGTCCTTGTGTTCTCGTTGAGTGCGTCCTGATACGCGAACGCGTGTGGAGACATCTCGGGTCCAATCACTTGGTCCTGCTGATGCCGAGTGTAATCCGAATGGCATCACTCTCCATTGGAAGAGCCCTGGATGGTGAACGCCGTGAACTTTCTACTTACTTCCTCTAGCGGAATCTGCCAGTATCCATCCCTTAAGTCCAGACTGCTGATATAGCGTGCTTCTCGTAGTTGGTCCAGGATGTAGTTAATACGTGGCATTGGGTACGCGTCCTTCACCGATTTCGCGTTTATCTGTCGGAAGTCCACGTACAATCTCCACTTGCCGGTTTTTTTCTTCACCATTACTATACGAGCTATACGGGCTCTTCGAGTGTTCTATGAATCCCATTTCCAGAAGTTCGTCCACCTTTGTATTGATCTCACTTTGAACTTTAGGGTTCTTAGGGTACTATCTTTGTTTTATAGGTTTGTCGTCCTTCATGGTGATCTGGTGCTCGGCCACATTCGAAGTTCCGCTCATTGTTCGGAATTCCGCCAGCTCTGCTTCTAGGAATTGCTCGATGTTTCCTTTCTCGCGGTCTTCCTGAACAACTGCTACCGACAATTTTTCCTCCAGCCATCCGTTGTGTCTGTTTCTGTCCGGTATGCGGATTTCGTGACCTGCGCACTTTATCTCAGCCCCAACCTGTGTGAGAAAATTCCAGCCCAGCACCAGTGCGCCTACTACTCCAGGTAATAGGCACCAGGTAGGCTCATGGTCAGTCGTTTGTTGCCGAATGCGACTTCTACCTCGAGCTGAACGCTTATTCCGCTGCACCTTCCGTCTGCCAACCTAACATGCGTCTCGTCCGTGTAATCTTTCCCAGAGCAGCCAGATTGTCCGCCGTCTCTTCGCTAATAAAGCTCGCTGTTGCCCCGGTGTCGATTGCGGCTTTGTACGAGTTCCCACCAATCGTCACCGCTGGGGACAACTGCTGCTCCTCTTCGATTAGCCTGCCAGTTAGATTGGAGAGGTATCCGCGTGCGCTCGCCTCTCTGCGGCTGGGATCGCTGGCCATTTTCCGCTGTCTGGCAGCATTCCATGCATCTCACACCCACCTTTCCGCATATCCAGTGCTGATTGTTTGAGATAAACCACTTTAATGCTCTGCCTTGTGGTAGTTCTGGCATTGATCGAGGTACCATGTTCAAGTCCAACCCGTAGGTACTCGCGGACCATTCCACCTGTTCCAAGAATTCAACAGGTTTCTCTGTGCTCTCGAATGTAAAAGACCATTCTCTGACCTGCTTCGCGACTTTAGCGGAGTCGGGCTCGCTAGGTCTTTGTGCCTTCGGGACTGTCTTTCTATCTTGGATTGAATCTCTTCTCTGGCCTTCTTGTTGCATCTCTTCAACGGTAAGTCCTGACCATGCGTCTTCTCCCTCGGGGTTTGGTAATTTTAGACCTGGTTTTTCTGGGTACATAGTTTCTAGTTCGGACCAGAGTTCTTTGAGTTCTGGATTGTTTTCCGTCTCTTTGTAGTATTCCAAGGCTTTCCGCATGTCTTCAGTTCTACCCGTCAACGAAATGCGCAGCCTTTGTGCCACATTGGAGAAATCCTGTTTCTTGAGGCGGTAGATCCAACTTCTCCCCATTCTGGTGTTTTGTGTTTTTACTGCCGGGACAATCACGTTTTGGGCGCCATATGTAACGAACTTGATTTTATGTTTAGCTCGCTACGAAGTTCGTGCGGCTAGCTCAGTAGAATTTGTGCGTTCGTCCCACCAAAATTTATATAAACGTGACCGCCCGGTTAACAGTAACAACACTTCAGAATTCAGTTCAAAAGCTTTTATTTACGGCTCTGGTTTACAGTGCTTGCGTATATCTTGTGCTGGTGATTCCTCGGAGATTCCTCGCTGCTGGTCCTGGCCGTTTCGAGTTCTTTCGCCACCATTCGTAGACGAGGGCGTGGAGTTGGACCGTTGGGCTTCGGGAAGCGTCACCGTTCTCAGACTAGGGTGAACAGGCACCACGCTCGCACGTCCTTCGTCTTGCCAGCCGCAGCTAGACGCTCACTCAGTTTCCTTTGACGCTCCGGTACTACGGCCAGATCACGTCAGCAGTCCCTACAGCCAACTTAGTCGCCCACAGTTAGTCAAATCGGTATTACAGCCAATATAGCCGGACTGGTTGTTATTACAGCCGGCACAGCTAGTCTGATCGGTTTTACAGCCAATGCAGCTAAACTGACCGGTATTACAGCCAACTTAGTCGGACTAATTGGTATTACAGCCAATCTTGATATTCTGCAGACTTGGTCGTGTGTTGCCTTTCCAGGACTCAGCCACCTGTGTCTCAATACGGTGACTTGCTCGGCCCCTAACGTCTCGACGTAGCGATCTTGTTCCCGGCTGGTTCTCACGGTTGTATACTCCTGACGTTGGCTTTTACTAGACGTTGTTCACTCGCAGTTTGATGCTCGATGACTCCTTGTGATCGACTGATCCCGTTTCCTGCGCTCGGCCCGCTTATATAGGCCGGCGTATCCCGTTAATTCTCGGCTTCTCATTTTTCGGTTTTGCGCACGGCACCATACTCGGTCCAAAGTCCGCCGCCTTCTACTGTTACTCGTTCTCTCCAAACTTTCTCCAGCCATATTCTCCAAATTCTCTTCTTGTTTCTCTCCAAACTCTCTCAAGCTGTATTCTCCTAACTCTCACCAGCTGTATTCTCCTAACTCTCACCAGCTGTATTCTCCAAAGTCTCACCAGCTGTATTCTCCAAACTCTCACCAGTTGTATTCTCCAAACTCTCACCAGCACCAGCACCAGCTGTATTCTCCAAACTCTCACCAGCTGTATTCTCCAAACTCTCACCAGCTGTATTCCGCCAAACTCTCACCAGCTATATTCCTCCAAACTCTCATTTGGTTGTGAGGAGTTATTTAACTGCTCACAAGGGGTCGTTGAGATCAATTGTTGTATTCTTCCTTTAAAATAAATTATACCCGTTACTCGTAGAATAAAAGGGTATATTGTATTCGTCCAAAGTCCGCCGCCTTCTACTGTTACTCGTTCTCTCCAAACTTTCTCCAGCCATATTCTCCAAATTCTCTTCTTGTTTCTCTCCAAACTCTCTCAAGCTGTATTCTCCTAACTCTCACCAGCTGTATTCTCCTAACTCTCACCAGCTGTATTCTCCAAACTCTCACCAGCTGTATTCTCCAAACTCTCACCAGTTGTATTCTCCAAACTCTCACCAGCTGTATTCTCCAAACTCTCACCAGCTGTATTCTCCAAACTCTCACCAGCTGTATTCCGCCAAACTCTCACCAGCTATATTCCTCCAAACTCTCATTTGGTTGTGAGGAGTTATTTAACTGCTCACAAGGGGTCGTTGAGATCAATTGTTGTATTCTTCCTTTAAAATAAATTATACCCGTTACTCGTAGAATAAAAGGGTATATTGTATTCGTGCAAAAGTAGCTGGTCGCGTTTCCGACCCTATAAAGTATATATATTCTTGTTCCGTCTGTCCGTCTGTCTGTCCGTATGAACGCTGAGATCTCGGAAACTATTAGATTAGTAGATTTTAGGAGTTCCTACGCAGCGCAAGTTTGTTTCAAAATGGTGCCACGCCCTCTCTGACGCCCACAAGCCACAAGCTGTGGCCACAGTTTTGACGCTATTATGAAAATTTTAATTGATATGTATTTGTTTCGTCAATACCTATCGATTGGCCTAATAAAAGTTTGCCACGCCCACAATAACACCCAAAAACCCATTAAACGCTTAAGCCTGGCTAGTGCCTACATTTCCGCCCTTAATGGCGCAATCTAACGGATGACTTTGGAACAGCTGGCCAAGGTGCTCAACAGAGTCAACGTTAATTCTCGATAAGGATTTCTATTAAAGGAAATTGCGATGGTTTTCATTTGTCAATACCGAACTATATCCAAAGAACTATGCAAATCAAATCAAGTTAGCCAAATTGGAGGTGTTCCCTGGGTACCGATTTTAACATAAAAATCGGGAGCTAATTCGAGGGGCGAAAAACATACAAGAAGGCATATTTATATTAAGTTGTTTAGCTGAGAAACGAGAATCTAATAGTCGAGGCACTCGACTATAGCGTTCTCTCTTGTTATACCCGTTACTCGTAGAGTAAAAGGGTATATTGTATTCGTGCAAAAGTATGTAACAGGTAGAAGGAAGCGTTTCCGACCCTATAAAGTATATATATTCTTGTTCAGGATCACTAGCCGAGTCGATCTAGCCATGTCCGTCTGTCCGTCTGTCCGTCTGTCCGTCTGTCCGTCTGTCCGTCTGTCTGTCCGTATGAACGCTGAGATCTCGGAAACTATAAAAGCTAGAAGATTTATATTTTGCATGCAGATTTTAGGAGTTCCTACGCAGCGCAAGTTTGTTTCAAACAGGTGCCACGCCCCCTTTAACGCCCACAATCGCTTATATACGATTTTATTTAAATATAAATTTAAATATTTCGGAAAAGTAAAAATGCAGTTTTATTGTGTTTATCAATACCTATCGAAATGTAGAAGAAATTTTTCAAATCGGACCATTCGTTAAAAAGTTATGCGTGATCAAAGTTTCTATCTCCATCTCCCTCGCACTCCTTTTACCTGAGTAACGGGTATCTGATAGTCGGGGCACCCGACTATAGCGTTCTCTCTTGTTTTTAGTTTAGTTAGTCTCATGTATACCACTGAATAAAAGACATTGAAGTACACCACGACGCCCCCGACTTCTTCACCTTCGTCTTACTTTGCGTTTGCGCCGTGGGAATCTTTGTGCCTTAAATTCTTTTTTTTTTGTGGAAGGATCGCCCCCCTACAACATTTTGGTCCTTCGAGCCGGATAAGGATATCCTTCTGCCATTCGACCAGCAGCTCCTGAGATTTTTCCGCAAAAAAGATAAGTACGAGCATTTTCCGCCTCCCTCTCGCTGCCGGTCTTTAGCAGTGGTTCGATCAGTTTTCCCGACACAACGGCAGTCGAGAAATTTAACATTCCTTCAATTCCAAAAATTTTCTATCCGTCTCCGCTTTGTGTGCGTCGCCATACTCCTTGCCGTTTTCCTTTTCGTTCCCCGTTGTACATCTACTTGCCAACGGTCAAGGCATACATATGTGCATCCAGACATACACGTACACGCGCGTGACAACTTGTGTACATAGTGCAGTGCAATTCCGCCTCCAAAAAAATATGACAAAAAGTGAAATTGTGTGGTGGAAAATAAAAAGGCATAACTAATATCAGCCACTCGGTGTGAAGTAATTTCGGGAGTTTCCCTGTTTGCCGTACAGTCCGCCGCTGTCGAGATATTTTTTTGTCTTGTGTTTTTTTTCTCTCCACATAATTTCATCTCTTCCGTCACTTCAAATACAGTCCACTCCCCGACGCTCTACTGTACCGATATACACATACACACATCCATAAACGCATGCATGCCCATATCTACATAAATATATTTTCTGCCTCCACATACAGGAACATACACATATCCATAAACGCATGCATGCCCATATCTACATAAATATATTTTCTGCCTCCACATACAGGAACTTAAAATTAAATATATTCAAATCCACACGGGTGCGACCGTGATTGTTTTTCTACAAATTGCCGCAATTAACCGCCCCGACGGCTGTGTTACTATTGTTGCAAATTTTTTCCCTTCTCTCTCTCTCCCGCGTCCCTCACGCATGCACTGCGCTGCAGACGGCATAACCCAGTGAACATTTCTCCCGAACCAAAGCCAAGGTTTTTAATTCCACCGTTCGGCTCCGCTCAAAAATGAGTATTTATAATTATAATTATTATTAAATTATAATTACTATTTAATTATAAATATTATGTAATTATTTGCGGCAAAGTAATCAATTTATTTAATGGATTAATTAATTTATTTTTTATTGAGTTTTTCCGGATTTTTTTTTTGCGATCAAAGATATTCTCCAAACCAAAAAAAATAAATAAATAACTAAATACAATAAAATATTTCACAACAATAACTAAGGTAAAAAATAAAATAAAAAAAAAACAACAGAAGTCAACAAAGAGAGTAACGAGATATACAAATAGATAAACAAGATATATAATCAATACAGTTTCATCGATTTCAAAATATTTTCTTCCGATTCTTCTCGTTGTTTATGGCACTGTGCTTTCTATTCCGCACAAATTAACAGTGTGACTGTTCTCCGTGTTTTTTTCTTTTGCGTGGGTTCATTTACCACGGCGACCAACTCGTTGGCGACTCAGATCGCGCCGAGAGCTTAACGGTGAATATCCTCACGTTCTAAACGAAACGCCCCTTGCTCAGGTCAGTCGACAAGAGCTGATCCGCAAAGTTCGAGTCCGGGAATGCCCACGGGAGACGACAAGAAACCGAGGTCGATCCCATCTATCCGTTTGGACAGGTCCCAATCCGAGTCTCCGCGGCCGTCTCAATTAACACCAAAGGCCATTCCAAGGGCAAAAAGCGACGAGTCCGTCGAGACTATCTCCGGTCCCCCGTCAAGGCTTTCTCGGTCGGTGTCCAAGATGGCTCAAACAGCGACCGGGTTAGCCAATTTCAAGCGGATATTCATCCTACGAGCGCCGCTGAACCAGAATGACTTTCCCCTGGCATGCGCCAAGTCCAACGGGACCTAATCCTGGCCTTGTGGGAAAAGGTGGAGAAGAGCTATGAAAGTTGCTCTGATCTACTGTCCGCATCCACCGACAGTACGGCCACCTCGACAGTGCTTGAATCCAAGTACAGTTACTGCTACTCCATATATTCGAGATGCTTCATGACATAATAGACAAGGCCGCCTCCCAGCCCATTCAGGCTGCTGTCAGTGTTCCAACACCGCCGTCTACGGCCTGTCATTTGCCACCATTGGACACCGAAGTTTTCGCTGGTAATTACCTGCGTTGGCCCACCTTCAGAGATCTTTTTACCGCGAAATACATACACAACTCGCGTCTTACACCGGTAGAGAAGTTGTTCCACCTATTGTCCAAAACAAGTGGCGATGCGCACGCCATTGTTTCCAAAGCCCCGCTGACCAACGAAGGGTTTATCTCCGCGTGGCGAAGCCTCACCGACCGCTTCAAAAATCGGCGGTTATTAATCAATAGCCAGTTAAAAATCCTCTTCAACATTCAGGCAGTACCCCAAGAGTCCGGAGCCGCTCTGAAGGAGCTGCAAGGCACAATCCAAAGTTGCCTGACAGCCTTAGAGATGTCCTCTATTCAAGTCGAGACTTGACTCCTGGTGTACATGGTTTCTTTAAAGCTTCCCAAAATCACGCTTTCCATTCACAACAAGGCTGAGATTTTAACCTGGAATGAGTTAGACTCGTTCTTGACAAAGCGTCATCGCACTCTGGAGGCTATCGATGACATTAGACCTAGCAGTTCGTGTCAGTTTCCGCCAAGGTCGACACCGGCGAGCGCCCCAGCGCGTAGGCATAATTCCTACGAGACCAGAGTGACTCCAGCCCCAAGAGGGTGCGATCTCTGCTCCAGAGAATCATCCTGTTCGCTTATGTCCGCGCTTCCTTGAGATGGATGTAAATGGTCGCTCCGACTACATTAAGAAAAAGCAGCTTTGCCTGAACTGTTTTGCACGAGGGCACCTGCAACGGGATTGCACTAGCGCCCATAGCTGCTTCATCACACCCTCCTGCACCGCGGTAATCCATTCGCGGCCGCTTCAAGTCCGTCTGCGCCATCCAGGTCTCGACCCGCGCCTACTACAAGAGGCACGAGCCCCACAGAGGATCATTCTGATGTGCAAGTGTGCTTCGCTTCCGGCTCAAGAGCCGTCTTACTGGGCACAGCCCTCATTAACATTTGCCATTTAGGGTGCAATTTCCAGGCGCGAGCCCTGATCGACTCTGGCTCCGAGGCAACCTTTATTACGGAGAGACTTTTCAACCTCGTAAACTTCCATTCAAGACTATCCAGGCCCAAGTCTCTGGTCTTAATCAAACCGTTGCCGCTCAGTCCATGAAACTCTGTCATTTTTCTATTCGATCGCCAGACCCGGGTTGCATTTAGAAACTTCAGCTTACGTTCTTCCGCAGCTGGCCGGGAATCTGCCTTCGTATCCAGTCCCTCAAAATCTTTTTAAGGGAATTCCTGACATCCCCCTTGCGGATCCCAAGTTTTTCGAGCGTTCCCAAATCGATGTCTTGATAGGACATTCCTCCGTCCATCCTCCGCGGCAACGCCAGGGCTAACATTTGCGGTTCACTTCTCGGCCAGGAAACCATTTTTGGATGGGTGTTGACAGGCCCCAGGCCCCAGGCCCGGTATGACTTTGTAATCCAAGAATACCTCGACTTTGGTCACATGGCCAAGGTCCCTTTGACGAGCAGTTCCGCCACGTACTACCTTCCACATCACATCTTAACCCCGAGAGCACAACCACTAAAGTGCGGGTGGTTTTCAACGCCTCTAGCCCTTCCGCAAACGGGACCAGTCTGAATGACATACTTTACGCGGGCCCGGTCTTACAATCCGACCTCACGATTCAAATCCTGAAGTGGCGATACTTTAGGTTCGTTTTCAACGCCGACATCGAGAAGATGTATCGGCAAATTTGGGTAGACCCCCAGCATACTCCCTTGCAGCGTATTCTATTCCGCAATTCCGATGGGGAAATCAGCGACTACAAGTTGAAGACAGTCACCTTCGGGGTCAATTGTGCCCCGTTCCTAGCGATCCGTGTCCTGCAACAGCTCGCCGACGAAGAAGAGTCGAGGTATCCGCAGGCGAGTCGGATTATCCGAGAGTACATGTACGTCGAAGACGTACTCGTTCACAAAGCGTCAAGTCCTATCCCAAATCGCCAAACTATTTGATCCAGCGGGTTGGCTCGGCCCTTCATAGTCCGGGCAAAGATGTTCATTCAGGACATTTGGCTCCAAAATCTAGGATGGGACGAGGCCCTCCCTCAAGATTTTTGCCAAAGATGGGTTGACTTCCTGGAAAATTACTCCGCTCTTGATCAGATCCACATTCCCCGATGGGTCGCTTTCCGACCACATTTGAAAATTGAGCATCATGGGTTCTGCGACGCCTCGCAGAAGGCGTACGGCGCAGCCATCTACGTCCGAGTTGAGGCTGGGTCCGCGGTAATGGTGAACTTGCTCACGGCAAAGACGCGGGTGGCCCCAGTAAAAACGGTGTCGCTCCCGCGGCTCGAGTTGTGCGGAGCCTTGTTATTGTCCGAAATGGCCAACGCCGTTCTTCCGAAGATGCCCTTGCAGGCGTCCGCCCTGCACTGTTGGACGGACTCTACGATTGTTCTCGCCTGGTTGCATAAGCCAGCGTGCCACTGGACAACGTTCGTGGCAAATCGTGTGACCAAGATCACCCAGCTCACCGAGGTGGAGAAATGGGCACACACAAGCCAAAAACGGCCAGTGCCAGCATCCAGCCTTGTCCAAAACCTGAACCCGTTCATTGATTCGCAAGGGCTCATGAGAGCATGCGGCCGAGGCACGGCCTCCGAACTTCTCCAGTATGATGAACGGCATCCTGTCATCCTTCCATACGACTGCCATCTGTCTCGACTCCTCGTCCATTTTACACATCGCACGGTGGCAATCAGCTGATCCGTTCCAAGTTCTGGATCCCGAGGGTGAGGAATTTTGTCAAGTTCGTCATCTATTCATGCAAGGTCTGCATCATCCACAAAAGGAGGTTGCAAACGCAACTGATGGGAGACTTATCCAAAGGACGAACGTCCTTCTCGCGCCCTTTCACATATACCGGTGTGGACTATGCCGGTCCCTTCGACATCAAAAACTACACGGGACGAGCCTGACTCATTACGAAAGGGTATGTGCTGGTGTTCGTGTGCTTCGCCACTAAGGACATCCATTTAGAGCCTACTTCCGACCTTACGACTGAGACGTATGCCCCCGTCAAGTTCAGTCGGACAATGGGAAGACCTTTGTGAGTGCGGCTGCACTACTCTCCCGCGAGTTTCTCCAAGCTCTCAAGGAAGCTGTGACAGGTGCCTATAGTCACCAGCAGCTGCTCTGGCAATTTATTCCTCCGGGAGCACCCCACATGGGGGGCTTGTGGGAAGCAGGTGTTAAGAGCTTCTACAAGTCTACGGCGACGCGAAAATATACGTTCGAAGAGCTTTCCACGCTTCTAGCTAGGATCGAAGCATGCCTGAATTCGTGTCCGTCGCGCCGATGTCCGAAGACCCCACTGAGGTCAGTTGCACTTACGGCTGAGCACTTTCTTGTTTGGGGGCCCCTCCACGCCATGGTCGAACCCGTGATAAAGGGGGACACCACATCTTTTATAAACCGCTGGCAGCACCTGAAGGCTCTTCATCAACAATTTCGTCTGCGATGGAAGGAGGAGTACCTCAAGGAACTCCATAAGCGGAATAAGTGGCGAACCCCTACAAGAAATCTCCGTGCCGGGGACATGGTGGTAGTCAAGGAAGACAACCTTCCGTCCAATGAGTGGCGACTAGGCAGAATCGACGCGGTGTTTCCAGGAACCTATGGCCATGTTCGTGTGGTCGACCTCCGCACTGCACGGGGACTCATTAAGCGTCCCATAGCGAAGGTCGTCCTTCTTACAATGGAAGAATCTGCCTGCCCGTAATAACCAGTCCACCCGTTACTCCGGTGTTTCAATTCATCACTCCGATTCGTAGCGTCAATTAATAGTTCCAACCCGTAGTTCCAATTTGCAGTTCTTATCACTACTGATCCAAATTTTTTATTTTTGTCCTATTCCGCCAATCAGATCTCACACGATGTCTGCACGTCCGCGCAGCGCCATCGCATTGGAACACAGACGAACTCGAGGTACGCAATCCTACCATTGCCGAGTCTGTAGCGGGATCCATCCACTTCGGAAGTGTCGTCGGTTCCTCCGTCTGAGTGCCGAAAAGAGGCTCCGGACTGTCCTTGCCAACCGCTACTGCCACCGCTGTTTGGCCCACGAGCACTCCGACGGAGAGTGTCGGCGAGGTGATCGCTGCAAAACGTGCGGCCAGGATCACCACACTCTTCTTCATCTCTCGGAACCACCGATGGCATCACGGCAGTCCCGCCCGGCACCACGCCGGTCGCAGAGATCCGTTGCCACTCCACGGCATTCTTCAGCCGCTCCTCGGCCCTCGTCCGCCACCCCACGGCACGCATCCGCCACTCCACGGCATTCTTCAGCCGCTCCTCGGCCACCCCACGGCACGCATCCGACACTCCGCGGCAATTTTCTGCTACTCTTCGGGGTGCCACGCAGCCTGCGGTCGCCGCTCCGTCCTTGACGTCCCTCCTACAGCGGCACAGCGTCAACCTCCTACCGACGGCTTTTGTGCGTTTAGAGACCGGGAGACGAGTCTTTGACACTGCTGCGCTCATCGGCCCGTGTACGCCTATTAGCTGCATCGACGCATCGCTAGCGTCGAGTTTCCGCTTGCCGACCACCAACGTGGGAGGCGAACAGATCTGTTCGGCAACCGTGGGGTCCAGAATCGACAGCGCTTTCCGGCTCGACGCAATTTTTAAAATAGAGCCTCACGTGCGCATCCGCACTCCAATCTGGGAGCTGAGCGACGCAGTAAGGACCCACTTCCGGGACATTACGCTGTCTGATGAGAGGTTCTATCTCCCCGCGACGATTTCCATCATCCTGGGCGCGGATATGTATCAGAGTGTGATGCGGCCGGGCTTCCTGAAAATTCAGGATGGACTGCCAGTAGCCCAGAGCACCGTGTTTGGGTGGGTCGTGTCCGAAGCCTGCCACCAGCCGTGAGAAGAGCAACCAGGCTATGTTGCGTGTATTTGCAAGGGGGGGCGGAATGTTTAGGTCAGTGGCCCACTGCATCGGCGATGTTCACTGAGCTCTCCGAGCTTTCGCTCTCGCCCCTCTTGCGCTCCCTCGCTCGCTTCTCGCAACGTCCGCGCTCCAGTGTGCGAGCTTCGGGTTTCGCATCCGAACTCCTCGGACAGCCGTTGCCGATCTCCTGCTCCCGCTTCAACGGAGTAAAGCGGGCGGGAGCGCGGTTTTAGTTTTTAGTTTAGTTAGTCTCATGTATACCACTGAATAAAAGAATTGAAGTACATTACGACGCCCCCGACTTCTTCACCTTCGTCATACTTTGCGTTTGCGCCGTGGGAATTTTTATGCCTTAAATTCTTTTTTTTGTGGAAGGATCGCCCCCCTACAGCAATAGCTATCTCTATCATAGACTGCTCTAATTGCATTCAATGTGGCCATTAATAATTTTTTTTTTAAATCAAGTAGTTTAATAAATTTAACAATATATATAAAACTGTTCATTGAAAACTATGAATCAACGCACAGCCTAAACTAATTAAATGACCCTATTAAAATTTTGTACCATTCAATTCAACTAAACTGATTTGCTAATATTTATTTTGGCCACAAACATGCCTCCATTTTCTTCCAGAGGCAAAAAACCTCCAATTTCTATAAAAAAATCAGGACGCTTAACGCGTTAATCAATCGATCCGATTTTTGGCCAAAATTTAGTCCTCTACATAATAAAGATTCTATTTAATTTAATATTGGATATTTTAATGTTTACTTTATCGATTTTTGAAAATCTAAGAATCTTCCTCATTTTTTCCTAACGGCAAAAAACACTGATCTAAGTCAATTAGCAATATGAAAATTTATAGACGAAATCCTGATACTTTAAGGATTCATATGGTGGTTTTACTGAAGCTCTAGGTCAATTGTGAAAAAAGTTACATTAGCCTAAAGTAGGAATAATAATTCCAACAAATTATACACAAGCATTGAACGCCGAATGCATTCTCTCGCACTGTCTCTCTCTCTCTCTCTCTGACTCTGTGTACTACAATAATTGAGCGGCGGCTGATTTTGATTTCTTTTTAAAACTTAAAATTAAAAACTTAAAACTAAATTAAACTTAACAATAAATTAACAATAAATTAAAATTAAATTATACCAGAAACACACACGAATAAACCTAAACCCCGTCAAAGCGTTCAAGCCGCTGGGCTTTGCGAAAAGGGCAGGGGGGCAGTCATCATCTATATATAAAACTGATGCACAATATGGATGCAAATAGAAAAAGTGAACTGTTTATTATAAATGGTGCCTTGGTGCCAGGAGATGGAGCATGCCTTTTCAGGGCAATTTCGTATCTTTTACATGAAAACGAAGATTTTTCGGACATTATTTGTCAGGATGTTGTTGCATATATCGTTCGCCGATGGAATAATTTTTGTATTTATACTTGCAATTCCATGGGTACCCCTTATGACAATTGTGCTGCATACGAAACTGAAATGCGGCAACCTTATACGTTTGGCTCATTGGCCGAGTTGAAAGCTTCATGTGAATTGTATCCTGTTTTTGTTGAAGTTTTTCAAAAAGGTATTTGTATAGCAAAAATTGGAAACGAAGGCAGTACTTTAAAAAGGCTTCGTTTTAGTGGTGATTTTTCTAATGGTCATTTCGATGTTTACATACCTTCAGAAAATTCGCCATATTCATTATTATTCTCTGAATATAATCCACGTACTGAACAAAACAACCGGAATAGGCGAAAACGATTTTCCAATTTGACCAGAGCAAAGCAGTTAAAGTTGGGAAAAGAAAAATTTAGCTTAGTTAACCAAACAAATGCTGTTAAACAAAGTCGGAATAGTAAGAAATCATGTTCAAAATGGGTAACAGAAAACTCTGCATTTAAATACGATTACGAAGTAATTATATGTCAAATCCTGAAATTAAAATCGGTATAATGAATAACAAATGTAAATATTGTGGTGCATTGAAATGGAAAGATGAGGCCAAAGGCATGTGCTGTAAAGAGGGTAAAGTTCAACTACCTCCGTTTCAGGCTTTACCTGAACCTCTTAAAAGTTTATTAATGGGCGGACCATCCTGACCATGTTCATTTCAAGGCCAATCCAAGAAAGTAATAGCTTTCAAATGACATCTTTTGGTAGTGGAAAAGTTGTATGCGATGCATATATGCCAACATTCAAAATACAAGGCCAAGTTTATCATTTGATAGGTAGCCTGTTACCAACTTCTCAAACAAATGCTCAATTTCTACAGATATATTTTGTTGGTGAGGATGATCTAGAGGTGGATTTAAAGTGTCAGCACAATTCCGGTGTTAAACACGGCTTAATAAAATCACTGCAGTCTATGCTGCATATATGCAATCCATACGTTAAAGATTTTAAAACTGCTCTTAATAAAGTTCCGAAAGATTGCAAAGATTTCAAAATGGACATTAGCGCTGATAAAATGCCACCAATGGCTCATAAAGGTCGCTATAATGCACCTCAAACAAATGAAGGTGCATTGGTATTAGTTAACCAACAATTTTAAAATCGAGACATTGTTATTAAGAGTCATAATAACAAACTTAAACGAATCTGTGAACTTCATCGATCTTATGACTGCCTACAATATTCAGTAAATATACCTCTCTGCCATGAACTTTTACAGCTCTAGAATAATGCTTAGAGAAAGTGAAGCCAATCACTTGCATTATTTTAGAGCTCTGTTTAATCAATTTTTGGTTGATATGTGTGCACAAATTGAAACAGAGCGGCTTAATTTTATTTGAACAAATCAAAAAAAGTTGGGAGCAGAAAGTTATATTCATCTTCAAGACGCTATTGGTAGGGGTGATGCGGATGTGGCTCAACTTGGTCAAATGATTATTTTGTCATCTTCTTTTACAGGTTCACCACGATATATGCATGAAAAGACACAAGATGCCATGACTCATGTTCGGCATTATGGTCGTCCTGATCTTGTTATTACATTTACATGTAACCCAAAATGGGAGGATATAACAAATGAGTTATTTCCAGGCCAAAAGCCTCAAGATCGACATGACATCATATCACGAGTTTTTTCATTTGAAGGTTAAGGCTTTAATGGCGTTGTTGATTAAAGGTAAATGCACAAAAAAATTTCCTAAAAAGTTTCTTAAGGAAACTATTGCAGAAAATGATGGTTATCCCTAATAAAGAAATAAAATTAAAGATGAGTACCAAAGTGGTCGATATATAAGTAGCTCAGAGGCAGTATGGAGGATTTTATCGTTTCCAATACATGAAAGATATCCCCCTATTTTTCATTTAATTGTTCATTTGGAAAATGGTCAGCGAATATACTTTGACCCAAATAAACCCAATCAATTAGCTAATCAACTAACTAATCCGGCAAAAACTACGTTTACAGCATTTTTCGATCTTTGCAAAATTGACCACTTTGCAAAAACACTTCTTTATGTTGAGGTGCCATTCTATTACATTTGGGCTAATAAAAAATTATAAAAGAAGAATGAAGTAAAAAGTATATGTGTATACAATACATCCAAAAAATAGTGAATGTTATTATTTAAGACCTTTATTTCACGAAGTTCGGGGTCCAACAACACTCTCTCTTTTAAAAACTGTAAATGGTGTTTTGTATAAAACATTCCAATTGGCTTGCAAAGCTTTAGGCTTACTCGAAGATGATAATCACTGGGACTGCACATTGGAAGCAGCATTATGCCAGTCTCCAAATAAATTGCGTGACCTCTTTGCAATAATGTTAACTCATTGTCAGTTATCTGATGCTATGCTTTTTTGGAATAAGTACAAGGAAAGTCTTTCAGAAGATATATTGTATAGACTATGGTTTACCCCAGGCAATTAGAGATAAAAAGTTTTTGGAAAACATTTATTACTTGCGAGAAACAAATTTTGAATGCAATGAAGCTCAAGTAAGAAACGAGGAAAATTCCCAAAAAAAACTGTTATAAAACAATCTTAGACAGCATTGACGCTGGAAACGGAGCAATGTATTTTTTGGATGCTCCTGGTGGCACTGGAAAAACGTTTCTTTTAAATTTGCTATTGGCAAAAATTAGACAAGATAAAAAAATTGCATTAGCTGTTGCATCTTCAGGAACTGCGGCCACGCTCTTAACCGGAGGACGGACAGCCCATTCAGCATTTAAGCTTCCTTTTGATTTAATAAATATAGAACACCTTATTGTAACATTTCCAAATGCGAATAAGGAATATACAGATGTGGAGAGCTATCCGCAAAATATACAGACATATCTACATTCGAAATTATCCACCGCAAGCAAAGCTGTGGGCACCTTGCTAGTATATTATATTTTGAGTTTTAATTTTAAACAATCTTTGTTTCTGCTTAGTATAACTTTATTTTAAATTTTATCCAGATCATTTGCCTGGTCCTGATAACGTTTTTTAATACATTTATTGTGCATTTTATACAATTTATATAGTTCTTGCCCTACGATTATAAATAAAATAATAATAATAAGTATTGTCACTAATTTAAGATCGGTGTCTTTGATTTCGACTTTGCTTATTACATTTGCTGTCAAATCTACCGATTTAACATTTACTGAACCCATATTGTCAATATGTTTGATTATTTCTTCAGATATAATTTCTTCTGTTTTACTTATTTTATTTGTCTCTATTGACATACGTTTATTTAATACAAATTTTTTAATTTTTTCAAAATGTTATTAAAATTATTTTTTTTACACTTTTTCCTGCCAAGTGTTTGTGTGGCTTTACAGGCCGCGCCGTTGCTGGCTGCACAGGCTCTTCCTTCTACGTTGGGGCACCGGTGCTGGCTGCACAGGCTCTTCCTTCTACGATGGGGCACCGGTGCTGGCTCTCACAGGTCAATTTTTCCGATGGCATGTGTTTCTGCAGGTGACGCTCTCCAGCGGTCCGGGGCAATCGTTTGGGCAGTTGTCCGGTCTTCTTGGTAATGGCTTGGGGGATGGAGGTTTGGATAATATTTTTCTACTCACTCAGATTTTTTTTTATTTAGTTCCTTCTCCAGTCCGTGTAATCTTTTGATCCTGGTCCTTGGTCCTGTCACGGTCGCCATGTATTGAATCCACAAGTTGTATTGGTATTCAGTATTTCTATTTGGCGGAGCAGGCAATGGTGCCGCTTCCGATGTTTAAATCAATCTGTTATTTTACATTCTTTTTATACCCGTTACTCGTAGAGTAAAAGGGTATATTGTATTCGTGCAAAAGTATGTAACAGGTAGAAGGAAGCGTTTCCGACTCTATAAAGTATATATATTCTTGTTCAGGATCACTAGCCGAGTCGATCTAGCCATGTCCGTCTGTCCGTCTGTCTGTCCGTCCGTATGAACGCTGAGATCTCGGAAACTATAAAAGCTAGAAGATTGGCATTTTGCATGTAGATTTTAGGAGTTCCTACGCAGCGCAAGTTTGTTTCAAAATGGTGCCACGCCTCCTCTGACGCCAACAAGTTACAAGCTGTGGCCACAGTTTTGATGCTATTATGAAAATTTTAATTGCTATGTATTTGTTTCGTCAATACCTATCGATTGGCCTAATAAAAGTTTGCCACGCCCACTCTAACGCCCAAAAACCCATTAACCGCTTAAGCCTGGCTAGCGCCTACATTTCCGCCTTTTATGGCCCGTGGTACCAATAGCGCCATCTAACGGATGACTTTGGAACAGCTGGCCAAGGTGCTCAACAGAGTCAACGTTAATTTTCTATAAAGATTTCTATTAAAGGAAATTGCGATGGTTTTCATTTGTTAATACCGAACTATATCCCAGGAACTATGCAAATCAAATCAAGTTAGCCAAATTGGAGGTCTGAGTCAAACAATGAGTCAAAACATAAACATAAACACAGCTGTTGGTGCAGCACAAAAGTTGCCTGCGCTAAAGCAGCGCTGGTGCTGATGCTCGTGCTGTAGAGCTGCCAGCTCTAAGAGATCGCCGAATTCAAATTGATAATTTTAACTGAGTAACGGGTATCTAATAGTCGAGGCACTCGACTATAGCTAAAGCAGCGCTAGTGCTGATGCTCGTGCTGTAAAGCTGCCAGTAACGGGTATCTAATAGTCGTGGCACTCGACAATAGCGTTCTCTCTTGTTTAAGGTCTGGATGAGGCAAAGTCTCATAGCCGCTCTGCCTACAATTCGGCAGCAGACTGTGTATATATTATTTATATCTCTTAAGCTTGAGCGCGAAGGTATATGCACATACATAAGTTCGGTTGCGAGGTTCGCGCATGTGACAGTATGCTGACACTTGCTATGCTCTCTCTTAAGCTTAAGCGCGAGGGTATATGCACATACATAAGTTCGGTTGCGAGGTCCTCGCATATGACAGTATGCACTTTCTATAAACGGGCCGAGGCATACCGATCGGTTCATATTATGGCCACTTGGGCTTGTGACCGGAGCTTTGATTATGTAAACACTGCAACAAAGTGTTCCAGTGTGTACCCTTTAAGTACTCTTGGTACAGTGCGAGCCCTGATCTGGTTCCGACGGAGAGACTTTTCAACCGAAGCGCAAGCGGCTATCCGCGAGATCCAGGGGCCCTCGGTTCAGCAGGATTCCCTCTTGGAAAATGGACATCCAATAGCAAGGCGATTTTGGCCAACATAAACAATAAAATAAATTCAAATCCACACGGGTGCGACCGTTATTGTTTTTTTTTTTCAAATTGCCGCATTAACCGCCCCAGCGGCTGTGTTATTATTGTTGCTGATTTTTCCCTTCTCTCTCTCCTGGGTCCCTCACGCATGCACTGCGCTGCCGACGGCTTAACCCAGTGAACCTTTCTCCCGAACCAAAGCCAAGGTTGTTGTTTACGCCGCTCTCCCCTCTCTTAAATTGCGCGCTCATCCCTCGCCCGCACTGGATGCTCGCGATTACAGGCTCTTCCACTCTTCCGCCTTCCCGCTCTTCCAGGCTCTCCCGCCTTCCCGCTCCCGGAATCTCTCCGCTGCGCTTTGAAGCGCAGCGCTCAACTAGGCCTATGTTAGTTCTCATTGTCAACTGATTAATATACATAGCCCGGCCGGTCCGAGCTATTCCCGAAAAGTTCACCGATCGCTTCGCGATCGTCGAGTGTTTTCAGAATCTCTTCCACAGCTTGCCACCCGGCTACGTGCAACAGCCGCAACTCGCGACGAAGCTGCCTTCAATAGACGAGCACTCTACGACGCCCACAACAATTCATTTTTTGGTCCTTCGAGCCGGATAAGTTCCATTTTTATTAATTTATTATTAACTGCCGGTCGACAGTCAACCATCCGAAAAACATAATTCGATTGACTTTCAGTACGATTTGTCTAAAATCCAAGTCCGATTTTATCCGACGACGACAGTTAGTAAATTACAATTCCAATTCCGTCTTTTATTTCTTCGTTCTCTTTTTACGTTCGGCCATATTGCCTATTCTCCAATTCCTTTTCGTGTGCATATTGATGTACAAGTTTCATATTCACATTTGGCCGTACATCCATTAAATATACATCCAACATCAAATCGAAGAAAATAAAAAATATAAATCCAAATCAAAGTGTGCAAATAAAAAGTCAAGCGTACAGTGAAAAATAAATTAATTTAAAAAAAAAATTCAGTGAACAGTGAAAAAAAATTAATTTCAATATTTAGTTCAAGTTAATTTCCCACAAAAAAGGGAAACAAAAAATTAAGTGTTCCGCCAATTTCGGCCCACAAATATTTTTTGATATTAATTTTTTATTGTACATCCGCTGTGACAATATTTGCTTACATTATTAAAAATCCAAATACAGTCCACAAAAAATCGAAAATTTACAACACATACATACATTTATACATATTTTTTCTACATAACTACACCCCAATTCCGAAGGTTCAAGTATTTCCGTCGGCCATCCAATAAATATATATTAAATAAATTCCCAAAGTTGACGTGAAATAACTTTTGTGTCTCAGTGTGCTTTTCTTATTTTCATATTTTGCGCACTATCCATCCATTCATCCACACATACACGCGAATTGCAGTACCGAAAAAAGCTCGAAATTCCCGCGCATTTCAGCGTCACCAAAAAAAAGTACGGGCAGTTGTTTTTCAATCATCCCATAAATAAATTCCAACAAAATTAATAAACACTAAGTTCAACTCCAATAAAATTAAACAAATACTGAGAAATACTGCCAATTCCAAAAAAAAAGAAATATAAAATACTATCGCCATCGCAAATAGTGGAATCAATTTATTATATTATTTTATACAAAACGCCCATTCTAGTATTTTTTCTTATTTATTGAGCTTGGTAAATCTACATATATATCGATACTCGATTTTTTTCTTTTGGGGATAAAAATGTAAAATTGGGAAAAAATACCACCCTCATACCACTGCAAGATTTTTTTGTTTGTCTCCGAATATTTGTAACATAAAGAAAAACAAAACTAATAATCTCCATACACTGCCGGGGACATCCAATCCCATCCTAATTCGGCCAACCACCCCCTATAAAATACTAAACGACAAATACCTCATCAAAATCAAAATTTTTCAGTATTTTTTGTAGTATTTTTTCGTATTTTTTTCCATTCTTGCGCCATCGTTTCACCAAAAGCCTGGGGAATATTTTAACAATAATTCAGCCACGCATATCGACTATTTCCACCGGTCCATAAGTGGGTCTGTAATTGTTTCTCTGATTTTTGTCCGAAATATCAGCGCGCACATTCCATCATAACAGCATCCTTTTTTGGTATGTCCAGGGAAAGTTGAAACAAACTATCCCCTGTTCCATCACCGAAAATACTAAAAATCTATGTAAAGACGGCACCTCCCAAAAAGGCTCCTTCTCCCATCGAAAGAATAACTCGAGCTAGCACAAAAATGGTTGCAACGGCTGCCGACCTCGCTATGAGCCAGTTTATTGAAGTCTCGGATCGACTGTCCGAATTGGAATCGCGAATAAATTTTCCCTCGGCAGTCCCTCCTACGTTATCCGTCCTCAATATTCGCCGAGACGAAATCCGAGAGGTATGGGTCCGCATCAAAAAAGAGTACGATGCATATACCGCGTGCCTTGTAGCAGCCGGAGAAGGCTGACAGCTGACAGCTTGCCAGTCCTCAAGGCTAAGTACGGTTATTGCTACAGCGCGTACGAAAGGTGCGCCGCCTAGATAGCAGATATGATAGCGCAAACTCCGCAACTTCCGCAACCTTTCCCAACGCCAGCTGATCCTGAGGACCAGCGATTATCTTCGTTGGCCAACCTTTAGGGATCTATTCACGGCAATTTATATCAACAATCCCAGACTCACTCCTGTCGAAAAATTATTCCACCTTAATGCTAAAACGAGTGGCGACGCTCACAATATAGTTTCAAATTCACCCCTTACTAATGATGGCTTTCGATCAGCGTGGGATAACCTCACTGAGCGTTTCAAAAACAAGCGATTGTTAGTAAACAGTCAATTAAAGATACTCATCAATGTACCGTCCGTCACACGGGAGTCTGGGTCAGCTTTGAAAGAACTTCAAAGTACCATCCAGTGAAACCTTACTGCATTAGAAACCTAAAGGATGCGATCTCTTTAATAGAGAGAAGCATCCTGTACGCACATGCGCCAAATTTCTCCAGATGACGTGGGTTTAAACTTCCAAGCGCGAGCCTTAATAGACTCCGGATCTGAGGCGACCTTCATCACTGAGCGCCTTTTCAACCCGATTAGACTGCCGTTCCAGGTTATCCAAGCACAGGTCTCAGGACTTTATCAAACGGTCTCCGCTGAGACCAAAAAGATCTATCAATTCACGATCCGTTCTCCGACCCGGCCTAGTTTGCAGTTAAACACCACTGCCTACGTGCTTCCACAAATAGCCGGAAATCTATCTTCATGTCCGCTTCCGAAACATTTCCTGCGAGATCTTCCCGAACTTCCGCTAGCGGATCCAAAGTTTTATGAGAGCGCACAAATATATCTTCTAATCGGGCCGATATACTTCCATCCATTCTACTAAGCGGTACCCGAGTGAACATCTGTGGCTCGCTTCTCGGTCAAGAGACCATATTCGGCTGGATTCTAACAGGACCAGTACCCGCTCCGAGGCAAGGTCAAATGTCATCCTTTTCCACGCAAGTTGCACACACGTATGAAGCGTCCCTCGATAAACTCCTCACCAAATTCTGGGAGGTAGAGGATCTGCCAGTAAAGGTGGCAAAAGAATCTGACGTGTTTTGTGAGGACAATTTCCTTCGGACCACCATAAAAGACGAGACCGGCAGGTACGTCGTGAGTCTTCCTTTTCGAGATCCTGAAAACATTAAATGCTCCCTAGGATATTCCAGATCCCAGGCGCTGGAGAGAAGTCCTTCCTACTCACGATTCACGCAGTGTTAAAACCGGAGAGTACGACCACCAAACTTCGAGTGGTATTCAACGCCTCCAGCCCTTCAGACAATGGGGTCAGCTTAAATGATATCCTTCATGCTGGCCCGGTCCGACAGTCCGATCTAACCATCCAGATCCTGAAGTGGCGATATTTCCGATTTGTGTATAGTGAGAGAAAATGTACCGGCAGTTTTGGGTAGATCCGAAGCAGACAGCGTTCCAACGTATCTTATTCCGCGATAGGGAAGGGTACATTCGAGATTTTGAGCTAAAAACTGTTACGTTTGGGGTCAATTGTGCACCGTTCCTGGCTATTCGAGTACTGCAACAGGTGGCGACCGACGTGTAACTAACCCGAGGGCGAGTATAGTTATTCGTTATTGCATGTATGTCGATGATGTCCTTTCGAGAGCTGACTCTGCGGAAGAGGCTCACCTCACCATTCGCGAGTTGCAGAGTGCCCTCGATTCGGCTGGTTTTCCATTGAGGAATTGGACATCCAACCACAAGGAAGTTCTGGCTCATATCGAAACCGATCATCTTTTAAATGCCGATTTCCTCGAAATATATACGGAAAGCACGGCGAAAACTCTCGGAGTCCGTTGGAAAGCAACACCCGATGAGTTTTTCTTCTGGGAGGCCTGTGGGAAGCGGGTGTCAAAAGCTTCAAAACCTTGTTTTACAAGTCCACCGCTACACGAAAGTTCACTTTTGAAGAGCTTTCAACCCTCCTAGAGAAGATTGAAGCTCGTATAAATTCCAGACCGCTATCTCCTATGTCTGAAGATCCCACTGATCTCTTAGCGTGGACACCAGGTCATTTTCTAGTCGGCGGACCTCTTCTGTCTATAGTGGAACCCGAATTAAAAGAGGAATCCAAGTCCATTGTGAATCGGTGGCAACACTTAAAGGCGCTCCATCAACAATTCTAAGCGCTATTGAAGGAGAAGTATCTCAAAGAGCTCCACAAGCGTAACAAGTGGCAGTCCCCGACCGCAAATCTCCGCGTTGGCGACATGGTAGACGTCAAGGAGGACAATCTGCCCTCGAATGAGTGGCGCCTTGGCAGAATCGACTCTGCCTTTCCGGGGGCTGACGGCAATATCCGTGTCGTCAGCATTCTCACGGCACGCAGGATTATCAAGCGTCCCGCGACCAAGGTGGTTCTTCTGCCAGGAGAACACTCCATCCGACTTCCTTAACCAACATCCTCCACATTATTCCCCAACCATCCTCGCCATCTAAGCAGATTCAAATCATCTATGTTTTTTTTTCTTTTTTATACATTACTCACTACCAGATCACATCATGGTTCCTCGTCCACGCAGCGCTCAGGCATTGGATAGCAGACGTACTCGAGGTTTACATTCCTACCGATGCCGAGTCTGCCGTGGAATCCATCCGCTTCGGAAGTGCCAGAGGTCCCTAAAGCTGAGCGCAGAGAAGCGGCTTCGGGCAGTGCTCATCAATAAGTACTGCCCAAATTGTCTCGCCCACGAGCACTCCGACGGGAGTTCTCGTAGTGGCGACAAGTGTAAAACGTGCAACGGGAAGCACCACACGCTCCTCCATATGCACGAGCGCCCCCTGCCGTCGGCTACTCAGCAGCGTTCGCGCCGGCAGAATCCGCCAACTCGCCAAGCGCTGGCCCCGGCAAGGCGCTCGGCATCCTCCGCTTCTCAGCAGTGCTCGCGCCGGCAAGATCCGCCAGCTCGCAGAGCGCTTGCCTCTCCGCCGCGCTCAGCCTCCTCGGCACCGGCTGCGTCACTTGCGTCCATTCTCTAACGGCAAAGCGTGAATGTCCTGCCGACGGCCATGGTTACTTTGGAGACCGCGCTAAAGACCTTCGACACGGCCGCCCTCATCGACCTGTGTACGCCGACGTGCTGCATCGACGCATCAATGGCGTCTGCGTTCCGCTTGCCGACTACTACCGTCGGCGACGAGAGGATCTGCACGGCCACAATTCGGTCGAAGTGCGACAACGGCTTCAAGCTAGAGGTGGTCTTGAAAGTGGAGCCGAACGTCCGCACCCCCATCCGAGAGCTCTCGGACACCGTGGTCGGCAGATACGGGGACCTCCCGTTGGCCGACAAACGGTTCTACTTGCCGGCAACCATCTCTGTAGTCCTGGGTGCGAATGTCTACACCAAGGTCATCCGACCGGGCTTCCAGTTGGTCGACGAGGGACTTCCAGTGGCCCAGAGGACGGCATTCGGGTGAATCCTGTCCGGCGCCTGCAGTCAAGCCTAGACGACAGGAGTGGGTCTTCTTTTGCAACGCTAGCGATTGCAAGGGGGCGGAATGTTTACGCCGCTCTCCCCTCTCTTAAATTGCCCGCACTTCTTTCGTGGCGAATGCCTACTCGCCCGCACTAGATTCTCGCGATTCCAAGCTCTCCCACTCTCCCTCACTGGACGCTTGCGATTCCAGGCTCTCCCGTCTTCCCGATCCCGGAATCTCTCCGCTGCGCTTTGAAGCGCAGCGCTCAACTAGGCTTAAGTTAGTTCTCATTGTCAACTGATTGAAATACATCGCCCGACCGGTCCGAGCTATTCCCGAAAAGTTCACCAAGTTTTTCATTTCTCTCGCGCTTTGCGATCGTCGAGTGTTTTCAGAATCTCTTCCACAGCTTGCCACCCGACTAGGTGCAACAGCCGCAACACCCGACGAAGATGCCTTCAATAGACGAACACTCTAAGACGCCCCCCAACTATTCAGTTGTAATTCCACCGTTCCGGCACCGCTCAAAAATAAATATTTATAATTATAATTATTATTTAATTATAATTATAATTATTATTTAATTATAATTATAATTATTATTTAATTATAATTATTAATTAATTATTAATAATTAAATAATTATTTTTTTTAATTTATTAATTAATTTATTTTTATTGCGTTTTTCCGGATTTTTTGTTTGCTATCAAAGATAAGGTAAAAAATTAAAATAAACAAAAAAAAACAGAAGTCAACAAAGAAAATCAAGACTATCCCCGGTCCCCCGCGAAGGTTTTCTCGGTCGGTGTCCAAGATGGCTCAAACTGCGATAGACATCGCCCTCAAAAAGTTTATTGCCACAGCAGACCGGGTTAGCCAATTTCAAGCGGATATTCATACTCCGAGCGCCGCTGAACCAGAACGACTTTCCCCTGGCATGTGCGAAGTCCATCGGGACCAAATCCGGGCCTTGTGGGAAAAAGTGGAGAAGAGCTATGAAAGTTGCTCCGATCTTCTGTCTGCATCCACCGACAGTACGGCCACCTCGACAGTGCTTGAATCAAAGTACTGTTACTGCTACTCCGTATATTCGAGATGCTTCAAGACATAATAGACAAGGCCGCCTCCCAGCCCATTCAGGCTGCTGTCAGTGTTTCAACACAACCGTCTACGGGCTGTCGTTTGCCACCAGTCGACACCGAAGTTTTCGATGGTGATTTCTTGCGTTGGCCCACCTTCAGAGATCTTTTTACCGCAATATACATCCACAACTTGCATCTTACACCGGTAGAGAAGTTGTTCCACCTATTGTCCTAAACAAGTGGCGATGCGCACACTATTGTTTCCAAAGCCCCGCTGAACAATGAAGGGTTTATCTCCGACCGCTTCGGAAATCGGCTGTTATTAGTCAATAGCCAGTTAAAAATCCTCTTTAACATTCAGTCCAGCGTCGCTCTGAAAGAGCTGAAAGGCACAATCCAAAGTTACTTGACAGCCTTAAATATGTCTTCTATTCAAGTCGAGACTTGGGATTGTATCCTGGTGTATATGGTTTCTTTAAAGCTTCCCAAAATCACGCTTTCGATGTGGGAACAATCCATTCACAACAAGGCTGAAATTCCAACATGGAATGGTTAGACTCGTTCTTGACAGAGCGTCATCGTACTCTGGAGGCTATCGATGACATCAGGCCTAGCAGTTCGGGTCAGTTTCCGCCAAGGTCGACACCTGTGAGCGCCCCAGCACGTATGCTTAATTCCTACGAGGCCAGAGTGACTCCAGCAGGAAGAGGGTGCGATCTCTGCTCCAGAGAGAATCATCCTGTTCGCTTTTGTCCGCGCTTGCTTGAGATGGATGTAAATGGTCGCTCCGACTACATTAGGAAAAAGCAGCTTTGCCTGAACTGTTTTGCACGAGGGCACCTGCAACGGGACTGCACTAGCGCCCATAGTTGCTTCACGTGCCACAGCCGTCATTACACCCTTCTGCACCGCGGTAATCCATTCGCGGCCGCTCCAAGTCCGTCTGCGCCATCCAGGTCGCCTACTACAAGAGGCACGAGCGTCACAGAGGATCACTCTAATGTGCAAGAGTGCTTCGCTTCCGTCTCAAGAGCCGTCACCATTTTTGGATCCAGCGGCCCCCGGACTCGTTGGATCATCTCCTTACCAAATTCTGGGAGGTGGAGCAAGTGGTTACACAGATAGTCCCCTAAAGTGAGCCCGTCTGTGAGCAAAATTTTGTCCAGACTATAAAAAGGGACAAACGTGGCAAATACGTTGTGATGCTCCCCTTGCGCGGTCCCGAGCATAGTGGTTCCGAGCTCGCATCTTCACGATCTTTTGCTCTGCCTCAATTCCTGCGTAACGAGCAGCGCCCAAAAAGAGATCCTCCCCTGAAGGCCCGGTATGACTCTGTGATCCAAGAATACCTCGACTTAGGTCACATGGCCGAGGTCCCTTTGACGAGCAGTTCCGCCACGTACTACCTTCCACATCACGCCGGTTTTAAGCCACTAAAGTGCGGGTGGTTTTCAACGTCTCTAGCCCTTCCGCATCGGGACCAGTCTGAATGACATACTTTACGCGGGCCGGAATTACAATCCGACATCAAGATTCAAATCCTGTAGTGGAGATACTTTAGGTTCGTTTTCAACGCCGACATCGACAAGATGTATCTGCAAATTTGGGTAGACCCTAAGCATACTCCCTTGCAGCGTATTCTATTCCGCAATTCCGACGGGAAAATCAGCGACCTCCGGGTCAATTGTGCCCCGTTGCTAGCGATCCGTGTCCTGCAACAGCTCGCCGACGACGAAGAATCGAGGTATCCCCAGGCGTGTTGGATTATCCGACAGTACATGTACGTTGTGAGGAGTTAAATAACTCCTCACAAATAAATGAGAGTTTGGAGAAATACAGCTGGTGAGAGTTTGGAGGGATTACAGCTGGTGAGAGTTTGGAGAAATACAGCTGGTGAGAGTTTGGAGAGATTACAGCTGGTGAGAGTTTGGAGAATACAGCTGGTGAGAGTTTGGAGAGAACGTGTAACGGTTGAAGGCGACGGACTTTGGACCGAGTGTGGTGCCGTGCGCAAAACCGAAAAAGGAGGAGCCGAGGAAAGCAAGTCAAGTCAACATCAGGAGGAAGCAGAGTGAATAGAAAGAGTCCTTCGACAGAGAACCGTGGGCTCGAAAGGGAAGTTGTCCAGAACTAGCGGCCGGGCGAAAGCAATTGCCACATCGAATTCCGGCGTACGCCTGAATCGACAGGCGAGAATTGTGCAGGCCCTGGTGCGACTAGCCACGAAGGACGCGCGTCTGAACCACGGGTGTCTCGAGAGGCGTATGCGTCGAGAGCACGGTAATTCACCGCCAGAGTCCTAGACAGGCAACTGACCGAATCTCGAGAGCCAAAGACCGCTGCACCTAGTCCCACTAGAGCACGCCGTGAGCAGAGCAAGGGCATCGAGGACACGAGGAGCGACGAGCAGTCATCGCAGGCCCAGCGGCAACCAGACCATTCTACAACACATCCAGTCCACGGCTAAGAGGCGAGGGCGGAAGCGTTCGTCTTGAACCTAGCGTCCTGCCACAGGGACTGCATTGGCGGCCTTCCGGCGTACGCTTGAACCGTCAGGTGGAAACTGTGCAGGCGTCTGGTGCGACCGGCCGGGACAGATCCAGGGACAGGAGGCTGTGGCTGCGAAAGGCGTACGCTTTGAGAGCCCGGTGCCTGTTCACCCTAGTCTGGGAACGGTGACGCATCCCTAGACCCTCAGAAGCCCCGAGGCCAAAGACAGCGGAGGCGTTACGGAGCAGCGAGCAGCGAGCAGCGAGGCAGCGGAGAGCGACGGTGGAGCTCCAACAATTCTTCAAAGGAGGCGTTGAGATACCCAACTGTCACCATTGGTCCCAGGCCGAGGGACAAGTCGGCGAATAAAGATCTTTGTAAATATCCTAACCTTCTGTGCGTTCTCACTAGACAATCGGGCGGTCACGTTTATATAAATTTGGTGGGACGAACAACACACATCTTCTGAGCTAGCCGCACGATACTCGTAGCGAGCAGACCAAACAAAATCAGTTCGTTACAACGTCGACGACGTACTCGCTGGGGCAGACTCCAAAACCGAAGCGCAAACGGATAGCCGAGCTCCAGGGGCCCTGGGTTCAGCAAGATTCCCTCTTAGAAAATGGACATCCAATAGCAAGGCGATTTTGGCCAACATCCAGAGTGACCATCTCCTTCGCGTGGAGTTCCTTGAAATCGACGCAGAGAGCACGGCTAAAACTCTCGGAGTGCGATGGAAGGCGACGGCGCAGCTATCTACGTCCGAGTTGAGGCTGGGTCCGCGGTAATGGTGAACTTGATCACGGCAAAAACGCGGGTGGCCCCAGTAAAAAAGGGGGCGCTCCCGCGGCTCGAGTTGTGCGGAGCCTTGTTATTGTCCGAAATGGCCAACGCCGTTCTTCCGAAGATGCCCGGGCAGATTGTTCTCGCCTGGTTGCATAAGCCAGCGTGCCACTAGACAACTTTCGTGGCAAATCGTGTGACCAAGATCACCGAGGTGGATAAATGGGCACACGCCGGCTCCGAGTATAACCCAGCAGATCTCGCTAGCCGGGGGGTGGCGCTTCAAGACGTTGCGGACAGCCAGCTGTGGTGGCTTGGTCCTGCCTGGCTGCAGTGAACTCGCTGCGATTGGACCACTCAAGGTTATGACCCCCATGTGACTGAACTCGAGAGGCGAGCAGTCAAAGTCCATGTTGCGAAGGCACTTTGCCCTTGAGATTGGCCGCTTAAGCAAAAGTGCCAGCATCCAGCCTTGTCCAAAACCTGAACCCGTTCCTTGATTCCCAAGTGCTCATGAGAGCATGCGGCCTGGTCACGGCCTCCAAACTTCTCCAGTATTATGAACGGCATCCTGTCATCCTTCCATATGACTGCCATCTGTCTCGACTCCTCGACGCTGCACGGTTGCAATCAGCTGATCATCCGTCTGATCCGTTCCAAGTTCTGGATCCCGACGGTGCGGAATTTGTTCAAGTCCGTCATATATTCATGCAAGGCATCATCTAAAAAAGAAGTTGCAAACGCAACTGGTTGGAGACTTTCCCAAAGAACGAATGTCCTGCTCGCGCCCTTTCACATATACCGGTGTTGACTATGCCGTTCCCTTCGACATCAAAAATAACACGGAACGAGCCTGTCTCATTACGAAAGGGTATGTGATGGTGTTCGTGTGCTTCCCCACTAAGTTGATCCATTTAGAGAAGTTTCTCGCCGCCTTCGCTCCTTTCGTGTCCCGAAGAGGATGCCCCCGTTAGGTTCAGTCGGACAATGGGAAGACCTTTGTGGGTGGGGCTGGCCTACTCTCCCGCGAGTTTCTCCAAGCTCTCAAGGAAGCTGTGACAGGTGCCTATAGTCACCAGCAGCTGCTCTGGCAGTTAAGCCGCTGGCAACACCTGAAGGCTCTTCATCAACAATTTTGTCTGCGATGGAAGGAGGAGTACCTCAAGGAACTTCATAATCGGAATAAGGGGTGAACCCCTACAAGAAATCTCCATGTCGGGGAGATGGTGGTAGTCAAGGAAGACAACCTTCCGTCCAATGAGTGGAATTTTTCATTTGTCCTATTCCGCCAATCAGGTCTCACAGCGCTACCGCATTGGCACACAGACGAACTCGAGGTATGCAATCATACCGTTGGCGAGTCTGAAGCGGGATCCATCCACTTCGGATATGTCGTCGGTTCCTCCGTCTGAGTGCCGAGAAGAGGATCCGGGCTGTCCTTGCCAACACGCAAACACTCCGCGAAATTCACTAAATTTTAAGAGCCAGACTGGGAGGGTTTCCTTTCACAACTTTATCTTCCTTTTATTCACTTTTATTTCTCCCTAACCTTCACACTTAGTGTTGTCTATTTTTCTGTTTCTCTGCTTCTTATTCTTACGCCGCAGCTTGGTCTGGTGTTGCCGTCCACGGGTCCCTTCCGCTGTTTTTGTTCTGCTGGTCCTTTCAGCTCGGCTGCCGCAAAAGAATGAGGCCGATCTCAGTCGATCGCGGTTCCACGTCGACCCGCTTTTTCCCTTTACAGCACGCTTCCGCTATTAACAGCACTAAGCTTGTCCTTAATTACACGCTCTGCGCTTAACAGCACGCGCGCTCGTTCACGGGTGATTGCGATAACTTATCGAGCATTCGCCCTTACTGACCGATCTTGTTGATTAATACTGGTAACCTCGCGCGCGCATATTTGAAACTAGGATAACTTAGGATTTAGGCTTGAATATATATTATAATTGGAAACTTAATATCTAATTAAACCTTCAGTGGCTTTGACTTAATGATGCCTTCAATGGCTGAGGTACTGGGTATGTGCAAAATCTTGGTGACATACAAAGTAAAACGAAATTAAAAACTTGAGTGTGTGGGTGTGCAAAAATAAAAAATTAAAAAATAAAATAAACCAGTAGTTAAAAACCTAAGAGGCATTGGCAAGGGCGAATTGGTAACAATTGGATCCTTTGAAGTTAATCTCGAAGCAGATGTTATATGTTTTTCGGTGATTTTTCATGTGACTAAACAGCATAAACTGGAGTATGCTGCGATTGTTGGAAATGATGTGCTGCTATCCGTCGACATTATGTTCCCCTCAGATGAAGTCAAATTCATAGCAAGAGAGAGCGATTTTGCGACCACAATTAAGGGTATGTGTGTCACGGAGATAGGCGAGGAAACTTCTGTTTTGGACAAAGTTGACATGTCTCACCTGGATAAGAATCAGAGATATTGCAGCTTGCCACAGGGTATGGTCCCGAAAAATTAATTGACTCACCTATGAGTATGAAAATTGTATTAGAAGACGACATTCCAGTTTATCAATGCACAAGACAAACCTCCTATGAGAACAAGTGTTTTATTGAGAAAAAAGTGCAGGAATGGCTGGCAGAGGGAATTATTTTATCCAGCTCCTCATGATGATGTGTACTCATCATCAGTTGTACTAGTTGCAAAATGGGACGAATCCAAAAGATTTCGCTGTGACTACCAACGGCTTAATCAAAAAATTAAAAAGTACCATTTCCCGATGAGTTTAATTGACGACGTTCTCGACAAGTTGCAAGAATCGAAAACGGATGATATGATAAACGGATTCTTTCATGTACCGATTGACGAACAATCCAGGAAGCTTATAGCATTCGTGACACATAACGGGCATTACGAATTCACGCATGTACCATTTGGTCTCTCCAACTCTCCAGGGATCTCATTCAAAGTCAAGTGATCGTAGTTTATATGGATGATATTACCGTGCCAAGTAAGGACGAAAACGGGGGACTGCAGGCGCTGGAATAAGTTTTGAACGTAGCTTCGAGGGTAGGACTATGCATCAAACGGGAAAAAGCACCATTTTTTGTGGTCAAAATCAATTTTCTAGGCTGCACCATCGAGAACAGAACCATAGCACCAACAACTAAGAAAGGAAATAAATGCAATACAAGTAATTACAGAGGCATATCCAAATTATCCGCCATCCCAAAGCTTTTCGAAAATACTATTACACCCCATTTGCAGCATCTTTGTAGATCGATTATATCTCCATTTCAACATGGATTTATAAGGCGAAGATCTACGACGACAAACCTCTTGGAGCTAACGTCTTTTGTAATAAATGGCTTTAGAAAGAAATGCAGACTGATGTAGTTTACACTGATTTTAGTAAAGCGTTTGATTCAGTAAATCACTCGCTTCTTGTATTAAAGCTAGACTTATTAGGGTTTCCATGTGATCTTCTAACATGGATCTCAAGTTATCTGAGTGGTAGGACTCAACGAGTGCTCTTTAAAAACTCGATCTCGGATTTGATCCGAGTTACTTCAGGGGTCCCACAAGGAAGCCACCTTGTCCCACTTCTTTTTACTTTATTTATAAACGATCTCCCTCTATTCTTGACAAAGTCGCGTGTCCTTATGTACGCAGATGACGTTAAGTTATGCCTGCAATATAACGAAATTTCTAGCAGTTCCGACTTACAATCTCACCTAAATGCTTTTCAAAAATGGTGTTGTGAAAATCTTTTGGATTTAAATAGCGCTAAGTGCAAAGTAATGACATTTTTTCGGGTGAACCCACAATACGCAACGTATACGCTGGGTGGTTGTGCGTTGTCTAGAATTACGCAAGTTGATGACCTTGGCGTCCTCCTTGACCCAAAACTTCTATAGTAAATAAAGCCAGGGGAGTACTTGGATTTATAAAAAGGTGGTCAAAGGAATTCGATGATCCCTATGTTACAAAGACTCTGTTCATTTCACTAGTCCGTCCAATCCTTGAGTACTGTGCAGCAGTTTGGAGTCCTCAGTATGGTGTACATATAGACCGGATAGAGTCTGTGCAAAAGAACTTTTTATTATTTGCTCTACGGCGCCTTAACTGGAATGCAAGCCTTATTTTACCATCCTACTCTAGTAGACTCCTCCTGATTAATCTACCATCATTAGTAAACCGTAGAACGATGCTTGGCACAACTTTTATCTATAAACTTATTCACGGGGATGCGGAGAGTCCCGAGTTACTGGGTCGCATAAGCTTCTCCGTGCCTAATAGAATTACCAGGAACTATGTTCCTCTTACATTAAATATTTGTAGATCTAACTTTGATATGCATGAACCGTTTAGAGTACTGTGTAACGACTATAATAGACTATACCACATTATTTCTACTACCGACTCTTTGCCAAGCTTAAAAGCATTAATTTTATCTTACTTAGCACAAAATTAGTATTAGTATTTAGTCTCGTACGTATTTCTAAACTTAGTCTGTCCGCTTCTACATTGTGCTTTTTAATTTCTCGCGATCTCGTTTTTACGCCTATAAGGCTCCGCGCGTAACAAGCACTGCTTGGTGTCGTAAGGGCCACTTGTTTGCGCTGATCTTAGTGCATCAACGTCCGAATAATAACGAGAAAATTAAAGCAGTCGTTAACTTTCAAATTCATCAAAGCAGGTAAGCTTTGCAGCGTTACTTGGGTCTGACGTCTTACATGCGGCAATTTATTAAAGATTATGCTTTAGCAGAAAAACCATTGAGCAATTTGCTGCAAGAGAAAAATTATGGAAAGAACGACAGGAATTTAACGTTAACTGAGGAAGACTTAGTTTCCTTCAACTGTCTGAAGCAACTGCTAGTATCAACACCAGTACTCAAACTTCGATCCGTTCGAACGAGTAATTCACTCGCTGCATCCTCAGGCGTAGTTCTACCACATAGAACTTGAAAAGCTCGCCGTCTTGCTGGTGTCGGGTCCTGATCGCATCCTCCAGGCGCTGGTAGTACCGTGGAGGGAGGAAAAACTCCAATAACTCCCGCTTGTAAGTTTCCCAGGGCACGGCGTGCATCTGGCAGGCTCGGTACCAGCCTTCGACGCGGCCCGATAGCGGCGATGGTCCGTGGGATGTCGCTGTTCCGTATGTTGAATGCTGTAGCGCCTTCCTCGACTCGTTCCATGAAGTGAAGGGGTTCGGCTTGCCCATCGAAGAGGACTCCCCCCATCCCCGAAGCTTCTCGGCGAACGCGGCTGCTGACATGTGCTGGGGTGGCGATTGGGCCGCGGGGTTGGAGCCTTGGGCTCCGCGACCTGGGCTCGTGTGACGATGTTCAGGGGGTGGCACGGAGAGAAGGGTGTCCCCTGCGCCGGGCATCGGTGAGGTGGACTGGTTGGTCACTACCTTTGGTGTAGGAGCCTCCGGGTAGATGGCCTCCAATGCGGCAAAGCGTTCCCGGAGCGCCGGGTTGTGGTTGGACCCTCCGATGAACGATGCAAGCCGGGGTCGCAGTTCGTCTACCTGGCCGTGGGTGTTCTGACCGAACTCCTTGAGTAGAGCTTGGAGTTCGTCCTTCCGCCGGTAGGAAATCCACCCGGTTCGTTTTCATCGGTCGACCCGGTAAACGGTGCGGCTGGGTGATCCGGGGTCCACGGTGAGCGTGGCGATTGTTTCCTAGTCGCGGTGAGTGCTGTAGCTGGCGCTGTAGATGGCCCTGCTGGGGAGGCGCAAGCCGCGCGGCGAAGCTGGTCTCCGGGGTGCTCCTGGTGCGTGCGGCCTCTGGGGGCGTTCGGTGGGCGAGTGCTGCTGATCGGTGGGCTGCTCGTTGTGCAAGCGGTCTCTGGGGTGCTCCTGAGGTGAGCGGGCTGGGTAAGCGCTCGGGGTGCGGCGCAGTTGGTCGCTGGGATGCTCGTGGTAAGCGGCGCAGTTGCGGAGTAGATTGGAGTTGTCGTAAGTGGCTGTACAGATTCCCCTATTTACTCTTTAACTAGGCTTTCAAATATTGGGTGCTCCTAATCAAAAAAATCCCACGGTTGGACATGGTTCTTTAAGCCATGCGGTTGATACTGAAAACCCAACTCCAACAGGATACCTAAGTCGTCCCTGAGTCGCCCCTGTTCGGGCGCCAAACTGTAAGGACTTTTCCATAGGCTGGGATAGACTTCAGTCCGGCCATAGGCCTCTACAGTTAAATTTGTAGAAACACAAGACACGAAACGGGACTGGGAGTTGCCGCCGGGATTTTGTTTTCGAGATTACGTGGCCTGGGTCTCCGCCTCTACGTAGGGTAGATCGCTCGGAGGTACCCGGGGTCTAAGCTGGGAGCGAAAATGGGGGTGCGCGTGACGTATTGGCGATACTTTACGCGTTTCCCAGTTCGGCGGGCGTTCGCATTACGCAGAGTAAGCCTCGGAAGCGCAATACGGGAACTTGCCCGAAGCGAACGAGCACGCGGACAGCCTCGTCGTCCGTGTTGCGTAGAGAAAACAAGTCTCGGAAACGCAACACGAAAACAGGACCGCCAGAAATTAACTCGAGAGGGATTTTCGACTGGGCCTGAGCGTGGGCGATCGGCGATAGCTATTCCGGTCCGGCAAGCGTTCGTATTGCGCAGAGTAAGCCTCGGAAACGCAATACGGCAACTTGTCCCGAAAAAGTCCCGCCGCGAAATTCACTAAATCTTATTAGCCAGGCTTGGGATTTAAATTTTCACGAAGTTTGCTTCCCTCTATTCTAATTCTGATTTTTCTCCCTAACCTGAGCGTGAGTAGAAAAGGACGGCGATAGTTTCCCGCGCTTTTCTCCAGTTTGGTAAGCGTTCGTATTGCGTAGAGAAAATAAACCTCGGAAACGCAACACGAGAACCTGGAGTAGCGCGTGGGTAGCTTTGGTGTCCGCGTTGCGTATAGAAAACAAACCTCAGAAACGCAATACGGTAACCTAGCGGATCCGAAAACACTCCGCGAAGTTCACTAAATTTTAAGAGCCAGACTGAGAGGGTTTCCTTTCACAACTTTATCTTCCTTTTATTCACTTTTATTTCTTCTAACCTTCGCACTCAGTATTGCCTATTTTTCTGTTTCTCTGCTTCTTATTCTTACTCCAGAGCTTGGTCTGATGTTGCCGTCCACGGGTTCCTTCCGCTGTTTTTGTTCTGCTGATCCGTTCAGCTCGGCTGCCGCAAAAGAATCAGTTGTACTAGTTGCAAAATGGGACGAATCCAAAAGATTTCGCTGTGACTACCAACGGCTTAATCAAAAAATTAAAAAGTACCATTTCCCGATGAGTTTAATTGACGACGTTCTCGACAAGTTGCAAGAATCGAAAACGGATGATATGATAAACGGATTCTTTCATGTACCGCTTGACGAACAATCCAGGAAGCTTACATCATTCGTGACACATTACGGGCATTACGAATTCACGCATGTACCATTTGGTCTCTCCAACTCTCCAGGGATCTTATTCAAAGTCAAAAGATCGTAGTTTAAATGGATGATATTACCGTGCCAAGTAAGGGCAAAAACAAGGGACTGTAGGCGCTGGAAAAAGTTTTGAACGTAGCTTCGAGGGCAGGACTATGCATCAAATGGGAAAAAGCACCATTTTTGGTGGTCAAAATCAATTTTCTAGGCTGCACCATCGAGAACGGAACCATAGCACCAACTAACGAGAAAATTAAAGCAGTCGTTAACTTTCAAATTCATCAAAGCAGGTAAGCTTTGCAGCGTTACTTGGGTCTGACGTCTTACATGCGGCAATTTATTAAAGATTATGCTTTAGCAGAAAAACCATTGAGCAATTTGCTGCAAGAGAAAAATTATGGAAAGAACGACAGGAATTTAACGTTAACTGAGGAAGACTTAGTTTCCTTCAACTGTCTGAAGCAACTGCTAGTATCAACACCAGTACTCAAACTTCGATCCGTTCGAACGAGTAATTCACTCGCTGCATCCTCAGGCGTAGTTCTACCACATAGAACTTGAAAAGCTCGCCGTCTTGCTGGTGTCGGGTCCTGATCGCATCCTCCAGGCGCTGGTAGTACCGTGGAGGGAGGAAAAACTCCAATAACTCCCGCTTGAAAGTTTCCCAGGGCACGGCGTGCATCTGGCAGGCTCGGTACCAGCCTTCGACGCGGCCCGATAGCGGCGAAGGTCCGTGGGATGTCGCTGTTCCGTATGTTGAATGCTGTACCGCCTTCCTCGACTCGTTCCATGAAGTGAAGGGGTTCGGCTTGCCCATCGAAAAGGACTCCCCCCATCCCCGAAGCTTCTCGGCGAACGCGGCTGCTGACATGTGCTGGGGTGGCGATTGGGCCGCGGGTGCACGTGAGGTATTGGCGATACTTTACGCGTTTCCCAGTTCGGCGGGCGTTCGCATTGCGCAGAGTAAGCCTCGGAAGCGCAATACGGGAACTTGTCAGACGCGAACGAGCACGCGGACAGCCTCGTCGTCCGTATTGCGTAGAGAAAACAAACCTCGGAAACGCAACACGAAAATGGGACCACCACAAATTAACTCGAGAGGGATTTTGACTGGGACTGAGCGTGGGCGATCGGCGATAAATTTTCTCCTTCGGCAAGCGTTCGTTTTGCGTAGAGTAAGCCTCGGAAACGCAATACGGTAACTTGTCCGACGTGAATGGGCATGCGGGCAGCTTTGCCGTCCGCGTTGCGTAGAGAAAATAAACCTCGGAAACGCAACGCAGAAACCTCACTGACCGAAAAAGCCCCTCCGCGAAATTCACTAAATCTTATTAGCCAGGCTTGGGATTTAACTTTTCACGAAGTTTGCTTCCCTTTATTCTAATTCTGATTTTTCTCCCTAACCTGAGCGTGAGTAGAAAAGGACGGCGATAGTTTCCAGCGATTTTCTGCAGTCTGGTAAGCGATCGTATTGCTTAGAGAAAATAATCCTCGGAAACGCAACACGAGAACTTGCCCAACCTGGAGTAGCACGTGGGTAGCTTTGGTGACCGCGTTGCGTAGAGAAAACAAACCTCAGAAACGCAATACGGTAACCTAGCGGATCCGAAAACACTCCGCGAAGTTCACTAAATTTTAAGAGCCAGACTGGGAGGGTTTCCTTTCACAACTTTATCTTCCTTTTATTCACTTTTATTTCTTCTAACCTTCGCACTCAGTATTGTCTATTTTTCTGTTTCTCTGCTTCTTATTCTTACTCCGGAGCTTGGGCTGATGTTGCCGTCCACGAATTTCTTCCGCTGTTTTTGTTCTGCTGATTCGTTCAGCTCGGCTGCCGCAAAAGAATGAGGCCGATCTCAGTCGATCGCGGTTCCACGTCGACCCGCTTTTTCCCTTTACAGCACGCTTGCGCTATTAACAGCACTAAGCTTGCCCTTAATTACATGCTCTGCGCTTAACAGCACGGGCGCTCGTTCACGGGTGATTGCGATAACTTATCGATACTATCGGCATTCGCCCTAACTGGCCAGCTGACCGATCTTGCTGATTAATACTGGCAACCTCGCGCGCGCATATTTGAAACTAGGATAACTTAGGTTTTAGGCTTAAATATATATTATAATTGGAAACTTAATATCTAATTAAACCTTCAGTGGCTTTGACTTAATGATGCCTTCAATGGCTGAGGTACTGGCTATGTGCAAAAACTTGGTGACATACAAAGTAAAACGAAATTAAGAACTTGAGTGTGTGCGTGTGCAAAAATAAAAAATTGAAAAATAAAATAAACCAGTAGTTAAAAACCTAAGAGGCATTGGCAAGAGCGAATTGGTAACAATTGGATCTTTTGAAGTTGATCTCGAAGCAGATGTTATATGTTTTTCGGTGATTTTCATGTGACTAAACAGCATAAACTGGAGTATGTTGCGATTGTTGGAAATGATGTGCTGCTATCCGTCGACATTATGTTCCCGTCAGATGAAGTCAAATTCATAGCAAGAGAGAGCGATTTTGCGACCACAATTAAGAATATGTGTGTCACTGAGATAGGCGAGGAAACTTCTGTTTTGGACAAAGTTGACATGTCTCACCTGGATAAGAATCAGAGATATTGCAGCTTGCTACAGGGTATGGTCCCGAAAAATCAATTGAGTCACCTATGAGTATGAAAATTGTATTAGAAGACGAAATTCCAGTTTATCAATGCACAAGCCAAACCTCGTATGAGAACAAGTGTTTTATTGAGAAAAAAGTGCAGGAATGGCTGGCAGAGGGAATTATTGTATCCAGCTCAGCAGAGTACACATCATCAGTTGTACTAGTTGCAAAATGGGACGAATCCAAAAGATTTCGCTGTGACTACCAACGGCTTAATGAAAAAATTAAAAAGTACCATTTCCTGATGAGTTTAATTGACGACATTCTCGACAAGTTGCAAGAATCGAAAACGGATGATATGATAAACGGATTCTTTCATGTACCGATTGACGAACAATCCAGGAAGCTTACAGCATTCGTGACACATAACGGGCATTACGAATTCACGCATGTACCATTTGGTCTCTCCAACTCTCCAGGGATCTCATTCAAAGTCAAAAGATCGTAGTTTATATGGATGATATTACCGTGCCAAGTAAGGACGATAACAAGAGACTGTAGGCGCTGGAAAAAGTTTTGAACGTAGCTTCGAGGGCAGGACTATGCATCAAATGGGAAAAAGCACCATTTTTGGTGGTCAAAATCAATTTTCTAGGCTGCACCATCGAGAACGGAACCATAGCACCAACTAACGAGAAAATTAAAGCAGTCGTTAACTTTCAAATTCATCAAAGCAGGTAAGCTTTGCAGCGTTACTTGGGTCTGACGTCTTACATGCGGCAATTTATTAAAGATTATGCTTTAGCAGAAAAACCATTGAGCAATTTGCTGCAAGAGAAAAATTATGGAAAGAACGACAGGAATTTAACGTTAACTGAGGAAGACTTAGTTTCCTTCAACTGTCTGAAGCAACTGCTAGTATCAACACCAGTACTCAAACTTCGATCCGTTGGCAGAAAGATTTTCATGTTCGCCCTTAATAAAATATTTATTATCCTGCTTTAATCAATACTGCTTGATCGAAATTAGGAATATTATTTTGTCGTCTATGTAGACATGGTAGGTTTTTCCAACGTATTCTAATAGAATGTTGGCCATTACTCGTTGGTGCATAAGTTTGTCCTAATAGCACCTTTGGGAATTCGTATTTCCCATTATTTATCGAAAAAATTTATTGTTGAAACGTATCTTGCCTTTCTAATTATATAAAATTACTGATGGATCTTGCGTTGCATAAATTTTTAGTTTTCAAACGATTATTTTTTAATAACATTTTCTTGGTCGGTATTGTTATTCCCCAAGAAATTTTGGTTTGCTAATTTTTCTTCGGTGATTTGCTCAGGATTTTCGTTTGCCAAGCTTCTATAACTTTTTTTCTACACATAGTGATTCGTTTTCGAAATTCTTTTTTTTATAATAATATTTTTTAATTATAAAGCTCGGAAGCTCATTGTTATTATTATATATTCCTGTTATTATATAGCAAGAAGTTGCTTTAAAAATTTTTAAATTGATTGTTCCAGTGGGTGTCCTTTTTAAAGGTGTGTGGCTTGACTAATTATTTTTATTTTTATTATTTTTCTTAAAATAATTTTAAAACTGTTTGTTATTATTATAAGAGCTATTTTGAACCTGAATGGATCCGTCCTCCATTGGCTATGGTTTAGATTCCTGTTTTCTAAGGATTGTCCATTGATTATTAATAATTTTTTATTTATTATTTCTATTTTACTAGTTGTAATTCAAACTTTTATTATTTTGATTATCATTTGCCTGATTAAATCTTATATAATTAATATTTTTGTGATTATAATTAATATTTTGCCAGGGCTTATTGTTTGACATTTACTGACCGTAAGTAGGTGTATCATAAAATTTGCTGTGAGTGATTACCATTGAATTTAGTAAGTCTTGAGGGTTAATTGAAAAGATGGTGTCTGCAATGTGACCGTGAAGGTCAGTTATGAATATCCTCCGTGCATTTGTCCTATGCTTATCATTCTGATTTCTGACGTAATTGGTTATTTTCTACCGTATGTCATGATTGTTTTATTTATTAACCATATACATTTTTTATTAACCAAACTAAAGTATTTTGTAATGGAGAGTTTATCTTGACTTAATACACTTAAGTCGTGTTACAAAATCTAGCTTAAATTTTAATACGTTCCCATTCATTGACCATTCCAGTGATTTTATTTCGTAATATTGATAAGGCTGATAAGTATTTCAACTTCCCCTTACATATTGTCCAATAGCGGTTTCCGTTGATTCTCTCTAACTAACATATTTGCCTTCTTCGCCCCCAAATTCTGGCACAGATTTGATGATTCCATATAAATCATGGCATGTAAAATTTGCATCAATAGTTTCTATCTGATAATCAATGACTTTTTTATAATTGCGTTTAACTGTGATCTTAAATTGATTGATTGATTTCTGATATTAATGGATTGAATTCATAGGATATTATTTGCTAATTAGCTTCCCAGTGGTGGAGTTTGAATCCTGTGTCTGACTTGTAGTTGGTAGCGACATTGTGAGTTTTTGCTTAACATCTCTTAGTAGTTCATGCACGATGATAAATATTTTTCAAATTCTTATTTATAAATGTTTGTTTATATAACCCTTTTCCTTTGTGTGGGGTCTTCCTTTTCTCCTATTATAATATATGTTTCTTTTAAAAATAATATACGACTGACTAACTCTCTTTGAGCGCAGACTTCTGTGCCTTAACTCTATTTTGTTCGTGTTTTCGATCCACATCTCTTATAAACAGTTATTTTTTTTTTCACAGGTCCTGCCAGGTTAGGGGACAATCGCCTCACATCGCTTAGCGATGGCCCCAAGAAAAAAAGAAAAGACCCAGAACTTCCTGAAATATCAAAAGAAAGCCCTAATTTCATCATTATATCATCAGAAGATCACAAGAAAATTATTTCAGAATATTGCTGTTTCGGAGTTCACCGTGCGTTAAATATTATAAGCAAAGAAATAGTAAACATCTCGACACTTCGCGATTGCAATCTCCTATTGCTGGTGAAAACCAAAAATGTTGAGCATAATTCCTGAGATCCAAAAGTCTTGCTGGTATATGCGAAATTTATTGCAAACACCATCAATCCCTTATCTTTGGCAAGGGCTCTATATGCCCCCTTCCTTATAAACTTACCCAATGATGAAATCGCAAACGAACTGGCTGACCAAAATGTGCACTTTCTATATGTGTTCTCTAGGAAAATAAAAACCACGGCAATCTAAAACCTTCTGGGGTTATAATTCGGACGTTGATGCATTATGATCAGCGCAAACAAGTAGCCCTTACACCAAGCAGTGCTTGTTACGCTCGGAGCCTAATAGGCGTAAAAACGAGATCGCGAGAAGTTAAAAAGCACAATGTAGAAGCGGACAGACTAAGACTAGAAATACGTACAAGACGAATACTAATACTAATTTTGTGCTAAGTAAGATAAAATTAATGCTTTTAAGCTTGGCAAAGAGTCGGTAGTAGAAATAATATGGTATAGTCTTTTATAGTCGTTACACAGTACTCTAAACGGTTCATACATATCAAAGTTAAATCTACAAATATTTAATGTAAGAGGTACATAGTTTCTGGTAAATCTATTAGACACGGAGAAGCTTATGCGACCCAGTAACTCGGGACTCTCCACATCCCCGTGAATAGTGGTGCCAAGCATCGTTCTACGGTTTACTAAGGATGGTAGATTGGTAACCTTCGATCAATACAACTTACCAAGTAAACTAGACGTCTCCTGGTACACAATAAAGGTAAGGGAGTGCATTCCCATCCCTATGAGGTGCAAAACGTGTCAACTGATTGGTCATCCAATATTTATTAATCTCATTTCATTAATCTCACCCATTTTTATTTCCTTAGCTTTCCTCTTTCCCCAGACGTAACTCTACCCATCCCGAAATATGAAACCGATCTCGCCGACTGGAATACGTTCGGCAAAACCTGCACTGAACTCGAGGCTAGGTGGACTCCTGGATGCTTAAACCATCAGGTTGCTCTTCTTTCGAAATTCATTAGAACAGCTGCTAAGTCCTCCATTCCTCAAACAAAACAAATTCACTTGAATCGAGAGAGATGGTGACTATGTCGAAAAATAACCTACATATGTACAAGTGTAACCAAGTATGTTTTTGTTTTAATACATTTTTGTTGAGCCCTGCATAAATTGAGTACACTTACTTTCTGGAGGTGCCTCGTATTAAGCTGATGTGAAGTACGAGGGTGGTCCGATAAGTACTTAGCCTCCAAAGGAAAAACGAAAATTTTGGAGAAGTGGCGATTTATTTCTCAATATAATCTCCTTTTAGCTCGATACACTTGACCCAGCGATGCTCAAACTTCTTTAACCCGTCTGAAATATACGTTTTCTCGAGGTCTGCAAAATGGGCCTCTGTGGCGGCGACGACCTCCTCATTCGACGCAAATTTCTGTCCAGCGAGTAACTTTTTCAAGTTTGGAAACAAAAGGAAGTCACACGGGCCCAAATCTGGAGAATATGGTGGATGGGGTAGCAGTTCGTAGCCAATCCGACCAATTTGGCCTTGGCGAGGGCGGAAGTGTGAGCCGGTACGTTGTCATAATGGAAGAGCACTTTTTTCTTCGCCAAATGGGCCGCATTTTCTGCAATTCGGCGGCGAATCGGCTCAATAATTCGGCGTAGTACAGCCCTGTGACCGTTTTGCCCTTCTCCAGATAGTCGATGTAGATCACACCTTGTGAATCCCAACAAACAGTGGCCATTACCTATCCGACCGATGGCACAGTCTTCGCCTTCTTCGGAGCAGGTTCGCCGGGTGAAGTCCACTGTTTCTACTGTTCCTTAGTCTCGGGTGTGCACCAGGGGATCCATGTTTCGTCGACAGTCACGAAACGACGCAAAAACTCCTTCGGATTGCGCTTAAACAGCGTCAAACACTGCTCTGAAGTGGTCTCACGGTTGCGTTTGTTGTCCGGAGTGAGCAAACGCCGCATCCATCGAGCCGACCAAATTTCATGCAGGATATGACTCTGCGGTCTCATCAAAAACCGACGGGCGACCACGTTGAAACTCGTTAAACCAATTTTCGACGGTCGCCATCGAAGGAGAAGAGTTACCGTACACAGCATACAAGCGCTCTCTGATTTCGCTGCGCAATTTCCTTTCCAAAAACAAGAATCGAATCACAGACCGATATTGGTCCTTCTACATTTTTTTAAAATCCGCGGACACGTCCGGTTCCACACACAGTCAAGACAAAACTACGAGTCGGATTCGGCTAAAATTTCGACAGTAGTTGTCACATTATCCAATCCGATAACGAATACTGATACAACTGGTTTTAGTTGTTCCAGAATTTAATTCCAAATTAAAATTTCTGCTTAAGTCCTGGTACTATAAGAAATTCGACAGCCCCTGTCTACACTGCCGTCCCCATCCCTTTTTCCACCAGCTTCCCATGTGGTATTGTGGAGTGCATAACTGATCTTAGGTTCTTGGATATTAGACTTGGGTGTCGGTTCTTGATAAGGTTCTATCAGAGCTAATTCTGTCCAAAAGTATTGAATCTGGAGGTCTTTTCGTTAACCAACGCTCGTCGCGTGTACCTTGTTTTCTAAAATCACCCAAATTTGACACAGCTTAAGATTATGTGTATGCCTTGGTTTTTGTGTTTGCCTGGGCTTACTCTTTCTCATTTTGCTGTTTACACTCCAAATTGGATGCTTCCAGAAATACGTAAAAATATACGCACTGGTATTTATGTAACTTGGTTCACCCAGAACTGTCTCTCATATTTCTTTCTTGATCTTCGTGAGAGCAATACGTCTGAACAATGGTAATCAGTTAATTCGTGGCTCGTAACTGGTTTAACTCCATCACTTGGGTTTGCAATCCAACCATCTGTGCATCCTTACTTTTGAAACCTTTAATAAACGTTGCATTTAACTCAATAGTATGCATTACCAGCGTCGCCATCATTCTCTCGAGCCTGCCCGCAGGATTAGGATTGCACTCTGGCTTAGAAAGGAACTGTGGGAGCGATCTGGACCGCCATAATGTGACTCCAAGGTCTGTAACTTCGCCGCCCATGTCCCTTCTTCGTTGCTAAAGTTCTCGAAAGCGTCAAATTTCGAATTTAAACTGAGAAATATATTTTGCTCTGCAATACTACTATTATTCATATTTCCTTAGCTGCTTGTTCGGCCCGTCTGAGGGCTGCTGCTCTGGTAGTAAGTGCATTCTACTCCGTTAAGTAAACTGAATAACTTTCCGTTCGCTTAGCGAGTGTATCATTTGTGTTTAGAAATATAAAAACGTTTAAAAAACGTAGTGCTGGTTCGATGTTATTATATTTCTATTGCCTCCTTTTAAGTTTCCTTCGTTAGACGCTGTTGGTACGGCACGGATTCCAGCGATAGAACATTGTTGAGGAGTTGTTGGAACGAAAAAACTTTGTTACTCTCCCGATCTATCACATTCTCTCTTTATACCGCTCCTTTTGTTTATCCTTGCAGAGGGTATTATAATCTCAGTCAAAAGTAGGCAACGCAGGAGGAGACATTTCCTACCCCATAAAGTTTATATATTCTGGTGATGCTGATACCAGCATTTTAAATTTCTTTTTGTTCTTTGGGATTTTTTAATATTTAAATATTATAGATTTTTTTTTTTTTTTTTTTTTCGCGGAGTCCCACGGCCCACTTACCCGCCCAACCGACCGAGGGGCGCAGCCGTGTATCGTACGGCACGATTCGCGATAAGATAGACGCGAGATAGGAAAATAAAGGTAAAGGTCCGGGGAAAAAAGTAATAGTTAGATCAATCTTGTGCCAATGAAGCAAGTATTAATCGTTTTAGGAGCGGCAGAGAGTCAAGATTTGATATTACAGGAAAAAGTCTATTATAGTCAGAACATAATACTCTGAAAGGCTCATGCAAGGCATAGTTAGATCTACAATGATTTAAAGTTAGGGGAATATAATTTCTAGTTAATCTACTTGGCACAGAAAAGTTTAGCCGACTTAACAAGTCGGGGCAGTCAATATCACCATGTATAAGGTTATAAATAAAGATAGTACCAAGCATCGTTCTACGGTTGGCTAGGGATGGTAAATTAATCAAAAGAAGTCTACTAGAATAAGAAGGTAAGATAAGATTTGCATCCCAGTTTAGGCGCCGTAAAGCAAAAAAGAAGGAAGTTTTTTTGTACAGATTCAATACGACCAATATGTATTCCGTATTGTGGACTCCAGACGGGAGACCCATACTCCAGAATCGGACGGACTAGCGAAATATATAAAGTTTTAGTCAAATAAGGATCATCGAATTCTTTTGACCACCTTTTAATAAATCCAAGCACTCCTCTGGCTTTATTAACCATGGACGAAATGTGATTAGAAAATTTTAGTTTGGGGTCCAAGAGAACACCAAGATCGTTTACAAGAGTTATTCTATCCAAAGAGCTGCCACTTAACGTGTAAGTAGCGTATATCGGATTGGCCCGATAAAAAGTCATCAGCTTGCACTTGGAACCGTTTAAATTTAGTAAATTATCTCGGCACCAGTTTTGAAAATTATCTAGATCGGATTGCAAGTCTAAATGGCAGGAAATGTCCTTATACTGCAGGCACAACTTAACATCATCTGCGTACATAAGTACGCGAGAATGACTTATAATTGAGGGAAGATCATTAATAAATAATGTAAAAAGTAACGGACCCAGATGGCTCCCTTGTGGGACACCGGAGGTAACACGGAGAATTGCAGAAATTGAATTTTTAAAAAGGACCCTTTGTGACCTGCCATTCAGATAACTTGAAATCCATTTAAGCAGATCAACTGGAAAACCTAAAAGGTCAAGTTTTTGAATGAGAAGTAAGTGATTTACAGAGTCAAATGCTTTACTAAAGTCAGTATAAATGACGTCTGTTTGAAAACTACTATTGAAGCCATTTATCACTAATGAAGTGAGCTCTAGAAGGTTTGTGATTGTGGATCTACGTTTAATAAATCCGTGTTGACACGGAGAAATGATTGATCTGCAAAGGTGCTGCAAATGAGGAGTAATAATTTTTTCAAAAAGCTTAGGAATAGCTGACAACTTAGAAATACCTCTGTAGTTACTGGCTTCTAACTTGTTACCTTTTTTGAAAAGAGGAATAACAAATGATTCCTTCCAAATATTTGGGAATTGGGAGGTTTCTATAGATAAGGTAAACAACTTGTGAAGAGGTTTGCACAGGGCCTTAGCGCAATACCTAAGCACGCACCCAGGAATACCATCGGGCCCTGGCGAATAAACTGGTTTAATGCGAAGAAGATCCAAAAGAAGAGAGCTTTCTGTTAAAGTGGGACAGAATATGAGGTTTGACTTGGATATGTTGTAAGAATAAGGCTGTGATGAATAATCTAAAGTAGAGTAAGTCGTTTGAAAAAATTGGGCAAATAAATCGGCTATTGCCTGATCAGTGGTTGCCGTCATGTTTTCGAACGATAGCGAGGAAGGAAAAGAATTAGATTTACGCTTGGTGTTAACAAAATTATAAAACTGTTTCGGGTCCTGAGAGAATTGGACCTTACAACGGTTTAAGTAACTGTTATAACACTGAGCATTAAGCACGGTAAATCTTGACCGAGCACTTAAATATTTAGTAAAAACAGATTGAGAACCGGTATTTTTATATTTCCTAAAAAGTCTGGACTTTACATTTCTTAAGTGTGTCAACTCTTTGCTAAACCAAGGTGATTTATTGGAAGTTGACGGATAGTACCACGGAACACAGGAATTAAAAAATGAGTTTATTGCAGTGTAAAAAACATTAACTGCATCGGACATATTAATGCATAGGTAAAGATCAGACCAATTAAAGCCAGAAATAAAATTATTTAGCCTCAGAAAGTCTGCCTTGCGAAAACAACGTATTCGTTTGGATTTTTCTGATTTTTCTTCTATAACTCTACCCGTATCAAATGAAAGTTCGAATGTTGGGTGATATGGATCTTCAGGTTGCGTGAGTGGTGCTACTCTGGACAGAAACACACCTTCAGGATTTGATACAAAACACAAATCCAGTAGGCGACCTAATGAATTTCGAACATGGTTTACTTGAGATAGAGATATGTCAAGCAGGCCATCAATAAAATCATGCTGTGCTATAGGTAGTAAGACATTCGATCCATCCTCAGTGGACCAAGTAACTCCAGGTATATTAAAATCACCTAGAACTATCAACTGATCCCTATCGGAAAGCTTATTTGCAACGGACTTAATAACGGATAGGTGATTTAAATAATCAGGAAGTTCAGACAACGGCGGAATATATGAGCAAGTTATGTATATAAAGTTACCAGGAAGCGATAACTTTACACAAATACATTCAATGGTATTGAATTCATCAAAAAATAACTCCTCAGACGGGAGGTTTGAATCAACTCCAATTAAGACTCCACCTCCCCGTCTAGAGGGACGGTCATACCTATATATTGTTTACTTACCTGGAAAAACTTCAGAGCTAAAGATCTCCGGCTTTAACCAGGTTTCTGTGAACACAATAATATGAGATGCAAAGGAAAGGCTATCGGAATGCAATTTAGTAAGTTTGCTGCGCAAACCTCTTGCATTCTGATAGGAAAGTAGGAGGTTAGAAGTTAGTTTTTTGAAATTGGTACACTGGTTTGGCCTCGACTAGGAAGTTTTACTCCCACGGGCCCCTTCTTCTTTATCTTAGCCTCGAACTCTTTTACAACCATATTATCCGGCCAAAAGTCGCCCGAGCATATGGCTTCAAAAAGCTCGTTAGGGACAGTTATCTTGAAAGATGAAATGTCTCTAGCATAAGAAAACTTAAACTTTTCCACCTTAACACTATTACAATCGGCTTTAGTTTTGTCTTGTATATAAGACAATACATCAGAAGATGTTTGATCAGGGGAAAGCCGAGAAACGAAAATTTGTTTCTTGAGTGGAACCACTGAAAGGGATTTTGGTGGAGCAGACATTGCTTCTGCCAAACCAACTTGTGCCGGTTGTCCGGACTCAGTAATCCCTTGTGGTGGAGATGCTACATTCTGAGAGATAGGTGGATCCACTAATTGTGAAACCACTACGGACAAATCGGAATTCTTAGAAGTCCCTGGTTGCATGCATTCTGAAACGGATAGTTCGGATACCGAATCTTTTTTAGCTGCCGATCTTAGCAACATTTGAGGGTTTGCTGAAATCGGCTGCTGATCCGCCGGAATGCTCTGTTGTTCTTTTGATTTCGGTTGCGGGGTGTTCCCCTTTTGCTCCTTACCACCAGCGGCCTTTTTGCGCTTAGGGGACTCTTCTAATAGCTTACGACTATTAAACTGCGAGTCCAGCGCAGAGAGGAGATCATCAGCTCGGCGAAAACTATCTCTAGCAACACCGAAACAGCTAATCAGCCCCATCAGGCCGCCTTTAGTTTGGCGCATGAACGATTTCATCTCGTTCGCAACCTCGACACAAGCATCACAACAAAACTGCAAATTGGGCCCCTTCGATAGGTCATCACTTGTCCGGCCAGTAAAACCGGCGCACTTGGTGTGCACCATATTTTCACACAGCCAGCAAGTCATATTCGACTGGTCAGCCCTGATTACGAGGCTGCATTTCTTGCAGAAACAGACTAAATTTGTATTATTCATTTTATTTATTAAATTAAAATCGGACGGCAATATAATATAGCTGCCATGGAAACGATGGCAAAATGCAGCGCAAAGTAGAAACAGCTTCATTGTTTTTAGTAATGTAGGCATAGAAATCGAAATATAGTCGATTTGTAATAACTGCAAAGGTATAAAAACTTCGTCTTGCCGAAATTTGCTTCCTTTCTTGTTTGATCTCTCTTGTTACTAGGTTCTTAAAAACTACTCAGCACTATCTCTCTCTAAGTTCTTAATCATTAAGAGTGGTAAATAAGATAAAAAGTAATAATGGCATTATGTTTAATGAAAAACTTCAGTAAAGTTATCTCGGCTGGACAACAAAGTATTTCTTGTGATACATGTGATCAAATTCACCACGTGTCTTGGCTATTCGATTTCATCGATAAGAAGAATGGTTCTCGTATATGACAACCAAGAAATATCTTAGTAAAATTCAAACAGTTTCAATCTAGAACTTAACAAATGCGTATGTCTTTTCAATTTGGTTTGGTCAAGACATTTACATTTTGGACCGCCAACGTCTTTGCAGTTGCACCCACTGTGGTAATACTTCTCAAAGAACAAACCACCGCCTCAAAGATTCTGTAAAGCGCAAGTCATATACAGCTACAGACTGCAAAATATGTTACTCTGTTTTACCCTTTGTTGGTAAGATGTGGAGTATAACAAATTACAAAATAAAAAAAAACATTTTTCTGATACTTTGTCGACTAAATAAATTTTAAATAATAATTTTCTCATCGTGCAAGTATTGGTAAAGTGTATTTGAGGCCGAAACATCGAATAAAATTATGACATCATCAAAATTATCAAATATTATAAAAAGATCTCTACAAATCTACGTCAAAAAAATATTTATATATGGAACAACAAAAAAAATGTTGTTTTCAAAAAAAATTGTCTTTGTCGTTCGTCAACAAAAACACAAATAAAAAAATAAAAATCATCAGTGACCCGGGCAACAAATGTTATTTAAAAAAACATTACCAACAACAAAAAACAATCAGTGAAACAACAAAAGCTGCCGGAACTACACTACATTTCACTAACGACAACTACAATCTGCAACCAAGAAACGGCGAATTTCAAGCCCACATCAACAACAATCAGAGTTTCTTTAGCAAAGTTAAATTTTAGAAAAATATTTATAAAGTAAATTTTACTTACATTTTAAAATGTTATATTTTAAAATACTTCTATACTTAAAATTTGTCTAAATTTAAAAAAAAAACATATTTAATAATGGGCAAAGTCTATTTGTTTTTCACAGTGCACGATCATGTTTTTATTTTGCGATCCGAATTTCCATTTTTTTTGATGAAACCACCGGGGCTTACTTAAACCTTTTTTTACGTTTCTACACCTTTAAGTGTCTTTTAACAACTTTCCGTTCCATTCGCGAGTGCATCGTGTTTAACTGGTGTTTAGAAAATAAAAAGTTTTTATCATTAATTCGATGCTGGTTTGTTGTTATTGTTTTCTATTGCCTCCTTTTTCAGTCTTAGATGGGCGCTTTTGAAACGACACGCACTTCAACGGTAATCTCTCTCGGAGTTTATCGGTTAATAATCCCGCGCTCTCTCTCTCTCTTTTCGTTTCTATCTCGTTTAGTGGTGCCTAACATCAAAGTTAATCGGTGTTTCGCTCCGGCTCTGTCGCTCTCCTTGCTCTCTCATTAAAAAGTTCTTGAGCGCTTTCAATTTTTTTATCCGCTATGGTGCACAATGGTCCGTGGTCAGTGATAATGGCTTTCTGATTGAAAAATTGAAAGAAAGTTATCTCGGCTGGACAGCAAAGTATTCCCTGCTATACAAGTGATAAAATTTATTACGCAAAGTATCTTGGCTATTCTGGCCTGGTTCGCGATGCCATCGATAAGAGGAGGGGCCTACGCTACTACTGCGATGAATGCATCGTACCACTAACCATACAACATATAGACTGGTCATTTCATACAACTATCTCATTAGATTTATATTAATTGGAATACATACATATATGCAAAACATTTATCTGCTACAACTGATTTGAATTTGCAAACCAAAATGAAATAGATGCGGAAATATTAATAAATTATTATAACATATAATATTCATATTTTTATCATTAACCCGATAGTGAATACGCCCATATTGCTAGGGTACCAAGTCTGAAAACAAGCAAAAGACAAAATATTCTTGCTACACATGCACCCCTGTATGAGAATGCATGAACACGCATACATACAAAGCCCAATTCAAGCGCAGGACAACCTTCTTCAAAATGCGCGTCTCTGCGACTGAACGACCGAGCGAAAAGAAAACACGAAGGCACACGAAGTGTCCGGGGCCTGCTGCTACCAGCTGTGGGGCCTCCAGCAAAGTTTTTTGAGTGTCCATATTAGTAGTATGAAATGACCAGTCTATATGTTGTATGGTTAGTGATCGTACATAAGAACCAGGCAAAAAAGCAGTGTTGAAGAATTAATCGCAGCTCACTAGTCGCATGCTACCTGAGCCCGATTCGCGGTCGGAGGGCATTCTATGGCAGGTGCCGTGCAACCTGCTGCCCGCGATTCGATTCCAGCTCAGTTGCCAGTCTTAGGAGCCTCTCAAATGGTACTAAGATCGGGGGCAAAAAGTGATTCGGTACCTGAAATTGCTGAAACCGATGTGGCGCAGCTAAGTACTTCCGCTCTGTCCGATCAAAATAAAGTAGTGGCGTCCGGATCACTGGCCGATACTGGTAGCACAGATACAAATTCTGTAGTACCAAAAAGGGCTGCATGTGTTGACCCAAAAACGTTTTCTTGTGTTCGGGTGCCCCAGCTAAAACATGTATTTGTTTCACGGCTCGCCCCAGACCTCTCATCATTAAATATTACGCCTTATATTTTATAGCTTACACTGATTTTAGTAAAGCGTTTTATCCATTGAAGCTAGACTTATTAGGGTTTCCATGTGATTTTCTAACATGGATCTCAAGTTATTTAAGTAGCAGAAGTCAACGAAGTCAAGTCGATCTCTAATTTGAGTTAGTTCCGGCCTCCCACAAAGATGCCACCTTGGTCCACTTCTTTTTACTTTATTTATAAACGCTCTCCCTCTAGTCATGATAAGGTCGAATGTCCTTATGTACGTTAAATTATGCCTGCAGTATAACGAAATTTACAGCAGTTCAGACTAACAATCGGACATAAATGCTTTTCAGACATGGTGTTGTGATAATGTTTTGGATTTAAATAGCGCTAAGTGCAAAGTAATGACATTTTTTGGTTGGTTGTGCGTAGTCTACAATTACGCATGTTTTGTGCCCATAATACTTATAAGGTGAATAAAGCCAGGGGAGTACTTCGGTTTATTAAAAGGTGGTCAAAGAAACTCTACGATGCCTTTGTTACAAAGACTCTGTTCATTTCACTAGTCTGTCCAATCCTGGAGTACTGTTCAGCAGTTTGAAGTTATCAGTATGGTGCACATATAGACCGGATAGAGTCAGTGCAAAAAAACAGGAATGCAAGCCTTATTTTACCATCCTACTCTAGTAGACTTCTCCTAATTAATCTACCATCCTTATTAAACCATAGAACGATGCTTGGCACAACCTTTATTTATAAACTTATTCACAGGGATGTGGAGAGTCCCGAGTTACTGGGTCGCATAAACTTCTCCGTGCCTAATATAATTATCAAGAACTAAGTTCCTCTTAATTTAAATATTTGTAGATCTAACTATGATATGCATGAACCGTTTAGAGTACTGTGTAACGACTATTATAGACTATTCCATGTTATTTCTACTATCGACTCTTTGCAAATCCTAAAAACATTAATTTTATCTTACTTAGCTCAAAATTAGTATTAGTATTAGTCTCGTACGTATTTCTAACTTAGTCTATCCGAGACTAGAGACGAGATCCGCGATCTCGTTTTTACGCCCTATTACACCCTATAACAAGTACTGCTTGCTGTCGTAAGGGCTGATCATATTGCATCAACGTCCGAAAAAAAGAGAACAATAGCTCTAATAAAAAGGCAGGTAGAAATTTCTAAAATACTGATGAATATAAGTCTAATTATTCAGGATAAACAGAATAGTCAAAATAAAAAGAAAGAAAAAGGGGAAATTCCCGCTTGGGAATTGTTATCCAAGTGGTATAGTTAAACCGCCTTCTTGACCTAAAAAAAAAGGCAGGTAGAAATTTCTAAAATACTGATGAATATAAGTCTATTCAGGGTAAACAGAATAGTCAAAATAAAAAGAAAGAAAAAGGGGAAATTCCCGCTTGGGAATTGTTATCCAAGCGGTATAGTTAAACCGCCTTCTTGACCTAAAAAAAATTTTAATATGGACTCAATAAAGTCAATAAGTTAAGAATGTTTATTGACAGTATAAATGAGTCAATTCAAATGATCAAATTGAAGGCACAGCTATCCGAAGAAGTTTATATTATCTTTACACATATTATTGTCAGAAAAAAAAATAAAGAGCTGCCTATAGATGCTGAAACAGAGTTAGACGAATTTTCTGCTTTCGAAGGGCAAAAATTCGTCGGTTAAACACTTTTATATTCGGCTTTGACTGGTGCGAACTTTATTTATTCACTAACATGGAATATCTTTTAAAATGCATTAAATCTCTTCTTTTATATGTCTGTTAGACGGAGGTACTCGAACTGCGGCTGCGTGCAGACGTGTTTTATTAACGCTCCGGGAAAACAATAATTAAATCTAATCTAAAGTTTTAATTAATTAAATAATTAATTCATTACGTGCTAACGATAAACAAATGAGTAAGAACGTGAATCCTCGCACTCAACGACAAAAACAACAAAACGAAGCCCGTGAAAAAATTCAATGAGAACAAGGCAAACGTCGTCTTTCCTTGGCCCGTAACAATGCTTATTTTACGGTGACGAGTAATATTCTAGAACCGAAAGTGCTTGAAGGTGCAAGTTTACTGACCGCCGAAAACCAGAGAGCTAGCTCTTGCTCTCACGCCTTGCTCTTCACCGCTCAAACGCCATGGAGTGAGCAATGCAAGACTCCAACAGAGCTTCTGCCGCCTAGCGAAACAACAACAGCAACCACTACGACTACTACAACGGTCTCTGTCGCCAACAATGCAATAACGACTCCACTCTCTTCTTGTGCTGCGGGGAAAGCAACAATACAACCAAGTGAAAAAATCGGTGCAGCTACGCTAGAAGAATTTACAATTCTGCAAGCGGGTTCGGCCATGCAGACATGCATGGATCGCTACATTAATATCTCCAAGCGCAAGCTAACACCCCCAAAAAACTCGGACGGTAATAAGCCTACAATAAATCGTTTCCAGGCCTTGAAAATCCCGGGTCCTAAGATGAAAATAGATCTTCCATTCTGGCGGAGCCTGAAACAGAGTCTGAACAATTAGCCCCAAGAAAACTAAAGCCCCCACATATTTTTATTCGGGAGAAGACCTCGAATGCCCTAGTCAACAAAATACTTGAGCTTGTCGGAAAAGATAACTTTCATGTTATTCCGCATATGAAAGGAAATATAAGCGAATTTAAACTCCAAACCAAAACCGAAGGCGATTTCCAAGCAGTGTCGAAGTACTTAAACGATGCGAAAAAGAATTACTACACGTATCAGCTGAAAAGTTGCAAAGGTTTGCAAGTTGTGCTCAAGGGAATATAACCCGATGTGACGCCCTCCGAAATAACAGAGGCCTTAAGAAAAAACGGTTTTCGCGCAAAAAATTTTATAAACATTATGAACAAAATCAAGAAACCGCAACCTCTCTTCAAGGTCGAGCTGGAGCCAGACAGCAGAACTTTGAAAAAAAAGCGGTTCACCCGATCTACAAGTTGCAGTACCTTCTGCACCGTAGGATCACAGTGGAAGAGCCGCACAAACGGACCGGGCCTGTGCAATGCACAAATTGCTAGGAATACGGTCATACCAGGGCTTACTGCACCCTCAGGTCAGTATGTGTAGCTTGTGGAAACTGCCACGGCTCCGAACCCTGCCCTGCCAACAAGGAAGACTCTCTCACTAAAAAGTGTGTAAACTGCCAAGGAAACCACACAGGAAACTACAGAGGATGCAATGAGCGACAACGGCACGCTCCCTGAACACACAAAACACTTACATGAGATCACAAACGACACCGGAAGTTTTCTTCGCAAAAGCAGCCAGATCATCATTCTTACGCCAGTGCTCTACAATCTGGCACAGTTCACAAAGAGCCGAAAATTGATAACATCCAGCAGGCCATGGGACAGCCACAAAGTAACATGGAATCTATGATGATTACTTTGCAACAAAATATGATGGAATTTATGTCCTTTATGAAAACCATCATGCAAACCCATATGCAAAACTAAAATATCTTGTTACAAATGCTTGCAGCTTAGCAGTCCAAATAAACCATGTCTAGCCTTCGAATAACTCTGTGGAACGCCAACGGTGTTTCACGGCATAAACCTGAAATAACTCAGTTTCTAAACGAAAACCACATCGACGTTATGCTGCTGGCAGAAACGTATCTCACCAGCAAATATAAATTTCAAATACGGGGATACACTTTCACCAACGGTATGCTAAAAATCATCTGCAAGCTACATCGATAAAATTACAGTTGGGCAACAGCAACCTTGATATTGCCGCTGTCTACTGCCCAACCCCACATTACAGTCTCCGAAGACCGATTCATGGACTTCTACAATTCACTTGGAGAGCGATTCATAGCAGCAGGAGATTACAACGCCAAGCACACGCACTGGGGATCCCGCCTTTTGACCCCCAAAGGAAGGCAACTATATAATGCACACATTAAAACATGCAACAAACTGGACTACGTTTCATCAGGCAGTCCAACATACTGGCCTACAGATCCTAGAAAATTACCTGATTTAATTGATTTTGCTGTGACAAAAAACATTTCTCGCAATCTAATATCTGCAAAATCGCTTTTGGATCTATCATCGGACCACTCACCAGTGCTAATAACTCTTCTTCAAAGCTTGGAATTAATCGAGCACCCTCGTGGACTGACGTTGCATCGAACCAACTGGCTGAAGTTCAAAAAGTACGTAAGTTTCCACATTGAACTAACTCCACAGCTCAACATCAAGAAGGAAATCGACTGCTATACCGATGCACTTGAGTCTGTACTCGTCGCAGCAGCCATAATCTCAACACCGCAAGGGAGGGATGGGCATACACACCAACACAAAACTAACCTTGAAATCGAACAGCTTGTTCTGGAGAAAAGACGTTTGAGACGTGCTTGGCAAACCACCAGATCGCCATCCTCAAAACAAAGTCTTAAGGAAGCTGGTCGCATACTTACCCGGGCTCTAAGGCAAGAAGAAGAAGAAACACAACGCCAGTACATTGAGAAACTTTCACCCACCAGCACTAAGCATCCCTTGTGGAGGGCCCACCCAAATCTAAATGCGCCGGCCGAAACAGTAATTCCCATAAGAGACTCTTCAGGCAGCTGGGCTAGAAGCGACAAAGACAGAGCTTGTACATTTGCTTTACACCTTCGAAATGCCAAACCCTGCACTAATTCATTCGCACTACCGTCGTCAATTCGAATTGAATCTGAGACGGAGCCAATTCGGTTTTAACCAAATGAAGTTGCAAAAGTAAACAACGAGCAATTGAAAACCGGTGATCAAATAACTCCCAAACTGTGCAGTTGAGGTTATTTGAAAACTCATTAACAGGATTACACGACTTGGGTATAGAGCAAGTCAACAGATAAACAACAGAAATACGGACTGCATTCGAGCTTCGGGAATACTGCAGTGCGGTATTCCTTTCTACCGAGTCTGGCTTAATGGCCTTATGCATAAAATCAGAACGATCCTGCCGGGGAATACTCTGTGATGGTCAGCTTTGTATGTGTACGGCTTAAGTCATATACATACGTAGTTTTGAGAGTCACTTTGTTTGTCTTATCTTATCTGTAAAACAAAAGCTCAAAAGATAAAGCCACGCTTGTGTAAAAGAACTTTGGTTAGCTGATTTATCTTAGTCAGCAATACTATCTTTTTTTTTTTGAAGTAAGCTTATCCTACGCCCACGCGGTTCATGGAAAACTTTTAAGCATGTGCATTTAGTTGGTCAGAGTCTCTCAAATAAATCAGATCGTTCTTGGAGTAAATAAAATCGTACACTTAAAACACGTGAACATTTTTGCACATGCCAAATAAATATAAAAAGGCAATTTTATTCAAAGTGCGTTACAAAAATATTATGTGCATAATAGAAAACCGATCAAGAGACGTAGGAAGAACCTAACTTGGCAAAACATATATATGTGCAGGTAAAATTTGTCACGAAAAATATCAATATATGTGACTGAAACAAAACATAAAGTTTCAGGATTTGTGGTTGGATTTAAATCCACTAATTATTGAAACTGCACCTTCTGACGAAGCACCACAAAATAATTTAGCTGCTAAGCTGGCCAAGCGACGTTCAACCTGTGCAACTAAAAACTCACAGCAACGCAGCGTAAAGAAAATAATTTGGATGAGAATTAAAACTATATACTGGACTATATACTACCACAGATATTTTATTTTTAATTAATAATTTTTATATTTATATAACCTAACCTAACCATTAAAGTTACAGCCACTCAGCTACAGGCCTGCATGCACACGAGGATTTAAAAAGATAACAAGTAAAAACAAAAAAAAATAAAAAAAAAATAAAATTTAATAAGATTATTATGCCAATATATGTATATATAAGAAATTAAAAAAAAAAAAAAAAAGAAAGAAAGAAAAATGGTAGTCAAGTAAAACAAACACAACAAAAAAAAGAACAAAAAAGAAGAAAAATCAATTTCTATAGTTTTATAGTCTTGTTCAATGGAAAATTATATAATCAACTCAAATCATTAAAAATTAATAAAGAAAATGTTTGAATTTAACACCAACATCCGTTAAGCCTTATTGGTTCAAAGCTATGTCTAAGCAATTAAAATCATTGTTGGAGAAACCTCTGGAATACAGCTGATGTAGTGGTACAATACTGTACATAGCCGTCCGAAGTATTCGAAAACAATTGTTTTATGAGCTAAAATAAGAATTTTGTGATAGGAATGTAACATTGCCTGTGGATCTCTTTAAGGTTATTATGCTAGTCATTAACTTTACTGCTCGGAACAATTTTCCTTTTGCATTGATGTACCGTCCTTATTAAAGACAAAATATTTAAATAATTGTGGGAAAAGTTTAAGTTTTGCGTATATAAAAAAAAATGATGATGTGTTTTGTTTTTTATTAGTACCCCTGAAAGAAAGAAACTTTTGAGAATTCGTCATTGTGAGTGAAATAAATTAGAGCAAAATGTCAGTGAGACACAATTTAGATCGGCCAAATCTGCCAAACAATGAAAGTAGTTGTGAAATATGTTCTCAGCCAATGACGCAATTAGATATGAGATTAATTACTAGATGTATGCATACTTTTCACAGATTGTGTATATTGAATTGGCTTGATAGTTCTCGTTTATGCCCGGTTTGTAACCATAACGTAACAAGAAATAGTCTTATGGAAGTCGTTCCAAGAGAAGGTTTAGAGCAAAACAGGGAAACCGATTCCAACGGAAGATTGTTATTATCGAGCGGACAAAAGAAGAAAAAGAAAAGAGTACCCGAGTCAGAGGTAACAGCCGCTAATAACAAACAAGTTACACCTAGAGATGAAAATATAGAAAATTCTTATAATTCTGAGGATAATAGGCATTCGAATTCAGTAGAGCAAAGAATAGTAAAACAGATAGAACGTCGAGTTAATTCACAACTTGACCAAATGAATTTAACTATTGAAGGGCTTTCAAGACAAATTTCTAGAATGACAACAGATCAGATTAATCGAAGATCAATTGAAACTGCAGCTAATATTGAACCAGAGTGGGGTAGAAGTATAACTCCTGTAGGATTAAATGGAGAAGCTCCTCCTTTCGTTCCAAGTGCTTCTCAAGGCCAAAATAATCAAGAAAGAACAAGCAGAAGTAATAGCATCATTGCAGATATTGGATAAATAGTAAGTGGTTGGAAATTACAGTATAATGGTTCTAGAAATGGTATGCCTGTTGGAAAATTTATTTATATTGTGACTGCCTTGACAAATGATTGTTTGGACGGTAAATTTGAAATTTTGTGCGATCATATCCACATACTTTTTAGTGGAAGAGTGAGTGAATGGTTCTGGAGGTATAGGCGTACGGTTGACAAAGTAGTATGGAAAAGTCTCTGCAGCTCTCTTAGTTCTTATTTTCACGATCCATTGTCAGATGACGACGTAAGAGAATTAATAAGGGATAGAAAGCAACAACCCAATGAGAGTTTTGATCAATTCCATAATGCAATTATGTTGTTGGTAGATCGGTTACAATATCCAATAAGCGAAAGTCAATTAGTTTCAGTACTTAAACGTAACCTAAGACCTTTTCTGCGAAAATAGCTTTTCTATTTGGAAATAAATTCTTTAGGTAACTTACGAAATCGTGTAACACGAAGAGAAGCTTTTAGTGAGGAATTTAACAATAATTATAATACAAAGATTAATCGAAAAGTAAATGAAATATGTATAGACGATCGAAGTATGAACGATTATTTAATGGAAAATGAAATTTGTGAAATAAAAGGAGATAAAGCTGATGATATGAAAATACTGTGTTGGAATTGTAGAAAATATGGACATAAATTCATAGATTGTCCATTTGAAAGAAAAATATTTTGTATGGGATGTGGCACAGAAAATGTGAAACGACCAAATTGCGAGTTATGTCAGAAAAACAGAAGGTCAAAGGGATATGACAACACCATCTATCGTTCCAATCCAAAAAACTGATTAATTTGGATGACTTAACTCATCCATCGCCAAAGTATATTAAAATTATCAATATAGGACAGAATGACGTTAAAGGAAAATTATATCCTATAATACCATATCATGTTCGATTAAGAAATTATAATAGAGTCCGTAACAAAATCTTTAACCAGAGTAAAGAAATTGGAATTGATGTTAGAAACAGACCTAAGCGAAACTCTTTACGATTGCGTAATTTTTTTAAAAAAAATTAAAGATAAATCGCAAAGATTGACGGTTAGTTTAGATGCAATGCATAGCAAAGACAAAGATGTTAGTCCATTTGTAGAAGTGAGAATTTTTGGTAAAATTTATAGCGGATTATTAGATTCCGGTGCATCTGTCTCGTGTTTAAGTGGACAAGCAGCCAAGGAATATTTAAACAAAAATAAGGATTTTAAAGTTAGTAATTCACTAGTAGAAACTGCTGGAAGCTATGGGTATAGGAAAAACCTTAGAGAGACTTCGCAGAAATTTCTATTGGCCAAGCATGGCGATAGAAGTGAAAAACTTTATTGCGCGGTGTAATGTTTGTAAACAATCAAAAGCGCCAAATATCACACTGAAACCACCTATGGGAAACCCGGCAATAAGTGAAAGGCAATTTCAACGCCTTTATATGTTTTTATTGGACCTTATCCTAGGTCAAAGAGAGGAAATATAGGAGTGTTTATTGTGTTAGATCACCTAACTAAGTTTCATTTCCTTAAACCTTTGCGAAAATTTACAGCAGATCTCGTTGTAGACTTTTTGAGTACCAATATTTTTTATGTATTTGGTGTCCCAGAATACATTGTGACGGAATGGAATGGAAGTCAATTTAAATCCTCACTGTTTAAGTTATTTCTTGGAAGGCATGGGATAAAACACTTTCTAACAGCTATTTACAGTCCACAGTCCGCATCTGAACGCCCCAATAGATCTATAATATCAGGCATTCGATCCTATCTTGGTGCAGATCAACGGTTATGGGATGAGAAAATCAGCAACATTTCAGCAGCATTACGCTCTGCTTATCATTCAGTAATCGGATGCTCACCATACTTTGCCCTTTTTGGAAACAATATGGTTTCGCATGCGAAAGATTATGACCTGTTAAGAAAATTAGAAAGTCTTAAAATAGGTGAAAGAATTTTAGATTCAGACAAGCTACAAGTTATACGGGAAACCATAATGGCAAATATCAGCAAGGCATATATATCTAATAAAAGGGTATATGATCTTCGTACCAGGTTTGTGACATATGAACTAGGAGAACAAGTTTCTAGGCGAAATTTTGCTCTGAGTAATAAATTAAAAAATTCAATGCAAAGCTTGCTCCAAAGTTTTTAAAAGCAAAAATTGTTCGCAAACACGGTAACCATTGTTACGAATTAGAAGAGAATGGTAACGTAATTGGAAAATTTCACGCAAAAGATCTTCAAAAGTGTATGACTTAATGAATCTGACCGATTTTTCAGCTTCTTTTATCACTGTAAATGCTAATAAAATTATCTGTGTTTTGATGGTCAGCTTTGTATGTGTACGGCTTAAGTCATATACATACGCAGTTTTGATAGTCACTTTGTTTGTCTTATCTTATCTGTAAAACAAAAGCTCAAAAGATAAAGCCACGCTTGTGTAAAAGAACTTTGGTTAGCTGATTTATCTTAGTCAGCAATACTATCTTTTTTTTTTGAAGTAAGCTTATCCTACGCCCACGCGGTTCATGGAAAACTTTTAAGCATGTGCATTTAGTTGGTCAGAGTCTCTCAAATAAATCAGATCGTTCTTGGAGTAAATAAAATCGTACACTTAAAACACGTGAAAATTTTTGCACATGCCAAATAAATATAAAAAGGCAATTTTATTCAAAGTGCGTTACAAAAATATTATGTGCATAATAGAAAACCGATCAAGAGACGTAGGAAGAACGTAACTTGGCAAAACATATATATGTGCAGGTAAAATTTGTCACGAAAAATATCAATATATGTGACTGAAACAAAACATAAAGTTTCAGGATTTGTGGTTGGATTTAAATCCACCAATTATTGAAACTGCACCTTCTGACGAAGCACCACAAAATAATTTAGCTGCTAAGCTGGCCAAGCGACGTTCAACCTGTGCAACTAAAAACTCACAGCAACGCAGCGTAAAGAAAATAATTTGGATGAGGATTAAAACTATATACTGGACTATATACTACTACAGATATTTTATTTTTAATTAATAATTTTTATATTTATATAACCTAACCTAACCATTAAAGTTACAGCCACTCAGCTACAGGCCTGCATGCACACGTGGATTTAAAAAGGTAACAAGTAAAAGCAAAAAAAATAAAAAAATAAATAAAATTTAATAAGATTATTATGCAAATATATATATAACAGAAATCAAAAAAGAGAAAAAATGGTAGTCAAGTAAAACAAAACAAAAAAAAAGAACAAACAAAGAAGAAAAATCAATTTCTATAGTTTTATAGTCTTGTTCAATGGAAAATTATATAATCAATTTAATTATTTAAACATTATTTACCCTTCGATAAGTTAAGAATACATATATTAGGATAAGCCTTCTTTCAAGAAATTAAAAATGAAGTATTTGTTAATAATTAGAAAAGAGATAAGATATTGAAATGAACGTTATTATTTTTAATTAGATATTTATTGCTATTAAGAACAAGAATTGTATTTGAATGTTGACATGGAATTGAAACTGAACTAATTTAATATAATGGGGTACTAAAAGAAAAACAAACACACATCAAATCACTTAAGGGTTAACACACCAAATTCAATGCATTGCAAAGTGTTAACAAGGTTGGGCGGGTAATATAGAGCACTTACACCAAGCTCATAAAAAAATAAAACAATATGCCTAAACATAACTAAAATTGTAACATCTGGCTAGGTTAGCACATTCTCTTGTAATTTCGTTAGCTAGTTTTGATAAAACATCCCCCCCAATCGGACGAAGTCCTACCCGAAAACGTCCCAGTGCTAACCGCTCTTAAATCAAAAATCTAGTTAAAAGGCATCTTCTGTTGCCACGAGAATCATTACAACTCACAGGATACTTGAATCGTATCTTTACAGCAGAGGCTTCGCCGTGAGATGCAACACTACAACTTCTACATTCGCAGACGATACCGCGATCATAAGTCGGTCCAAATGCCCAATTCAGGCAACAGCACTACTAGCTGATCATCTCGTGGTAGTGGAAAGGTGGTTATCAGACTGGCATATAAAAATAAATGCGCAAAAGTGTAAACACATAACGTTTACTCTTAACAGACAAACGTGTCCCCCGCTAACCCAGAATAACACGCCACTTCCTCAAGCTGACGATGTAACGTACCTTGGCATACACCTAGACAGGAGACTTACATGGCGGAGACATATCGAAGCTAAGAAAATTCACCTAAAACTAAAATCAAACAGTCTCCATTGGCTTATAAACGCGCGCTCCCCCCTCTGGCTGGACTTCAAGGTCATGCCCTACAATTCAACACTTAAGCCAGTCTGGATATACGGCTCCCAATTGTGGGGAAACGCGAGCAGCAGCAACATCGACATTATTCAGCGAGCACAATCAAAAATCCTGAGAGCTATCACTGGGGCACCTTGGTATGTTCGGAACGACAACATCCACAGAGATATTGGCATTCTACCCGTAAAAGATGAAATATCAAAACAAAAAGTGTCCTACCACACCAAGCTAACTTCTCATCCAAACCAGCTCGCCAGGGGCCTAGCAAGGGTTTCCAACCGGACCCGATTGCAACGCATTGACCTTCCAGCTCAGCAATAGTTATTTGAGCCCCAAATCTCGCGCCAGTCACCTTGACTGTCAGATAGTTTTTTAATTTAAGATTCTATATACTTATTGTTAATCGCAATTCAGAGAAGATCCAATAAATAAAATGCAAATGTTAAAAAAAAAAAAAATATGTGTGTTTCTTTATACTGTCCGCCATTTCCCAATTAACCTACATGGTTTAATAAAGATTAGTCACACATAAAAAAATGTTCAGTCCAGACTTTACAATGAATTTAAAATGTGCGTATCACATTTTACCGAGCTTAACACCCGGTGTTATAAGGGTTCAAAGGTCCTGTTTTTACAAAATATTATAAACCTTAAATCGGCCTTTTTCCCAGCATCGCTATAATTTGAAAATCCTACTGAAAACACTGATTAGTTTGTTATCGATCAATTTCTGTTATAAATATTTTGTTCATCCCGTAAAAATCAGTCTTATTCATATATACTGTATGACTTTATTACTTAAATAGTGAATAAAGCCAGTGTAGTGCTCAAATGTATACCCTATGATACAAAGACTTTAATCATTACACTTGTCCGTCCAATTCTACAGTATTGGTGTACATATTACTATTGTCTTTTTTATTATTTGCTCTTCGGCGCCTTAACTGGGATGCAAGACTCAAATTAGCATCTTGCTGAAGTAGACTTCTTGTTATTAATCTACCATACTTATGTCGGCAAGCGAGAGTTGAGAAAGGATTGGAAATCTGCGTGGTTTCTCTGAGCACACATTGCTTGTACTGTTTTAAATCAAGAAAACGCAGCTTAATAATAATTCTTAAAACCTGAAAATATCTGTGCTTTCTCTGAGCAATAAAGCAGTAGCGTTAACTTTAAATTTGGCTGAGCGAACACTTAAGGTAGCCGCACAATTCCGTTCCGAGCATTTCTAGAACATTTATTTCTTATATGTTAATGATGAAATAAATGTTGAGGAGTAACGATTCATAAAATTTTACCTGGATAACCAGGTCATAAACTCTTGGATTAATGCGAATATTTAAACATATGTATATATTTACTTTTAATTCTATAGCTCCTGTTTCGATATGACGCTTGGCTCGAGGTGGTGCATTAGATTAAGTCGATTAGCTGTTTCGGCGTTGCTAGATACAATTTGGCCGAGTTGCTCATCTCCTCCCCGCGCTCGACTCGCAGCATAATATCAGTAGGTTTTTAGAGAGGTCCGCTAAGCAAAAAGAGCGGCCTAAAATGTTGCTAGGATAAGCTACAAAATGCGAAATCCGAAGCGAAGCGGGTGCAGCAAGGGTCCCTACGATAAGAGAATACTGAGTACCTAATTTTTTATTTTCAGTAGCTTCATAAAGGTGAAGCCCTTTTTATTCTGTGTCTGTTCTATTTTTAATGCCACTTAATTTTTTTCCTGTATTTTCGTGTTTTACTTTCTGTTTTATGTTTCAAGATTATTTTTTTATTTTATTGGCTAATTCATGTCCCAGTTGAATAACTTGTAAGTAACTTACAGTAAAAAAATAACAACCTGGTATGACCAGAAGAAATTAATTAATCTCTTAACTGTGCGCAACCATTGAGGCAATCGTGCCTATGAAATCTAAAAGATAGGTGCTACGATCTAAATTTCTTTTCGTATTATATATTTATAATATTTTTATAAAGTGTTGGTGAAAGTTTTAAAACGATAGGACATCTAGCCGCGGCTCTATACAAGTCCATCCAGTGTTTAATGGGTATGGCATTACCAACATTGATGGTTTTATGAATGACTTTCTTAAAAACTTTCTTTTTATTCCGTTAGTATGTGAAGTCTTTATATCTTTCCGCACTCCTCATCCCGTCAACGTCAAGCAATGTTTTCCCTACCGATATCTATAATTTTAACTAACAATGAAAATTTTATTTCATAAATATATCTGCTTTATAACACTTTGGAATGTAATATTTCTCAGCAGTTCAAGTTAGTAGCTGTTCTTATCTGATGAGAGAGAGAGAGACGACAGTATATTTACAATTTTCTTCCTATAGATATAAAAATATAGAAAATAATAATACTAATACTTTTCCTTCAGCGATGTTGAAAGTTTACTTGGTTTGCATAGTAACGTTATTTAGTTACAAGAAAATTACCTACACTCCGCAACCGTAACTGCTCTAAGTAATCGTCGAACTGATGTCCTGGTTGACAACAATAACAAGAATTTTTGACACTTAAATAGTTTTCTTTAGATGCCTCCTCCGATTCATCTAGTTCTGCCAAGCCGAATCGAAGTTCTTTTGGCATTGATTAGGTCAGTCAATTTTTTCGTGTCAACTCCACGTCCGAGTTTTTCAGACACAACGGCAGTCGAGAAATTTATATTTATTCGATACCATCAAATTTTCTTTGTTCCATCACTTCAAATACAGTTCTCGACGCTTCACCGATAAATGCCCTTACACATATATTCATAAATGCGTGCATGTCCATATCTACACATGTAAATATATTTTCTGCCTCCATAATTGTTTTGTATGCCATAACATTTACAGTCCACTTATCGGGTTTTAACTGTATGACAAACATACATATTGTGCATGTTCATCCCACAATTATATTTTTATATTTTTTATATTATTTTCTGCATTCACATACAGGAACTACCCAACGCACAGTCAACAAGCCAAAAGAATTTAAAGCGAGACAAAATAGCAATCATTAAAAATAAAATAAAATAAAAAAATATTATTAATTTATAATTATAATTATTATTTAATTATAAATATTATTATTATATTATTATTATGGCCAACGATAAGTAATTAATTAATTTATTTTTTATATATCCTGCCAAACATTTTTACTACACTGTGTGTTCTACTTCGCATAAATTAACAGTGTGACCGTTCTCTGTGGAAGTTTATTCCATCTCGAGTTGCGTTTTAAGATCTGTTTTCCTACTAAAAAAAAATTCAGCCGGCGTTAAATACGCCGAATAGATCATCCTGTGGCAGCTTTCGACTTGGTTTTTTTTTCTCGTTCCTTCGACACAGATCGCACCAAGAGCTTAACGGTGAATATCCTCACGTTCCGAACAAGATGTCCCTAGTCATGTCTGTCGACACGAGGTGATCTGCAGTCCGAGAATATCCACGGGAGACGACAAGAAACCGCGGTCGATCCCATCAATCCGTTTGGACAGGACCCAATCCGAGTCTCCGCTGCTGTCTCAATTAACGCCAAAGGCTGTCATTGCTATTCCAGGGCAAAAAGCGACGAGTCCGTCGAGGCTATCCCCGGACCCCCGTCAAGGCTTCCTCGGTCGGTGTCCAAGATGGCTCAAACTGCGATGGACATCGCTCTCAAAAAGTTTATTTCCACAACAGACCGGGTTGGCCAATTACATACTCCAAGTGCCGCTGAACCCGAACGACTTTCCCCTGGCATGTTCCAAAACCATCGGGACCAAATCCGGGCCCGGAGTGAAAAGGTGGAGAAGAGCTATGAAAGTTGTTCCGATCTTCTTTCCGCGTCCACCGACAGTACGGCCACCTCTACAGTGCTTGAATCCGTCTATTCGAGGTGTTTAGCTTTAGGACATAATAGACGAAGCCGCTTCCCAGCTCACTCAGGCTTTTGTCAGTGTTCCAACACCCCCATTTACAGGTTGTCGTTTGCCACTAGTGGTCACAGAAACTTTCGCTGGTGATTATCTTCGTTGGCCCACCTTTACCACAACTCATGTCTTACACCAGAACGCCATTGTTTCCAAAGCCCCGCTGACCAACAAAGGGATTATCTCCGCGTGGTGAAGCTTCACCGACCGCTTCGAAAATCGGCGGTTATTAGTCAATAGCCAGTTGAAAATCCTCTTCAACATTCAAGCAGTACCCCAAGAGTCCGGGTCCGCTCTGAAAGAGCTGCAAGGCACAATCCAAAGTTGCCTGGCAGCCTTAGAGATGTCCTCTATTCAAGTCGACACTTGGGATTGTCTCCTGGTGTATATGGCTTCTTAAAAGCTTCCCAAAATCACGCTGAGCAATCCATTCTCAACAACGCTGAAATTCCAACATGGAATGAGTTAGACTCGTTCTTGACAGAGCGTCATTGTTCTCAAGAGGATGCAATCTCTGCTCCAGGGAGAATCATCCTGTTCGCTTATTTCCGTGCTTCCCTGAAATGGATGAAAATGATCGCTCCGACTACATTCAGAAAAAGCAGCCTTGTCTGAACTGTTTTACACGTGGGCACATGGAACGGGATTGCACTAACGCTCATAGCTGCTTCACATGCCACAGCCGTCATCACACCCTACTGCACCGCGGTAATCCATTCGCGGCCGCTCCAAGTCCTTCTGCGCCAGCCAGGTCTCGACCCGCGCCTACAACAACAGGTGCCACAGAGGATCACTCTGATGTGCAAGTGTGCTTCGCTTCCGGCTTAAGTGCCGTCCTACTGGGCACAGCCCTCATTAACATTTGCCATCTAGGGTGCAATTTCCTGGCGCGAGCCCTGATCAACTCTGGTTCCGAGGCAACCTTTATTACGGAGAGACTTTTCAACCTCGTCAAACTTCTATTCAAGACTATCCAGGCCCAAGTCACTGGTCTTAATCAAAACGTTGCCGTTCGGTCCACGCAGCTATGCCATTTATCTATTCGATCTTCGTAAGGAAATTCCTGACATCCCCCTTGCGGACCCCAAGTTCTTCAATAGCTCCCAAATCGATGTTTTGATAGGAGCCGACATTCTTCCGTCCATCCTCCTCGGCAACTCCAAACCATTTTTGGATGGGTGTTGACAGGCCCCATATCTCCAGTGTCCCCCTGCAGTGTGTCCGCCTTCTCCACGCGGGTTAACCGCGGCCTCGACGACTCTTGTGACCAAATTCTGGGAGGTGGAGGCAGAGCCCACACAGATCGTCCCCGACTGTCTGTGAACACAATTTTGTTCAAACTACAAGAAGAAACAATTGTGGAAAATACGTTGTGACGCTCCCCTTGCGCGATCCTTTGCTCTGGCTTAGTTCCTGCGTCGCGAGCAGCGCCTAAAACGTGATTCTCCTCTAAAGGCCCGATATGACGCTGTGATCCAAGAATACCTCGATTTAGGTCACATGGCCGAGGTGTCTTTTACAAGCAGTTGCGCCACGTATTACCTTCCACATCATGCGGTTCTCAAGCCCGAGAGCACAACGACTAATGTGCGGCTAATTTTCAACGCCTCTAGCCCTTCCTCAAGCTGGACAAGTTTGAATGGCTTTCTTAACGCGGGCCCGGTCTTACAGTGGTAATACTTTAGATTCGTTTTCAACGCCCACATCGAGAAGATGTATCGGCAAATTTGGCGTATTCTGTTCCGCTTTTCCAAAGGGGAAATCCGCGACTACGAATTGAAGACTGTCACCTTCGGAGTCAATTGTGCCCCGTTTCTAGCGATTCGTGTCCTGCAAGAGCTCGCCGACGACAAAGAGTCGAGGTATCATCAGGCGAGTCGGATTATCCGACAGTACATGTACGTCGACGACCTACACCCGGGGTCAGACTCCAAACCGAAGCGCACGTGGATTCCCCCTTAGAAAATGGACCCAATAGCAAGGCGATTTTGGCCAACATCCAGAGTGACCATCTCCTTCGCGCTGATTTTCTTGAAATCGACGTAGAGAGCACGGCTAAAACTCTCGGAGTGCGATGGAAGGCTACGGTTCTGCGACGCCTCGCAGAAGGCTTACGGCGCAGCTATCTACGTCCGAGTTGAGGCTGGGTCCGCGGTAATGGTGAACTTGATCACGACAAAAACGCGGGTGGCCCCAGTAAAAACGGTGTCGCTCACTTGGCTCGAGTTGTGCGGAGCCTTGTTATTGTCCGAAATGGCCAACGCCGTTCTTCCGAAGATGCCCGGGCAGATTGTTCTCGCCTGGTTGCATAAGCCAGCGTGCCACTGGACAACGTTCGTGGCAAATCGTGTGACCAAGATTACCCAGTTCACCGAGGTGGAGAAATGGGCATAACGAGCATAACCCACCTAATCTCGCTAGCCGGGGGGTGGCGCTTCAAGACCTTGCGGATAGCCAGCTGTGGTGGCATGGTCCTGCCTGGCTGCAGTGGCCTCGCTGCGATTGGACCACTCAAGGCTATGACCCCCATGTGACTGACCTCGAGAAGCGAGCAGTCAAAGTCCATGTTGCGAACGCTCCCCCGAAGACATTCTAGAGCGTTTTTCCACACTCGACAAGGCGTTGCGAGTCCTCGCTTACGCTCATCGGTTCATCCAGCGCTCGTGAAAGCTCATGTTTCCGTTTGAGGATCCCTTGACAGCTCCTGAAATTACGTCAGTCGAGCGTCTCCTGATTTCCGTCGCGCAACGCAGGCACTTTGCCCTTGAGATTGGCTGCTTAAACCAAAGTGCCAGCATCCAGCCTTGTCCAAAACATGAACCCGTTCCTTGATTTCCAAGTGCTCATGAGAGCATGCGGCCGGGTCATTACGAAGGGGTATGTGATGGTGTTCGTGTGCTTCCCCACTATGGTAATCCATTTAGAGCATACTTCCGACCTTAGGACTGAGAAGTTTCTCGCCGCCTTCGCTCGTTCCGTGTCCCAAAGAGGATGCCCCCGTCAATTTCAGTTGGACAATGGGAAGACCTTTGTGAGTGCGGCTGCACTACTCTCCCGCGAGTTTCTCCAAGCTCTCAAGGAAGCTGTGACAGGTGCCTATAGTCACCAGCAGCTGCTCTGGCAATTTATTCCTCCGGGAGCACCCCACATGGGGGGCTTGTGGGAAGCAGGTGTTAAGAGCTTCAAGACCCTGTTCTACAAGTCTACGGCGACGCGAAAATATACGTTCGAAGAGCTTTCCACGCTTCTAGCTAGGATCGAAGCATGCCTGAATTCGCGTCCGTCGCGCCGATGTCCGAAGACCCCACTGAGGTCAGTTGCACTTACGGCTGAGCACTTTCTTGTTTGAGGGCCCCTCCTCGCCATGGTCAAACCCGTGATAAAGGGGGACACCACATCTTTTATAAACCGCTGGCAGCACCTGAAGGCTCTTCATCAACAATTTCGTCTGCGATGGAAGGAGGAGTACCTCAAGGAACTCCATAAGCGGAATAAGTGGCGAACCCCTACAAGAAATCTCCGTGCCGGGGACATGGTGGTAGTCAAGGAAGACAACCTTCCGTCCAATGAGTGGCGACTAGGCAGAATCGACGCGGTGTTTCCAGGAACCTATGGCCATGTTCGTGTGGTTGACATCCGCATAGCGCGGGGACTCATTAAGCGTCCCATGTCGAAGGTCGTCCTTCTTCCGATGGAAACGTCCGCCTGCCGCAATAACCAGGCGACCCTTCACTCCGGTGTTCTTATTTATCACTCCGATTCGTAGCTTTAATTCATAGTTTCAACCCGTAGCTCCAATTCGTAGTTCTTATTGGTACTGATCCAAATTTTTCTTGTGTCCTATTCCGCCAATCAGATCTCACAGGATGTGTCCATGTCCACGCAGCGCCATCGCATTGGAAAACTGACGAACTCGAGGTATGCAATCATACCGTTGCCGAGTCTGCAGCGAGATCCATCCGCTTCGGAAATGTCGCCGGTTCTTCCGTCTGAGTGCCGAGAAGAGGCTCCGGGCTGTCCTTGCCAACCGGTACTGCCACCGCTGGTTGGCCCACGAGCACTCCGACGGAGCGTGTCGACGAGGTGATCGCTGAAAAACGTGCGGCCAGGATCACCACACGCTCCTACATCTCCACGAACCGCCGATGTCTTCACGGCAGTCCCGCCCGGCGGCACGCCGGTCGCAGAACACTGTTGCTACTCCACGACAATCTCCAGCTGCTCCTCGGCCCTCGTCCGCCACTTCACGGCATTCTTCCACTTCATGCTTTCTTTAAGTACAGGAAAGACTACCAGTGGCCCAGAGCATCGTGTTTGGGTGGGGCCTGCCACCAGCCGTGAGAATAGCAACCAAGCTATGTTGCAACCCGAGTAGTTAAAGCGTTAGTAAGATTCGGAAATAATTTGCTCTAATGAGTTAGATATCGAATACTTCTAGCCCTTTATTTTGATTGAAGCTTGCCTGATGGAAATGGGATCTTTTTTCATTCTTCTATGATACACGGCATTACATCACCAAATCCACATTACGCATATCTACAGATTGCGCATTAGAGTAGAGAGTAAATAATTAGAATATCAAAGCACTTATTTGCCATACTGGGCTATTCCAAAATGTAAGTCAGCGATGACGGAGGTAACAAAAAACAACTTTTAAGCATATTTCAACTCAGAATGAAATTACCCAACCAATTTTAAATAGATCTGATTTCGATGACATCAGCTCGAAAGATGACAACAACAATGCCAACTTCTAGACATAAGGCCGAGCATTCAACTTTTCAACCCGCAAACCCTTCAATCCTTCCCTAAATTCAACAAAGCACCAGCATCGTGGTTATTTAAGCTCCAACATTATCCTAGGAAGTTGTCCTTCAAGCCCCACAACCAAGTCGATCGGACGTGCAATACCAATGCTCGATCACGCCAAGAAGTCAACCGATACCAGCCGCTAAATTTCAGAAAGCGTAAAACTACTAACAATATATAAATTAAACTTTTTTCCGTTAAATAAGTAAACTATTGAGCTAACAGCCTTATTGTCAGCTATTTTAAACAAATCACAAGGCGAGATAAATTCAATACTTCAGTTTATTAACGTTTATATGAATGCAAGGGCTACGGACCTTGCGAACACTGCAGCTTGCAAACAACAACAACAAAATATATGCGCTGGCGATGGACCGTAGGCGTTGAGAGGCGGGCTCAGACAGTATAGTCCAAATAATAGAGAGATAAGAGGGGCCGCTTAGAAATGAGTGATTCTGACTCTCTCTTTAGTTGGAGTGGTTTGCCGCTGCGCTCAACATTAACACTTATCAGTTTTAGGTGTGCAAGTATTAGTAAAATTAAATTGTAAGGCAATAACCAAGGAGGACTTACCTACAACGGAAAAAATCATGGTATACCCAACTGGCGGTGTTGTTGATACTTGGCATTCATATATTCCCGAATCTCTTAGTTGAGGAAATTTTATCTTAAAATATAAAATGTTGTCAGTATTAAAATTTTTAAATTTTTAATTTTTATCAGGTTACCCCGCAGCTTGAAATGCGCAGATAACCTTGCCAATTAGATAGATAAATCAAATCTTAATTTATATTAATGTACTTTGCAAGAAATTAAAGATATAAAGAAAAATTTTTCTTTAGAGCCGTTTAACATCCTTTTAAAAAAAGTCATCTTTAATCGATTTTTGATAAATTTTGACATATCTCAAAGTTTAGGGCTATAATTGCATTAATGAATATATATATATAGAAACATATCTACACCCACATATTTACCACATAAGCAATAAAAAAGTACATACAAATATAATAGAACTTCCGTTCTCTTAGCGATAATAATATTGCTGCGAGCAAACTCATAGCTCACTTAGAGTGAACGTAGATCCCTAAATAATCGGTTTCCAAGAGTGGCCAGTTAATTTGAACAGCCCCTTTTATTATAAACAGATGTCCCCAATTCAGGAAATCTGCAGACGCTGCTCGAACCGAGATCGTTCTCACTCTCATTACTCTCGTTTTCATTGTTCTCAATTTACCAAATGCTCTCATTTTTTCAATCGAGCGTCGACAATGCGAGGGTGGTCCGATAAGTACTTAGGCTCCAAAAGAAAAACGTAAATTTTTGAAAAGTGGCGACTTATTTCTCAATATACTTGTATTTATTCCCTTTTAGCTCAATACACTTGACCCAGAATACACTTGACTTCCGAAATACGTTTTCTCTAGTCTGCAAAATAGGCCTCTGTGGCGTCCTATGACGATTTCCTCATTCGACGCAAATTTTTGTCCAGCGAGTGACTTTTTCAAGTTTAGAAACAAAAAGAAGTCACACGGGGCCAAATCTGGAGAATATGGTGGATGGGGTAGCAGTTCGTATCCCAATTCGACCAATTTGGCCTTGGCGAGGGCGGAAGTGTGAGCCGGTGCGTTGTCATGGTGGAAGAGCACTTTTTTCTTCGCCAAATGGGGCCTTATTTTTTGCAATTTGGCGGCGAGTCGGCCCAATAATTCGGCATAGTACAGCCCTGTGACCGTTTTGCCCTTCTCCAGGTAGTCGATGTAAATCACACCTTGTGAATCCCAAAAAACTGTTGCCTTTCCGGCTCCAATTTTCGGAGCAGGTTCGCCAGGTGAAGTCCACTGTTTCGACTGTTCCTTGGTCTCTGGTATGTACCAGTGGATCCATGTTTCGTCGACGGTCACAAAACAACGCAGAAACTCCTTCGGATTGCCCTTAAACAGCGTCAAACACTGCTCTGAAGTGGTTTGCGTTTGTTGCCCAGAGTGAGCAAACGCGACACCCATCGCGCCGACAGCTTTCTCTTGCCCGAAATTTTATGCAGGATATGACCTACGTGATATTTTGATATGCATACTCTCTCATCGAAATCCGACGTGCGACCCCATTGAAACTCGTTAAACCAATTTTTGACGGTCGCCATCGAAGGAGAACTCACCGTACTCAGCATCAAAGCGCTCCAAAAACATGAATCGAATCACAGACCGATATTGCTCTTTCTCAATTTTTCTAAAATTTGCGGACACGTCCGATGCCACATGCTGTCAAAACCAAACTACGTGTCCGATTCGGATGAAATTTTGACAGTAGCCGCCTACGAGAATTTACTACACGATATTTAATTTATCTTGCGATAGAGACGCCAAAAATTCGGACCTGCTTGTGGCGCTTGAATCGCAGCTCACTATTCGTATCAGAATTCTCCAAAGCACAACAAAGTTTCGAGCGGTGGACATTCTATGGCAGATGCCGTGAATAAAAAATCCGAAAAGTCTGTTAAAAGAATTCGCTTCTTTCGTAAAGCAAACTTTCATCGTTTAATTAATTTGATATCCGGCTATGACTGGTTCGAACTTGATTCATGCACTAACATGGCTGAGGACGCTAATATCTTCTATAATGCATTGAATTCCTTCTTTTATCTGTGTGTTCCATTGTACTATCCGTCAATTTCAAATAAACCTCCATGGTTTAATAGGGAGTTGTCACACCTAAAAAATGTCAAGTCCAGACCTTTCAATAAATTTAAAATGTGCGGATTACAATCTGCCTTCTCTCGATAACAAAAGCATAGGTATTATTTAAGCTGTATGACTCGTTGTAGGGGAACTTTGAAGGTGCCTTGCAGATGTTGGCTTCGTTCTTCAGGAGTAGAGTGCGTTGGGCCGGGAACTACGCGCCTCTGCTGGGCTGAAACCAGTGGTATCAGATTCGCTGCTGTTAACCGTGAGAGATATCTCCGGGAGTAGGTGATCCCAGGTATTCTGCGGCTCGTCGCCAAGATATTGCTCTATCATGGTCTTTTCGGTGCGACTAGCCCTCTCTGTAGGGTTCTGTCCGGCGTGTATAGAGCGGTATGCTGTAATTCCATTCCCAAGGACATACAGAAAGCCTGGAAAGCTCTGCTTGTGAACTGAGTACCGTAGTTACAACCTAGAGTCTTCGGGATTCCGAATCGGTTGAGAAAGGCAAGAGAAAGAAACGGGAGTGAGCCCTCGAAGTCAGCGCAGAGGATCTGAAGAGGTTCATCAACCTGGCGTGTGAACATTTTTCCAGCTACCTTTTCCTGGCTATCCTTGAGGCGTTGGAACTTCTCGAAAGAATCCGGGCCAGTAAAATTTTTGTGCCACCCGAAAATGTTTTCCATATGCTCAGGTGCCTGGCGGTTGGATGATCGTGGCACTCCTGTAACAATCTCCTGCGGAAACTAATGTCCACACACAGCTTCCAGAGGGTGTAATCCTCCTCTTCCGGACGCAAGCCTATACGTTGGCATAGCTGTCCGTTCTCCTCGCGGTAGTCGGGATACTTAGCGGGTACCTGCTGAACCCGTCGAAGCATCTTGTTGATCCAACAGCAGGTGTTGTCCTGCACCTGCGCTTGTTGGATGGTTGAGAGCTGTTGGCGCGACAAGGCGTCGATAGTTAATATCGTTCTGGAACTGCTGTCGCTTCAACGCCCACCGAGCTATCTGGCCCGTGGGGTTGTCGATGGAGTTTACCCACTTGAGTGAGTGGTTGTGGTGAGTACCTCGGTATCATCGTATCTTGCGGGTAGCCACGCTATAGCAAGACACTCTTTCTCCGTTACGGAGTAGTTTCGCTCGGCTTTGTTGAGTTGGCGACTGGCATAAAAGATGACGCGTTCTTGCTGCTCTATGGATTGCTCGCTGGCATCGGTTTGGAGAACTAATTTATCCGCGAAATCCAGGCCGGCAAGGATCGGGGCTTCCGGCAACAACTTCTTCAGTCACTGGAAAGCCTGCTCCTGCTTAGCTGACCATTCCCACTTTCTGTCCTTCTTGAGGAGGGAAGTCATTGGTTCCACTACATCGGCGAAATTCGGTACAAAGCGTCTGTACCAGGACGCTATGCCAAGGCATCGGCGAGGGTCCTTGAGATTCGTCGGCGCTGTCAGCTCCCGTATGGCGGAAATTGAATCCGGGTTGGTGTGTATCCCAGCTTCACTAATCACGTGGCCATGGTATTTGATGCTCCGTTGGAAAAATTGGTACTTGCCCCGATTCAGACGAAGGTCGGCTTCTATCAGGAGTCTAAATACCTCTCTCAAGTTCTGGACGCGTTCCTTGATTACGATGATATCATCGAGGTATGCGAAAGCGGGCGGCTCCATGTCCGGGCCGATGACTGTGTCGAGGGCACGTTGAAAGATCGCTGGGGCCGAGTGTAGGCCAAAAGGCATCACCTTTCAGTGGAATAATCCACGGCCTGGCGTTCACGGCTGTCAGGCGCTTCTGGTATCTGCCAGTATACATTTTGGAGATCCAGCGTTGAAATGAAGCGGGCGTGGCCGCTTTAGAATATGGTGGATAGTCGCAGAGGATATGCATCGGGGATCGAGTTGTCGTTTAGTTGCCTGTAGTCGACGTCGCGGGATTCCTAGGGTGGTACCTTTGCTTGATCGGTTTGTTATTCCGCATAATGATACTATGATCGGCGATGTGGGAGACACCGGTTAGTGTGTCAAACCACTAACCATACAACATATAAACTGGTCCTTTCATACAACGAAAATGGTCACAAAAATTTTAAATCGACAGGCCCCAGAGCTCTTAGCGGCAGGCCCGGACACTTCGTGTACCTTCGGGTTTTTTTGCGCACTTATTCTTATTCTCATTTTGATGTTCGCGCACTCATAGCACGAGTTCTGTCGTTCAATCCACGGCGTCTTCGCTGGGGCGAAGCTCTAGGTCGTACACGGCGCTTGCAATTCCACATGCGGGAATGTTCGTGGTCATTGTTGGTTCCGGATCCTGTAACCTATCTCGTTTCGCTTCCTTACGAAAAGGCATACGTTGGATCGCCGATGAGTCTATCCAGCTCGGGGCTGTTCCTGGACCTGCGTGTGTCATTGGGTCCCCGTGGTTGCTCACACTGCGGCTGCGCTCGTGAAGCGGCTTGTAGAGGAGCCTCCGGCTGTAGCCTGGCTGCCAAGTCATGATTCTGTTGTCGTTGCGCCCGTGAGGCGGCTGCAGTTCGAATGCCCTGTCGGCCACAATCCCAGGCGAACATGGTTCCGCAGTTTCGGCAGACCCTGCTTCTGTTGATGCGTCATGTGGATTGGGGTCCCTAAAGATAAGTTGATGATGGATTCCAGCATGTGAAGTCGGTTATTGCATTTTTCTGCCGTAGTTGCTGTGTCGAATGGACTGCTATATATGCGATGTTCGTCCGGTTCCTCGAAGTCGAAGTATTGTGTGGGTGTTCAGCGTCGGTCGGTCGGTTGTGTATCCACGGAGTGCTCCACGGCTGCGTACGACTTCAAAGTTAACGGCGAGTTGCGTTAACTCGGCCAGCGTCTTGAAGTCCTGTCGCCGAGTTAACATCTGGTATTCTGGTAGCATATTCTCGTAAATTCGCTCCAGTTCCTGTCCTCCTGAGATGCCAGTTCGTCGCATTTGCAGTTTGCGGCCGACGAGGTACTCCTTGAAAGCCTCGTTTGTTTTCTGATATCGAGTGCGGATCTCCTCTTCCAAACGTTGGTAATAGCGCGCCGGTAAAAATAAATCAAGGAACTTGTAGACGAAAAGCTTCGAGCTCATGCTTCTTTTGGTACGAGATCCATGTGACTCTCATGGTCAAGTGGTTTGTGTCTGATGATGATGATTGTTATAGGCAGGATAGTAGGGTGGTGGTGGTTGACTGTATGTGTAGTCCTTTGTTGCTGGTGACTGTGTGCAGTCCTTCGTTCTGAATGTGTGTAGTCTTTCGTTGATTGTTGACTAATATATGGTCATGGCACCTGCATGCTACCTGACACTATGCTGTCCAAGCTATCTGTCTCGCCGCCATGAGAATTATTCCCCGTAGGGTTCGGCCCGAGGCCTGTCCCACCAGCTCCTCCTGCTTCTCCTTAATCATAGAGGCCCGCCCATCCACGGTGACGGGTACCATGGCGGCCGTTAGTGGTGCCGCTCGGTTGGGCGCCGTTAAGTCCCGGACACGTGTGTGTTCTCGTTGTTTCGTTGGGTGTCTTTCGAACTTCGCCCATGTCGACTCGCTATAGGGCCTCTGGAACCTCATTTAGGGGTCCTTTGTCGAATACTACAGAATTTTTCTTTGCGTCATCAGTCAACCCGAATGCCATTTTGAACTCTGCCAGTGTTTTGGCCAGGAACGTACTTGCTGAAGCATTACGGCTATATATTAATCGAAAATAATATCCATGATTGACCTTATTTTTATTCTGGGTAATCAAATCGAACATCTTGTCTTCGAGTCTACTCTCATGTTGACACAGTCCGTTCGAGCTTTGTGAAGGTCCTAACGAAAATCTAGAATCCCTACAGCTCCTTCCGTGTTCTCGTGGTGGGTCATGCTTCTCAAATTATACACTCTAGTACTATAGCTAAGTTTTTTCCTTTTCAGTATGGTGCAAGATATTATTTTATATCCCAGAAAATATCCCATATGTATGGTTAAGTTACTTAATAGAACTTGAACTTATAAAGATCTTTTAAAAAATTTTTTTAAATTAAATTTTTGCCTGAATGGTTTCATATAGCTTAAAAATTAATTGGTCACTAACACAATAGGGTTTGTAAATTATACAACTTCAGGGGTACAGAATTGTTAATTTCTTCGGTCCAGAATCCGTAAAAATTTGATGCACCCATATACAAAAAGAATTTCTTACTGGTTAGTTGAACTTTAATATATGGTTCCGCTCAACTAACAAATACCTATTTAAGCAAACTGATCGCAACTGAGTTAGCAGATCCAAACCTATCCTCATGCGTCGCTCTCTAATAAATCCGCTTTTTGTATCTATAGTCTTAATAGTCCATCTAAGTCGCCTACCTCCGTTCATCCAAATCAGGCTAGCTCCTCCAAAGTTATGAGCCATTGGCATTATAGCGATAATTTTTCTTTCGGAAATTGATGCACTATGTATGATCAGCTCAAACAAGTCGCCTTTATGGCTACAAGCAGTGCTTGTTACGCACGAAGCCCTACTCCCAAATGGGCGTAAAAACGAGATCGCGGGAAGTGAAAAAGGAAAAGGACAGACAATTATAATGCATACGAAACCAAATAATAATACTTATTTTGTGTAATTATAGTCACTACACAGTACTCTAAAGATTCATCCATATCATAGTTAGGAGTAAAATTATTTAAAGTAAGAGGAATAAAGTTTCTGGTAATTCTATTAGGCACTGAGAAGTTTTGGCGACTCTCCACATCCCCGTGAATAAGTTTATGTATAAGAGATGTGCTAAGCATTGTTCTACGGCTTAATAAGGATGTTCGATTAATTAGAAGAAGTCTACCAGAGTAGGATGGTAAAATAAGGCTTGTATTCCAGAATTAGATCGTAAATGTTGATACTTGCCTAGTATAAAAAAATTTAAATTGCTAAACCTTCTGAAGTTTTGTTAGGGATATAAGCCGTAATATCCAGTGACGAGAGGTCTGGGTGAGCCGTGAAGCAAATACATATTTAAGCTGGGGCACCCAAATACAAGTTACCGTTTTTGGTACCACACATGCGACTTTTTTTAGTATTCCAGAATTTGTATCTGAACTACCAGTATCGGCCGGTAATCCACAAGTCAAATTAACATGAGGTGTTAGCCCCCGATCTTAGTACCATTAGAGTGACACCGAAGATTGGCAGCTTGCGAATCGTGGGCAGCAGGTTGCATGGCACCTACCATAGAATGATCACCGACCGCGATTTTTTTAGGCTTTGGGGAATCGGACACAGCTAGCATGCGTCAAGAGAGCTGAGATTCAAGCGCCACAAGCAGGTCCGTATTTTTAAGTCAGTTGCGGATTAATTCCGTAACAGTGCTTCTTGTACGGCGCCTAATAGATATTGCCTGGCTCTCACATACGATGCACTGATCGCAGTAGTAGCATAGGCCACTCCTCTTATCGATGTCATCTCGAACCAGGGCAGAATAGCCAAGACGCGTTACGTGATAAATTTTATCACATGTATGTCAGGGAAACCTCTGCTGTCCAGCCGAGATTACTTTCTTGCAATTTTTTAATGAGCTGAACGCCATTATCTATCGGACAAGTGCAACTTTAGCGGACAAAAATTGAAAGCGCTCAAGAACTTTTTGATGAAATAGAAAGGATACCGACAGAGCGGGAGCGAAGAACCGATTAACTTTGATGTTGGGCACCTCGAAACGAGATAAAATGAGAAGGAGTAAAGCGGGAGCGTAACACCGATTAACTCCGATATTAGACACCTCTGAACAGGATAGACAGAGAGAATGATAAGTCAGCGGCGTAATATCGTTAAGTTTTGCCGTTCCAACAACTCAGCAAAGATGTTGGTGACGTTGGCTGTGTGGCACGTAGCGCCGTTCTGCTGAAACCATATGTCGTCTATGTCTTCCTCTTTCATTCGGGAAAAGAAAAAGACTTCCAACATGCCGCGATAGCAGGCACCAATAACGGTTACGGCGGCTCCTTTGTCGTTTTCAAAAAAAAACGGCCCTATGATGCCACCTGACCACTTACGGCACCAAAAAGTCACTCGTTATGGATACATTGGCTTATCCAAGACGACGTGTGAACACCAAATGCGACAGTTTTGCTTATTAACATAACCGCAATTTTGACCGAATTGTCTTGCAGTTTCGGTTGAAGTGTCTCCACTTTGGAAGAAAGTTTTCAATATTTCCTAATTTTCTTCGAGCGTAAACTCAACCACTTCGTAAACCGCAAACCTTCTAATAAATGTCTGACACATTGCCAATGACATTCGAAATGTCAAAGTCAAAATGATCGATGGTTCAAAAAGCAAACTCTAGACAAATTAAATTATCAGGTGGACTTAGTTTTAAAAAAACGTATTAAGCAAATAAGTTAAATTTTTCACTTATCACTAGTAATTTTACTTATTGAGCAGTAGAAATAATGTTACAGCGATCATAGCCGCGCGCCTCGTCCCCACGTTCAAGTACAATGGATTTTTCATGCAAACATTCTTATTTCGCCGAAATATATACTTTTGTAAAAATGTTAACGACCAAAAATAATTTTTTGTATAATACGTTCCCGTATGCACAAAAAAAATTATAACGAGACAGGAAAGCTAACTTCGGGCGGAGCCGAAGTTCGTATACCCTTGCAGAATATTCTGTAAATAATATTCTCCAAAATTATTCATATGATGCATTCTTAATACTCATACTTCTTTTGAATTTCGATCCTTATCTAATTTGGTAGGTCGAATTGATTGGCCAAATATAAAACGCATAGAAAATCCCAATTTCCTAACTTTACAAACACCAAATTTATGACATTTCCGATCAATCAGTTATATGGTGGCCGGCCGTTCCGACTTATATACTGCGTGCAAAGCAACGAAGGGACAAGTTCGCATAAAAACAGACAGACGGATAGACGGACATGCTTATATCAACTCAAGACGCGATCCTGATCAAAAATATATATACTCTATAGGGTCGGAGATGTCCCCTTTATAGGGGACAGAGATTCTAGTCTTAATTTAACTCCCTCAAATTGATTCACTTCCTTACTTAACATTATCTTTGTTGTCTGCGCAATAAGAGTAAAATGACAAAAACAAAAGTAATTATAATAAAATAAACAAAATTTACCCCCTCTCAGTGATCTTTCTTAACCTATTATTAAAGATTATTGCATTGCATTATTGGTTAAAAAGCTAAAAGATTATTATAAATAACTCTAATTAGCTTTAATAATAATAAAAAAAACAAGAGAGAACGCTATAGTCGAGTGCCTCGACTATTAGATACCCGTTACTCTTCTAAACAACTTAATATAAATATGCCTTCTTGTATGTTTTTCGCCGCCAGCTGTTCCAAAGTCATCCATTAGATGGCGCTATTGTATTGCGGAAATGTAGGCGCTGGCCAGGCTTAAGCGTTTAATGGGTTTTTGGGCGTTAGAGTGGGCGTGGCAAACTTTTATTAGGCCAATCGATAGGTATTGACGAAACAAATACATATCAATTGAAATTTTCATAATAGCATCAAACTGTGGCCACAGCTTGTGGCTTTTGGGCGTCAGAGGGGGCGTGGCACCATTTTGAAACAAACTTGCGCAGCGTAGGAACTCCTAAAACCTACATGCAAAACGCCAATCTTGTAGCTTTTATAGTTTCCGAGATCTCAGCGTTCATACGGACAGACAGACAGACGGACAGACAGACAGACGGACAGACGGACATGGCTAGATCGACTCGGCTAGTGATACTGAACAAGAATATATATACTTTAAAGGGTCGGAAACGCTTCCTTCTACCTGTTACATACTTTTGCACGAATACAATATACCCTTTTACTCTAGGAGTAACGGGTATAATAAAATGAACGCTATAATCGAGATCATCGACTATAAGATACCCGTTCCCCAGCTTACCAATCTCAAAATAAACGTGCCCCCAGCTGAAGGCTGCGATATACATATTTTGTTAGCGCCATCTCTGGAACTGTAGTGCCACAAGATAAGATCAAGTATGGGTTTTAACCCATACAGCCCAATAACTAGCTAACTCTAGTTTCTAGACAGTTTTTCAATGTAACGGCTTTAGAGTGGGGGTGGTAACATTTTCAATAAACGTGCACTGCGTGAAAAAACGTCGACGGTCAGACAGACACGGCTCGTCTATTAACGACTTGCTTCTTTTACTTTACGACTAACGGGTATAACGACCAGTACACTCCGTGCCGATCAGGGACGACATAGTCGACGATAGAGGGGTTTAGATCTCGTTCCACCAAATGTACTTGGTTTTCCCATATCGCCTGACACCTCACGAGGACTCCTTAAGTTCGGTTTGTGCACGACCCAGCACCGTTGGATCTCAGCGTTGTAGCCCCAGCCTTGTAGACTTGTCGTCGTTCGGCGTCTGGACTTTGGGATCTTGATCCTGGGTACTTCGGTTTCGACTTGACATATACCGCGTTCGCAAACTTCATCATTTATGAGCTGCCCTTGCAACGTCTTTTTATGGGCGTTATTTAGATCATCGAGATCGGATCCATGGTACAGTGCGCCAGTTCAACCTTGTTGCCCTTGTCGTGTAAAGGTTAAAGGTCCGTATATTTCCCGTTTGACTGGGATGCACTTCACTCCACCGGCATTCTCGCCTACCTCGCTGTTGAGTTTTTAAGACTCCTCACATTTCCCTCTGTGACAAAAAAGGCGATTTTCCCCGCTCTTGATGTTTAGACTATTCGAATTCTCCGCCTAACTTGTCCCCCAGACAGTTCCCTGAAAGTTTTAACCATTCCCAAGACTGTTTCCCAAAATACTTTTCTCATCTCACAAAACCAAAAGAATAATTCCACCTACCTCCGAACGACGCTATACGAGCACTACGATGCAGCAGAGAACGGTCCTCCAAAACCTCAATTCTGCACAGGAACCCAACATTTAAATTATCAATTGTATACACTAAGTCAGTAAATTTTATAAGAAAAAAGTTGACCCCGTTGCATTCTGGCTCATGTTATTCTTCTGAACTAAATACAAATTTCTGCCGCGTTACAAAGGAGTGCGAGAATTTACCAGCCACCCAACCGAATTCAGTTCTTAGAAGACGGAATAACACACATTTATGAATCGGATCTCTCTGAGCTTATTTTGTTATATACTGAATTTAATATAACCTCGGCACTCTAATATGCATCTAATAAGTAATAGGTTATAGGTTACGCGCCAAAGCAACGCCCCGGTTTGGAGAACTATAGCTTTTTATATAGAAACCATCCCAGAACCTAGCACTCAAGTTGTATAATGCACGCCGAACCGGAGAGATCTACCCGCGATATAGGTTACCTACAATGGCCAACCTCAATAAGCCACCTTGGAAAACTGCTCAACCTGTGGTTCATGATCAGCACCATACGATCTGAGCAGCCACTCATTTGTCAGAAACTCGTCTAGCAATGCCTTTTTGCTTTTTGAGGCAACCCGCTGCAAATGGGAACCCTGACAACGAGGCATGAGGAATGAGGGCAGTCTATTAGATACCGCTAGCAAACCAACAGTGTGTGATCTCCGAATAAAAGAGTGAATTCAGTTTGGAATATAAACGTGTTTTATTTATAAGAGATATCCACTGTACCACAATGATGAAGACCTGCATCTGATTGCAGCTCTATGCACATCCAGATCCATGGGTTTTGCACCTGCAGTGCTACTCTAAATACTGTTCGCCAAACCGGTGGCCATCTTAAAAGAATAAGCCTTTGGCACAATATGATGCGAGCCTGGGGCTTGCACTGAGTCGCCTTTGAAGGGCGGAAATATGCGGATAAAAACACAACTGCTCGCGAACTGTGATGCAAAGATACCGGCGATACCGAGGAGTTGCAAGTCATACGATTTGGTCTCGCTAGCGGCATATAATTCAAATTTTCAAATTGAAAAAAGCGTTGATATTTTTTCACATGTCTATAACAGATGCTTTGATAAGACGAAGCTTTTTAAAAGCTCTACGATCAGCTGATCATCAGCAGTGAACGGATAAACACACTATATGATTTTGCAAAGAGCTTTACAAAATTCATTCTTATTGAGCCCATTGATTTCAAGTTCCTCGGAAACTTACAATTTTTATTGAATTTATTAAAGTTTGGCTTTTTATTATCTTCAAAGTATGTATTAAAAAAAAATCAATATTTGTGACCGGTCTATAAATGTGTAGCTCATAAAACGTACTGGTAATTCAGTGTATTAACAACGAGTCCGGATGAGCGTACACCTGTCTTTCGTGGAACATCGAACTTACCGGATTCAAGTGGATTCAGTCTAACTCTTTTATAAGCCGAAAGTGTGAATCAGTGGCGTCCAAAATGTGTAATATGAACTGATATTACCTGCTAGTCTTCAAATTATGTTATTATTTAGGCACAATGTGAGTAGCAAAAAGGGATTTTTTTTAGTATGGCACTATGAACCAAGAAGTTTGTTGTCATGCAAAAGTTAGCATTTGGTTCTGTTCCACAGTTTTTTTTTAACAGTAACTGTTGTGAAAAACCTTAAATAAACCATGGAAGAGCAGTGCGAGATTGGCAAAAAGATGCGAAATTTTACTAGTAAGCTTATAGTAAAGTGGAAAGACTGTGGAAGAAATAAGGATTTTTTCAAAACCAAAAACCAGGAATGGCTAGAAATCCCGCTGGTATTATTGGAAATCTCATCTTCAAAAAGTGTTGGAAGTCCACAAAAAGATTTTGCAGATTGATAACTAAGATGTCCCTTCAGATGCATTGTTGGTAGCTAAAAGCTGCAGCTTGTATAAAGCTGAAAAACCCACTGCTTCACAGTGGGTTTTAATGGTAAACGCCGACGAAGAGTTTAGCGGTAATATAAAGAAAACTATGACTACCCCATCGCGTCCAAATTCACATGGAATTCGTCAAAGAGAGCCGCCAAAGGACAAAACTATGATATATAACCAAGCTACGATAAACTGCGTTGTGCGAAAAAAATGCTATCCCACTGTCATCACGGTCACTGATCATTTCGCTGAAGTAGCACTACAAAGCTTAGTGGACTTTACGATTGCTAGGATTATTCAAGCACACCAGAAAGTTTTGCAACCCATATTGAAAGCAATAATAACAGCGGCCTTTCAACGTACAGGCAAAAATTTGATGACTTTGATGGAAACGTCATAGATCAATATTTATTTTCGATTTGTATGGTGCCACTAAGAGTGCAGAACGAACCGATAGTTTTATAGAAAAACAATAGACATTCTTCTACTCGATATTGCCGACCTATTAAGATACTGTACGAGAAAGAATCGGCAGACTTAATTCGAAGAGAAAGTGAAAATATTAAAAGACAAATATCAAATATTAATGACATACCGGTTTTTTATTGATTTTTGACGACGATTTTAACATCGTTAGCATTGACTGATTTAAGTGCTATATGTACCAAAGATGTATGGGGCCTGGCGTTGTCATGATGGAACACAACGCCCTTACGATTCACCATGGCTGGCCGCTTCTGTTCAAGGGCAATCTTTAATCGCTCCAGTTTTTCACAGTAGAGGTCAGAATTGATGGTTTGGCCATAGGGCAACACTTCATAATGGATAATTCCTCTGTTATCCCACCATACACTCAGCAACACCTTCTGAGCCGTCAGTCCTGACTTTGCCACCGTTGGAGACGATTCATCGTGCTTCAACCAGGATCTTTTACGCTTTATGTTGTCATATGTGATCCATTTTTCATCAGCAGTGACTAACCGATCCAGAAATGAGTCGAGTTTATTACGGTGCAACAAAGATTAAGACAGCAATAATCTGTCTGCGAGATTCCGCAGCAGTTTTTTCCTGTGCGAAATAAAATTTTAAAATTGTCCGAATTTCTGCGTTTGTAAACTCCATTTCAATCGACTGTATTTTTTTTAACGTGGAAGCTCATGTAAACAAACTATATGTCATTTTAAAGGTGATGCATTGCTAGATACGATTATATTTGACTTCACAAGCGAAGCGCGAAATTTGAATGTAAAAACCGGTATGTCATTTAGAATTGATCACCAATTTCATATGACCATGCTTGATGGCAAAATCATCATCAGAATCTTCTTGGCAAAAATGCGGAATCTGTAACGCAACTCTAAGGATTATGAAAGATCTGAATTTGGTGAAGAACTTGTCTATTAATGAAAACCTCTTTGAACATGGCTTATCAAGTCTTCACGCCTGGATTATGTTTTTCGAGTGTGTTTTGCACATTGCATATAGAATTCGGATACAAAAGTGGCAAGCTCGTGGTCTTGACAAGGATGTAGTTGAAGAAAATAAAAGTATTAACATATTCAGCAGAAGCTGAGGGCAGAAATACATTTGCTGTTAGATATACCAATTGCTCCTGCTGGCAGCAACGAAAACAAGGAGGTTTTTCGAACCGCCCAGGAGTAAGCTATGATTTAATATAATACATCAAGTATTCTTACAAGCACTGGCATGTTGCTACGAAATAAATTCGAAGGCAATCGAAGGTCTTCCGCATCACAGAATTTTATTTCATAGAGCAGACATTATAAGCCATTTTTGCCTTTTAATTTGTATGATGTCCGAGGAAGCTCTTGAAGCCAGGAACAAGAACTTCCGAATCATACGTTAGAGCAATACAAAAAAAAATTGCAGGAAAAATACCATGGAAGATGTGTTAAATGCCTTATTAGTTTCTTCCGACCCTTTGATAACTTCATTGTCAAATGGCTCAGCAATTTCTTCTACAAAAATAATTATTATGGACGATGATGTTAAGAGTTTGCTTCTAATATAGCATCTGGATATGCCTCTCCTTGATTCCGATGATTCCGAATAACATTCTAACCTTTTTTAGATAAAGTTTATTTATGAAATATGTTAATTGCAGTTAAAAAAAAGCAAAACAAAATTTTATATTTAAATTAAATTACTACATTTTAACCTAAAAAATTCTATGATTTTTCTCTGATCAGTGAAAAAAAAACCGACTAAAGACATCTATTTTAGTTAAGAAGGAATTAATTAAATGCCGCTAGCGAAACAAAATCGCCCACTGTCCCGGTGGGACTCCTCCAGTACTAACACTCCTCGGTCGCTAGCATTTTAGGTGGTATTTATAGCTGTCCCACAGCGACTTCAACGCCAACTTGCAAGGTTTATCTAAACATATATGTTATACAAGTATGTCCACGTTAACAAATATTTAACAATGTACAATTATGACAAACTATCTTTATCCATTTCCCATGCTCTTTTTGTAATGGTTGCTTTAAAATGTTTTTTTTGACAGATCGTATCACTGTTATTTTTCCCTCACAAGTAAACTCTTGCCATTGACTTTTGAAGTTTTTTTTTATTTTTTCCCTCCATTTTTTTTATGTTGATTAGAAGCGCTCGCCAAAAAAATAAATTTTTAATTCTTTTCGCTAAGTTTATTTCAGGTGGTTGACAACGCGATGTAATTTTTTGGTATTTTTTCGTCGATCTAAGTACCAAGGTGAAAAAAGGCCTGACAAAAAGTGTACGCCAGCTGGTTGCCTCTCGCTCCTCTCATTACAGACGAACAGTTTACGTCGGTCTGAGTACTAGGTATTAAAGCATTGTGTGGCTGCTCTAAGTAGGGACGGCATCCCTTTGGGGAAAAAATATAAAAATATCAATATATCGATGATACTCAAAAATTTGGGCCTAAATGTCGAGTATCGATATTATTTGTCAATGATATTTTGATCCTTTCTAATCGTTGGTCACTTTAAAGCCATAGACTTTAATTTCAAGAAAACCCCGAAAACTCATTTGTTTGATTCTCAGAAGTATTTTTAAATCCTTTTCTTGGAGACTGTTTTCCTGGTCAAATTGCATCAAAATATATAAAAAACCTAAGCTTTAATTTTAGCATTCTTGTATTTAAAAAAAATGTGAAATTGATTTAATAAAATTTTTCGATTTTTTGACATCATATTAAGGGTACTTTGCAGCAGCTTGTGATGTCCTCACCCATTATAATTTAAATATTTTGAAAAAATAAAAAATACCGTCGATATATGGATATTTTGAATTGATATTTTCAAATATCTTTATATTTTTTTTCAAAAACCAAATATCATCGATACGATATTTTTTAAAAATTCGACCGCCATAGCTCTAAGCCCGATCAATAACTGCGTCTCATTCCATATGGTCAAAGGCTCTCTTCACGTCGACTAAAGTACCGAGAACATACTTCTCCCGAAAAGTGGCGACAGTGCTTGTGACGTGCGTCCACGCAGCGTCTAGATGAAACCAAATTGCCTTCTCAATCCGTCCTTCAATCAATTCACCATAATGCTCTCGAGTACCTTATTGAACACTTACGAAAAGCATATTTCATGATAAGTAGCATAACCTTATCATGCTTTCATTCTACTAAAGTGGAACGCCATTTCCTAATGCCTTACCTGGCATTATGCAGATACATGGGATTTAGGAAACCTTAAATATCACATGGCAACAATATATCAGCAAGCCAACCAGTCTGCCAATGAATTCGATAAAACTGTCTTTAAACACCTTTCGTTAATCTGATATTGGATTGAAGGCGGTAGAACTAAAGTCCCTAAATATCTTTGTACGTTGACTTCGCGAAGATTCGTCTCGCCTCCTTAGTATGAACATCAGAACACCTTTGCTTAAAAGTAGAGATCAAAGCTTTTTTTGCTAATCATGCAAATAATAAATGGACGAAAATGGACTTAGTTTCGACCTTAAATTTTTAAGCGTTATCAAGCTTTTGTGCCCAAAATTATAATACCCTCTGCAAGGGTATAATAATAAAAATGATTAAACCAAAAACTAAGTAAATTTCAATAAAATATTTTGGTTAATATCGACTAACCGAGCGCTATGTTATCCTCAACCACCAATAGCCAAATTCGCAACCATCACTAGCCACCAAGCGTTGCCAAAATGAAAAAATAATACATGTTGGTAATATAGTGACTGTTTTGTGATTATTGTGTTATTAAAAGTTATAATTTTTATGTGCATTACAACAAAGTTATACAAAGTGATTCCACATACGAGTATATCATTTGCATGTTCGAGCGCTCATAAAACATACAAAGTGATTCCACATACGAGTATATCATTTGCATGTTCGAGCGCTCATAAAACATACAAAAATGAAGCGAATTATACAATTTTTATACCCTTGCAGAGGGTATTATAATTTTGGTCAGAAGTTTGTAATGCAGTGAAGGAGACGTTTCCGACCCTATAAAGTATATATATTCTTGATCAGGGTCAATAGGGGAGTCGATATATCCATGTCAGTCTGTTTCAATACCGTTTGCGAGCTCAGTTTAAAAGCTAGCGGTCTGAAACTTTCACACTCGTCCTGAAACATGTGTACGCAGATCAAGTTATATATCTTGCAAGATGACATGAATCTTTCCAAATCCTATTTTTTTATGCATACCTTGATCAGAATAAAAGCGCGTGGCGATCGGACGTCTATATCCTATAGCTCCCATAGGAACAATAGGGTAAAATCGGTCCAAATTTTATGTTTTTCAGATTATTTCGCGCAGTATAAAAGCTATTGTTGACTTGCAGGATATCATTAAGTATCAGTTGCATGGGCACACCGTTAATTGCCAAAGGGAATCCAACCGAGATGGAAAATTTCCCTTTAATATGCCATTTCCAGCGATACCGGGATCAAAAATTCTATATACGTTTTTCGATGACGAAAGAATTACTGATGGGCAAAAAACAACATAGAGGAAAGTCCAAGATCTTTTGGATGATAAACAGAACGTTACCGACGTTGAAGCTCGACATTTAAACCATTTTGAAAATATCCTCAACAAACTAGAGGTCAATTACGAAGAATATATTTAAGCTATTCGATCAACTTTAAAAAGGCCGCAAATATTTCTAAGTAGAAAATTTTCGGATAGAATGCTAAATGCTTACAATGATGACATACTAAAACTTCACCGAGCCAACATGGACATTCAATACATTTTAGATGTGTACGGTTGTTGTAGCTATATCATAAACTACATTAACAAATCAAATAGAGGAGTTTCAATATTGCTTAGAGAAGCTATGGAAGAAATAACAGAAGGAGGACATCGCGATAGGTCTGTAAAGGAGAAACTCCAGCATCTTGGAAATAAGTTCATAAATGGAACCGAAATATCAGCTCAGGAAGCTGTTTACAATATTTTAGGGCTACATTTGTCAGAAACCAGTAACGGAAGCAATTTCATAAATACATCGCTTCCTCAGCAAAGAGTACGAATGGTCAAGTCAAAAAAGGTTTTGGAGCGACTGCCCTCAGATATACGTCGCAGGATTAAATGACTATTATACACTTAGGCCGGAAAGTATGGAGCAATTATGTCTCGCGGATTTTGTCGCACTCTACGATCGAAAAGTCCGCAAAACCAAAAATGACGAAGATGAATATGCGGAGCATGAAGAGGAAGATGAAGAGGAGAATATTGCAGCGGAAAATCTAATCATGCTGAATAATTCAGGTACTCTTAAGAAACGAAGTGAGCCGTATATTTTGAGGTGGAGACGGTTTAGTAAAAATTCTTCAAGATCTGAGTATTATCGAGAACTGGTAATGCTTTTTTATACTTAATTTCGCCAAGGGCAAATGAATATCCTGGAAAAAAATAATGAAGAAACGTATAATCTCAACAAAGTCTTAATTGAAACTAATAGAAAGAATTACGACAAATTAAGTGAAGAAGACTTTGAGGAAATAATAAGAGAAATACAACAAAACAACAATGATGATCTCGAAGACAATGACATTCCCGCATCACTACTTTTGGATGATGAAATTTGGAGATTTGCCATTCCCGAGGTGAAGCGGAATCCTAATGTGTTTTAAGAAAACTCTACTGATCCCAGCTCTGATGGAGATGGTCCCAGAGTCTTAAAATTGCCTCCATTAATTCCCGTTGATGACGTTTGTAGTTTAGTGCGATCTCTTCTTAAGAACATTTTTTATGAGTTTATTGGAGGCAGCATAGGAGTTGGAAAGAGTCGATTATGCTAAGATTTAACACCTTGGCTGGAAGTAATCCAGACTCGGCAAAAGTTTTACTTTGCGCTCCAACAGGTAAAGCGGCCTTTGGAATAAAAGGATATACATTGTGAAATGGCGAGGGGCGGGTTTTCCAACGGGGTGATTTAGTCCGGGAAAATGATTTTATATTTTTCTCGTCTTCCACTTTATTTCACAATTTGTTGAACTTGGCTTGTACACTTGTAAATTAGAACTCACTTAAAAGCTACGGGGTGGAGGTTTCAAGATCCGCTTGAAGAGAGGAGTGGAGACACTTAACAGTGCGAGAGAACGAGATGCGAAGATCTGCAAAAATCTGTTCTCTCGACTGTTAGGACTCCAGGGCCGGTTCACCCGAATCGGGAAGCACCGCTTTGGCGCGAACATTTTCCCCCTCTGCGGGAGAGTTCCTTGAAGCAGGACATCAGGACTGACGGCAGGCTCCCGACACGATCCATCCAAACGCCGTGCTCTGTGCGATAGGCAGCCCATCTTGAAGACTTAGAAACCCGGGTTGGATCCCAACACCAGGGAGATGGTGGCTGGACGATGGAATTGGTCATCGGCTAATCGGATGGTATCGAATTTGGCCCGAACGTCATCACTCAGGGCACGAATCGGTGTTCGGATCCGCAGACTGTTGTCGATCTTCAGGACCATATCCATGTTAAAGTCGCCCGACCGCGACCGGATGATCGTTGAGCACACTCCTTCGTTTTCAACATTCGTGGTCGGCAGCCGAAAAGCTTCTGCCAGCGAGCTGTCGATACTGCTCACGGGGGTACACGGGTCGATGTGCGCTCCCGTATCGTAGCAGTTGGCCACTGTGTCGATAACCACAATGGCCGTCGGCAGAATATGTAGACTCCTGTGCTGCAGGAGCGAGGTCACGGATAGGGCCAAAATAGACACAGCTTGCTGACTTGGGGGGGAGTTTGATCCGGTGGGGCAGACGATCGATACTGCGATGCGGGTGACTGCTGCTGTGGTGACTGCCGACGAATCGGGGACGGCGAATGGCGACGTTGCGGGGCCGGCGACTGACGGCGTTGCGGGGAAGGCGACTGACGACGTTGCTGGAAAGGCGATCGGCGAGTTATCGCGGGCATCTCGTGCATGTGGAGCAAGGTATGAGATCCTGCTCACACTTTTTGCAAGCGTCGCCACTGCGACATTTCCCTCCCGAGTGCTGATGAGCCAAACAATTGTGGCAGTACTTGTTCACCAGTACTGCTTGGAGACGCTTCTCTGAACTGAGCCTCAGGAACCGGTTGCATTTCCGTAGCGGATGTATACCCTGGCGGACTCGGCAGCAGTAGGATTTTATACCTCAAGAACATCTGCTGACAAGAGTCTGGGAAGTGCGTGGGCGAGGACGAGGAGCCATTCTGAACCTTTACTTTGAAGAGAAAGCAAAACAACAAACTAATCAGCGGGAACAGAAGGCATTATTGTGAAGATTTAGAGGTTGCCTTAGCCTCCATAGGAAGGAGAACTACTGTAACGACCTGATTCTTTATTTCTGCTTGCTACGTAAACGTGCGGCTAGCTCAGAGAGGTTGTGAGTTCGTTCCACCAAATTTATATTGAGTGACCTCCCGTGACCAAAGGATAACGCCAGAAATGATTAGGTTGGTGCTGGTTTATTGACTCTCTAAAATATAGCCTTATTGCTATTATTCTGCTGCCCGTTGTAGCTGTCTCCTGCTGCGTTGCTCCTGGCTCGCTGCTGCTCTGCTCCTGGCGTGCTGCTGCGTCGCTCCTGGCTTACCGCTGTGTTGCTTCGGCTTGCTGCTCCGGGTGACTGAGATCGGAACGACTCCACCAAAACCCTGGATGTTATGCGAGCTTCCCTACCGGGGCCGGCAAGGTGTATCGCCTAGCAGGTGAACCGAAGTTACGCCTTATCGCCTAGCCACCTTTATCGCCTGGCTTCCGGAGTTCAGCCTGGACTTTGTCGGCAAGGTGTATCGCCTAGCATGTAGAACAGAGTTCTCCCTTATCGTCTAGCCACCTTTATCGCCTGACACCGCGCAAGGACTCCCTAAGCTTGACTTTACCACGACCTAGCACCGTTGGATCTCAGCGTTGTAGCCTCAGCCTTGTAGACTTGTCGTCGTTCGGCGTCTCGACTTTCCGATCTTGATCCTTGGGCACTTCGGTTTCGATGTTTACTTATTCCGCGTTCACGCACTCGCTCTGATTCTCGCACTCGTACTGTCCCGAGCTGCGCTTGCGCCGTCCTTTTTATAGGCGCTGTAGGTGCCGTTATTTTCCTCGGGTCCAAGGTCCACTGAGGTACCGTTAATTCACGGTGTGTCCTCTTTGTGCGGGTCCGAAGTCCGCCAATTTACCGTATGACCCCGTTGCCCTTGCCGGGCGCGGGTCCAAGGTCCATCGAGGTACCGTTAATTCACGGTGTGTCCTCTTTAGGCAGGTCCAAAGTCCGCCAATTCACCGTTTAACCTCGTTGCCCTTGCCATATGAGGGTCCAAGGTCCGAATGTTTCCCTTTTGACCTGGATGCCCTTCATTTCTCCGGTTTTCTCGCCTCCTCCGCTGTTGCTAGGCCGATCTCCTGCATCGAGATTTGTGGGGAGTTTATGACTCCTCACATTTCCCCCTTCCTTCGGAAACGTAATGAAAGTGGTGACTTTCCCCGCCCTTTATGTTTAGACTACTCGAATTCCCCGCCTGACTTGCGTGTTAGATGTTCCCCAGACAGTTCCCCGAAAGACTTAACCTTTCCCCAGACTGTTCTCCTAAAAGACTTTACCCGTACAGCTCCTTGAAAGACTTGAACTTTCCCGCGACTGTTTCCCTAAAAGACTTTTCCATGCAGCTCCTTGAAAGATTATTTCCCCAGACTGTTTCTCTGTTCCCCAGACAGTTCCCCGTTCCCCAGACAGTTCCCAGTTCCCCTGCGTGGAATTCGAATTTTCCCGCCCAGACATTTCCCCAAACTAAAAGTCACCGTTTCGCTTTCCCTCGGTCCGGCAACTCCCTGGAATCTCACCACGATCGCGTTTATCGATTGTGGGTTCCAGTGTTGCCATCGTCGTTGCCTTTTCGTTGTCTTAAGTTGCCATTTGAATTCTTGAACATAGAAATAACCAATTTTGTTAACCCATCGATCGAAACTATCGATCGACCGCCTATCTCGGCGCCCCCGTCCCTATTGCCTATGTCCGGCAACCCATTTCTCCCAAATGTAAATAAACAAACCAATTTGTGTATAAAAAAAACCTTTAACGGCTTTTATTGTCCCCTCAGGACTCTCACCACTCCTTGTGCCACCCGGATGCGGTAGCGGACGCCGTCTACCACCAGGAGCTTGGCCCAGCGGCTGCTACGGGCTCTCTTCCGCTGCCTGTTGACCTCGGCTGCCACCCTGGGCGGCCACCCTCCCTCGGCAATCTCTTCCCAGCGGCTGCTGTCCGCCGAAGTTTGTCGGCTCATCGACGGCCTTGCTGGTGGCGACCGCGGCTCTGGGCACGATGTCATCCTGGCGACTTTGGCCCTTCTGCGGACGGCCATACCCAGGGTCCCTTCTCCAGACCCTCCGGGTCCCCACCGAGCCGTTTGGCTGGCAACGGCGATGGCGTTAGCACCCACGGCGGCGGTGGAGGCGGCGGTGTCTCCGCTCCGTGCCGTGGTGCCTGGAATGGCCGTGGTGCCTATGGCGGGGACGGTGGTGGCGGTGGCGGTGTTGCAGCCCGGCGCGGCGACGATGGTGGCGGTGGCGGTGCTGATGCCCGGGGCGGCGACGATGGTGGCGGTGGTGCGGCCCGAGGCGGCGACGGTGGTGGCGGTGGCCGTGCTGCTCCCTGGGGCGGCGACGGTGGTGGCGGTGGCGGAGCTGCGGCGACGGTGGTGGCGGTGGCGGCGTTGATGCCCGGGGCGGCGTCGATGGTGGCGGTGGCGGTGGTGCGGCCCGAGGCGGCGACGGTGGTGGCGGTGGTGGTGCTGCTCGAGGCGGCGACGGCAGTGGTGGCGGTTGCGACAGCGGTGGCGAAGGCGGTGGAGGCGCTTGCAGCGGCGGCTGCTCCGGAGGGCCTGGCCGGGCCCATAACGCTGCCTCTTCGGCCTCAGCCTCGTTAACCCGCTTCTGCCACTCCCTGGCTGCTGCGGCTGCCCGTGCCACCGCCCGCTGCGCGAACACTTGCCGCACCACCTCTGCCCGGGTTGCGAGTATACGCACTGCCTCCTGCGGGCGGCCCGATGGCGCTGCGTCGCCCAACCGGATCCGCCCGAATCCGGCTGCGGCCCTCCTTATACGGCGGAATGCCATCCGGGCCTTTGCCGCCCGACGGGGCTCGTCCTCCTCGTCCAAGGAGACCTCCGGACTCACCGTCTCCGTCCCGGTGTCCTCCTGGGCTTCCTCCTCCTCCTCCTCGGACGAGGACAGGCTGATGGTCGGCACCTCAGCCTCCTGCCCTGCCGACCGGACGCCGGCCTCCTCCTCCTCCTCTAGCTTTACGTCGGTGATCCGACCTTCGTCCTCCGTTTCTGGGTTCGGCGACGGGGACCGCGACACCAGGGGGGACGCCAGCAGCTGGAGTACGGAACCTGAGTCCCGCCTCCATCTCGCCGCTGGCTGTTGCCCGGTGCTGCCTCCCCGCCCCTCTCCCCTCATGGACTTGCTGCTGCATTTACTTACACTCATGTTGGCGACCTGATTTTAATAGGCCCGTCTTGTGGCGCTCGCGCGCTGAAGAAACCTCGGTTTCCGATGGTTCCCGGTTCCGTTGTCCGCGGCGGCCTTTGGACCCTCCTTTGCTACGGGGCTCCGACGGGTCCTCTCTCTGGTGTGCGTTACCCGGTAACAGTATCCGCCTCCTATGACCCTCCCTCTCCCGCTCTCGCGCTCCTATTTGCATCTGTGTGAGTTCGATACTGTGTATCGCCCTCTCCCTCTCTTCGGATTCATAGTGCGCCCCCGCTAAGTCCGACTTCGATCCTTTGTTTTGGCCATTAATAAATTGTTTTTTTAATTGGCTAACGTGGGCGGTTTTTTCTTTGCCAGTCTTTTCGTGCCGCAAATTGCATATAACAGGCGAATTAAAATTTATTATCTTAAAAGGCCCGTTATATTTTGGTGCCAATTTTGCAGCGAATCCTTCTGCGGCCTTGGACAGATGATGTTCTTTAGCCCAGACCGTGTCACCGATGTTCGGTTTCCATGGGCGTCTACGCAGATTGTAGTGGCGTGCCTGATCCTGCGCTGCCTTTTCCATATTTCGCCTCACCAGCTCGAAGATTTCTTTCAGCTTCCGTGCGTTCTCGGCCGGAGTTTGCGTTTCCCTTCCTGTGCCGATTGTTCCTTCGTCGTACAGTGCGCTGGGTAACCTAGGCTCTCTCCCTTGCGTAATAAAAGCAGGCGAATATCCCGTGGATATACGACACATACCTGCTCTGTGTGGTATGTGGCGATATAGCTGGTCAGCTTCTGTCATGTAGTCAGGATATTTTTGGGGATTTTGGGAAATTTTGCTCCGCATATCCCTTATCCAGTTACACTCGCCGGTTTCCTTGTGCTGTTCCAGTGTTTTTACCCGTCGTCACGTTTCTGGCGGTGGCAGGTGTCAGGCGATAAAGGTGGCGAAGGCGATTGCAGACACTTTTTCTGAGTCTGTTCCAATGCCTTGGTCTGTTATGCGGTGCCCCAAGTTTTGCAGTTCCTTTCTAAAAAATTTGCATTTTTCCGCATTCACATTCAGGTTTGCAGCCCGTAGTCTCCTAAACACTTCCTTCAGGTTTTCCATATGCTCTTCGAGCGTTCGTCCGATGACGATAATGTCGTCCTGATACGCGAAGGCATGCGGCATCATTTTTGGTCCAATGACTTGATCCAATGCCCGCTGGAATGTTGCCGACGCGGAGTGTAGGCCAAATGGCATCACCTTCCATTGGAACAGGCCCTTCCCTGGTACAGTAAACGCCGAGGGGATCTGCCAGTAACCGTCCTTTAGATCGAGACTGCTGATGTACTTCGCCTCTCGCAGCTGGTCCAGGATGTAATTTATCATCGGCATCGGGTATGCGTCCTTTATGGATCTTGCATTTATTTGCCGGAAATCCACGCACAGCCTCCACTTTCCAGTCTTCTTTCTCACCATGACTATTGGTGAGCTGTAGGGACTCCTGGACGGCTCGATACTTCCTTTTTCCAGCAGCTCGTCTACCTTGGCATTTATCTCACCCTGCATTTTTGAATTTTTAGGGTAATACCGTTGTTTGACTGGTTGGTCGTCCTTCATGGTAATCCTATGTACGGCCACGTTGGATGTACCATTTATTCCTTCCAGTTCGTCCAACTCGGCTTTTAAAAATCCCTCCACATCTTTTTCCGCAAATCTCTTGGGTGTTTCAACTATTGCCACTGACAGTTTTTCCTCCAGCCATCCTCCTCGTCTATTCTTTGCCGGTATCGACGCGCTGTGTCCTGCGCACTCGACTTCGGCCCCGATTCTGGTGAGGAGATTCCATCCCAACACCAGAGCGTCGATCAGTCCAGGTAAAATCAGCAGCTCCATTGAAATTGTTTTCGTTCCCAGTCCAATTTTGGTCTCGAGCTGTGATCTTATTTCCCCGCAGCGACCGTCTGCCATCCGTACTTGCCTTCTCGTGGGTCCGAACCTTCCTGCCGCCTGCAGCCTGTCCGCCAGCTCTTCGCTGATGAAACTCGCCGTGGCGCCGTGGCGCCTATGAGCACCGTGGCGGACAGTTGCATTTCTTCCGCCTGCAGGTCGCCCATTAATTTCGAGAGGCAGCACCTTGCGATCCCTGGCCGCCCCTCGGAGGCTGGGGTCGCTGGGCGTTTCCCGACCCGGAACAGCACTGAACCGTCCGAACTCCTATTTTTCCGCATCGCCAGCAGAATGTAAGCCGTTGGTTTCGGCATTCCTTCGCCCAGTGGTCTGGGCCCCCGCATCTGCGGCAGGCCTGGGTAGGATTTGCTACGTATCCGCCGCGATTGTTTGCTAGTTCGTAGTTTTGGAAGCTGTAGATGAAGTCTTCCCAGGTCTCCCAGTGCCGATTGTTGGCAATGAACCACTTCAAGGCTCTGCCTTGGAGCAGCTCCGGCATTGCTCGTGGGATCTGGTTTATGTCGAGACCGTAAGTCACGACTGACCACTCTACTTGCTCCAAAAATTCCAGCGGCTTGTCGTTTCCGTCGTAGCGGAAATTCCACTCCCGGACCTGCTTGGCCACCTTCGCGTAGTCCTGCGTGTGCGTCCTGGAACTCTCCTTTCTTTCCCGGCTATTTTCCCGCTGCCGGCTTGCGTGGCTTGCAATGCTCGACACATCCAAGCTCGCTATCAGGCCCTCGGCACTAGCGGTTGTGATTTTGAATTTTGGCGTGGGCATTTTCCGGAATTTCTTTTCCAGGCCCATTACCAAATCGGCGATGTCTGGCTCGTCTGCTGTCTGGTCGACGAAGTCTCCCAGAGTCTTCCTCATCGAATCGACTGAGCCCTCCAGTTCTATTCCCAGAACTTGACTCACCTCGTCGAAGTCCTCCTTCCTGAGATTATAAATCCAGGACTTCCCCATCTCGGAACTTTTGTTTCCTTGGTCAGGACAATCACTCTTGGGCGCCAGATGTAACGACCTGATTCTTTATTTCTGCTCGCTACGTAAACGTGCGGCTAGCTAAGAGAGGTTGTGAGTTCGTTCCACCAAATTTATATTGAGTGACCTCCCGTGACCAAAGGATAACGCCAGAAATGATTAGGTTGGTGCTGGTTTATTGACTCTCTAAAATATAGCCTTATTGCTATTATTCTGCTGCCCGTTGTAGCTGTCTCCTGCTGCGCTGCTCCTGGCTCGCTGCTGCTCTGCTCCTGGCGTGCTGCTGCGTCGCTCCTGGCTTACCGCTGTGTTGCTTCGGCTTGCTGCTCCGGGTGACTGAGATCGGAACGACTCCACCAAAACCCTGGATGTTATGCGAGCTTCCCTACCGGGGCCGGCAAGGTGTATCGCCTAGCAGGTGAACCGAAGTTACGCCTTATCGCCTAGCCACCTTTATCGCCTGGCTTCCGGAGTTCAGCCTGGACTTTGTCGGCAAGGTGTATCGCCTAGCATGTAGAACAGAGTTCTCCCTTATCGTCTAGCCACCTTTATCGCCTGACACCGCGCAAGGACTCCCTAAGCTTGACTTTACCACGACCTAGCACCGTTGGATCTCAGCGTTGTAGCCTCAGCCTTGAAGACTTGTCGTCGTTCGGCGTCTCGACTTTGCGATCTTGATCCTTGGGCACTTCGGTTTCGATGTTTACTTATTCCGCGTTCACGCACTCGCTCTGATTTTCGCACTCGTACTGTCCCGAGCTGCGCTTGCGCCGTCCTTTTTATATGCGCTGTAGGTGCCGTTATTCCCCTCGGGTCCAAGGTCCACTGAGGTACCGTTAATTCACGGTGTGTCCTCTTTGTGCGGGTCCGAAGTCCGCCAATTTACCGTATGACCCCGTTGCCCTTGCCGGGCGCGGGTCCAAGGTCCATCGAGGTACCGTCAATTCACGGTGTGTCCTCTTTAGGCAGGTCCAAAGTCCGCCAATTCACCGTTTAACCTCGTTGCCCTTGCCATATGAGGGTCCAAGGTCCGAATGTTTCCCGTTTGACCTGGATGCCCTTCATTTCTCCGGTTTTCTCGCCACCTCCGCTGTTGCTAGGCCGATCTCCTGCATCGAGATTTGTGGGGAGTTTATGACTCCTCACACTACTTTGTGGACCGTACGTCGGATGGTTCCACGAGAAGTAAGAATATCTACGACGCGGACTCTAGTAATAGCTCCTGGGATAGCAGCTACGATTCTGCCGAGCCGCCAGTCATTTGATGGCAAGTTATCGTCCTTAACGACCACCATATCGTCGACTTGCAGATTTCTGGATGGCCTTAGCCACTTATTGCGCTTGTGGAGTTCCTTTAGATACTCTTCTTTCCATCGTGAATTAAATTGTTGATGCTGGGCCTTGAGATGTTGCCATCGATTTATAATCGACTTGGCTTCGCATTTGATTTCAGGCTCCGCCGTGAAAAGCAACGGACACCCGATCAGAAAATGGCCTGGCGTCAGTGCCAGCAAGTCTGTCGGGTCCTCTGACATTGTAGAGAGCGGTCTGGATTTAAGGCAGGCTTCAATCTTGGTAAGAAGCGTGGAAAGCTCTTCGAAGGTATATTTGCGAGCGGACGTGGATTTGTAAAACAGAGTTTTAAAACTCTTTACTCCTGCCTCCCACAGGCCTCCCATATGAGGAGCTCCTGGGGGTATGAAACGCTACACGAGTCCATGATGGCTATACGCATCAGACTCCTTTAGCGCTTGCGTAAAGTCACGGGAAAGAAGACTTGAGGCGCCAACAAAGCTTTTGCCGTTGTCGGAATGGACCTCGACTAGCTACAAAACGTGCAAACGCTGCTAGAAACTTCTCAGTTGTAAGGTCGGAGGTGGGTTCCAAATGGATGGCCTTCGTAGAAAAACACACAAACATATCCCTTAGTGATGAGACATGCTCTCCCTGTGTCGTTTTTAACTTCAAAGGGGCCGGCGTAATCGACGCCGGTGTAAGTAAATGGCCTGGAAAAAGAGGCTCGATCAGTCGGAAGATCGCCCATCAATTGGAATTCAACACTCCCTTTACCAGATTCTTGACTTTAGGAATCCAATATTTGGATCGCACCAAGCGTACTATCAATTGGTTGCCGCCATGAAGTGTAATCTGGTGCGTGAATTGGACAAGCAGACGAGATAGCCGACAGCTGTACGGGAGTATTACAGGATGGCGCTCGTCATACTGTAGGACCTTGGAGGCAGTTAAGCGAACACATGCTCTTAAGAGGCCATGTTGGTCTATAAATGGAAATAAATTATCAATTTGGCTTGATGCGGGTATGGAACTTTTACTTCGCAACAATCGAAGCTCGAGCGCGTACTCTTCACGCTGGGCAAGTATTATGTAGGTTTTCTCAGCTTCCCGGATTTCCCGATTACTGAGCTGCCTATCCGGACTTATCGGAGCCTTCCGACAGCGATTTAGGAACCTTTGGACGTGAGCTAAGACTCATAATGCCTTGTCTAGTATAGAGAAACGTTCAAGGAAATCATCAGTGGTGAGCTTTACGAAATGAACCTTCACCGCGCGCTGCTCTAACTCAGTGACTGGGTGTGGATCCGAAGTTTCTGGCCATTGAAGTTTAGGCAGTTGTAACCATTGGGGCCCATGCCACCAGAGGGTGCTATCGCCCAACTCTTGCAAGGACACGCCGCGACTAGCTAAATCGGCAGAATTGTGTTCTGATCGCACATGTGACCAATTCTCAATCTTTGTAGCTTGAGCTACTTTGGTTACGCGGTTGGCTACGAATGAGGTCCAGGAGCAGGCTGGTTTTTTTAACCATGCCAGGACATTGGTGGAATCTGTCCAGCAGAAAATCTCAGAGCTGTCTGACAGCATATTTGGAAGGATGGTGGATGCCATATCTGGCAGCAATAGGGCACCACATAGCTCAAGTCGGGGGAGGGATACAGTTTTCACATGGGCAACCCGGGTCTTTGCCGTAAGCAGATTAGTCAATATCTATCAAAGAAGACTTGAGGCGCCAACAAAGCTTTTGCCGTTGTCGGAATGGACCCGCTGAGGACAACCTCGACTAGCTACAAAACGTGCAAACGCTGCTAGAAACTTCTCAGTTTTATGGTCGGAGGTGGGTTCCAAATGGATGGCCTTCGTAGAAAAACACACAAACATATCTCTTAGTGATGAGACATGCTCTCCCTGTGTCGTTTTTAACTTCAAAGGGGCCGGCGTAATCGACGCCAGTGTAAGTAAATGGCCTGGAAAAAGAGCCTCGATCAGTCGGAAGATTGCCCATCAATTGGAATTCACCACTCCCTTTACCAGATTCTTGACTTTAGGAATCCAATATTTGGATCGCACCAAGCGTACTATCAATTGGTTGCCGCCATGAAGTGTAATCTGGTGCGTGAATTGGACAAGCAGACGAGATAGCCGACAGCTGTACGGGAGTATTACAGGATGGCGCTCGTCATACTGTAGGACCTTGGAGGCAGTTAAGCGAACACATGCTCTTAAGAGGCCATGTTGGTCTATAAATGGAAATAAATTAGCAATTTGGCTTGATGCGGGTATGGAACTTTTACTTCGCAACAATCGAAGCTCGAGCGCGTACTTTTCCCGCTAGGCAAGTATTATGTAGGTTTTCTCAGCTTCCCGGATTTCCCGATTACTGAGCTGCCTATCCGGACTTACCGGAGCCCTCCGACAGCGATTTAGGATCCTTTGGACGTAAGCTAGGACTCGTAATGCCATTTCTAGTCTGGAGAAACGTTCACGGAAATCATCAGCGGGGAGCTTTAGATATGAACCTTCACCGCGCGCTGCTCTAACTCAGTGACTGGGTGTGGATCCGAAGTTTCTGGCCATTGAAGTTTAGGCAGTTGTAACCATTGGGGCCCATGCCACCAGAGGGTGCTATCGCCCAACTCTTGCAAGGACACGCCGCGACTAGCTAGGTCGGCAGAATTGTGTTCTGATCGCACATGTGACCAATTCTCAATCTTTGTAGCTTGAGCTATTTTGGTTACGCGGTTGGCTACGAATGTGGTCCATGAGCAGGCTGGTTTTTTTAACCATGCCAGGACAATGGTGGAATCTGTCCAGAAGAAAATCTCAGAGCTGTCTGACAACATATTTGGAAGGATGGTTGATGCCATATCTACCAGCAATAGGGCACCACATAGCTCGAGTCGGGGGAGGGATACAGTTTTCACAGGGGCAACCCGGGTCTTTGCCGTAAGCAGATTAGTCAATATCTGCTGACCGACATCAACCCTGACATACAGCGCAGCCCCATAGGCGTTTTGGGAAGCGACACAGAAACCGTAAAGCTCGATTTTTACATGGGGCGGGTAACCGACCCATCTCAGAATACGGATTTGATCGAGATCGGAATAACTTTGCAGGAACATTTGCCATCTATGGATAATTTCGTCGGGAAGGTTGTCATCCCAGCCTAACTCTTACAGCCAGATCTCCTTCATACAAATTTTGGACCGGACGATGAACGGGGCAAGCCTTCCAGCGGGATCGAATAGCTTTGCGATCTAGGAGAGAACTTCTCTTTTCGTATAGGAGGATTTGACGGATATTTTTGGGGGCACGAAGTGGAACTCGTCGGTGGTACTCAGCATGGAGAAGATGCTCATTTGGAATGTCCTTTAAAACCCCCTTGTGGTTGGAAGTCCACCTTCTAAGCGGAAAACCGGCAGAATTCAAAGCGGTTACTAGCTCTTGGATGGTAAGTTGAGCTTCTTGTTGAGAATTCGATCCTGCTAAAACATGGATCAACATACATGAAGTTGCGGATTATGTGACTGGCTTTTGGAAACTGCTGATATACGTCATCAGCCAGCTGTTGCAGCACTCGGATGGCGAGATAGGGCGCGCAATTGACACCGAATGTTACGGTTTTCAGCTCGTAATCTCGAATGTCACCTTTCTTGTTTCGGATTAGAATCCTTTGAAAGGGCGGGTGCTTTGGATCGACCCAGATCTGCCTATACATTTTCGTGATGTCCGCACTAAAGACATACTTGAAATAGCGCCACTTTAAAATCTGAACCGTTAAGTCAGATTGGAGGACTGGACCGGCATGAAGCTCATCGTTCAAGCTAGTCCCATTTGCTGAAGGGCTAGAAGCGTTGAATACCACCCGCTGTTTCGTAGTGGTGCTTTCGGGTTTAATCACAGCATGATGTGGGAGGTAGTAATTTGGAGAATTGTGAGTGGGCGAAACCTCTCTCATATGGCCTAAATCCAAATATTCTTGGATCACGGAGTTGTACTGCTCATTTAATGGAGTGTCTCATCGTAAACGATTCTCGTTTCTCAGAAACTGAGCAAGTGCCATAGACCTTGAGTATCTGAACTCAGATCCACAATGATCGGGGTCGCAGAACGGTAACGTCACCACGTACTTCCCGCTCGCGTCTCTAGTAGTGGTTCGTAGAAAATTACTTTCGCAGACGGAATCGGACTCTTTTACCATTTTTGATGGTAGATTCATTTGGCTTTGTAACTTGAGTCGTAAAGGCTGAGACTCGGTTGCTTGTGGACATGGACACTGGACCAATGAGCACCCACCCGAAGATGGTCTCTTGCCCAAAAAGAGATCCGCAGATGTTGGTCTTTGTGCTGCTCAGCAGCACGGATGGAAGGATATCAGCTCCGATAAGAACGTCTATCTGGGAACTCTGGAGAAATGTGGGATCTGCCCATTGAAGGTTTGGCAAATCTCTCAGGACATCTTGTGGAATCGAATGTGAGGGTAATCTGCCTGCTAATTCTGGCAGAACATACGATGCGGTGTCTAACTGCAGGCCCGGCTTAGTATGAGAACGAATGGCGAAATGGCAAAGCCGTGTTGACTGGGCAGAAACTGTCTGATTTAAACCAGACACTTAAGCTTGAATGGGGCGGAACGGCAGATTGACCAACTTGAAAAGACGCTCCGTAATAAACGTCGCCTCCGATCCCGAGTCGATCAGAGCGCGTGCTCGGAAGTGGGTACCGAGGTGGCAGATATCAATCATTGCCGTGCCCAAAAGAACTGCCTTTGAGCCTGAGGCAAAACAGACTTGTACATTTGAATGTTCATCTGGAATGTCTGAGCCTCCCGCCGGAGGATAGGCTCTAGGTCTCGCAGTCCCAGAGGGACTTGGATTGTTGGAAAAAGGGGTGCCTCGATGCAAAAGCGTGTAATGTCTCCCTCGGCATACGAAACAGCTGTGCGTACTGGAACAATCCCGGAGCTGATGGCCTCTCGCGAAGCAATTCAAACATAACTGCTTTTTTTTATGTAGCCTTCCCGCGCCTCGATTGCCATCTGAATGAAGCGAGGGCACAACCGCACTGGGTGACTCTCTTTAGAGCACAAATCGCAGCGCTTTGGTTTGACATTCACTTTGGCTTCAAAGGAGTGAAGTTTTTTCGTAACCTTGGGGATTTCTGGAAGTTGACGGACAACCAAGACTCTGGTTCATATCCTCAATGGCTTCTAAGGTTCTATACCTATCGCTAAGGAACGCGTTCATCTCATCCCATGTAGGAATATCGGACTTTGATGTAAGGGATTGTTCCCTCAAGGAAAGTGTCAACCTGGGCAACTTACTGGCGTATACCAGCAAGCAAACCCAATTTTCTGTTGATATTTTGGAATGGGCTAATGCTGTCAGGCACCCTTGGATGGTCCTCTGAAGCTCTTTTATGGAGTGGCCAATTTCGGAATTAACGGAACTCAAGTTAAATAGGAGCTTGAGCTGGCTGTTCACTAAAAGTCTTTTGTTTTCGAAACGGTCTCGAAGCGACTTCCAAGCGGAAGCGATACCATCATTAGTGAGCGGGGACTTGGCAACAATTGCCTTTGCCTCACCGCTGGTCTTCGCGTTGAGATGGAATAACTTCTCGACCGGCGTCAACCGAGTGTTGTTGACGTAGACGGCAGTGAAAAGGTCTCTGAATGTTGGCCATTTGAGATAGTCTCCCTCGAATACTTCTGTATCACATGGAGGCAACCGGCACCGGAACGGAATGTACGCGTACTGATTGTCGGTGCTCGACATTGGTTGCTGTGAACTGGCTCGGTCAATTAACTAGCTGAGCTGAACCGCCAGCTCTTCGTTCACCGAATAGCAGTATTCGTATTTGCGGTGCAGAGTTGCCAAAATCTCCTCCGCCCCTTCAGTCGTAGTACTGGAGATCGTGTCTAAACACGTTTCGAATTCTTTCTCGGCTTGGTCGAATAGCGAGCGGACTTGCTCCTTACGGACTTTGCAGGTGTGGACAGACGGAGGTGACGGCCCTGGAGTTTCAATCGTCGCTGTGAAATGGCTCATACGGTCGGACACCGTCATGAACCGCGCGAGGGCTGCAATTGCAATTTCGTTCCTCATTTTTGCCTGAGAACGAGTTGCTAGCGACTTTATTCACTTGGCCTGGATTTGTGACCGGACTCAGAGACAATCGTTTCTGATTGCTCGTAGGAACAGACAACTTCTTGTCGCCTTCTTGGGTGGCTAATAAAGTTTCGCTCTTTGCCTTCGTTATCGATTTTGGGGCTAGTGGGCTTGAGGTGCGCGCACGAGAAAATGCGGATAGCGATCGCGTTTTATTTCTGGCATTCCAGAAATCTGATTAACTGAGCTATCCTGTCTGGCTTTGTAAAAATTAGACCCGCCCGGAAAAGTCTATCCTGGAATGTGGTCACGCTGGTGCGGATCACCGAGTTGGATTCGAAAAGAAAAGGGACGACGAAATCGATAACTTCCGGAAGATACAGGTGGGGCCCCAAAAAAAATCGAATATCCTAATAGCGGAATGTCAACAATGTCAATGTTTAGTGGAGCGACGCGACAAAAATCGTATGGAATTAATTTGATTTTGTTAAAAAAAAAAAAAAAAAAAAATGAATATATCGCAGTGGCTACTTAGTTTCCTTGGTATAGATTGCAAGCGGTCCGCTTGTGTTTGCTATTAGCGTTGCAGTTCCGGTCTACTTTTGAAATATGTGGAAACGGAACACTAGTACAAATTTCAAAGTTTTCGGAACAACTATTTTTATGTGCGAGGAAAATAACGATGATTTGGAAAAAATATTCTGCAAGATATTTGCAGTTGGTTGCTGTGCTGCGAAAATGAGCGGTAGGAATCGGAAAGTATATATATATATATATATATATATGTATGTATATATATTGCGCACCGTCACGGATTGCACAAAAAAAAATGTATTTATTTATTCTTATTTAATGGATGTGAGCCGAAGGTGTGTGCGAATTAGGGCTTCTGAAATAAATACCATGCAAATTCTGGAAAGGCGTGTCGTGGTGATGGGTTCTGTGGAATCAAGTTATTTTTGGTAATATGTATAATATATAATTATACATTTGGAACTTGGCGTACAATGTAACGAAAAACCGACGGAAAGTTCATATGGTGGTATATAAAATAAAGAGGATTAATACTCTTGACAGGTACAAAACTGTCCGATCTACTATTTCTCATTGCATTAATAAGGTCGCTGATGAGGGAGCGTAATGACTCCTACTTTGCTACTTTATAAATTTTAGCAATTTCGGCTAAGTCTGCAAGGGTATTAAAACTTCGGCTTGCCGAAGTTAGCTTCCGTCCTCGTTTTTCAATGAGTACCTATTTTTTCGGTACAAATGGGCTTAAGTTTTACAATTGTAACGGCCAGAATTGGCCGCACAATTTAAATATCTAATATCTAATCAACCACATTAAATAAGAATAAGTTAAAACATAAGCACGATAGTTTAATGGCTCCTCTCTAGGCAGTGTGAGGGATAGAGGCAATAAGTAGGTCGTTACAAGTGCGCAGTAGCAAATGAAGCGAAGCAAGCGAAGCAGTGAGAATCAAGCCGGAGATGCAATGGAAATTTCCACCGAACACGTGAGGATCACCAGAAAGCGAGAGTACGCGACGGTAGCATCGGAGCAGAAGAGCGAGAGTACGCGACGGCAGCATCGGAGCAGAAGAGCGAGAGCGAGCTTTCGCCAGCGTCACCAGCAATAGAACACGACGTCGTGAGTGCAGGAAAACTCGATCATGCGGAAAAAACCGAAGCAGCGAGAAAGATGGAATGCCAAAGAACTTGGATGCATGAGTTCTGCAGTGTGTATAAAAAGTCGAGTTCTGGACTGCGAAAGGAAGTCGAGTTCTGGATGGCGAACGAAAAAGTCGAGTGCGGGAGTAGACGTGGGATTATTTTTAACTTCGCGACCGGTAACCTTGCGGTAGTACCCCGTGCACCAGCCGATCCAGGACCTGCAGCCACACCCTCCAACGGATTCCAACACCACGCTTGCCGGGATCCACTGAGTCTGTCTAAGTGAGTAGCGTTAAGACAAGGAGTACTGTATAGGCAGGGAAAATCATTCACATGTAGAAACAGCATCTTATTACTAAAAATAAAACCAAAACCCTGTACACGAAACGATCCCACGTGCTTAAGTAGTATTTCCGTGCCTCCAGTGTCTTCGCCACAGCCGACCAAGCCCACCCCAAAGTCCAACCTACCCGATCCTCACGTGCATTTTCGGTGACTGCTGCAAGGCACCCAGTCTCCGCTCCCGAATGGTACGATCACCCGCTCCCCGCTTACTTCGCAGCCGCTTGGGCGGAAAGCCTCGGTTGAAACAAGTTGCCAGGCGCAAAGCCACTGCCCCTGGAAACGTACCCTCAGCCGAACCTCACGTACATTTTCGGTGACTGCTGCAAGGCACCCAGTCTCCGCTCCCGAATGGTACGATCACCCGCTCCCCGCTTACTTCGCAGCCGCTTGGGCGGAAAGCCTCGGTTGAAACAAGTTGCCAGGCGCAAAGCCACTGCCCCTGGAAACGTACCCTCAGCCGAACCTCACGTACATTTTCGGTGACTGCTGCAATGCGCCCAGCCTCCGCTCCCGAATGGTACGATCACCCGCCCCCGCTTGCTTCGCAGCCGCTAGGGCGGAAAGCCTCGGTTGAAACAAGTTGCCAGGCGCACAGCTACTGCTCCCGGAAACGTACCCTCACCCGATCCTCACGTGCATTTTCGGTGACTGCTGCAAGGCGCCCAGCCTCCGCTCTCGAATGGTACGATCACCCGCCTCCGCTTGCTTCGCAGCCGCTAGGGCGGAAAGCCTCGGCTGAGACAAGTGGTCCAGCACTGCTATTGGCGACCAGCCTCAGTTGCTTTTCCCTTTTCCCAAAGCGGAGACCCTTTTTGCGCAGGAAACTCTAACGCGAGCCGACAACCATCACCTTCAGTCGGCCCGCTCTCTATCAAAATTTCCGAGTCCCCAAATCTTATAAATTTTCTGTAAGCGACCCTGGCCGGACTGAGACATATCCCAGCCAACTACCAACTAACTACTTTACAGATGGCGCCCGAGCAGGGACTTGGGGAATCAGGATAATTCGAGAATTCCATCCTTCGTGACTTAAAACGTCACCAGAGTCATACCATTTTTCTTCCTGCTACGAAATCGGGGTCCGCTAATAATAAAATAAATAAAACAACTCGCCAGGCCTGAAATAATATATATTCTTGTCTAGCACTAGAGAAATATTTAGCCATAGAATCGGTGTCGCCACTCGAGAAAATTTTCTGTGCTGCAGAGTTTTAGCGCTAAGTTTAAAACCACAGATTTCATCGAAAAGCAACAAGTCTGAGATCCGCAAATAACATCGGGAAGCAGTGGATCTACGACATCAAGAAGGAGCAACTGGAGGAGATCTTCAAGGAACTCGGGCTAACCCCAGAAGGTACCCTGGCAGACCTGCGGAAACGAATGTCCGCATACATGGATCAAGACGATCTGTCCAAACTACGAGTGGAACGCTTGATAGAGCTGGAGCTCTTATACAAGGCAAAGTCCCGCGAGCCCTTACCACATCGCCCAGTCTACGAGCCGCATGATAAATACCGGAAACTTGAGTCTGAGCAACAGGCAGGGACCCATCTACTACAAGTTCCTCCGACTGGAACCCGGGGTAATGCACCACTGAGACACAACGGAACTGCGCAGCCTGGATCCCTACCGCGGATGGAAGCCGAACGAGTTCTCCACTTTGGCTTGGCGGATAAGCTACGAAAGTGGGGCATTTTCTTCGGCATTTTCATCGGCGACCCGCTGTATTTTCTGGAGCAATTGGAAGAGCGAGCGAAGATCAGATCGAGAAGGAACAACTCCCAAGAGTGCTATCTAGCATTTTACTTGGTCGAGCCGCAGACTGGTTTGGAGTCAGTCAAATTCAGAAAGCCACCTGGAAGGAATTTACGTGTGAGTTTCTGGATTTCTTTTTGCCGCCACGCTTTTTTCAAACTCTAGAAGATGAGATACGCGCCAGGCTGCAGCGGCCAGGTGAAAGCTTCAAAGATTTCGCCCTCAACCTACGCTTGATGATGCGCCGAGCCCACTACAACGGGAACCAGGAATTGAATCGGATCTACGAAAATCTCCGCCCAGAGTACCAACTTATCACGGCCGTCAAGGGATACGAACTATCCACTGCTGCCGAGCCACGCCCTCGGAAAACGAAGAGCGCTTCCGCCCACCCAGGGAATGCACGGAGACAGCGCTCAATACCCCCCGCCAGCAATAGAACCCACTCTTCGATGTGAAGGGAGCCGGATAGTGGCGACGGTGTCCATCGAAGATCAGCCTCTCTGTGCTACCATCGACACCGGAGCCACGCGCACTTTCATCAGTGAAAGGAAGCAGAAGGGAAGTCACCCAAGCACTCAGCGTTACCATTCGTTTGGAAGGCCAGCAAGTAGTCATGCCAGTTCTGGTGTTACCCACTACAATCGATGACGTGCTCTGGGGAATGGATTTCCTCAGCAAGACAGAAGCCACTCTGGAAATTAGCCAGGTGAGACTTAAGTTACGACAGGATCAACCAGCTCTGCAGGCGCAGCGGCGACCAGCCCCGCCAACCTCGTCGAATCCAACCCTGGCAAACCCAGCACTACAGGCGCAGCGGCGAACAGCCCCGCCAACCTCGTCGAATCCAACCCTGGTTAGCCCAGCGCTACAGGCGCAGCTGCGACCAGCCCCGCCAACCTCGTCGAATCCAACCCTGGCAAACCCAGCACTACAGGCGCAGCGGCGACCAGCCCCGCCAACCTCGTCGAATCCAACACTGTCGAATCCAGCCCTGTAGGCGCAGCGGCGACCAGCCCCGCCAACCCTGTCGAATCCAGTCCAGCCGAGATACGAAGAACAGTAGAATCCCGCTGAGCACACCCGGACGACCCCGTGTACGCGAACGCTACCATCGGATCCTGCAACAAGACCGGCGGAGGACTCCACTATACCAACACCAACCAGCGCCACCGAGGCACAGAGGACCAGTCCGAGAGATATTCTACCTGCACCATGCCCCGAAGCCATATGGCGTAACCCATTTCGACGATCAGCAGGAGCGGCAGCAGTGGCCACAGCCGCTACAGATGAACCATTAGTCAGAGACACCTCAATCGTGGACGAGGCAGACTTGCAAACAACTGAGACGGAGTTGGAAGCCGATCTGGACAAATTAAGCGGACTAACCGGCGTGTCCTCAATTACGGAGCACTCGATTCTGATGAGGGACGACCGTACGATCAAGCAGCGTTATTTCACCAAGAACCCAGCGATGCAGCGGATCATTGATGACCAGGTTGATGAGTCCACACAGCGCACCAATCGTGCTCGTGGGGAAAAAGACGGGAGACGTGCGAATGAGCGTGGACTACCGGCAACTAAACGCCCGCTCTGTTCCCGATGCGTATCCACTACCACGGATCAATCATATTCTGGAGAAACTAAGGAACGCTAAATACATATTTACGCTAGATTTAAAGAGTGGATATTGGCAAATTCCGATGGCGGCCGGCAGCAGAGAATGCACTGCTTTTACAGTGCCAGGTTGAGGCTTGAATAACTGGAAAGTAATGCCTTTTGGTCTCCACTCAGCGCCAGCGACATTTCAGCGCGCCCTGGATCGAGTCATTGGACCAGAGATGGACTCTGTGGCGTATCCTGACGATATTATTATCGTCAGCAAAATGCCCAAGGAACATATGCAGCATCTACGGGAAGTACTCTACCGACTGCGAGCTGCAAATCTGAAGCTCAACCGGGATAAATGTAAATTCTTTCAGAGGAGTATCGTATACCTAGGACACCAGATCAGCGAGGACGGAATCCAGAGAGATAGCCGCTATTAAGCAACTCCAACCACCGTCAATGATCAAGGAACTGAGACGGTGCCTGGGCATTGCAACATGGTACCGCAGATTTGTACCAAACTTCACAGACATTGTGCAACCAATGACTAAGCTGCTCAAGAAGAGTCAGAAATGGACGTGGGGCGAAGACCAGCAACAAGCATTCCTCCACCTCCAAGAATTTGGTGAGGAGTTCATCGAGGGACGCTTCATACGTGTGTGCAACTTGCGTGGAAAAGGATGATATTTGATCATGCCTCGGAGCGGGTACTGGTCCTGTTAGAATCCAGCCGAAAATGGTCTCTTGACCGAGAAGCGAGCCACAGATGTACGCTCGGGTACCGCTTAGTAGAATGGATGGAAGTATATCGGCCCCGATTAGAATATCTATTTGTGCGCTCTCATAAAACTTTGGATCCGCTGGCGGAAGTCCGGGAAGGTCTCGCAGGAAATGTTGCGGAAGCGGACATGAAGGAAGATTTCCGGCTATTTGTGGAAGTACGTAGGCAGTGGTGTTTAACTGCAAACTAGGCCGGGTCGGAGAACGGATCGTGAATTGACAGATCTTTTTGGTCTCAGCGGAGACCGTTTGATTAAGTCCTGAGCCCTGTGCTCGGATAACCTGGAACGGCAGTTTAATCAGGTTGAAAAGGCGCTCAGTGATAAAGGTCGCCTCAGATCCGGAGTCTATTAAGGCTCGCGCTTGGAAATTGGAACCTCGATGGCATATATTAATTATAGCGGTGCCTAGGAGGACTGACCTAGTGCCTGCCGCAAAATAATTCTGAAGCGGCTTTTTTATGAAGGAACTGCTCCCATAGGGAAAGCGTAAGCTTTGGGAGTTTGGACGAGCACATATACACCAAGAGGCAATCCCAAGTTTCGACCTGAATACCGGACATTTCTAAGGCAGTAAGGCAACCCTGGCTGGTACTTTGAAGTTCTTTCAAAGGTGACCCAGACTCCTGTGTGACGGACGGTACATTGAAAAGCATCTTTAATTGACTGTTTACTAACAATCGCTTATTTTCGAAACGCTCAGTGAGGTTCTCCCACGCTGATCAAAAGCCATCATTAGTAAGGGGTGAATTTGAAACTATATTGTGAGCGTCGCCACTCGTTTTAGCATTAAGGTGGAATAATTTTTCGACAGGAGTGAGTCTGGGATTGTTGATATAAATTGCCGTGAATAGATCCCTAAAGGTTGGCCAACGAAGATAATCGCCGGTAAAAACCTCGGTATCGCACGGCGGAAGCCGGCAACCTGACGGAATGTATGTCTGAGAAGGATCAGCTGGCGTTGGGGAAGGTTGCGGCAGTTGCGCAGTTTGCGCTATCATATCTGCTATCTGGGCGCCGCACCTTTCGTACGCGCTGTAGCAATAACCGTACTTAGCCTTGAGGACTGGCAAGCTGTCTGCTGCACCTTCTCCGGCTGCTACAAGGCACGCGGTACATGCATCGTACTCTTTTTTGATGCGGACCCATACCTCTCGGATTTCGTCCCGGCGAATATTGAGGACGGATAACGAAGAAGGGACCGCCGAGGGAATATTTATTCGCGATTCCAATTCGGACAGTCGATCCGAGACTTCAATGAACTTGCTCATAGCGAGGTCGGCAGCTGTTGCAACCATTTTTGTGCTGGCTCGCGTTGTTCTTTCGATGGGAGAAGGAGCCTTTTTGGGAGGTGGCGTCTTGACCTTTTTAGGTGTGGGCGTCCTTACCGTGATTTTTAGTATTTTCGGTGATGGAACAGGGGATAGTTTGTTGGAACTTTCCCTGGACATACCACACTAGGATGCTGTTAGGATGGAATGTGCGCGCTGATATTTCGGACAAAAAAGAGAGAAACAATTACGGACCCACTTATGGACCAGTGGAAATAGGGTATCGACCAGCTAAAAAAAAAAACGATATGCGTGGCTGACTTATTGTTAAAATTTCCCCAGGCTTTTGGTGGAACGATGGAGCAAGAATGGACAAAAATACCAAAAAAATACTACAAAAAATAAAAATACTGAAATAATACTGTATTTGATGAGGTATTTGTCATTTAGTATGTTATAAGGGGTGGTTGGCCGAATTAGGATGGGATTGGATGTCCTCGGCAGTGTTTGGAGATTATTGGTTTTGTTTTTCTTTATTTTAAAAAATATTCGGAGACAAACCAAAAAAAAACCTTGCAGTGGTATGCGGGTGGTATTTTTTTATAATAAAAAAAAAAATATACTGGAATTGGCGTTTTTTTTTTTTAATGTGAAACCGAAGAAACAAATTAATAAGTCAATAAATTAATAAATTGATTCCACTAGTTCCGCAATGGCGACAGTTTTTTATATTTCTCCCTTTCTTTTCTTTTTTTTTTGAACTCGCAGTAATTCTCAGTATTTGTTTAATTTTATTGGAGTTGAACTTGGTGTTTATTAATTTTGTTAGAATTTATTTACGGGATGATTGAAAAACAACTGCCCGAACTTTTGCGGGCTGTGTATTGGTGACGCTGGAATGCGCGGGAATTTCGAGCTTTTTGCGGTACTGCAATTCGAGTGTGTGTGTAGATGTATGGATGGATAGTGCCCAAAAATATGTAAATAAGAAAAACACACTGAGACATAAAAGTTAATTCACGTCGGCTTTGGGAATTTATTTAATATATGTATATTTATTGGATGGCCGACGGAAATACTTGAGCTTTTGGAATTGGGGTGTAGTTATGTAGAAAAATATGTATAAATGTATGTATGGAATATATGTAATATAGATGTAATATATATGTAATCAATATGGCGGAAAATTTTATTGTAAATTTTGCCGGCGGGTATGTGTTGTAAATTTTCGATTTATTGTGGACTGTATTTGGATTTTTAATAATGTAAGCAAATATTGTCACAGCGGATGTACAATAAAAAAATTAATATCAAAAAAATATTTGTGGGTCGAAATTGGCGGAACACTTAATTTTGTTTCCCTTTTTTTGTGGGAAGTTGATTTGAAGTCAATTTTGAAATTAATTTATTTTTCACTGTTCTTTTCTTTTTCTAATTATTTTTTGGAATTATTTTTTTTCACTGTACGCTTGACTTTTTATTTGCACACTTTGATTTAGATTTATATTTTTTATTTCTTTTTCGATTTGATGTTGGATGTATATTTATTGGATGTACGGCCAAATGCGAATGTGAAACTTGTACATCAATATGCACACGAAAAGGAATTGAAAAATAGGCAATATGGCACCTTAAAAGAGAACGAAGAAATAAAATACGGAATTGGAATTGTAATTTACTAACTGCCGTCGTCGGATTAAATCGGACTTGGATTTTAGACAAATCGTACAGCAAGTCAAACGAATTATGTTCTTCGGATGGCTGACTGTCGACCGGTAGTTAATAAAAAAAGAATAATATGGCACTTAACCGGCTTGAAGGACCAAAAAATGAAGAGTTGGGGCGTCGGTGTTTGTTCGTCGATTGGAGGGCAGCTTCGTCAGGCGTTGCGGCTGCTGCACGTAGCCAGGTGGCAAGCTGTGAAAGAATATGAGAAAACACTCGAAGATCGCGCACCGCGAGAGAAATGGAAAAAAAAGGACTTGGAAAACTTTTCGTATTTTAGCGCGGACCGGCCGGGCGATGTATTTCAACCGTGAGATAATGAAAGATTAACTTAAGTCTAACTGAGCGCTGCGCTTCAAAGCGCAGTGGAGAAATTCTGGGAGCGGGAAGTCGGGAGAGCCTAGAATTACAAGCGTCCAGTGCGGGAGAGCCTGGAGTCGCGAGCATCCAGTGCGGGCGAGTAGGCATTCGCCACTAGGGAAGAGCGGGCAATTTAAGAGAGGGGAGAGCGGCGTAAACAAGTAAACGGAAACAAGCAAAGAACAGCGAGAATCAAGCGGGGGATGCAATGGAAATTTCCACCGAACACCAGAGAGCGAGAGTACGCAACGGCAGCATCGCAGCAGAAGAGCGAGAGTACGCGACGGCAGCATCGGAAGAGCGAGAGCGAGCTTACGCCAGCGTCTCCAGCAATAGAACCCGACGTCGTGAGAGCAGGACAACTCGATCATGCAGAAAAAACCGAAGCAGCGAGAAAGATGGAATACCAAAGAACTTGGCTGCATGAGTTCTGCAGTGCGTATAAAAAGTCGAGTTCTGGACTGCGAAAGGGAGACGAGTTCTGGATGGCGAACGAAAAAGTCGAGTTCGGGAGTAGACGTGGGATTATTTTTAATTTCGCGACCGGTAACCTTGCGGTAGTACCCCGTGCACCAGCAGAGCCAGGACCTGCAGCCACACCCTCCAACGGATACCAACACCACGCTTGCAGGGATTCACTAAGTCCTTCTGAGTGAGTAGCGTTAAGACAAGGAGTGCGGTATAGGCAGGGAATATATCGAAATTTCTAGCAGTTCAGACTTACAATCTGACCTAAATGCTTTTCAAACGTGGTGTTGTGAAAATCTTTTGGATTTAAATAGCACTAAGTGCAAAGTAATGACATTTTTTTCGGGTGAACCCACAATACGCAACGTATACGCTGGGTGGTTGCGCGTTGTCTAGAATTACGCAAGTTGATGACCTTGGCGTCCCCCTTGACCCAAAACTTAAGTTAACTTCTATGGTAAATAAAGCCAGGGGAGTACTTGGATTTATTAAAAGGTGGTCAAAGGAATTCGATGATCCCTATGTTACAAAGACTCTGTTCATTTCACTAGTCCGTCCAATCCTTGAGTACTATTCAGCAGTTTGGAGTCCTCAGTATGGTGTACATATAGACCGGATAGAGTCTGTGCAAAAGAACTTTTTATTATTTGCTCTACGGGGCCTTAACTGGAATGCAAGCCTTATTTGACCATCCTACTCTAGTAGACTTCTCCTAATTAATCTACCATACTTAGTAAACCGTAGAACGATGCTTGGCACAACTTTTATCTATAAACTTATTCACGGAGTTTTGGAGAGTCCCGCATTACTGGGTCGCATAAGCTTCTCCGTGCCTAATAGAATTACGAGGAACTATGTTCCTCTTACATTAAATATTTGTAGATCTAACTTTGATATGCATGAACCGTTTAGAGTACTGTGTAACGACTATAATAGACTATACCACATTATTTCTACTACCGACTCTTTGCCAAGCTTAAAAGCATTAATTTTATCTTACTTAGGACAAAATTAGTATTAGTATTTAGTCTCGTACGTATTTCTAATCTTAGTCTGTCCGCTTCTACATTGCGCCTATAAGGCTCCGCGCGCAACAAGCACTGCTTGGTGTCGTAAGGGCCACTTGTTTGCGCTGATCTTAGTGCATCAACGTCCGAATCTTATTACTAAAAATAAAACCAAAACCCTGTACACGAAACGATCCCACGTGCTTAAGTAGTATTTCCGTGCCTCCAGTGTATTCGCCACAGCCGACCAAGCCCACCCCAAAGTCCAACCTACCCGATCCTCACGTGCATTTTCGGTGACTGCTGCAAGGCGCCCAGCCTCTGCTCCCGAATGGTACGATCACCCGCTCCCCGCTTGCTTCGTAGCCGCTTGGGCGGAAAGCCTCGGTTGAAACAAGTTGCCAGGCGCACAGCCACTGCCCCCGGAAACGTACCCTCACCCGATCCTCACGTGCATTTTCGGTGACTGCTGCAATGCGCCCAGCCTCCGCTCCCGAATGGTACGATCACCCGCCCTCGATTGATTCGCAGACGCTAGGGCGGAAAGCCTCTGCTGAGACAAGTGGTCCAGCACTGCCAGTGGCGACCAGCCTCAGTTGCTTTTCCCTATTCCCAAAGCGGAGACCCTTTTTGTGCAGAAAACTTTAACGCGAGCCGACAACCATTACCTTCAGTCGGCCCGCTCTCTTCCAAAATTTCTGAGTCCCCAAATCTTATAAATTTTCTGAAAGCGACCCTGGCCAGACATATCCCAGCCACTTTACACAATGTAATAGAAAATTGTTCTCAATTTTGCACATTTTATGAAAAAATCAAATTCTTTATTAATATTTGGTCCAAAGTAGTCCAAAGATTTTTTTGCGTTTGATATGCCCGAGCCGTCGCTTCACTATTGACTACAGGTGCTCAATTGGATTGAGATCGAGACTTTGAGCTGACCACTCAATTTTTTTTTGCAGCCATTATTTTACAATTTTCTTCCTTCTATCGCATTCTGCCATCAATTTTGTGCAAATGTCAGACGTGCCACCACGTGAGGCACTCCTCCATGCATGAAAGCGGTTAAACTTGGATTCGTCCGACCAGTTTTCCAGTCGTCTATAGTCCAGCTGTTGTGTTCCCTTCCAAATTTCAACCGAGCCTTTATATTTTCCTCGGATAAAGCTGGTTTATGTAGCGTGTAACGTTCGTATGTTCACATATCGAATGCACATTGTACTTAGTATTACAAACACATTGTAGCACTTGGCATATACTTTTATATATATATGACGGCCGTTGCCAATGCTTGCAGGCAGCGCATCCGCAAATAGCTAGCTGTAATTCATTCGTATTTTGACGATTCCTGAATAAAGATCTGCCCATGGCAGTTAAAACAAAAGACAATTTTTTAATGTAAATGTAACATGGCATCTTTAACATGGCGCCCGTGACAGCGATATTGGACCCAAAAAAAAACAAAACAAAATTGGAAGTGAAATAAACGCGAGGAAAGCCAGAAGAGAGCCGACCAAGCAGTTATGAAAGTTATGACAATTTGACGCCACATCCATTTGTGTGAAAGAGTACGAGCGAAAATGTTTACGTGAAACAACGTGTGACAGAAATGAGATATTCTATCTAATGAGACGAGTACAAACAAAAGTGGAGATCAAAAAGAGGAAGAGCAAGCGCCCACTATTTAAATGAAAGCAATCACCGCCTGTGCGAGGACCAGTACCGGTGCCGCCTAAAACCATAGGCCAAACAACATAAAATAAAACCAAATAAAAGCAATCACCACCTGTGCGAAGACCAGCACCGACGCCGCCTTAAACCATAGGCCAAGGACTAGAAAAGGATAAGAAGTGTGGGAGGAATGGCAAATCCTCCTACAACTACGATGGAAAACAAACAAGTATAAACGACAACCTACACCACCGAACTTACACTGGAGAAGGAGAAGCCTGTGCAGCCAGCACCGGCCCCGTTCGGCGCGCGGACCCTGAAGAAGTGAACCGACAGCGCTTTCAAGAGGGCACATCTTAAATTTTTTTATTATTTTTATATGCATCTGCGATGCAAAAACTTATAATTAACAAGTATTGTACAGACCAGGCAGTTTCTAGTTGAGGGTCTTCATTTTTTTGTACCTAGGTAGGGAAAATTAAAAAAAAAAATTTCATTAATTAATTAACAACAATAAATTAAATAATAAACAAATTGCAAGACACTATAGTCGGCGAAGCATCCGACGTAGTCACAGCGAAAATGGCGAAAAGAAGCCAGAAAGGCAAAACAGCCGAGAAATTTACATCAGAAATAGACAGCTTACGAAAGCTTGAAGCCTCGTACATTGACGAATTCCTACCAGCCGAACACGCGAACAAATTCACCACAAAAGAAGACATTACCACAATGGATAAAAATTGTGAGCATGGCTGCATAAAACCAATTTTAGAATGAATAAAGCCGTCACTAAGTACATACAGTGCAGTACTGAAATGACAGGCAACGCAAATTCAATACTGTACACACAAAGAGGAAACAACTATCGCGGTAACAACTTCAGAAATAATTACCGCAGTAGGGGCAATAACCTAGGTAATTATCAGAATAATGGATAATGACTATAAACAAAATAACGGTTATAACCGAAACTATAATAATCAGACAAACAACAATTATAGAGGTCGTGGTTATTATAGAGAAAACAACCGTGGTGTAAAAACACCAACAATGCAAATACGAACACCAACATCCAGAATAATAATAATGTCCGACAGGTACAAACCACGTCGGAAAACCAATAAAGACCCTTTAGATAAAAAACCCAGTAAAGATTACAGTTCATACTTACAATCTTAATTTCAATCTCTTAATTAATCAATCGTTTCTCTCAAATATGAATGCACAAATAAATTATATAAATTAATAAATTCATACGTTATAGTTTATTTATTTTATTTTATTAGCCGCGAACTCTTTCGAGCAGGGACATTAAACGAGTTGATTCACAATTTTTCGCAAGTGTTAGCCTACGGAGTACAACCTAGACTGACTTAAACTTTACCGCGGCTGCAACTCCAAACCTACTTCAGGTGACGGCGCAGTTGACGGAATGCCCTGTCAGCATTCCGTATCCGCCCGGCAGCGATCATTCGTTGCAGGCGTGTTGGGAGTTGGGCAGCCGGCTTTAACCCAAGGAATACGTGGTCAGCTTTTTCGACCTTGCGCGTGTGGGCAACCGTATCCGGTGTGCAACTGGGTAATTTTTCTGCCTTTTGAATGCGCGTGCTAACTCCTCCCGCCTTTAAGTGGTCGTCGTCCCGGTGACCTGTCGTTTCTATGTCCTCGTTACTCCTTGGCTTAGAGCAGTACTTGGCTGTCAGGTGATGGTGGACGAGCCAGGCTACACAGCATAGAGATAAGGCGGCGAAGAAAATGATGGTGTTGCTGAGAAGAGATCCGATTTTCATTCTCTCTCTCAGAGTTCCGATGTGATGGAAGTTTCTCAAGCTCAGTTCGTGGAGAAACGGGAGGCTAAGTCGATTCTGATGAGCGGTAATATTTACCAGAGTCATGGCTGAGACTACAGGCTTTTTCTTCAAAGTTCCAATATGATTTATGTACCAGGTGCCGTTAAGGGATACCTTGTTATAGTAGGTTATCAAGTATGAGCCAGATACTTCTTGTTTTAGGCGGAGGTGTCGTTGGCGTCGTTGATGATGGGGGTACCGTGGTCCACTATAGTGACTGGACTCAGGTGACCTAGAAGGGTGGAACATTGTACGGTCACCCCGGCAACAATCTGTTGTGCGCATGTGTCACCTTGAAGTTCTTTGCAGAAGGTAGCGCCCACTGTAGCTTTGCAGCCCCCGATGTTGACAATTCGCGCTGCGCAATCGGCGACCAAGTCTCCATTCTCAATGTCCAGGATCTTGTTGTGGTGTTGAACCGGGTAGACTGTTATCTTTTTACATATTAGCTTAGAGTAGGGGAATTTAATGAGGAAGTGAATTATTTCTGAATTTTGGGAAACGCTTATTCCAGATACTTCTAAAATTTCTACTAAACTTATGTTAGTAGGCTGTTTGTCTTTGAATTCGCTTATGTCGCTGCTATCCAGGATAGCTGGGCTTACGATGTTAAGTTTTGCTCGGGTTAGGCCCATCAAAATATTTTCTAAGTCTGTGATAAAAATTTTGTTTTTTCTAAGATGATTTCTAAAAGGTTGCTCTCCTTGTCTCTGTCTACCTTTTGGATTTGGTTCATGGAATTGGTAAGTGCATTTAAACATTTTTGAAATTTAATATTTAACTCAGATTGTCCTTCTTCAGCGTTAATTATTTGTTCTTGATTAAACTTTATTTGCTCCCAATCATTAAAGTCGGGAATTTCTGCAATGACTTTAAGTGCTGTTCCGATTAAGTTAATGCTCCTAGTATCCCCGTGGTGAACTTTCAGGGCAGCAACTATTTTACGAATGTGTCCTAAGTCAGTGGTTATTACCTGAGTCCTATGATCGTTCGTGAAGGTATTTGTCATTGCCTCTGTCTGGTCCGCATAGTCTTCTATTAGTTTCTTGTCCGTTATCGTGTGAATAGTTTATTGTACCTGTTTGTTGCCAGTAAAATGATTTCGGTAGTGTCGTTTAATTATACCCGTTACTCGTAGAGTAAAAGGGTATATTGTATTCGTGCAAAAGTATGTAACAGGTAGAAGGAAGCGTTTCCGACCCTATAAAGTATATATATTCTTGATCAGGGTCACTAGCCGAGTCGATCTAGCCATGTCCGTCTGTCCGTCTGTCCGTCTGTCCGTCTGTCCGTCCGTATGAACGCTGAGATCTCGGAAACTATAAAAGCTAGAAGATTTATATTTTGCATGCAGATTTTAGGAGTTCCTACGCAGCGCAAGTTTGTTTCAAACAGGTGCCACGCCCCCTTTAACGCCCACAATCGCTTATATACGATTTTATTTAAATATAAATTTAAATATTTCGGAAAAGTAAAAATGCAGTTTTATTGTGTTTATCAATACCTATCGAAATGTAGAAGAAATTTTTCAAATCGGACCATTCGTTTAAAAGTTATGCGTGATCAAAGTTTCTATCTCCATCTCCCTCGCACTCCTTTTACCTGAGTAACGGGTATCTGATAGTCGGGGCACCCGACTATAGCGTTCTCTCTTGTTTATTTTCTAGTTTCAAGCACCTAGCTATTTCTGCGAGAGTGCAATGAATCTTTCTACCTGACCATTTGAGGTACTGTGTAGTGGGGATGCATTTGCGATTCAGATATTGAAATTATTAAGTAGGATTGATTTTATCCTTTCAGAGTTAAGTGATCTCTCGTTGTCACAGTAGATTGTTTTTGTGTTCGGAAAAAATTGTATTACGTTCAATATTGGGGCTTTTACATCGACAATGGCCCTTGAAGTTCTTTTTTGAACTATAGCGAATTTGGAAATTTTATAAAGGCATGTGAGAAAAAGATTTCCGTCTGTTGAAAAAATGTCGATATGAACAATTTCAACTGCATATGAGGGTATTGGTGTTTGTCCGACTGTCTGTTTGTTGAGGTGGCGGTTGTACTTTGCCATGGAACAGATTTTACAATTTACAGTTACTTCCGTTGCTAGCCTGAGCATCTTTGGAAAAAAATAGTCCCGTAAAATATGTTTTACATTTTCCTGAGCAGCACGGTGGGCTTTATTATGCTCAGTAACTATGATTTCCTTTTGTTCAGTTTTGTCCGGTTTGTCTTGTACAAAGTTTTTTGAGTACTTAAATGTTGTGCTTAGGAATAACTCGATTAGCCTGTGCTGAATAAAAGCTAGGATTGGGAGGGAGCAATGTATCGCGTTTACTACCTCCGGATTAATTACATCCTGAATTGTATTAATTAGGGTATTACGGTTGGAGAACTTTATTATGTGCCTCATTTTACTTTTGAATAAAATAAAGTTGTCTACAGATGAACTGTTCCCTTCCTCAATTATAATTTGATTTCGAAAGCAGTTGACCGGGTTGTCGGTCGTGTCAATGGTGTAAGAAAGCGATTGCTCGCTATGTATCGTAGCCGCATCCGATTCTGGGGTGTCTTGTAAGACGTTTATATTTTTAGGGACCATACAATGGCAAGTACCTCACGTTTATTCGTTGCGAAATTTTTTTCGTTATCACGTAACGTACGAGATATCATTGTAATGGGGGCGTCCTCCTTGGGATAATACCACCCCCAAGCCAAGACCTGAAGCGTCCGTTGTTAAATCAAACGGCTTCGTAATATGTCAGAAGATGTTCTCTGATGCCAAGATTTATCTTAACTTATGAAATGCTTCTTCCTGTTGTTACCTTTCCATTTTCTTCCATTAGTATTGCTGTAAGGGGTCCCGCTATAGATGCAAAACCTTTAATAAAGCATCTATAGTAACTTGCCAGTCCCAAAAAGGATCGGAGATTACAGAGGGTTTTTGGTAGGGGAAATTCCATAATGGCTTTGACCTTTTCGGGTGAGGTTCGTAGGCCCCCCTCTGATACTATGAATCCCAAATACTCAACCCTTTTTTAAAAAAACTTTGATTTTTCCTGGGACACCCTCATGCCTGCCTCTAAGAGTTTCTCGAGAACCCAGTGAATGTCGGTAACGTGGTCTTCCTTTGTCTGGGAAAAAATTATTACATCATCGACGTACACGTAGCATGTCTTTGAAATTTTTTCTCGTAATACATCATCAATAACTCATTGAAAAAAGCTTGGAGCATTTTTAAGGCCAAACGGCAATCTACAAAATTCATATTTACCGTTATTTATTGAAAAAGCTGTTTTTCCCTATCTCTTTCCGCCAGTTCTATCTGGTGGAAACCTGATTTAAGATCCAGTGTTGTAAAAAATTTAGATTTGCCCATATTTGACAATATGGTCGAAATTGCGGGGATAGGATATCTATCGTCGACTGTTTTCTGGTTTAATTTTCTGAAATCAATAACTAGTCGCTTCTTTTTAATCCATTTTGGTCTGTTCCCTTTTTGTCCACGATCCAAGTTGGATTGTTGTAGGGTAATCTAGATGGCCTTATGATGCCGTCCGCTAGAAGTTGTTTAACCTCTGTGTTCACAAATTCTGTCACACCCATGGGATGCAGGTACGACTTGGAGTACACCGGTTCCCCATCTGTTTTTATTGTGGCTATAGTGTTAATGTTAAAAGGCTCTAGAATTTTTTTTAATCATTTTGTCAAAAACGGATTTTATTGCTTGTGGGACACTTTCGTCATCAATTTTGATGAAATTAACATTTTCTGATTTGGTGAATTGGAGCTTTCCCACGACGCCTTTCAGCATCGGAAGGGGTACAATGTAGTTTTTCGAAGTACCTGTATCAATAAACTGTTTAATATCCCGCCCTGCTAGCCTACGTGTAATGTACGGGAGCAGGAATTTTACTCTAAAAAATTGCAAGTATCATCTTCATCTAAGTCATCTTCAATTTCCGCAGCATACGTTTGGGCGACGGAATAGTATTCTTCCTCCGTGTGTTTTTCCTCCGGCAGGAAGTTAATTTTTTGATGGGTCCGTGTTGACTGCCCTTTTTGCCAGTTTGTGGACTGTCTGAATTGCGAGAGAGTATCAACTTCCATCGGCTCCGGTGCGGGCCTGGCCTGACTATTTCCTAAATAAGGGCTCGGCTTTTGCTTGAAAGAGGGAGTTTTATTATTACCCCAGGTTTGGTTTTTTACAAACTGAGGGTTTTTTTTTATTGTCCCCGTACTTTGATTTGGTTCATAGTTAGGAGAATTAGAACGCTGTGAGGAATTTTTCCACGTAGGTGGTAATTATTTTTTTTATTTGTTTTTTCTTCAGCATGTCTAGCGAAACTGGCTACAAATATGCTCCTATCATTACTTGACTCTGTCTCTTGGGCTAGGGCCAATGCTGTTGGTAAGTCCCGCGGTTGCGCTGGGAAGATAATTTTTAATAATTTTTTCAAGCCGGAGACGAACGCATGAAGTGCGTCTTCTCTAAATTTCTCATTTAATACAGACGCTGCGGCTGCGTCATTTGTCATTACCGTTTTAATTGTAAGAAGCGTTAACTTCTTTTTAACCTCATCATAGTATTTTGGAAGGAGTAAATCCCCTTGCCTTGACAGGCTTAATTCTTGTTGAATCACATGCGTTGGAGTTTTGTCTGCATATGTGAAATCGAGACGTGCCAAGATGGCGTGAAAATTTAGCACAGTATTAAACGAGGCTAATACTGCTGCCCTGGACCTCTAACTTTATTTTTCAGAATGGCCACTGCCTGATAATGACGACTGCTGCCAATAAAAGGCTCAAAGACTTTATATGCCGCAATGGCTGCCTGTCTCCAAGATATGTAGGTTTCCTGTTCCCCATCGAGCTCGGCTCTTTACAGTCCATCCCTGGTGTGATACTAATTTCTTGGAATGTCTCAATTTTTGGGGCTTTTACTTTTAGTCTATCCAACTCCCCTATGATGGTACTTAACTTTTCATCGAACAGCCTTTGCTGTCTCCATATTTGCGATTTGTTCGGGCTGCATTTCCTGCAAATATTTTTCTACCTTTTCAGGACTTTCTAGAACTCTTTTTTTAAAACAATTTGACTCCTTCTATTCGATGGGCTGCAGACCTCCTCTTAGTTTTTTTCCGTTTTGTTTATTTTGGTTGCTAAAAATCGTTTATATTCTTCTATTATTTCATCCCATCCCAATTGCTGTCTAAGATAAACGAATTTTTATACTCTTTGTAGTACAAAAATTGGATTGTTTAATATTTAAGGCAATCTTGTATAATATTAATTTCACACCAAAAAAAAATGTTGGAAGGTAAAACATTTTAGTGTAGTGATAAAGGCACGAGGGCAGTTTTTTTTATTTTACCGTATTTTTTATAAATTTTATTTATTTTGGGTAAAATTATTTCCCTCAGTGTAGACAGACACCAGAAAATATTACAGATTTTTTTAATTTAAGAGTTTTTTTTTTCTTCTACCTGTAGAATTGTATTCACAGACCTTTATTTAAATTTTGCATTTATTTCTCTTTCCTACTGAAAATTTTGCGAATAATCAAAACAGCTTACTTACATTTTTTGTTAGTGCGGTTGGCGTATTCTGATCTCTCGAGCGGGGCGAGGGGCTGGCTATTGGCGGCGACTGTTGCTGACGACTGCTATCCCTCGTGCGGGGCGAGGGGGTTGGCTGTTGGTAGCGACGGGTGCTGACGATTTCTATCCCTCGTGCGGGGCGAGGGAGAGGGTTGACTGTTGGTGGCGACCGCTGACTGCGACTGCGGCTGCGACTGCTGACGGCGACTGCGACTGCGAGTGCGACTGCTGACGGCGACTTCAACTGTGACGGCGACTGCGGCTGTGACTGCGACTGCTGAGCAGCGACTGCGAATGCTGGTGGCGACTGTGACTGCGACTGCTGGTGACGACTGCAACTGCTGGCGGCAACTGCGACTTCTCGTGCCGGTGTGGGGCTATTTCTCTATTTTATTACTCAGTATGTTTTTGAGCTATTTTTTTCTTTTTTTAACTTCTAATTTAGGTAGGAGCCCGATTTTCCGTATAATGGTACGATACAACTTAGCGCGTTTTTTTTTGCGAATTTGGATTTTTATTAAACTTGGTTTTTATTTTTTATTACTCTATTATTCATAATTATTTTTTTATTTTATTTTAGTGGTTTTTTTTTACGTTAGGGGCCAATTAATAAATTCATTCGTTGTAGTTTATTTATTTTATTTTATTAGTCGCGAACTCATTAAACGAGTTGATTCACAATTTTTCGCAAGTGTTAACCTACGGAGTACAACTTAGGCTGACTTAAACTTTACCGCGGCTGCAACTCCAAACCTACTTCAGGTGACAGCGCAGTTGACGGAATGCCCTGTCAGCATTGCGTATCCGCCCGGCAGCGATCATTTGTTGCAGGCGTGCCGGAGTTGGGCAGCCGTCTTTAGCCCAAGGAATACGTGGTCAGCTTTTTCGACCTTGCGCGTGTGGGCAACCGTATCCGGTGTGCAACTGGGCAATTTTTCTGCCTTTTGAATGCGCGTGTTAACTTATACATTACTAGTTGATAAAAGTGCAGACATATCTTTAATAAAAGAAACTTTGGACTCAATTAACACTCAATTATCATTTTTGTCCGAATACAACTAATAAAACTGCAATCATTCAATTAAATACACTGAAAATTGAACCATTACGGCATAATTAAATATAATAAATATGTAAACAAAGAAGAAATTATAGAGAAATTGAACCAAAATTTTCCACCTCAGTTCAAGGAAATTCTTAACGAATTATGCACAAAATACACAGATATATTAGGAAAAGAATCCGAATCAATATCAACTAATATTATATATATTATATATATATATTAATTTTAAAGAATACCCCACAGTCAAAAAGACGAAGTAGAAAAACAAGTAGACAAATTAGTTAAAGACAAAATAGTAGAACCTTCAGTTTCTGAATACAACAATCCATTACTAATCGTCCCGAAAATCATTACCAAATTGTGATACTAAAAGATGGCGTTTAGTAATTGATTACCGGCAAATTAACAAAATAATTTTATCAGATAAATTTCCACTACCAAGAATAGACGATATTTTTGACCAATTAGGTAGAGCTAAATACTTTTCATGTTTAGATCTAATGTCAGGATTTCATCAAATAGAACTCGAAGAAACGTCTAGAAATAAATCATCCTTTTCCACGAGCAATGGCTCCTATCGCTTTACGCGATTACCTTATGGTTTTAAAATAGCGCCAATTTTTTTCCAAAGAATGATGACAATTGCATTTCCAGGTATCGAATCTTTACATGGATGACCTAATTGTCATCGGTTGTTCAGAAAAAAATCTACAAACGTTTTTGATTTATGCAGGAAGCACAACCTTAAATTGCACCCAGAAAAGTGCACATTTTTCAGGCACGAATTATTAAGATTAGATTATGTAACAAGAATGTTAAGTTCGAATGGACAGATGAATTTCAAAACGCATTCAAATACCTTAAAATTCAATTGATGAAACCAACACTTCTACAATACCCAGATTTTAATAAAGAATTTTTTATAACAACAGATGCAAGCAAACAAGCGTGTGGAGCTGTTCTTACTCAAGATTACAATAACACACAGCTACCAGTAGTCTATGCATCAAGATCATTTACTAAAGGAGAAAGCAACAAAAATACAACTGAACAAGAATTAGCAGCTATCCACTGGGCGATAAATCATTTTCGACCATATATTTATGGAAGACATTTCACAATCAAGACAGACCATAGGCCATTAACTTACTTATTTTCGATGACAAACCCGAGCTCAAAACTAACGCGAATGAGATTAGACCTAGAAGAATATGAGTTTACTGTGGAATATCTTAAGGGAAAAGACAATCATATAGCCGACGCGATTTCAATAATAACCATAACGGATTTAAAGAATATTCAAATGAATATTAAAATTCTGACAGTCACTACCAGAAACCAAAGTAACCAGAAAAATTCCTGTGCAGGAAATGAAAAAGAAAAAATAGATTTGCCTAGGCAAACTCTAAATAAAGCTTCTTAGCCCAACGCATACGAAATCATTGTAAATGACGAGGTACGAAAAGTAGTGACCTTGCGAATAACTGACTCACTTTGCTTTCTAAAGCATGGAAAAAGTTACAGCAAGAATTGGAATGGAATTCTCGACTTAGGTCAGTTCTTTCAAAGGCTTGAAAAAAAAGCCGGTATACTTAATATTAGCAAACTTAACGTAGCACCGAGCGAAAAGATATTTGACACTATATCAATAGAAACTTTTAAAATAATGGGCAATAAAATATAAAAATCTGTAAGAGTAGCGCTACTCAAGCCGGTGACCCTATTATCAAAAATTGATAAAGAGAAAGAAGCATTACTGTTTACATTCCATGAAGATCCAATACAAGGGGGTCATACAGGCATATGACCCGAAAATGCCAAAATTCAAAACAACCAAACATACAAAAACACCATTGAGAGAACGCTATAGTCGAGTGCCTCGACTATTAGATAACCGTTACTCAGCTAAACAACTTAATATAAATATGCCTTCTTGTATGTTTTTCGCCGCTCGAATTAGCTCCCAAATTTTATGTTAAAATCGGTACTCAGGGAACACCTCCAATTTGGCTAACTTGATTTGATTTGCATAGTTCTTGGGATATAGTTCGGTATTGACAAATAAAAACCATCGCATTTTCCTTGAATAGAAATCCTTATCGAGAATTAACGTTGACTCTGTTAAGCCCCTTGGCCAGCTGTTCCAAAATCATCCGTTAGATGGCGCTATTGTATCCATCTACCCCAAGACACTGGTACCACGGGCCATGAAAGGTGGAGATGTTTGCGATAGCCAGGCATAAGCGTTTAATGGGTTTTTTTGTCGTTAGAGTGGGCGTGGCCAACATTTATTAGGCCAATCGGTAGGTATTGACGAAACAAATACATATCATACATTAAAATTTTCATAATAGCATCAAAACTGTGCCCACAGCTTGTGGCTTGTGGGCGTCAGAGAGGGCGTGGCACAAACTTGCGCTGCGTAGGAACTCCTAAAATCTACATGCAAAATGCCAATCTTCTAGCTTATATAGTTTCCGAGATCTCAGCGTTCATACGGACAGACAGACAGACGGACAGACAGACGGATAGACAGACGGACAGAGAGACGGACAGACAGACGGACAGACAGACGGACAGACAGACAGACGGACAGACAGACGGACAGACAGACAGACGGACAGATGGACAGACGGACAGACAGACGGACAGACAGACGGTCAGACAGACGGACAGACAGACGGACAGACAGACGGACAGACAGACGGACAGACGGACAGACAGACGGACAGACAGACGGACAGACAGACGGACAGACAGACGGACATGGCTAGATCGACTCGGCTAGATCGACTCGGCTAGTGATCCTGAACAAGAATATATATACTTTATAGGGTCGGAAACGCTTTCTTCTACCTGTCACATACTTTTGCACGAATACAATATACCCTTTTACTCTACGAGTAACGGGTATAAGACTTTAGGAACCGTGGAGCGAAGCCACAGAACATTTAGTGAGTTCATCCGCTCATACATCTCAGTTGATAAAACAAATTGGGATGTATGGCTCCAGTACTTCGTATATTGTTTCATTATTCATGATTATTGTCCATATGAGTTAGTTTTTGGTAAAACTTCAAATTTACCTCAACATTTTAATAGCATAAATAAAATAAAACCTCTATATAATGTAGATGACTACGCTGAAGAATCTAAGTTTAGACTAGAACAAGCATTTAAGAGAGCTAGATTAATGTTAGAATCTAATAAAAAGAATCAAAAAATTAGATATGACAAAAATACCTTAGACTTTGATTTAAAAATAGGAGATCAGGTTTTATTGAAAAATGAAACAGGGCATTAGCTAGACTTTAAATAATCTGGACCTTATAAGGTTGAAAGTATAGAAGAAAACGATAACATAGTAATTTCAAATAACAAAAATAAAAAACAAACAGTACGTAAGGGTAGGTTAAAAATTTTTATTTAATTGTGAAAAATCAAATTTTTTTAGTTAAATATAATTTTTATGATTTTTGTTAGATCTAAGTTTAAGCAATAGGTTAAGAGACGTTAAGTATGAATTTTATAATTTGAATTAGCCCTAAGTGGCCGCCAAAACTATCGAATAAGCTAGGAGAATAGTTTAGTTTCCCCGCCAAAGTCAGTACACAAATCACGATCACGCCACAGAAAATACCAGAAAGAAGCCACCACGACGAAATCCCACAGGAAAGGTTTTCTCGAAAAGAGAGCACTGGCCACACTGTGATCAGAGACTTGAAGCGGGAACGACGCGCGTGAGGTGGAAAAATTTGTGGCGAACGAGAGAACCCGAACCCAAGAAAACTCAATTCCGCGAGGCACGTGGCGATGGAGAAAAGAGAACTCAGAGCATAATGAGTGCGATAGGGACAGACAGGGCTTAGAAAAGGAAACCCTTGAAATAAAACGAGAGTAACTCAAAATGAAAACGCTAAAATACTTTGTGCAACCAGTGCTACCTCCGATTATGCTTTCTGCGAGTATTCCGGGCACTTTTGTAGAGGTTTTCCTCAGCAAGATTAGCTGCGACAGTGCCGTCTGCGAGTATTCCGGGCCTGTTCGCAATAATTAGGGCCGCCAGTGTTACCTCCGATCGTGCTGTCTGTGTATATACGAGCATTTTCGTAGAGGTTTTCTCAGTAGAATTAGCTGCGACAGAGCCGTCTGCGAGTATCCCGGGCCTGCTCGCAATAGTTTGTGCCACTAGTGTTAGCTACAATAGTGCCGACTGTGCGCATCCGGACATGTCGGCCGACTTTTCACAGTAAGATTAGCCGCAACAGCGCCGACTGCGAGTATTCCGGGCCTGTTCGCAAATAGTTTGTGCCCCTAAGGTTAGCCACGATTACGCTGTCTAGATCTTCCCAGACATTTTCATAGAGTTTGTCCAGTCCAGGCCCGTCCAGATCGTTTTGTACACGACTCGGTGACCCGAGTAAGAATTTACCAAAGAGCACATAGTGATACCCGCCCCTCAACTGTCTCAAAGATAAATTTTATCTGATGAGGATCCTGGACGGACTGAGACGCCGACCTCAGCCAAAGCATCCTTACATCATAATCACTTTAATTCTCTTATAAATATATCACGTATGGCCATACATAAATTAAGAACCATAATTTAATGGAAATATAATACAAAATTAAAAAAAAATATAAATACTAAATAAATAATACTTTCTGATACGAAAAAAAAAATAATAAATTTAATAAATAACACATTAAAAGAAAAAAATAATATAAACATATTTGTATAAAACAAGATGCTCATTTATATTTTATATACATATATTATATAATAGTAAGAAAGTAACTTCATACAATTACGTTATTTTTCAAAAGGAAGGAGATGTAGTATGCTTGTATCATTGTAGCGAGTACCCACTGTACCGACAACAACATTGTGTTACTTTTGCGGCCTGCCGAAATATGAACGCGCTTCAGAGCCCAACTTATGGGAAGTGCTAGTGTCAGCATATTCCCATGGCTTGAGTCCAGGTACATACAAGGCATGCATGTACAACTTCTCCCGCGCTCTCACTGCTACCAGCACAAATACAATTGCGAGCATAAACTTCGACATATATATGACGGCCGCTGGCAATGTTTGCAGGCAGCGCAGCCGCAAATAGCTAGCTGTAATTCATTCTTATTTTGACGAATAAAGATCTGCCCATGGCAGTTCAAACAAAAGACATTTTTTTTAATGCAAATATAAGATGGCATCTTTAACAATATAAGAGCCTCCGGTGCAGACACCCCGTCAAAACTATCCGTTAACCTGTAGAACGGAACTCTCTAGTCTGGTGTTTCAGTGATTTACAAATTTCTTGCAAAGGATTCTTGGATCCGACTGAGATCTGTACCCCGGCCGAGAAAGCCTCCTTACAAAATTTATTCATAAATTCAAAGGAAAAAAGAAATCCCAAAGAAATAATATATATTTATAAGAGAAAAATATTGTAAAATTGAGCGGAACCCTTTCTGCCCAATATAAGTATTTCCCGTAAAGCTATACGAAAAAATAGGTGGCATGATTTAGAAAGATAATGACAAAAAAGTTAAAGACAAAAAGTAAATTTAAATTCCGGAAATTCATTTTCTGTTTACAAATATAAATGAAATACAATAGTATAAGCAAATTCGAAGAATTTATATGTAAATGATATAACAACAATGGTTAATCGATACCACTAACCATACAACATATAGACGAAAATGGACACACAAATTATTTCGCGGGAGGCCCCACAGCTGGTAGCGGCAGGCCCCGGACACTTCCTGTGCCTTCGGGTTTTTTTCGCTCTCATTCTTATTCTCATTTTGATGTTCGCGCGCTCATTGCACGAGTTCGGTCGTTCAGTCGCAGAGACGCGCATTTTGAAGAAGGTTGCGCCTGCCCTTGAGGCACACGAAGTATCCGGGACCTGCCGCTACCAGCTGTGGGGCCTTCCGCGAAATAATTCGTGAGTCCATTTTCGTTGTATCAAATGACCAGTCAATATGTTGTATGGTTAGTGTCGATACTAAAACAGTGGACTCCACTGCTAATGTAATTAATAAAATTGAATCAACAAATATCGACCCACATTTAACGAATATATTTTTATTGATAATTTTTATAATTATGTGTGCGTATATTCTTTATAAAGCATATATTTTACACAATAAGTGTATAACAAAAAGGGCCTTAAGCCAAGCTAATGATCTAGATTAGATCAAATTTACTAGACGCACAAACAATTGTCATAAAAATATATTCATATTGTATATATATATGTAAGATTTATTAAAGGTTATAGGTTTATTTATTAAAAATATGATTAAGTATATAGCCGAACAGGTAAATGATATTAATTAAGTCCAAATGACCTACAGAAATTCGCGACTATTTTTGACAACTTTCAACTTATTACGACTTCTGCGACTGGCTTCTTCGACTTGCTTCTTCAACTTGCTTCTGTGACTACTTCTTAGGCGCCGCCAACTTCTTATCTTACCAAATTTAGCAAATTTGCAATGGGTGGGAATGATGGGTTGTGTGTATCAAGGATGGGTGTGTCAACTTGTGAGGTGATTGTACCGATGCCACCTTACACTCGGCCATCCTGATCATCATCTGACGCAGATGATCCTTCGTCCTCATCCTTCGTCCTCATCATCAAGTAACGCCACAATTTCATGGAATCAGCAGCGGTTGACATCTGATTTGGGCCTGGGAACTCTGCAGATTTTTGTACGTCATATCGACCGTTCCGCTTTACGTTGATGATTTCGTAAGGTCCTACAAATTTGTTTGACAACTTTTTCCCGTTGACGAATTGAGTCACTCTACTAGCGACTAAGTCACATAATTGATATCCGTGGTGGCCTTTCCTCTTTTTGTCAAAGTTCCGCTTGTACGTTTGTTGCGCTTTCTATACCCTTGCAGAGGGTATTATAATTTTGGTCAAAAGGGTGCAACGCAGTGAAGGAGACATCTCCGACCCTATAAAGTATATATATTCTTGATCAGGATCACCTCCTGAGTTGATATAAGCATGTCCGTCTTTCCGTCTGTCTGTTTCTACGTGAACAAGTCTCTCAGTTTTAAAGATATCGAATTGAAACTTTGCACACACCCTTCTTTCCATTGCACGCAGTATATAAGTCGGAACGGTCGGGATTGGCCGACTATAACTGAACGATTGAAAATGCTATAACTTTGGTGTTTTTAAAGTTAGGAAGTTGGGATTTTTTATGAGTATTAAGAACGCATCATATGAATAATTTTGGAGAATATAATTTACAGAATATTCTGCAAGGGTATATCAAGGGTATATTCGGCTCCGCCCGAAGTTAGCTTTCCTTTCTTGTTCGATATGGTTTCTGGCTTCTGTTCTTATTCGGTAGCGCTCGTCTTGAACGCCAGACAATATTTCCTCTTGAAGGATGTTGACCACATCTGCATCTGACTCGTTTCTCAACTTAATTCCAAAAAAAATTTCAAATGGAGTAAATTTCGTTAATATAAAACTTAAAACATAAAACTAAGATGTTTTATGACTTCATTAGCGTCAGTCGATTTATTGGAATATAACCAGGTATACTTTGAAAAGCCATCAATAACTGCGAATATATATTTGTACTTACTGCTAAGTGCTCATCTTTTTTCTGTGCCCTTAAAATTTGTGGCTGCACTTCTGTTGTGACGACCATGACTGGGAATCGTCTAAGACTATCTACATGCTTCATTCTGGTGCCAGCACGATGTTTTTTTTTTTGAACGAAAAATCTTGAAGGTGACGTGATTGAATTCGATCCCCATAAGATAATGTCTCATATTTTTGGTTGCTAAATAGGCTGCTTTCACTTCCAAAAACTAGCTGTGTAATTTTTCTGCTTGTGGCGTTGTTTTCTTGCTCCAGTACATTACTCGATGCCACTTGTTGTCATGCTGCTGGAAAAGTGTTGCCCCAAAACCATCCTTCGAAGGGTCTACGTGCAGCTGATTATTCGTATTCTATTTGAAAATTCTTAGGACAGGCTCGTTTGTTAAGGACGCCTTTAGTTTTTCTACAGCTCGAATCTGCAAACTATCGATCTTAAATTCTGCGCTTTTCTTTAGGTGTTCGGTGAGTGGTCTTGCCATTAATGCGTACTCTCGGACAAATTTTCTGAAATACCCCGTCAGTCCAAGAAAAGCCTGTACTCCTCTTTTATTTTTGGGTATTGGAAAATTTTGCACAGCTTTGACTTTTTCATGGCCTGGCCAAACATCTCCGTTTTCTATTTCGTGTCCCAAAAAGCTTATCTTCTCCTTCAAGAATTGGCACTTTGACCATTTAATTTCCAAGCCAAACTTTTCACCTTGCTTCAAAACAATCTGCATGTTTTTAAGGCATTGCTCCGCTGAATCACCAAACACAACTATGTCATCTACGTATATCTCCATTATGCCCTCATTTATTTACTTCCGGAAGATATAGTGAACATATCAAACGAAGACTGCCGGTGAGTTACAGAATCCGAAAGGAGCTCTGTTTTATTCGTATAGACCTTCCTTTGTTACAAATGCCGTGTATTTTCGACATTGTTCGTCAACTGCAACATGGAAAAAACCGTCCATTACTGTAAAAAATTTGGCTGCTTGCATCTCCTCTAAGACCTGCTCTACGATGGGAACGGGGAATATATATATAGAACACGATTCTCAAATAATATCATTCTTCTACTTGTTTTCTGATAAATTCTCGTTCTGGGATCGACAGGCGACTTGGACTTTCACGGAAGGCAATGCTGTCCTTTGGTATAATGTTTAGTTTTATTGGGCATTCGTCAGGGTTACCTTCGGCTTGTAGTTGTATATCATTTCTTTAACAGCAGTCGCATGTTTGGGATTTACGTTTATATCAAAATCTTCGGTAAAGCTTACCACGTTGAATACATTTGAATGGAAGAGTTCTTCCTTATTTTCCATCTGTGTCGCTGCAAAGGTATAACCGCTGCTAGTGAGAGCTAAAGTGAATTTCTCCAAAAAATCGAATCCGACCAAAACGTCAACTTTAAGGTTTGGTGTCCGGAACAACTAAAAACGTGTGCGTAGTTATTAGTACATCAATTTGAACCGCGTCCGAAAATTCACCCAACACTGAGGTTGCGACGTTGCCTAAACCGAACAACTTTAGAAAACATTTTTGTAGTACACGATTACCGAAAGTCTTTGTAAATTTTTATTTGCGCATCAATGAAACGTCTGCTCCAGTGTCAATCAAGCACATAATTTTATATTTACCGGTCAAGGAGACGCGGTTTTCTTTGAACACGACATTCACATTGGGCTTAACAGCTGGACAATGTTTGGAAATATGGCCCACACCGTTGCACTTGAAGCATTTTAGGTCGCCCTTACACTAAGCTATTTTTTGGTCAGTTTTCGGTTGAATGGATTTTCTTGTTTTTCAGCGCAATCGAAATTGGGCCTACGTTTGAACGAATTGTTTTTAGCAACCGACTCTGCCAACTCAAACTTCTAAGCTCCTTAAATGACGTTGAACTATACAATGCAAATTTTAAGTCATCACGCACGTCTAAGCTATCTACAATATAGCTTATTATCGACTGATCCTCTATATGACCCAGTGCTGCCATCTTTCGCATTTGGAGAACATATTCATGAAAATTTTCCGACGCTCGTTTTTTACGGTTTCTAAGCATTTTGTGAATTTCCGCACTACTCAACTGTTTGTCGAATTCGTCCATTAACACTACACACAGATCTTCATAGTTTGATACTGCAACAGTTTCTAGAAACAATTTAGCTGTTCCACTCATTTTGTTTCTGGCGTTGACGTATTTTTGCTTCTCGGTTAATTTGTAAGCTGCTGCGTTTTCGTCGAAATTTACCAACCATTGCCTAATAGGGATCGAGACACCGTCAAAACTAGGAACCACTTTCGCAAAGCTTTGCACCGAACACACAATTTTTATTTTCACAAATTTCACATTTTTCTGCAATCATTTTTATCAATTTTGCCAGGTCACCGTTGTTCACGGATGTGTGTGTCTCTTCCAAGTCTATATAATTATTTTTTTCTGAAAATTCTTGGTCAACTTCGTCAGATTTTAATGGCCAACTTTCGTTAAATTGATTTTGTGTACAGTGGATCACATTAATATTCGGTTTTTTTTTTGCTTCAAGCGCAAATAAAATTTTTTAAACTAACAATAACAACAAACTTAAATATGGGAAAATAAGGCTTTTTTTATTACCTATTCGGAAAGGTGCATATATTAATTATTATTTTAAATTAAAACTAAAAAACAAAGATAAACAAAAAAAACTCAACATTTTGCGTTACTTTAGAATTCGGTTTTTTCTTATATAACTACAAAAAACATTATGTATCGGCTTGAGTTCTGCTATGGTTGTCTCGTTTTCAAGACTTTGATCCTCTATGTTAAATGTTTTTTCGCCAATATTCCTTCGATTCAATTGAAATGTGCTAATATATGTACACAAAAAATAAAAACAAGAAAGATAGCTAACTTCGGGCGGAGCCCAACTTGATATACCCGTGCAGAATAATCTGTACAAAAAAAAAAAAACAAGAAAGGAAAGCTAACTTCGGGCGGAGCCCATGTTGATATACCCTTGCAGAATAATCTGTAAATTATATTTTACAAAATTATTCCTCACTTAAAAAACACCAACGTTATGGCATTTCCAATCTTTCAGTTATATGGCAGCTATAGGATATAGTCGGCCGATACTTATGACATTTAGTAGGTCGGATTGATTGCCCAAAAATAAAATCCATAGAAAACCCCAACAACTACAAGCACTACAAGCACAAGTTATGGCAATTCCGATCAATCAGTTATGTGGCGGCTATAGGATATAGTCGGCCGATCCTGGCCGTTCCTACTTATATACTACGAAGGGTGTGTGCCAAATATAAAAACAATACAAAATCCCAACTTCCTAAATTTACAAACACCAAAGTTTTGACAATTCCGATCAATCAATTAAATGGCGGCTATAGGATATAGTCGGCCGATCCCGACCTTTGCGACTTACATACTGCGTGCAATGGAGCGAAGGGTGTGTGTAAAGTTTCGATTCGATATCTTTAAAACAGACAGATGGGCATGCCTGTATCAACTCAGGACGCGATCCTAATCAAGAACTTAACTGCTTTGTACACTTTTGACCGAAATTATAATACCTTCTGCAAGGGTATAAAAATACACCCACCGTAAAATATGAATAATGGCACGATGTTTATATTTTATTTGTTCCCGTTCAGGCCAAGAAGCACCCTATTTTTTGGCCTGCTCCGATCGACAACTCCCCCGCTCTGGCTGTCTGCAGCTTGCTGCCTCCGATAAGGTTATTATTAATTGCCGGTCATCAGTCAGCCATCGGAAACTCCGTTTCGTTTGACTTTCTGTATGATTTGTCTAAAATTCCCCCCTAAAATACAATCGTCGGTAGGGTATGCAGGCACCATCCGCTTGCAGAACAACAACCAAAGCTGATTTGGTTTAAAGTTTTCTGAACCACTTAAAAGAAGTCGGTGTTTTTTGTGACTCCGACTGCGATATACCCTGTTCGTATCTCAGTAGATTGATTTCTATATATTGGAATACATGCATATAAGAAAAACATTTTACTGCTACCACTGATATGAATTTGTAAACCAAAATGAAATGTATGCTGAAATATTAAAAAATATACTATAACATAAAATATTCTTATTTTGATCATTAACCAAATAGTGAATACGCGCATATTGTTAGGGTACCAAGTTTGAAAAGTAGCAAAAGACAAAATATTCTTGCCGCATCGAATTGAAATAAACTCACACATGCACCCCTGTATGAGAATGCATGAACACGCATACATATAAAGACTAATTCAAGCGCAGGCGCAACCTTCTTCAAAATGCGCGTCTCTGCGACTGAACGACAGAACTCGAGCGCGAGCGTCAAAATAAGAATTAGAACGAGAGCGAAAAAACCCGAAGGCACACGAAGTGTCGGGGCCTGCCGATTCCAGCATTGGGGCCCCCCGATTGAAAAATTTTGTGATCAAATTCGTTGTATGAAATGACCAGTCTATATGTTGTATGGTTAGTGGTAAAAGGGTATATTATATTCGTGCAAAAGTATGTAACAGGTAGAAGGAAGCATTTCCGACCCTATAAAATATATATATTCTTATTCAGGATCTCTAGCCGAGTCGATCTAGCCATGTCCGTCTGTCCGTCTGTCTGTCCGTATGAACGCTGAGAACTCGGAAACTATAAAAGCTAGAAGATTGGCATTTTGCATGTAGATTTTAGGAGTTCCTACGCAGCGCAAGTCTGTTTCAAACTGGTGCCACGCCCCCTCTGACGCCCACAAGCCACAAGCTGTGGCCACAGTTTTGATGCTATTATGAAAATTTTTCCACGCCCACTCTAACGCCCAAAAACCCATTAAACACTTAAGCCTGGCTAGCGCCTCCATTTTCGCCTTTCATGGCGTATACAATAGAGCCCAATTTATGCAATACCGAACTATATCCCAAGAACTATGCAAATCAAATCAAGTTAGCCAAATTGGAGGTGTTCCCTGGGTACCGATTTTAACATAAAAATCGGGAGCTAATTCGAGCGGCGAAAAACATACAAGAAGGCATATTTATATTAAGTTGTTTAGCTGAGTAACGGGTATCTAATATAAGAGGCACTCGACTATAGCGTTCTCTCTTGTTTTTAGATGTTATCGTGTGTCTTCGGATTTTTCTCTCAAGAAGATCCCACAAATGCTTAATTGGGTTTAGATCAGGACACCTCGGCAATGACCGATCGTCCAAAGGCTCGCTCCGGCCAAATTGCTGACATAGCGTCTGGCCGGAAGCTCGTGCATAGCCGGCAAAGACTACCCATTGGAGTGGCCGCTATGAGTCTCTTTTTTGTTAGCTTTAAGTTTCAGTTTAGATTTGACTTTATATGAATAAAGAGCTGTCGCTCATGCAAACTTACTCCGACTACCGTCGTTAAATTCTTATTATTGAAAAACTGTCTGAGTCCCTAGGCCAGCAGGTAAAGAAGGGCAGTCACCCTTCCAACATAATCTTCGTAATTCATCTTGGAGAATTCTACGGCCAGCCGGCCAACCACCACAGCGACGAACCTTGCCACCCGCACCCCCCTGGATAAGCTGCAACTGCGAGGGACGACCCGTGGAATAATTAAATAAATTAATTGGCGCTCAACGCAAAAGTACCCACAGCGGTATAATAGGGATCATGTAAGTGAGCACCTCAGTCCTTATACTTCCCGGCATCTGCATTTGTGAGTAACTTATAATAAATAAAAGAAATAAATCGCGGCCAGAATATTCTTCTGCAGCTCGAATAAATAAAACAAGTAAATCACTGCCAGAATACTTTCTGCAGCTCCGCTTCCATAATTTGTTTGGTGTTCATTTTAAAAAAAAATAATAAATACAATATTAATTAACATACTCATTATTTGATGACATGATGGAATTTAACATTGCTGTCCATGTCATTCCTAAATTATAGGGATACCAAACAAAATAGCGACTCAGAGTCAGACTCTGAGAGACTTCTAATTACTTCTACACCGAGGCAGGCGGCTACCAGTGCCGCTCCCAATACAAACATGTCCATAAACGCGGATCAGCTCCAGGCTGTCATCCAGGCGGCTATCGCCAACGCCCTAATAGAAAAGGCCGGCGAGGACCAGCGCAGGGAGAATGAAATGCGCCAAACTATAGAGAACTTAGCTAGGCAGGTGGCCGAGGCGCGGATATCACCCGCCCAGATGGAAACCCCCCAAATTAAAGTTTATGAACCAATAAATATCTCAGGCAATGTTGAATGCAACGAGCCCTTAGACGCCGTTAAATGCCTTCCCGAATTTACGGGGGCACAAGAGACATATGTCTCTTGGCGGCAAGCGGCAGTAGCTGCGTATTATATATTTAGAAATTATGAAAATAGCTCACGCCATTACCAGGCGGTAATTATTATTAGGAGCAAAATTAGGGGCCCTGCTGATGCCGTGCTATCTTCGTTTGGCACTGTATTGAATTTTGATGCAATTATAAATCGCCTCGATTTCACATACAGTGACAAGCGACCGATGCATGTCATAGAACAAGAGATGGGCACCCTCAGGCAGGGAAATCTCTCTCTGCTACAATATTATGATGAGGTCGAGAAAAAATTGACCCTCCTCACAAACAAAGCCACCATGTCGCACGACGCCTCGGCGGCAAGGGTCCTTTGCGAAAAATTCCGGGATGATGCCCTTCGAGTATTCATCTCGGGATTAAAACGCAGCCTCACAGATGTCCTCTTCTCGGCAAAGCCAAAGGACATGCCAACAGCGCTTGCTTTGGCCCAAGAAGTGGAGGCAAACCATGAGAGGTATTCCTTTGCGGCTTCGTTTGCAAGAAGCCAGGAGGATAAAGAAAAAAAAACAATATCCAAGGACGCAGGAGCGCCAACAGGCCACTCCTCAAAACAATTCGCAAACAGGTGCTAGCAAGAATCCGTATTTCACAAAGCAGCACAAAGTTCAGGTCCACTCTGCTCCACGCGGTGATAGGCCTCATGAGAATACTCCCGAACCCATGCACATCGACCCTTCGCTGTCGAGGATGCTCAAGCCATCTCAAGCGCCGGCCTACCAAAACAGGAAACCGGCCGTGTCCGATCGATCTGGCCCGCACAAGAGGCAGAGAGTTAACAATATTGCGCAGAGCGAGGGCAAATACACCGCCGCAGCCTCAGGCGCGGTCCAGGAAATCAATGACGACGCCATTCATGAATATGATTCAGACGTTATTAATTTTTTAGGGGAAAATCCCTGCTACCCGTCATCAGACGAAGAGTAGCGGGAGTAGAAATGAAGCTTTTGATAGATACGGGCGCATCAAAAAATTTCATCCGTCCATACGAAGGATTGAAAGGCATCCGCCCTGTAGAATCGCCATTTACGATACATTCTATCCATGGCGTCACTACCATCACTAGGAAGTGCTTTGTCTCCCTATTCAACTTGAAGGCCACGTTCTTCATATTACCAGATTTGTCCTCCTTCGATGCCATAATTGGCCTTGACCTGTTAAAACAGGCAGGGGCATCGCTTTGTCTAGCTTCCGGTCACCTCAAATGGGGCTCCGAAGTAGAGCAGATAGAATTCCAATCGTGCCCCGACGTCAATTTTACCAACATTGACTGCTCGGACGCCCCGCCTCTAGCTAGAGAGGCCTTTATAAAAATGCTCGGCGAACGAAAAAAAGCCTTTGCAAACGCCAATGAGGCTCTACCTTACAACACGTCGGTGGTAGCTACCATCAGGACGGTTAGTGAGGAGCCCATTTATGCCAAGCTTTACCCATACCCAATGGGGGCAGCTGATTTTGTCAATAACGAAATCCAAGAGTTGCTAAAAAACGGCATAATACAAAAGTCAAAGTCCCCCTACAACAACCCAATATGGGTAGTAGACAAAAAGGGCACTGACGAAGCGGGCAACCGCAAAATGCGGCTCGTATTGGACTTTCGCAAATTGAACGAGAGGACGATACCTGATCGCTATCCTATGCCAAATATCTCTATGATACTAGGGAATTTAGGCAAAGCCAAATACTTCACAACACTCGATTTGAAGTCTGGCTACCACCAGATCACTCTGGCAGAGCGTGACCGTGAAAAAACTTCCTTTTCCGTTAACGGAGGAAAGTACGAGTTTCGCCGGCTACCGTTTGGTTTGAAGAATGCTGCCAGCATCTTCCAAAGAACCATCGACGACATACTGCGGGAGCAGATTGGCAAATTTTGCTATGTCTATGTTGATGATGTCATCGTCTTCTCAGAAGACGAAAACGCCCACATACGGCACGTGGATTGGGTTCTTAAAAGCCTGCACGACGCCAACATGAGGGTATCAACGCAGAAATCGCGTTTTTTTAAGAAAAGCGTTAACTTTTTGGGCTTTATTGTCACCAGCAACGGTGCCACAACTGACCCAGAAAAAATTAAGGCCATTCAGGAATTCCCCGAACCCAAAAATATATTCGAGGTGAGATCGTTCCTTGGCCTGGCCAGTTATTACCGATGCTTCATTAAAGATTTTGCATCAGTAGCTAGGCCCATCTCCGATATCCTGAAAGGGGAGCATGGAAGTGTCAGTAGGCACAGATCCAGAAATATTCAGGTGCAATTTAGCGAACAGCAACGGCTTGCTTTCCAAAAGTTGCGTAACATTCTGGCTTCAGAGGATGTCATCCTCAGCTACCCTGATTACAAGAAGGCATTCGATCTAACGACGGATGCCTCGGCATTTGGCATTGGCGCGGTACTATCCCAAGAGGGAAGACCCATCACCATGATATCTAGGACCCTAAAAGACCGAGAAGTTAACTACGCTACTAACGAGCGTGAACTGTTAGCCATAGTCTGGGCACTGGCAAAATTGCGCCATTACTTATATGCAGTAAAAGATATAAATATCTATACTGACCACCAGCCATTGACATTCGCAGTATCGGAATCCAATCCGAATGCGAAAATCAAACGATGGAAAGCTCGCATCGACGAGTCCGGCGCCAAAATGTTTTATAAGCCCGGCAAAGAGAATCTCGTTGCGGATGCCCTCTCCAGACAGCAACTTAACGTTGTGGAGGCGGAAGAAGCTTATTCGTGTGCGGCCACTATTCACAGTGAAGTGTCGCTCACACACACCATCGAAACCACGGATAAGCCATTGAATTGCTTTCAGAACCAGATAACTCTGGAGGAAGCACGCTTTCCGTCTAAACGCAGCTTCGTGCTCTTCGGAAACAAGAGACGGCACAGCATTGACTTCATATGCAAGGAGTCACTGCTTGAGGAGCTCGCGGACGTTATAGTCCCCAAAGGCGTAAACGCCATTCATTGCGATCTGCATACGCTGGCAATGATACAGGATGAATTGGTCCGGCAATTCCCAGCCACCAAATTCTGGCACTGTAAAAACCGTATTACAGATATTTTCGCAGTCGCTGAGAGACGAGAAATCCTCACCGCTGAGCATAATAGGGCTCACAGATCTGCACAGGAGAATGTCAAGCAGGTACTTTCGGAATACTATTTCCCGAAAATGACCAAGTTAGCGAATGAAATCGTCACTAACTGCAAGACCTGCGCTAAAGCAAAATATGACAGGTATCCTAAAAAACACGAACTCGGCGAAACGCCAGTACCGTCGCATGTGGGAGAAATGCTACACATAGACATTTTCTCCACTGATAAGAAATACTTCCTCACATGCATTGACAAATTTTCAAAGTTTGCAATGGTCCAACCAATTCCCTCTAGAACAATAGAGGATCTCAAACCGGCTTTACTACAACTTCTTAACGTCTTCCCTAAAGCCAGAGTCATTTACTGCGACAATGAACCCTCATTGAACTCGCACACTATTCGGGCCATGCTGGAGAATCACTTCGGGGTTAGCATTTCAAATGCACCGCCACTCCACAGCGTCTCGAACGGACAAGTGGAGCGATTCCACAGCACTCTGGTGGAGCTTGCCAGATGCCTTAAAATCGACAAAGGCATTAGCGACACTGTAGAGTTGATCTTGCTGGCTACGTCTAAGTACAACAAGTCTATCCATTCGGTCATCGATAGGAGACCGGCCGACGTGGTAGTCACACAAGCAAGTGACCCGCATTGCGAAATACAGGATAAAATAAGGCTTGCCCAAAATAAGCTAAGAAGCAGGGGAAAATACCTCCCGACAAAACCGAGTGTTCAATGTCGGCGACAAAGTCCTAGTGAAATCCAACAGGAGACTAGGCAACAAGCTTTCACCGTTATGCGAAGAAAAAACTGTGGAGGCGGACATGGGGACCACAGTCCTCATTAAGGGGAGGGTGGTCCACAAGGACAACCTTAGATAGGCGAGACACAAACATGTTGTCATTCGCTTGATAATTTTTTACTATTTTTTTCCATTTTTTTATCTCTAGCCACTTGGCATAAGTTTTTGTCCTTATCATGTTTTATTACCATTATTTGTATTCATAACTCATTTACGCTTTATCTCATATGTTTGGTGGTGGGCTGCCCAAATGTTATAAAATACTACAACAAATCCAAAATTACAGGCTTAAACCCATACCTCTGCTATTCCTTTTTGCCCTGACGTCGGCGCACGTCACGGACTACTCGCAAGCCAAATACATTCCCATCATTGATGGACGAATTTTAGTATGGGAAGAATTCGCATTTTTGAGACACTCAGCGAATCTCTCAGAGTATAGGCGCGTGGTGGAGGAAACTGGTGGCATGATTGACATGTTTCCCCAGTCCCACATGCAAAAGCTTTTGATCGTAGATGTCGGTCACCTGCGTGACCTTCTCGAATCACTAAGCATCCACCATAGGGTAGCCAGGAGTTTAGACTTCTTGGGAGCGGCGTTAAAAGTAGTGGCGGGAACGCCAGACGCGGAGGACCTCGAAAATATTAAACTTACCGAATTTCAACTTATCAATGCAAACAATAGACAGATAAATATTAACAACAAATTACAGGAACAAATCAATAGTATTACCACCACTGTCAACCAAATTCTGAAGTCGGCTAAAAAATCCCAAGTTGATACGGGACACCTATACGAGATGTTATTATCTCGGAATAGGATGATTGCGATGGAGCTGCAGAATTTATTGCTAGCAATAGCTCTTGCCAAAATCAATATAGTTAGCCCCAGCATATTAGATCATGCAGACCTGGAAAGTGTGTGGATAGAGGAGCCCACAGATACCCCCATTAGAGATATACTGTCCGTTGCGTCTGTCAAAATATTACAATCCGTTAACATTTTACATTTTATTATTAAATTTCCAAAAATTAAGTCAGCATGTGTCAAGATCACAGTTTTTCCCGTGTCACACCATGACACAGTACTCAGGCTGGAGGACAAGGTCATAGCAGATTGCGACGGAGAGATTCACACAGTCAAAAACTGCTCCGTGTCACCTGGAGCCACATTTTGTCAACTGGCGCTGAGAAGTTCATGCGCCCAAGAACTCCACGCTGGGGGTATTGCGCACTGCGATATCCAGCATAGCGATTTGCACCCCATCACCCACGTAGATGAAGGCATTATCATCATAAACGATCGTCCAGCTCGTGTGAGGGTGGACAACGGCACTTACGTCCACTTACGAGGAACTCACCTCATCACCTTCATTGAGAGTGCCATGGTTAACGAAACCCGATACGTCAATCACGACGTGGCCCGGAAAAGGGTACCAGGAGTGGCTAGCTCGCCTTCCCTGAACATCACTCTGGAGCACAACATTCTCAGCCTTCCATACCTTCACCGCTTGAGTGAACGTAACTTGGAACATATTAAACAATTCGGGGAAGATATCAACGGCTATCGTTCACACCAGATAATGCTAATCGCAGGAGCGATCTGCTGCGCGTTGATCTGCGTCGGTCTCACTTATCGGCGAGTCACCCAGGCCAGGAGATCCACGGCCCAACTAAGGCAGGTGATTGCCCAAATAGGGTCGGCCGAGGGCGGCCTTAATTCTGAGGGGGGAGTAGTTAACTAAGTTAACCGGGCGACGGCAATGACCGATCGTCCAAAGGCTCGCTCCGGCCAAATTGCTGACATAGCGTCTGGCCGGAAGCTCGTGCATAGCCGGCAAAGACTACCCATTGGAGTGGCCGCTATGAGTCTCTTTTTTGTTAGCTTTAAGTTTCAGTTTAGATTTGACTTTATATGAATAAAGAGCTGTCGCTCATGCAAACTTACTCCGACTACCGTCGTTAAATTCTTATTATTGAAAAACTGTCTGAGTCCCTAGGCCAGCAGGTAAAGAAGGGCAGTCACCCTTCCAACATAATCTTCGTAATTCATCTTGGAGAATTCTACGGCCAGCCGGCCAACCACCACAGCGACGAACCTTGCCACCCGCACCCCCCTGGATAAGCTGCAACTGCGAGGGACGACCCGTGGAATAATTAAATAAATTAATTTACATACATCATATTTACTAAGTCCTACATCGAAAATATTTCAGCTAACAGTTCCAGGACCGACGGCGAAAACTTTTTGTTTACGGTATTTTTTCTCTCTCTTTAATTATAGAAGTTGTTGCGTGAGCGCGAACTGCATTAATGCACATATAAGTTAACCAAGTAGCTAACGGACGGAGTCGATCACCGAATGTCCGCAGCCCAGCAGCGACCAAAATTGCTGACAGTGCTTTTGGACGGATGCTCGTGCATAGCCGGCAAGCACTGCATATTTGCGTGGCAGCAATGAGTATCATGTTATGTTAAGCTTTAAGTCGAAAATTAACATCAGTTCACTTCATGCTCTGTAACAATAAAGAACAAAAGTTCTATAGTCTTGAAAACTCAGGCAGACCGCCGTTAAATATCTTGTTATTATTAGCGCTGTATGAGTCTCTAGGCCAGCAGGCGAAGGGGGTCAGTTACCTCCCAACTTAATTCATCCTAATATACAAAGGTGAAAGGACAGCCATCCGCCTAAGACATCTGCGAGGGATCTCCAACTTCTACGTGTGAAGACGTAGCCAAAACAACCTCCTCTTTCCGCACCCACGGGCGGATACCACCAGTGGCTGCTATTCGCAGTCACCTCACACCACCAGGCGCAGCTAGCGGTGATCATTTCTCCCGCACCCGCGGGCGAACCTGGCAAGTGGCTGCTGTTAGCAGTCATTTCACAAATACAGGCGCTAATAGCGACAACCACTTCACCCCGCACCTAAGTGTGGGCAATATCGAAGAAGACCACCCTTCAACTAGTGCGGCTGAGGAAGACCACCCCAGGCCGCACCCATCTGAAGTATAATTTATACATTCCAGCATACATACACATAGCAAAAAAAAGGGGCTTTGTGCACGGCTGATCCTGTGTCCAATTACACATTTTTCGTAATTCCGACCAAATTTATTCCGATTAAATAATTAAATATCACAATTCATTCTGATAAAATAATTAAATAACACATTTTATTCCGATCAAATAATTGAATTCCGACATATACAAAACCAAATTTAATTAGCATTTCCATATTTACTTTTTTGTTCAACCAATCCGAGTGTGAACATCACATTATTTATTTATTGCCCGAACATTCAATACCGCAATATATATATATTTTTCGTTGAAGCCTAGTATCCAGATCGACGAAAACCGTACGCCAGTCATGAGAGAGAGCGAGAGGCAAACAGCTGGCGGTCACTTTTCGTCGGGTCTTTTTTTCACGTCGGTCTCCTGATCGACGAAAAAATACCAGAAAATTCCATAGCGTTGCCAGTCTGCGGAAATGAACTTTGGGTGAACCCTAGCGCAAAGATTATAATATTTAATCTTTCGGCGTGCGCTTCTGAACATATGAACATATTAAAAAATGGAGGGAAAAAGTCAATTGCAGGAGTTTACATGTGAGGACAAAATAACATTAATACTTCTGGGGTGCCTCTTGTCAGAGCAAAATGTTTCATATGTCAAAAATTTATGAAAAAAAAAAAACCCAATAAAAGTGCAGCTATGGACTTTAAATTAGCAAATAATTATCAGTAAATTAAAATAAGCAACTGTTAAATTTAAATTGAATTGTTTTTTAATTTCTTTGTATAGCGGCAGACTTCTCTTCCCAAGGTATTTGATAATATCTTTTAAAGGATCTTTCCCGCAAATACGATATTTGAATTTTAACTGCTTGTCAACAAACCCAGCTTAAATCTGATGAACTCTCAAACTTTTGGTCACACTGCAAAGATTAAAGTTTTTACGCTAGCGTAATCGTTTGTCGATCTGGATACTAGGCTTGAGACCAAAAAGGAGGGAAATACTCCCCAACTCCAAAAATATGGTTTGGTATTTTTTCTTTTTTTTTTTTCAGTATTTTGTGAAACTTATTAAAAAAAAAACCCAAAACAAGGAAAATACTCCTCAGCTCCAACATTTTTTCGGTATTTTTTCAGTATTTCTTCTGAAACTTATTTAAAAACAAAAACAAAAAGGGCGCTCACTCTACTGAAATACAGCAGTTCCATGTTGTTTTTGTATGTCCAGGGAAAGTTCTGACAAACTATCACCTGTTTCATCACAAAATATACCAAAAATTTCGGTAAAGTCGCCCACACCTAAAAAGGGCAAGTCGCCACCTCCAAAAATTCTCCTGTTCCCGTCGAAAGAGTCACGCGTGCCAGCACAAAAATTACCGCAACGGCTACCGAAACCGCTCTGAACCAATTCATTGAGGTCTCGGATCGACTGTCCGAATTGGAAGCTCATTCGTGCATGTCCTCGGCGGCCCCTCTGAATCTATCCGTCCTAAACATTCGCCGAGACGAAGTCCGAGATGTATGGTCCTGCATCAAGAAAGAGTATGATGTCTGCTAGAGCGTGTACGAAAGGTGTGGTGCTCAGATCGCGGAAATGATACGGCAAACACAAGCTGATCCTTCCCAGACGTACATTCAGTCAGGCTGTCGGCTTTCTCCGTGCGATACCGAGGTTTTTACTGGCGATTATCTTTATCCGACTTTAAGGGATCTGTTTACACCCATTTATATTAACAATCCGAGGCTAACGCCGGTCGAAAAATTATTCCACCTTAACGCCAAAACGAGTGGCGGCGCGCACACCATAGTTTTTAAAGCGTCTTTTACTAACGATGGTTTTCGCTCAGCTTGGGCTAACCTAACTGAGCTTTTCCAAAATAAACGATTGTTAGTAAACAGCCAACTTAAAATATTGTTTAATGTGCAGTCAGACACTTAGGAATCTGGGTTTTCTTTACGAGAATTGCAAAGTACCATACAAGGGTACCTCGAGGCGCTAGAAATGTGCGAAATCAATATGGAAAATTCGGATTTAGTTCTGGTTTATATGTGCTTCTCTAAACTCCCGAAACTCACGCTTTCCTTTCCAGGCTCCAGTGAGTCTCTGCCCAGAGCATCGACATCCAATTCTGCGAATCGGAGGAAATATTCCTACGAGGCAAGGGTAGCACCCAGACCTAGAGGGGCGATTTGTGTAATCGGGAAAACCATCCCGTACGCTCATGCCCCCGGTTTCTCCGGATGTCTGTCGATGAGCGGTTACATAAAAGAGAAAAGGCTGTGCCTGAACTGCTTCGCACGAGGACATCAACTGCGTGATTAGCGAAACCACTCATAGCTGTGTTCGGCAAACTGTGAAGAAAATTTCCTCCGGACGACTACGAGAGCAGGTATGTCGTAAGGCTTTCGATCCGTGATTTCGAAAACGAAAAGTCCGCCCTAGGATATTCCAGATCATCTGCGTTAGCCCAATTTGTAAGGAATGATCAACGCTTAAAAAGGGACAGTCAGCAGAAAACTAAGTATGACTCCGTGACACAAGAATATCTCGATCTTAACCACATGAGCGAGGTACATCCCACCCACGATGCTGCCAGCTATTATCTTCCGCATCATGCCGTGCTCAAGCCGGAAAGTACAACCACTAAGCTTTGGTTGGTATTCAATGCCTTGAGCCTTTCAGAAAATGGGGTTAGCCTAAATGACATCCTTCATGCTGGCCCAGTCTTACAATCCGACTTAACCATCCAAATCCTAAAATGGCGGTTTTTCCGATACGTCTTTAGTGCAGGTATCGAGAAGATGTATCGACAAATCTGGTGTAAGCGTACCACTTGAGTCGCTAAGCCACTTGATGTTCACGGACAGCGCCATCTCTGCCTGAGCTACCATTTCTATTTTTACTAACCCTAGCGTATTAACTCCTTGTGTGGGAGACAATTATGATGACTCTGTACCTTCGTATAACTTAGAACATAAGCAATGCAATGTATTTTTAACTAAGAACCCCACACCACTTCTTTGCTATGGTACCCTCTTTGACTCTAAAAACGTGTATATAAACCCGACCTTTTGCCCTAATAAAATCAGTACTCAAGCAATACTTGTGTATGCAACTACTCAGCGTTCTACAAGTGAGCATCGCTGTGTCTGTTGGCCCTCATACGCATGATCCCTCCGAGTTAAACCAATTTATGTGTTGGTTTAGCAACCTATTGTCACTAGAGTATGTTCTAGGGCCAACCATTCATATAAATAATAAAAATAAAACTACAAACATTTTGGTGACCTCGACCATAGCATGAATTTCCAAGTCAACTTGGCGACTACATTTCTCGATCGAATCATCTAGAGTTAAAGTTGTGAAAATCTTGCTTAATAAACCAAATATTGAGCAAAATTCATGACAAAGGGAACTTTGCCTTGAATAAATTTCTGGCATATTCCCGAACAACTTGAAATTTTCAAGGCGTAACTTATCAACTTGGCGATCTGTTACTACAATATTGGAAGTCAACTTGGCGACTCCAATAACACAACACCAACATCGCCGAAAGTTCGGATGGGGAACTAACTGGGAATTTTCGGAACGGCAACACCTTATGGACCATCCGTTCAACGGATAGTGGATGGTGGATGGATCTCTGTGGGAAGACAGCATTATCTGACAAAACAGGCTCCAGAGACATAACTTATTTTTCAACGAGGCTCATACTGTTTCAACCATTACCATATGGAATAAAAATATCCCCTAATTAATTTCAAAGACGTTAACGTACTTAACCTATGTGAAAAAAACAATCTCAAGTTACACCCAGAAAAATGTTCATTTTTTATGCATGAAGTCACATTTTTAGGTCATAAATGCACAAACAAGGCATTTTACCTCATGTTAAAAAATATGGCGCAATATTTAAATATCCGGTTCCTTTCGATGCAGATGAATCAAAAAGGTGTGTCACTTTTTGAAACTATTATATGCCCTCTTCCCATACCGTTTCAACCATTACCATATGGAATAAAAATATCCCCTAATTAATTTGAAAGACTGATCTTACAAGGCTAACTAACGTACTTAACCTATGTAAAAAAAACAATCTCAAGTTAAACCCAGAAAAATGTTCATTCTTTATGCATGAAGTTACATTTTTAGGTAATAAATGCACAAACAAGGCATTTTACCTCATGTTAAAAAATATGGCGCAATATTTAAATATCCTGTTCCTTCCGATGCAGATGATTCAAGAAGATTTGTCACTTTTTGAAACTTTTATATGCCCTCTTCCCATAGAGTCCATCCGTTTGAAACGGTTGGGATTTTTGACAAATGTGGATCTCCGATTCCCATATCCACCATCCGACGACAGCTTATCTGAGAAGCTGTGGCTCATTATTTTAGCCCGTTGCATTTTGCACAACATTAAAAATGAACACAACAGCGTTATAAATGATACTTGGTGACAGTCTGCAAGTGATCTACCCGAACAACCAAATCGAACTAATATGTCTGTAGATTTTTGCCATGATATGAACCACTTTTGGCCAATATTGTCTAAATGAAAACAAATCAAGTTCATTGTATATAAATGCTTGTTTTTTGTTCTCTCGTTCTCCAAGGTGCTCCAGGTTGTGAGTAACTCTTAATGCTGCCACATGGATGGTACTGATCCATCCATCCAACCATTGCGGTTAACTGGTTAATTAATTATTACGAGTATAAACAGCATTTTTTGATTTGGCGCCTTCCTTTTTGAAAAGTTACCTGCCATTATTTTTAAAATTTCATAGTGAATGTTTCAATTTTCACTGTCAAGAAGAAGAACTCAGAGTTGCACCGAAAAAACATCGACTAACTATCGCATAAAAAAGTCCATCAAATTCGGATGGGGAACTAACTGGGAATTTTCGGAACGGCAAAACCTTATGGACCATCCGTTCAACGGATGGCGGATGGATCTCTGTGGGAAGACAGCAATATACGCTTTATACCAAATTTCTCCCATTATTCAAGACATTCAACTCAGCTTTCCAAAAAAAAAAGTAGCATTTAATTGGACTCCTCAATGTCAAGAAGCTTTTGAATATCTTAGCAAGAATGAAAGCAATACCCTTGTAGTTATTACAAAACATTTGACATGCCTACGAGTGTATTACTAAAATTAGTGTGGATCCATGTGGATTTTGAGCTGCATTTTGTCATCGTTTCTATGGCAGCTATATAATATTGTTGTTCGATTTTGACAAAACTAAAAGTATAATTCTGATATAGTAAATAATTACAATATCTCAAAGGAATATTTGAATAAATAGAAAACAGCCAAATACATTTTTTTTATTTTTATTTCTTAAATTTTTCGATTTTCTTATAGAAGCTATACGATATAAATGTTTAATTTTATTTAATTAAAACCGTAATTCCCAAAGAACAACAAAAAAATTAAAAACAACAAAAAAATGATTTTTGTAGGGGCTATAGTCGCCCGATCCGGCTTGTTCCGGAAACTTTTGAGAAAGTCTTAAGCAGATCCGTAGAAATCGACGAGAATTGTACGCCAGTCATGAGAGAGAGCGGGAGGAAAATAGCTGGCGTTCACTTTTCGATAACTTTCTATTCACCTCGGTCTTCAGATCGACGAAAAAAATACAAAAAAATTGGATAGCATTGCCAGTCTGCGGAATTGAACTTTGAGTGAACTCTAGGGAATGTAGCGCTTGTAGTTAGCTGGATGTAAAATGTGGTAAGCGGCATCTAGGAGTCGCTCTGCGGTACGGGATGTGGCTAAAGAAAAGCGGCAAGGAGAGCAACAGACCTTTCTGTCAACTTTCCCTTTCTCCATCTCATCTACTCGGCTAGGGGTTACCGCCATAATTGTGGCGTCTAGATCGGTCTATTCCAATCGTGGCGTCAAAGGTGCAAGTTGTGCCGGGTGAAAGTATATATTCCAAAGTTACATTTTTAGTGCGAAAGTTATCCCCGGCATATCAGCGAACCGAAAAACCACAGCTTAAATATCCAGCGCAGCGCTGAGTCCTAGCTGGTAAGTTTCTAAAGCGTAGGGTCTGGGTGAGTTTAAACTTAGCTTGGAATTTATTTAATTAGGCTTGGCGCTTAACAAAATCAATTGGGAAGCAAACAGACCGAAATTGAGTGCATATTGGCGAGCCTAAAAACGAAGAACACCGAAGTCTTGCAGCAACAAAGAGTCTCCAAAACGCCGCCCAGATTGAGTTTTTTTGGATTCGCGAAGTTGTCGCGCAGCCGCCTTCGAGGGCGTGTTATTTTAAGCCGGGGAAAGTATGACTCGGAATCGTTAAACGTCGCCGGAATCAGAAAAATTGCAGTCCCGGGAAAAAGGGAAATTTTTCTTATAATGTGTGCCCGATTTTAGTGGCGTGAAAAGTTTTAAAAAATTCTGTTAAAGTCCCCAAAGCCCACAGAAAATCCCTCAGCAAGTTCTCCAAAGGGTCGAATACCCAAAAGTGGGAAAAAAAATATTATGTTAAAGAAAATAGCAGAAGTCAAGCAGCCGAAATTCTTGTAGTTAAGTTTTAGCATAAGAGATTAATTTTTTTTTATTTAAGTTAATGTAATTGCATAACGGCCATGCGGTGAAAAAAAGTCGAGCGAAAATGATGATGAAAGGGCAGAGGCCAATTTGAGTGGTTTTCTTTTGAAAAAAAATATTGAGTGATTTCCGTCCGGGGACTCAATCGTATTTTTTTTGTGTCGGTTTTTTTATCATAAATGCGGTACGTGTGTACCAGAAAAAGCGTATTTTCTAAAGTTCCAGGTCTATCCCGAGAAAGCGCTTTCGTCGAGGAGGACTCCAGCTGAAATTTTGGTGAGCGAACAAAAGTTCCTGATATTTTTATTCACATAAATGACGACATAACCGAAGAAATCCCCAGTTAAAAAGAAAATGCGATATATAAACTTTTCGTTAAAGTAAAATCAATAAGAAAAAAAGATCCCACAAAAGAATGAAAACCTAAAGTAAATCCAAAGTGAGTGGCGGAAAATCAATTATACCCTTCTAAAAATTTAAGGAGTTTTGTTTGCCCATTTGCTGCTCAAATTTATGGCTATGTTTGCCAAAGAAATCTGATTCGGCTTTCTAAATTTTGTCTTTTTTTAATGTCATCTTTATATATTTTAATCCAATCTCATCGCATGGATGCCTAATTTTTTTATATAAACTTTATTTTTATTCCATATTTTTATCCCAATTTTTTTATTTATATATATTTTTATATTGTCCCATTTATTATATTTTTGCTGTTCTCTGATTTATTATGATGTATAGCTGCCTCCAGGAATTATTCGTACTCTTCTTTTAGTTGTTAAATAAATATTTTATAATGTTTTAAATCCCCAATTTTTTGACTCGGCATAAATGACCCCCTGGCACCCCTGAACACCAAGGGACAGTTTCAAGGAATATGGGTTTTTGTAGGTAAAGAAACGGTCGAAGGAAGGGAGGGCAATATAGATCTCCACAACATCTGAGATTTTAAAGTGTTCACAGAGTAGGTAAAGTGCGATAGAACCCCTAGTTTTAGATGTCCGTAAATGTCTGGTTAAAATATGTGGTATCTCGTCCCTTTGTTATAGCTTGTCCTGTCACGCGAATATTTTTTAGAATTAATAATGAAGATAGGCCATCCGAGAGAAGTAGCCAAAACCTACACCAATTGTCGACGAGCCAAGCCGGATAATAATTTCGCGTGAGCGCTTCTCTTAGTCAACATCTTGGCCTGAGAATTATGAATGTTCGTTACATTTATAATTATATTCTAATTATCATTATTATTTTATGGCGCCCAACTTCATGGCCACGTTTTTACGTTGCTCACGAGATACAATTTTATGTGTTAGCCAGATTATGAATATTTGATTTTACTTGTGCAAAAATCGAGCAAATAATTCTCATATTGCTATTGGAGACTTTCAGATATTTTCACTCAATTCAGCTTCGAACCTCGCTTAGAATTCCACTCAAACGATTCGGAAACGAAGAGACAGAGTCCAGAGAGATGAGTCATTCGTCCACGCTTGACCAAAAATTTTAGGAGGAGGAAGAAGGCCCTCTAGTATACCCTTACATTTTTAAAGTCAATAGGTTTGGTTATTAAACGCTTAGGAACTGCAGGTTTTGAGATTTGTAGCTATAATTTCGCTACCTGACCACGGTTAATGCACCAAAATTCAAAGTTTAAACATTACAGGAGTAACCTAATTACTCATCAGACAGATCAGCTTGCCAAAATTCGCATTGGATATGCAGTGGATTTTATTTACATAAAGATTCGCTGACCACGATGAAAGGCATAGCTAACATGCTCCGCAATTGTGAAGTGCGAAGCAGACGGCTCGGATTATAGGCATTGTCGCGAAGGTCGTACGATCGGCTAGCCGCTGTCTGCGAGCGGCGCTTATTGTTGTTGTTGTAGTTTTTGGCAAAGCGATAAGCGCAAAGCACATGCAATTGCATTTTATGTTTTTTTCTATGCACTTTTCTTATCTTTGTTAGGTTTGTCAGAGGGGGAATATTTATGTCCGACGTCAAATTAATTTATGATATTTATTTCTTTTGCTTTTGATTACAAATTTATTTTATTTTATTTATTCAAATTTATATTTTATTTTTTATTGATATTATCATTACATGTTCATATTTTTGCTGTCAATCGATATTTGATTTTTCTCGGTGTATTCGAGCAGTTCGATTGCATTTTTGTTTGAGTTCGAATCTTGAGTAGTTTTGCATAGAGAGTTGGACAGCTGATTGTTCAGCGGAGGTCATCGACCTCGCAAACAAAAGCAGATAAGAAGACCAATATTTCTGGTTTATGTAACGTGTTGTAATTTCGCACTCGTTTTATGCAATTTTCTCGTTTTATATATCTCGTATTTATATGTTACTTTGAGTTTAGTTTTCACATTATAATTTCTTTTATATATTAGCTTATACTTTTTTTAGTTATTAGACTAGGATTTTGTTTATATATTCAATATGGCTGATGGTGAAGGTGCCGAAACCCGCCAGTGTTCGCTGTGCGAGTGTTATTTAGACTTCGCCAAGACATATAAAACTAAATGCAAGCATGCTAACTGCGAGTGGCAATACGCCAATAGGAGATCGAGGTTCAGCAGGGTTGGGAACTTCTCAAACAGCATTAATTGAGAACGCAGTCAAAAGCGCTATACAAGGCATGCAGAATGAATTACTAACCCTGTTGTCAGATAAAATGGCCCAGCTTATAGATACCAACCTTGCGGCTTTCAGCCAACGGGTATAAATATCTCTGAGCATGAGGAAGAGAGAAATGTGGAGCGACAAATTTCAGTAGATCACACGGGTGTTCAAGCAGGCTCGGGACGAGGAACTCCTGGGAGCTTCACATCCGATCTAAGCCAGAGGCCGGATAAGGTAGGCCACATTATAAACAGCTGGAAATTGCGTTTTAATGGTAGTTCTGAGGGCATTAGCGTAGATAACTTCATTTATAGGGTTCAGGCTCTCACAGAACAGACTCTGGAGGGGAACTACCTGATCCTTAGTAGCAATGCGAATCTCCTGTTTGAAGGAAAGGCTAGGGAATTTTATTGGAGATGCCATAGGAGAACAAGCGATCTACAATGGGAATTCCTTTGCAATGCTTTGAGAAAACAATTTAGAGATGCTCGAACGGACATTGACGTAAGAGAGGCCATACGAGATAGGAAACAGCGCGAAAAAGAAGGATTTGACTCCTTTTACGATGCTGTGGTTGAAATGATGGACAGTTTGGAAGTGCCGTTGTCGGAGATGGAGATTGTAGAAATCTTGAAGCGGAATTTAAGGCCAGAGATTAGGCATGAGATTTTAAATCTGCAGGTACAAACTGTGGAAAAATTGCGATAAATTTGTCGTCGTAGGGAGGATTTTTTGGAAGATGTGCGAAAGACTCAGGGCTACCAAAAGGTCGTTCCCTTCAGGAAACAAGTCTCAGAATTGGTCGAAGAGGTCAAGTGGGAAGATGCAGAGGAATTCTCCGACGCCGATCTCAGCTGGGAAGTCGGGGCAGTGGCGCTTATCTGCTTTAACTGCCATAAAGAAGGCCACCGATACCAAGATTGTAAGGCTAAGAGAAAAGTTTTCTGTTATAAGTGTGGCCTAATGAATGCCTACAGTCATACTTGTGTTCGGTGCCAAAAAAACGGAAGAACGAACACAGGCAGCTATCGCCAATCGACCTGTGTTCCACCAAACAAGGCGACCAACGAAGAAGCGAATCCCCCATAAAAAGTCCAATTGTTTGGGAATCTGAGTCCAATGAAGGTCCAAAACTTTCAATTGGTTGGTCTATATAATTAGTAATAATGTTAGTTTAGACAGTCTGAAATTACCCAGAAAAATGTCGAGTAATACAAAAAGATTAAGATCGTTTTGGAATTCGATTAAAACCATCAATTGTATACGTTTTAAAAAACATGATAGTCGTCCGTACGCCGAAGTCAAGTTATTGAATAGGGTAGTAACAGGATTGTTGGATACCGGAGCAGCTATAAATGTCATCGGCGGTAAATTAGCAGAGCAAATCATACGTAGTAGGGTTAAATTCCAAAGTGTTTCAATGGTAGCACACACAGCCGATGGAGCGAAACAGGATGTCATAGGTAAATTGAAAACCGAAGTGACTTTTAAGGACGTATCCAAGGAGCTTGAGTTTCACATCGTACCGTCCTTGGGTCAGGATCTATATCTAGGGATACATTTTTGGAATACCTTTGACTTATTACCACCATCCATGCAAGTCTCTGAAATAGTGTCAGGCAATCATATACTGTCCGATATACAATAAAATACTCTCAGTCAGGTTGTGGCCAAATTTCCCTCTTTTGCAGTGTCTGGGTTAGGAAAAACTACATTGATTTCTCATGAAATTGATATCGGCGATGCTAAACCGGTCAAACAGCGCCATTTTCCCGTATCTCCCGCTGTAGAAAAACTTCTATATGCTGAAGTCGATAGAATGTTGGAAATGGGAGTGATAGAGGAGTCCCAGAGCACTTGGTCGTCACCAGTTGTTCTTGTTCAAAAGCCAGGAAAAGTCCGTCTGTGTTTAGATAGTCGCAAAGTCAATGCTGTGACGAAAAAGGATGCATATCCTTTGCCGCAAATCGATGGTGTTTTGTCACGACTACCCAAGGCAATGTTTATCTCCAGTTTGGATCTGAAAGATGCCTATTGGCAAATCCCTCTAGATCCAAAATCGCGGGATAAGACGGCTTTTACCATTCCGGGAAAGCCTCTTTATCAGTATAAAGTGATGCCGTTCGGGCTTACAAACGCTTCGCAAACTATGACGCGTCTAATGGACAAGGTCATACCAGCCAATCTACGCAATGAGGTTTTCGTTTATTTGGATGATCTGTTGGTGGTGTCGGATAGCTTTGAAACCCATATAAAAGTGCTAGGCTTAGTAGCTGAGCAGGTAAAGATAGCTGGTCTAACTCTCAACGTGGAGAAAAGCCATTTTTGTATGCGATCAGTAAAATATTTAGGTCATATAGTGGGGGAAGGAGTTATACGGACTGATCCAGAAAAAATATCGGCAATGTCTGAATTCCCTCTTCCGAAAAACTTGAAATCTCTCAGAAGTTTCCTAGGGATGGTAGGCTGGTATCGCAAGTTTATTAGCAATTTTGCTTCGGTAGCAGCCCCACTAACTGACTTGCTTAAGCCCAAGAAAAAATTCCAGATGACTCCAGAAGGCGAAACAGCATTTAATCAGCTGAAAAATATGCTTTGTTCTGCTCCTGTATTACGCAGCGCAGATTTCAATAAGCCCTTTTCGTGCAGTGTGACGCGAGTAAGACTGGAGTAGCTGGAGTCTTGGTACAAAAAACCGAGGAAGGTGACGAATATCCAATCGCATTCGTGTCTAAAAAACTTAACAAGGTACAACGCGACTATTCAGTCACTGAGCAGGAATGTCTAGCTGCTATAGTGTGCATAAAACGGTTCAGGCCATACATTGAAGGACATGAATTTACGGTCATAACAGACCATGCATCTCTTGAATGGCTCATGTCCCAGACTGATTTGCATTCTCGTCTAGCTCGGTGGGCTTTAAAGCTGCAAGGCTTCAATTTTAAAATAGAGCATCGTAGTGGCAGGCTAAACGTTGTACCAGATGCCCTATCAAGGGTAAACGAGGCCGAATTAGCATCTATTGATTCAAGTCATGGATTGTTAATCGATCTTCAGTCGCCACAGTTCAAATCGGATGAATATGTGAAGCGTGCAAAAAGAGTAGAAGCAAATCAATATAAGTTGCCAGACCTGAAGGTAGTAGATGGACTGGTGTACAGGAGATCAGATCATGCCACGGGTGACCCATTGCATGATACCTTTATTTGGAAGCTTTGGATTCCCGACGAGTTAGTCTCAGAGGTGTTAAAGAAATCCCACGATGACCCACTTGCTTCACATGGAGGCGTACATAAAACGTTAGAAAGGATTCGTAGGTATTATTATTGGCCTGGTCTGATTAATGATGTCAAGTCATATATTCAATCCTGTGAAACATGCAAGACCACCAAGTATCCGAACAGAATACAGCGGCCACCGATGGGCGTGGCACCAGAGTCACAGCGGTTCTTTCAGCGATTGTATGTTGACTTTTTAGGCCCATATCCCAGATCTCGCTCTGGCAATGTGGGAATTTTCATTGTTTTGGACCATTATTCAAAGTTCGTGTTTCTGAAAGCGGTCAAGAAGCCCACAGCAGACGTGGTGATAAAATATATGCAACAGAAATTATTCCATACGTTCGGATTCCCAGAGACCATAGTATCTGACAATGGTTCCCAGTTTAAGGCGGAAGCCTTCCAAAAGTTTCTAAGGGAATATGAGATATCGCATACCCTTACAGCGGCTTATTCGCCTCAGGCGAATGCTTCCGAACGGGTGAATCGATCCGTGATTGCCGCCATCCGGTCGTACGTGAGAGCTGACCAAAAGGATTGGGATGTGCAGCTGCTGCGCTATATGCTATATGCTGCGCTCTTCGTTCTGCAGTCCATTCAGCTATAGGGACCACACCGTACTACATGGTATTTGGGCAGCATTTCCTCTCGTCCGGATCTTCCTATAAACTGTTGAGAGCTCTGGGAATTTTGGAGGATAGATCTGCGGTGTTTACGCGAGAAGACTCTCTGGAGTTGGTCAGGAAAAAGGCTCAGGAAGTTATGAGTAGGCAAAACGCCAAAAATGAGCGTCAATACAATTTGCGGACAAGAGAGGTTGCATACAGCGAAGGGCAAGAAGTGTACCGAAAGAACTTTAAGCAGAGTAGTTTTCCAGGCGGATACAGTTTAAAATTAGGACCAACATATGTTAAAGCCAGAGTCCGGAAGAAGTTAGGGAATTCGTGTTATGAGCTGGAAGATTTACAGGGGAATTTGGTAGGTCGTTTCCACGCCAAGGACCTGAAACAGTAGTCTGAATGAACTACAAGCTTGGTGGTGATCATCCTTCGGGTTTGTAAACCCCAAGTCTGCTCTTAGGAGGGGGGCTTTTTTGTAGCGCTTGTAGTTAGCTGGATGTAAAAAGTGGTAAGCGCCATCTAGGAGTCGCTCTGCGGTGCGGGATTTTGCTAAAGAAAAGCGGCAAGGAGAGCAACAGACCTTTCTGTCAACTTTCCCTTTCTCCATCTCATCTACTCGGCTAGGGGTTACCGCCATAATTGTGGCGTCTAGATCGGTCTATTCCAATCGTGGCGTCAAAGGTGCAAGTTGTGCCGGGTGAAAGTATATATTCCAAAGTTACATTTTTAGTGCGAAAGTTATCCCCGGCATATCAGCGAACCGAAAAACCACAGCTTAAATATCCAGCGCAGCGCTGAGTCCTAGCTGGTAAGTTTCTAAAGCGTAGGGTCTGGGTGAGTTTAAACTTAGCTTGGAATTTATTTAATTAGGCTTGGCGCTTAACAAAATCAATTGGGAAGCAAACAGACCGAAATGGAGTGCATATTGGCGAGCCTAAAAACGAAGAACACCGAAGTCTTGCAGCAACAAAGAGTCTCCAAAACGAGTTTTTGGATTCGCGCAGTTGTCGCGCAGCCGCCTTCGAGGGCGTGTTATTTTAAGCCGGGGAAAGTATGACTCGGAATCGTTAAACGTCGCCGGAATCAGAAAAATTGCAGTCCCGGGAAAAAAGGGAAATTTTTCTTATAATGTGTGCCCGATTTTAGTGGCGTGAAAAGTTTTAAAAAAATTCTGTTAAAGTCCCCAAAGCCCACAGAAAATCCCTCAGCAAGTTCTCCAAAGGGTCGAATACCCAAAAGTGGGAAAAAAAATATTATGTTAAAGAAAATAGCAGAAGTCAAGCAGCCGAAATTCTTGTAGTTAAGTTTTAGCATAAGAGATTAATTCTTTTTTTATTTAAGTTAATGTAATTGCATAACGGCCATGCGGTGAAAAAAAAGTCGAGCGAAAATGATGATGAAAGGGCAGAGGCCAATTTGAGTGGTTTTCTTTTGAAAAAAAATATTGAGTGATTTCCGTCCGGGGACTCAATCGTATTTTTTTTGTGTCGGTTTTTTTATCATAAATGCGGTACGTGTGTGCCAGAAAAAGCGTATTTTCTAAAGTTCCAGGTCTATCCCGAGAAAGCGCTTTCGTCGAGGAGGACTCCAGCTGAAATTTTGGTGAGCGAACAAAAGTTCCTGATATTTTTATTCACATAAATGACGACATAACCGAAGAAATCCCCAGTTAAAAAGAAAATGCGATATATAAACTTTTCGTTAAAGTAAAATCAATAAGAAAAAAAGATCCCACAAAAGAATGAAAACCTAAAGTAAATCCAAAGTGAGTGGCGGAAAATCAATTATACCCTTCTAAAAATTTAAGGAGTTTTGTTTGCCCATTTGCTGCTCAAATTTATGGCTATGTTTGCCAAAGAAATCTGATTCGCCTTTCTAAATTTTGTCTTTTTTTAATGTCATCTTTATATATTTAAATCCAATCTCATCGCATGGATGCCTAATTTTTTTATATAAACTTTATTTTTATTCCATATTTTTATCCCAATTTTATTTATATATATTTTTATATTGTCCCATTTATTATATTTTTGCTGTTCTCTGATTTATTATGATGTATAGCTGTCTCCAGGAATTATTCGTACTCTTCTTTTAGTTGTTAAATAAATATTTTATAATGTTTTAAATCCCCAATTTTTTGACTCGGCATAAATGACCCCCTGGCACCCCTGAACACCAAGGGACCGTTTCAAGGAATATGGG